>JAESUZ010004220.1:0-1200000 GCA_017311185.1 Proteles cristata cristata | reverse complement strand
CCCCAGAGAGAAATGAGGCAGTAGGATTGAGGAAGAAGTAGGGGAGGAGGAGGGAGGGTTCTCTCCCTCCCTGCTCCTGTTCCCTAGGCCTGGCCTTGTCACAGACAGGGCAAGTCCCCTGAAGGCTTGGTTTGGGTGCCAAGGGCCTGGCACATCTTAGAAAACATTCACCAAAGGGAACTAAATAGCCACAAGGCTGATGACTCCTGTCTCTCTCCTTTTAGTTTAGGGCAGGGAAAGGAAGTGAGGACCAAGGGCTGTGCAGCCTCCTTGGCTTTTTCTGACTACCCTCTCCCCTTCTGAAGGTCTATTTGGGAAGGCCACTCTGTGAGGACCCAGAACTTTGCCTCCAGGGTCAGGTTAAGTCCTGAAAATTATCACCAACACTGAAGAAGTGAGTCTGGTCTCTATGAACTAGACTTTCAGAAAGCCAGGACTTGAGCCCTGACATTAAACACTGCTCATACAGAGCACTGGGGTGGGAAGGATCAGGGATACACATCAGTTGTTCCGAGGCTGATAGATTTTGAGAAAGTCTTACACGTCTAGTTTTTCCCCATTAAGATATTTTTTTTCTTTTTCAGTTCAAGCATCAGAGTGCAGTGGGAGCCTCTCCTGTGAAGGAGATCTTGGGCCCTACACTAAGGGAGGTCAGAATCCTAGGCCTGAGGAATCAGCAGAGAAAAAAAACACCAAGTGGAGAAGAAGAGAGAGAGAGAGATTTTCGCACTCTGGGAAATTAACCCTAGAATCTATTGAATCCATTAGAGAAAGGAGAATGACTCCCTTAACTCCAAAATGTGGCCTTCATGCCCCCCACCCCAGCTCCAGCATATGCATACACAGGGGCAGTTACCAGCCACTTCATAAGCAAGAGCATCGACACTACAATGTTTGATTTTCTTTTTATAATGAAAAAAAGTTTAAAGAGCTAGGATTCCAGAAGGCTGATGGTTTTCCTGGCTTGGAAGTTCCTTAAGAAGAGCATCCTTACTCACCCCGCCTCCACCATCAAAACAAACAACAATTGTGCCCACAAACAAGATTCTCCTCATAGCCCACTCATACTATTGGGGTAAGGCCATGCCCACCCACTGGATGGTTCCATGACAGATTTCCTTAACCTATCCAAGGAGGCATCATCAGCCCAGATGCCCAAGTATGACCCCTTGGACACACCTGCCATTTTATTGCTTGCCTCTCTGGCTACCAATAACAACTAATTAGAACAATATGGTGTCGTTTTAGATATAACAAAAATATTGGCTTTGGTTTTTATCCCATTTGAATGAGTCGTGGCTGTTGTCCAGCGCCTTTTGCTCTAGGCAGAGCAGGTGAGGGGAGCAGTGTTGGATGTAGGGATTCAGTTCGGCACACAGGGCCAGCCTCCCTCTGACTCCTCACCTCAGCAGATGCACCTCCTCCCCACTTCCAAGCCTCTATAATACCCAGCAGGGGGAGAAGGTTAGGTGCTCAAGACACACTGTCCTCTCTCTGAGCCACACCAGCAAGGGAGGACCTCGGACAGCCCGGATGCAAACCTATGCCCCATACGGCGCCCCCTAACGGTACTTCACACTGGGGCCCTTGGCTTCAAAGAAAAGACCCCGGTTTAATAATTCAGCCTGCTTGAATGCCATTTAGTAGCCATGGCAACCAGTTCTCTGATATCTAGCTGTAGGCAGGATACAGTTGGACGGAAAAAAAGAGGGAGAGAAATAGGAAGGCAAAGGAGAAAGGAAAAAGAAAGAAATCCAGCTCAGATTTCATCTGAACTTTCCCTGCATTCACTCTGGTGAATCTGACTGTGTGATATCAGTGACTATCGTCTCTCTATGCCTCTCCAGAGCCCCCTTATCTCCATCTCTGACTTCCCTCTCTCCCCATCATATCCTTCCCTAGCTCTTCTCTCTAACCTCCAGGTAGCCAAAATCGAGGTTCCTGACTCAGCATTCAAGCGAAATACCTCTGTGACCCTGGCAAATGACTTTCTTTGCCTCAGTTTTCTATCTGTAAAATTATTCCTTATCTGTTCACTAAGGCTCCTTCCAGCTCTAACAATCCATGAGTAGATGGTCGTCCCTCTGTCTCTGACATCTGTCTACCTTTCAGCCTTTCGTCTCTATCCAGCAGTCTCTGTATCTTTATGTTCTCTATGCCTCTTTCTCTCTCTCTCTGTCTCTCTCTCTCTCTCTCTCTCGCTCTCTCCCCCCTCCATTTATTCTCTCCCATGAATACCATTCACCATGAGGCTTCACCTGTGAAGCAGTTATTTTTTAATAAATGTTCCATTCCCCCTTGCTTGAAGGGATGCCATCACCCCGCTTTACCTACCTAACTTTCCCTCATCCTTCAGGTTGCAGATTAGACATCAGTGTCTCTAAGAAGCCTCACTGTGCCCCCTATCCGTGCTCTGGGTTAGCCCCTATTGTCCCTTACCTCACTGCTGGGGGACTGATACCTCTTCAAAAGTGAGCTTGCTAAGGGTCAAAATAGTGCCTCCTTCACTGCTGTATGAATAAGTAGTGGTTGGCTGACAGGATCAAATAAACTCAAACTACAGGTTTCTGAATCACTGCTTGTGAGAAATTCAACATCCCCCCTGCAAAAAAGGGCACAGGGTGAGGAAGCCAGAAGGGGAGCCCATCCAAGCTGCAGCCTCCCTGGTACTACCATGGATGGGGTGAAGGAGACCTCCTTCCCAACCCGTTTTCGTGAGGTAGTGAGCCAACAGCAATGAGGTCTTTCAGTCATTTTGGTGGGGATGATCCTTTATGGAAATAGCTCCTGGAGGGACTGAAATGGGCTCCAGCAGAAGTAGGAGAAAGTGAACAGCGCCAAGTGGGTGGTTCCCTTCAGCTCATGTCTGAGGGCGCTATGCCACCATTTGGGCAAGCTCACCAGGGAACTCTACCCACGCAGTAATAGAAGTTCCGTCCAAGGTGTCAGAGCTTCAGGCAACTGCCTGACATCAAATATCTTGTAGCCTGTTAGCCTGACTCCTTCCTTCTGGGAGCAGGGCCATGAGGAAAGCAGACGGAGGCTGAGATAGTGCTGCCAGCAGCACATGGGTCATGGGCTGAGGAGTCAGGGAGGACATGGGCAGTGTTTCAGGCCCCTGCTGGGAGATGCCAGTGTGGATTTCTGTCATCCAGGAAGTGACTATTTTCAAAGGAGAAAAGAAAATATTCTTTTGATAGGCCATTTCTTAATAGACAAATAAGACCTCTCCATTTGGGAAACCTTAGCTGTAAATATGAATGAAAGGCAAGAATTCAGAAGACAAGGGTTTCTTCTCAATGCTCCCTTGAGGATTGTCTTTGGTTTATACATTCCATAAAGAAGGGACAGAGCTGATAAGCACACAGACATGCAAGCTCTCACACTTGTGTGCCCAGAGCTCCGTGAAACTGGGCCAGCCTCAAGCATGGGGTCAGGCTTCACACCGTGTGCAGTTCTCAATCATAGCTCAGAGACCCAGACATGCCTACCTGAAGCCCCAGCCTTCATATAACTTTTCCCCCAAATAATCCTTAATCCAGATGGAGTTGCCTTACCCTCAAAGATCTGCCAAGTGACACCCGATCTTCTTGATATCATGCACATACTGAATGACACATTTCATTAGCAGATTTCCGTGAGATATACTCACCACCCGCTCCCCAAGTGCCACATTCTCATACTCCTCTTACCATAACCAGGCTAGCCCAAGCTTCAGAAAAGGGAAAAGATTTATAGAAAGCTAGAAGAGAATAAATAAAAGGCCAGCACATACCCTGAAAAAAAAAAGACACTGTTTCCCAAACCTGATTTTGCATCCACCCTAGATTGTTTGAGCAGCTCAATATGGATCCAAGCTGAGTTTTCCCATCCCAGGAGAATAATGCCTCCCAGCTGGTGAAAAATCCACCTTCTGTACACTTCTGTGTAATAGAAATCTGATATGGGAAAAATAAGTTAAAGCCGTTCCTGAGGGCCTAAATCATGCCACTGCATTGCTCTCCACTAAAGTGAAAATGCATGTCTTCTAACCGGTGCCGAGCGCATCACCCAAACATTAGGACAAACCTCAGCTCTCTCACCACCCCTGAGAGCAGAACAGGAAAGCATAGCAGCAAACGCCCATGCTAATCCCATTTGATACACACACGCACACACAAACTGCCAAGGCATCACACAAACACACCCCACATACAGAATAAGTAAAACATGAGCACATGTAGACACAGTCATGCATATGTATGCACTGCCCTCCCAGGGCGTGAGTGAGGGTGTGTGTATGTGTGTGTGTGTGTATGTGTGTGATGCTTGGAGACTGGTGATGCTTTGGATTATGAGGTTTCCATGGTTACCTTCTGTGGAGGGAACTGGGGTAATTGAACTCTTGGGGTTCACCATTCAACAGATGTGGCTTGCTCATTCCTGCATGCTCACTCGCACACTCACTGGCTTACTGGCATGCTTTGTCTGCATTTCAGCACCATCAGTGTTTAGTTACAGTTTCAAGTCAAGTACAGGGTAACAGAGTCAAACATTCCTGAGGCTCTGGCTTTACCTTGGAAAGTATTGAAAACTCTGACTTCAATACATAGGTTACCCTGGAACAGTCTCAGACTCACTGGAGTCTAGGGGCAGCCAAGGTCATATACAGGAAAGACACCCATTCCAGCATGAGTGAGAAAAGCCATATTTACTAATTAATAAAAAGCTCTAAGAGAATAAACTTTAAGGACCCAGGCCACATTAACCAAAGGAATGGGGTCAGGGCTCCAACACTGGTGTTTTCTCTCCTTTCCATAACCCTTTCCAGGAGGTCCCTCTAAAATGATTATCTTATAGGGACTCCTGGGTAGCTCAGTCTGTTAAATATCTGACTCCTGATTTTGGCTCAGGTCATGATCTCACTGTCACGAGATCAAACCCCAAGCTGGGCTTTATGCTGGGTGTGGAATCTGCTTAAGATTCTCTCTCCCTCTTCCTCTGCTCCTCCCCCATTCACATTCTTACAGGCTCTCTCCCTCAAAAACAAATAAACAAACAAACAAATAAATAAATAAAATGGTTATATCATATCAATATGAGGCAAAATAATTTCTCAGGATAGTATTACCCTCAGGCATGGTCCTAGCTATCTATCTATATCTGGGAAACTGCCCAAATTAGATTGTCAGATAAAATACTTCAAGACATTTCACATGCTAATGTCTCATTTCCTCCAACGAGTCTAATAAGACAAACAGAACCTATTGGGAAGTAATTGCCAGACTCTTCTTCAGACTTTGACGACCTAAAGGAGTTAAAAAAAAAAAACACATAATTTCATTTAATCAACAGAGTAATACAGTAAAGCTCAGGTGATGGACAAGAAGAGGGAGACTCATTTAGTGGTAAATGGGAGACTAAGATCCTGTCTCAGTTCAGCCATTAGCCTGCCTGGAGGCCCCCAACCAATGCTCTTGGCTTCCTTCAGTCTCAGCATCTTATGTTCCTATGATTCCTGGTTTCTAGAGGTCCTAAACATATGTGACAAATCCTTTGGCTTGGTAATTCAACATGTGATATAGGGCAGAAAGGACCCAGCTAAGGGGGCACCTGAATAATAAGTAAAGATAGAAAACAATACTTTTCCAATGCCCACATTCTTTTATACTCTTCTAGTTCCTGCATCTCCACCCTAAATTTTCTCCTCCAACTCAGAATGGACATTATCTATGAATCAGTAGGAGGGAAGAGGAAAATTAAATGTAAATGTAGTAGCATGCTTTCAATTTAAATCGAAGTACTTACAAAGCCGGACATGAAAGTGGGTGCGCTCAGTGGAGAAAAGAACAGTGTAGATAATTAACCAGTTGGAAAGAGAAAGCAAACAGCAGAGATGGGAACTATCACCCCATCCAGAAGAAAATAGCAAGAATCAATTTAATCATTGTGGGCTTCAGTGGTACCCACATTGTCCATCGTTCTGTGTTATGGGCTGAATTGTATCCCTTCCAAAATTCACATATTGAAGTCATAACCCATAGGGGTGCTTGGGTGGCTCAGCCGGTTAAGTGTCTGACTTCAGCTCAGGTCATGATCTCACGGTTTGTAGGTTTGAGCCCCACATCCGGCTCTGTGCTAACAGCTAGGTCAAAGCCTGGAGCGTGCTTCAGTTTCTGTATCTCCCTCTCTCTTTGACCCTCCCCTGCTCACGCTCTCTCTCATGCTCTCTCTCTCTCTCTCTCTGTCTCTCTCTGTCTCTCAGAAATAAATAAAACATTAAGAAAAAAAAAGAAGTCATAGCCCATAGTACCTCAGAATATGACTGTATTTTGGAGATAGGGTCATTAAAGCTACTTGAGGTAATTAGCGTGGACCCTAATCTAATATAACTGGTATCCTTATAAAAAGAGACTGGGACACAGACATACACAGAGAGAAGACCATGTGAAGACAGAGGGAGAAGATGGCCCTCTACAAGCCAGGGAGTCAGGCCTCAGAAGACTCCAACCCCATGAATACCTTGATCTCAGACTTCTAGCTTCCAGAGATGTGAGAAAATAAATTCCTGTTGTTTAAGTCACACAGTGTGGTACTTTGTTACAGTGGTCGAAGCAAATTAATAAAAGGTAAGACCAGGTATGCTGAAATGAAACAGTGAGGAATGGCTCCCAGACAGCGGTCCGAACGATGGGCTCTGGAGTCAGACCACCTGAGGTTCACTCCCCACTCAATGCCTACTAACTAAATAACAGGCGACCTCTCTATGCCTCAGTTTCCTCATCTACATAACTGGATAATAACAACACTTTTTGTATGGGGTGATTGTGAGGATTCTAGGAGATATTATCTGTCAAGTACTTAGAACAGTGCCTGGAACATAGAAAATATGCAATAAAACTCTTAAATATAGAGAACAAACTTAAGGTTGCTGGAGGGGTTGTGGGTAGGGGGATGGGCTTAATGGGTAAGGGTCATTAAGGAAGACACTTATTGGGATGAGCACTGGGTGTTATATAGGTGGTGAATCACTGGAATCTACTCCTGAAATCATTATTGCACTATATGCTAACCAACTTGGATGTAAAATTAAAGATTTTTTAATTTAAAAAAATTTTTAAGAAAATATGCAATAAATATTATTTATTTTATACTCAATAAGTATTATATATTTATTATTACAGAGACAGCAAAGCAATTTTTTGAAGGTTTTGGGGGGGTCTTTTATTTTTTTTCTAAAAAAGCTAGAATTGAGTCAGTTATGTGGGTTGGTCCTTCCTAAGGACAAAGAAATGGGCAAGATAACTTCTCAGGCACTCTCCTAGCTCTGAAATTACACAGAAGTCTGAGAACCACTTGCTACCTTTCAAGGAAGGCTGCAGATTTTAATCCTTAAATCCTACACATATAGATTATTTTAGAAAGGATCAATAAGCCAGAATTAGCCATAATTTTTCAAAACATGACAGTCTGTAAACTATTTCCCACAGATGCTCTCATTCCTTCCCTATAGCCCACTCAAGGTTTCTTGGATTTTCACTTTCCATCCCTGTGAACACATTAGCCCTGAAAGATCCCTCCAGATCTTTCCACTCCAAGGACAACTTATCTGATTTATTCTCCACTCTGTCCTTGCAGGATGTTTAGAAGTTAGGGAAGGGGGGGGCGTTGGGGCACTGGGCATTTAGCCTAATGACACTAGAATAGCACAAACAGGTTCATTTCCATGGATCAGGTATAAACGGTGGTTAAAGCGTTGTGAAAACAGCGGGTGGTGTGCTCCTACCAGTCTCTGCCTGAGCATCATGGACACTCTGACAATGACTCACCAAATGCCCCCTCTCTTTCCATCACCAGGACCACAGGCCACCCAGTTAGTTATCCACTTTGGGGATTTTGGTTTAGTTGCTGCTGTTGCTGTTCCATAATCTCTTTAGACTCTGTTGCACTTAGGACACATGGCAGGAAACCCAGACGTACAGTCCTCGGGATTCTGATAATACCCAGTCTTCTATGGGCTATATCTGCCTAAGGAAGAGTCCAAGGCCAAAGAGACAACACTTAGTGTCACATATTCAGGGAATGTCCAAAAATGGCAATTTGTCCATTCAGGGAACTCAGCAGTATCCAAGTTATCAAGTCCCGGGATCCTTGAGCAAAGAGCAAATGAATCATCAAAGGGAGAGTTAAAAATGTTCTCTTCCCAGGCCCAGTGCGTGCTTCCTGGAGCCTGACAGCAGGTGTAGCAAATCAGACAATGCGCTGCTTCCCTGGGACGTGCCAGTCCTGTCTTTCCAGGTAGACACTCTTAAAACGCTCTTACATGCAAAGACGGCAATTTAGAATCTATGGCTTTCCAAGTCCATGGAGGTGAGGGGCCGGAGAGGCAGGAAGAAAAGAGAAAACAATAAAGGCATGAAATATTTGTATAGGGAAGACCTCCTCAGTTGTTCATGTGCAAGATAAATACTACCTTGCTTTTCTTACCATGCTGATATCAATGGCATTGGTATATTTTCAAAGAGATTTTATGGGAAGGAAAGGAAAACACAAATATTTTGACAGGTGAATCTAGCTCCTTGTCCACTGGAAACTGGTAGTTCCTGAGACACCCATTCACTTTTTCTTCCCAGGGAACATATTAATAGCCCAGTCGTCCCAAAGGAAGGATCTTTGCATCTTTCCATCAAATCTTCACCTTGATGGGCTTACCTACTCTCACTGCTTCATACAAGTGGAGTCATACAATACTTATCCTTTGTATCTGGCTTATTTCACACTTAGTATAATGTCCTCAAGGTTCATCCGTTTGTAGCATGTGTCAGAATATCCTTCCTTTTCACCACTAACATTCATTGTACATATATACCACATTTTGTTTTCCCATCTGTCTTCGTAGTCGGACATTTGGATTATTCCCCCTTTGGGCTATTGTGAATGATGCTGCTATGAACACTGATTTGAGACCCTGCTTTTAATTGTTTAGGATGTATACCTAGGAATAAAATTGGTGGATCAAATGGTAATTCTATGTAATTCTGAGGACCCATCTGATATCACAGTCTCTTTTAAAAGGTTCTAATCTGCAGAAAAACCTCTCCCAGGGACATAAACAACATCATGTTTCTAAGAACACCAAGCTGGGTCTGGGGTAGACTGCTTTAATGTCCTCAGTCCTTCATCCCTCCCATATCCATACCCTTTCCTGTAGCTTACTGGGTAGCTTGGTGGCCCCTCCCACAAGAAGGCCAGTAACTCCCCCCTCCCAATGAAATTGGCTCAGCCATGTGACTTGCTTTGGCTAATGGGATGTCAGCAGATGTGATACAAGCAGAAGCTTGAAATGTGCTTGTACCAGGCTGCCTCTCTACTACCACTGTGAAGAGAACATGCCTTCTTGGCCCACTGGTCCCAGGAGGAACAGAAGACACAGTGGGTGCAGATCTAGCCCACTTACTGCAAATTGAAGCAAAGCTGCTTCCACTGATCTCTGATCTTCGAGAAGAAATTATTCTGATTTGGAGGGTGGCTGAGGACAGAGTGTTTTTATGGCAAAGTTGCCAGTATAGGTATAGGTCAATCTCTTCCTTATCCTAAATGTCAGTGAGAATGAAATTTTTGGAGAATTGGTAAGTAGTATGAGAATCTCATGGCTCCATGATTGTTTTAATGCATCTAAATCTGAATTAAAAGCTAGGCATCTCCCTATCTCCCAGCTCTCTACGACATCTGGCCAGGCCCTCTCAGTCTGTTCTCTATCTGACCTTGTCATCAGGACTTGTTAGTACCAAACCCAGCCAGTGAAAGAATCTTAGCTAGGCATAAAGTAGAATGTTCTGAACAGAAATATCAATTAGGTAACTCTTTGGAAGGCTGTGATTCTTGACTGCTGCAGTTCAACACATCTTTCAAAATGGCAGAGGGAGGCTGGCTACTGCCTAAGATGGACCCCACAAGGCACTCACAGCTCAGCAGAATCACCTCCATGTAGCATCTGATCTCAGCTGGGCAGTTTCAGAAACTCAGTTTTGTTAGTTTCCTAAACTTAACCAGTTTCAGGGTGCAGGGTGTCACATAAGCTGTAGGTCTAGAGACTGAAAAACTGGAATGCCAATTTATCAATTTATACAAGAGGTTTTCCTTCCTGGGGCCTGCGGTAATGTACACAAATTCTCTAGCCAGCATACCTCCTTCTTGGTATCAGTGTATCTGCAAGACCAAATCAGTCATCAGAGGCTGTTTGGTGAGCACAGAATCATAACAAAGGAAGGAAGACAGGGTTGGTGCATTTTATCCAGGCCATGGAATATCCTAATAAGCATCCCCATCCAAAAACAAAGCTTGGTTCTAGGGACCAAATATTGGTATTGTGTTATCCATCTTAGGCCCTGCAGATTCTCTTAAATCACAGACTGTGATATACACTTACTTAAAATCCTCCAAGTTATGACTGGATAAAGAAAATGTGGTATACACATAAAATGGAATATTATTCAGCCTTAAAAAAAACAGAAATAAAGCATAATGCTTTTTACAGAGTATCACATTATTATTGTTGCTGTTATTAAATGTTGATAGCAATAAGTGTGGGTAGAGCCATGCAGGTGGAACCATACTGAATCATCTGTAAAGACTTAGATTCTTTCTTTCTTTCCAAGTTCTTATTTAAATTCCAGTTAGTTAACATACAGTGCAATATTGGTTTTAGGAGTAGAATTCAGTGATTTCTCCCTTACATATAACACCCAGTGCTCATCCCAACAAGTGCCTTCCTTAATACCCATCACCCACTCACACCCCTCCATCAATCCTGTTTGCTCTCTATCTTTAAGAGCCTCTTATACTTTGTTTCCCTCCCTCTCTTTTTCATTCTGCTCCCCCATATGTTCATCTGTTTTGTTTCTTAAATTCCACAAATGAGTGAAATCATATGGTATCTGTCTTTCCCTGGCTGACTGATTTCACTTAGCATAATACACTCTAGCTCCATCCACATCATTGCAAATGGCAAGATTTCATTCTTCTTGATGACTGAGTAATATTCCATGATATAGATCATATCTTCTTTATCTATTCATCAAAGGCTTAGATTCCCATCACAGTTTTGCAATCAAATTACTGTGTGACATGCCAGTCAGAGTGGCTAAAATGAGCAAATCAGAGGACTCTAGATGCTGGTGAGGATGTGGAGAAACGGGCACCCTCCTACACTGTTGGTGGGAATGTAAACCGGTGCAGCCCCTCAGTGTGGAGGTTCCTCAAAAAATTAACAATAGAACTCCCCTGTGACCCAGCAATAGCACTGCTAGGAATTTACCCAAGGGATACAGAAATGCTGATGCATAGGAGCACATGTACCCCAATGTTCATAGCAGCACTCTCAACAATAGCTAAAACATGGAAAGAGCCTAAGTGTCCATCAACGGACGAATGGATCAAGAAGATGTGGTTTATCTATACAATGGAATATTACATGGCATAAGAAAGAATGAAATCTGGCCATGTGTAACAACATGGATGGACCTTGAGGGTGTTATGCTGGGCGAAATAAGTCAGGCAGAGAAGAACAAATACCATATGTTTGCACATATAGGAGGATTAGGAGGAACTTAACAGAGGACCATGGGGGAGAATAAGGGGGAAAATAGTGGGGGAAAGGGAGAGAGGCAAACCATGAGAGACTCTTGAAAGCTGAGAACAAACTGAGGACTGATGGGTGTGGAGGGGAGGGGGGAGAATGACATGGAGGAGGGCACTTGTGGGGATGAGCACTGGGTGTTATATGGAAACCAACTTGACAATAAACTATTTGTAAAAAAAAAAAAAAATTACTGTGTGACATTGGGAAACTAACTAGGGCACTCTGGGTATTGGTCTTCTCATGTGTAATGTGAGCGAGTTGAGCAAGCTGAGCATCAAGGACAAAATGACTTGACTCTTTGGGCAGGATGGACAATAAGTGCTAGGATTTCAGAGGAGGGAGAAATCAGTGAGGTTTATTCCTAAAATGGATTAGGGGGAAAAAAGCACATGGAATAAAGTCAATAGCAGTCCTGACAAATCAATTTAAAGAGTATATCCCATTGGGTCAGGAAACAATAAGTGAGTACAGAATGTCTATTATTATTCTACTGTGACAAGAATAATAATAATATAACTATAATTGCTGACATGGAGGTGGCCTGCTTTGAAAATTCCTTGGACTCACCAAACCTTTTGGATAAAAAAAAGTCAAGTCGACAGTGTTCAGGATGAGAATAAAGTGCGGCTCTTTTTCAGTGCTGTGTTCTTATTTTATTGATGTTAAATTTTAATTTCAATTTAAGTGTCAGGACCATGGCCCAAGATTTAATTTTGTTAAATCCCTAAACTGTTGAAATAGCCATGTTTACTTCCTTGATAATTCTCATCTTGGCTTTAAGCCTTTTAACTGAAGTTGAAAGCTTCAGACACATGAATCCATTATTTACTTATTATTTTAAAGCTTCACTCCTAATATCCTTCACTGCATACTCAGTACCCTGAGCTGATAAAATTGGCCTGTCTTTCCTCCTGCGTTCTCAACATGGTTTGAAGCCACCTACTGTGAAATTTACTGACATTCTTTTCTGCCACAAACCCAGAGCTCTGAGCTATCAAAATTGGTTCCTGGTTTCAGGCTCAATTCAACTCTACATGGACAACATGTCATAGGCTAGGCACTGCTAGGTGGATCAATTGTTTAAGAAATGTGACCCAGGGGGCACCTGGGTGGCTTAGTGGGTTAAGCGTCCGACTTTCGCTCAGGTCATGATCTCGCGGTTCGTGGGTTCGAGCCCCGCGTCGGGCTCTGTGCTGACTGCCGGCTCAGAACCTGGAGCCTGTTTCAGTCTGTGACTCCCTCTCTCTCTGACCCTCCCCTGCTCACGCTGTCTCTCTCTCTCCCCTAGAAATAAAACCTTAAAAAAAAAAAAAGGAAATGTGACCCAGCCCTCAAAATCATTACAGACTGGTAGAAAAAACAGGACATGCATGTGAAGTGGTAGAAGATAACATAAAGGCAATCATTCCACACAGGCAAATCCTTTCCTTCAGTTGCGGCTTGCAAAGCATGAGGTTAGTGATAATTAAAGAATCTTTATGAAAAAAAAAGTGGGAGACATGAAAGGAGACCGCCAATATAGCATAGAAAATCGGCTGCAAAAAAACCAGAAAATACGTGTCACAATCCAGTGACTGTATTCCTCAAGATTCAAGAAACGGGCCCCAACCCTGATCCCTTTCCCTGTGCTTTTGTAGACAGAATATTCCCAATGCAGGCAGGGTGATCGTCCTCTCACTGTCAGACAGGGGCATCCTCTCATATATGGACAGTTTAAGAGATATTGACCTGTTCCTTCTATTTGAAGCTGACACATAACTGCAAACTGGGATGCTTGCCGAGCCTGCAAGCTCAGAGGTGGGAGGTATGACACCTGATGTGTCCCCATTTCATCATGCTCCATGGCTGGCAAAGGCCACTGTGAGGCTCAAACCCCGGAAGGGGCAGAGATACTCCTTTGGAGACTTTGTTAAATCAGTGAACACATACTCAACCCAGAGAAGGCACGGAGGCTCTGCCATAGATGGAGTGGAGAAATCATTGTTGAAGAACTCTTATGACCAAAACAATCCCCACTGAGGCTGCTGCCTCAGGCTAGATTCCCTTTTGAAGCCTTTTAGTTTGCTAAAAGAGGAAGGTGCTGCTTCTGGTGAGGAGGGTAAGCAACTTACTTTACAGAATAACAGCTATAAACCCTGAGAAGAAAATGAAAACAAAAATTTGTAGGGAACTCTGAAGACTGCACAAAGGCAGGCCCATTTGGAGAAAAGTAGAATTAGACAGTGACAGTGCAGAATGGCGGTTCCCTGTTTATGGTGCCTTTGCCCTGAGGAAAACACGTTTAAACTTTCAATACTAGTGTGAGCAAGTGACATTCTGGTAGCTTAGGTCCACCACAGTTTCTGACAGGAACCATACGAAGTAACCAGGGATGCCCAGAAAATAATGGGGGATCCCAGAAAGAAAGATTAAGAAAAGGAATCTCAAGTCTTAAATCCAGCCCAAGTCTCTGGTTGACCCCACTCGAACCATGCATATGTGGAACAAACTGAAAGTGAGGTGTGAAAGCTGAGGTAGTTCTGAACTACCAACGCATAACTGGCATCAGTGATCTGACTCAAACCCGAATTAATCATCTGCTAAAAACAAACATCAACTCTCCTCGAGGAGTAATGGAATGCAAGGAGTTTGCTGCTACAATCCCAAGTTAGGCCCAACAAGGAAGACTCAGGAAAATGTGACCCACTTTAAAGGAAAAGATAATCAATATGCCAACCCTAGAAGTAGTCCAGATGTTAGAATTCTCAAAGACTTTAAAGTAACCCTTCCACAGCAAATAATATTTGAGGAGGAGGAAATACTTGCAATTTAAGGTCATGAAGTGGGGAAACTATGCTTACTGTAAATAGACATGATAGTATGAATATGTAAGGTGATATATGTAAGATATATAAGGTGATATGTTAGGAAGCTATATGTTTTGACAATTTATCTATTAAATAACAGAAGAGGCTGGAAAAGAATATGTGAAAGTAAAATAAGCTCCCTTATTGGAAATTAATTAGGACTAAAGGAGGATATTTCAAAATAGATTGAGTGGAAAAGAAAGGGCGGGGAAGAAAGAGATTAATAGCTATATCGATGTTATTTAATAGACATAAAAAACAAAAAACGAAATCCCAAATCAGCATCTTGCCTTACAAATAAAACACCAAAAGCTTCTCTGCTAAATTCAGAATGAGACTACAACTTTATCTTCCTAATGTCTACTGTCTTGGAATTAATTTAATTTGATATGAGAGAAGCATCTAGAGGAATAAGTGGAACAAAAGAGGTAAACTCTCTATCCATATATAATATTATCTAAAAATTTGAAAGAAACATCCTGAGAAAACTACTACAAACAATAAAAAACTTGGTGAAGTAGCAGGCACTAAAATTATCATAAACCAAGAGACCCAGTTAGAGGACTAATGGAGAAAAACCCCTTTCATTGTAGCAAAAATAGAATACCTACCCATAAACCTATAAGAAATGCCCAAAAAATGTATATGAGGAAAACTATAAAACATTCGGAAAGAAACAAAAGTAGATTTGAACAAATGAAATGAGATACGATGTGTCAGGATAGGAGGCTCAGCATCCCAAAGATGTTAAGCGTCCGACTTTCGCTCAAGGTCATGATCTCAGGGTTTTTTTTTTTTTAAAGTTTATTTATTTATTTTGAGAGAGAAAGAGTAGGAGGGGGCAGAGAGAAAGGGAGAGAGAGAATCCCAAGCAGGCTCCTGCAGTGTCAGCACAGAGCCCGATGTGGAGCTTGAACTCACAAACCATGTGAGATCATGACCTAACCAAAACCAAGAGCTGTGTGTAACTGACTGAGCCACCCAAGTGCTCCCAAAGATGCCAGGTTTTTATAAGATATGTTGGACATAATGCAATCTCAATAAAAATGCCATTAGCTAATTCTCTTTGAGTCAGACAAATTGATTATGAAGTCCATTCGGAAGAACAAACAAGAAGAATCCCAGGAAAAATCTTAAAATAGGAGATGACTATGTCAGTGTAAGGAGAATAGTCCTGTTGAATTCAACTCTACTATAAACCCCTCTCATGAAATATCTTGAGCACTGAGCAATGTCTAGAATTGTTGAATCATTATATTGTACACATGATACTAATATAACACTACATATTAATTACAAAAATAAATATATATGCATCACAAATTTAAATATATATGGTAATGACAGCATCTCAAATCAATTGGAAAAACATAGTATAAGGTAACTATATAGCAATATAGGAAAAGATAAGATCAAATCTATTGCTCATACTGCATTCCGAATAAATTTCAAATGGATCAGTGACTTTGCTTCATTTACATTCACCTATCAGTTCTAATAGTTTTTGGTGGAATCTTTCAGATTTTCCATGTAAAAATTAATCTGCAAAGAGTGAAAGTTTGACTTTTTTCCTTGTCAATTTGGAGGACTTTTCTTTCTTTTTTGTTTTTATTGCCGAGGCTAGGACTTCCAGCACTATGTTGAATAACAGTGGATGAGAGTGGACATCCTGTCATAGCCCCGACCTAGGGGGAAAGCTCTCAGTTTTCCCCATTGAGGATGATATTAGCGTGGGTCTTTCATATATGGCTTTTATATGTTGAGGTGATCCTTCTATCCCTACTTTCTTGAGGGTTTTTATCAAGAAAGGATGCTGTATTTTGTCAAATGCTTTCTCTGCATCTATTGAGAGGATCATGGTTCTTATCTTTCTTTTATTGATGTGATGTATCATTGATTGATTTGCAGATATTGAACCACTCCTGCATCCCCAGGAATAAATGTGAATAAATTTTTTGTATTGTTGTTGGTATTTTGTTAAGAATTTTTGCATCCATGTTCATCAGGGAAATTGGTCTGTAGTTCTCCTTTTAGAGGAGTCTTTGTCTGGTTTTGGAATCAAGGTAATGCTGGCTTCATAGAATGAGTTTGGAAGTTTTCCTTCCATTTCTATTTTTTGGAACAGCTTCAAAAGAATAAGTGTTAACTCTTCTTTAAATGTTTGGTAGAATTCCCTGGAAAGCCATCTGGCCCTGGTTCTTGTTTTTGGGAGATTTTTGATTACTGATTCAATTTCTTTACTGGTTATGGGTCTGTTCAAATTTTCTATTTCTTCCTGTTTCAGTTTTGGTAGTTTATATGTTTCTAGGAATTTATCCATTTCTTCAGATTGCCCAATTTATTGGCATATAATTGCTTATAACATTCTCTTATTATTGTTTGTATTTCTGCAGTGTTGGTTGTGATCTCTCCTCTTTCATTCTTGATTTTATTTATTTGGGTCCTTTCCTTTTTTCTTTGATTCTGGCTAGGGTTATCAATTTTGTTAATTCTTTCAAAGAATCAGCTTCAGTTTCATTGATCTGTTCTATGTTTACATTTTTTTTATTTTTTATAATTGATTCTGCTCTAATCTTTATTATTTCCTTCTTCTGCTGGCTTTGGGTTTTATTTGCTGTTCTTTTTCCACCTGAGGTGTAAGGTTAGGTTGTGTATCTGAGACTTTCTTCCTTCTTTAGGAAGGCCTGGATTGCTATATACTTCCCTCTTATGACACCTTTGCTGCATCCCAGAGTTTTGGCTGTGGTGTTATCATTTCATTGGCTTCCATGTACTTTTTAATTTTCTCTTTAATTTCTTGGTTAACCCATTCCTTTTTAGTGAAGGATGTTCTTTAATCTCAAGTATTTGTGGTCTTTCCAAATTTTTCTTGTGGTTGATTTCAAGTTTCATACAGTTGTGGTCTGAAAATACATGGTATGATCTCAGTCTTTTTATACTTGTTGAGGGCTGATTTGTGAAGTATGTGATCTATTCTGGAGAATGTTCCTTGTGCACTCAAGAAGAATGTGTATTCTGCTGCTTTAGGATGAAATTTTCTGAATATATCTGTTAAGTCCATCTGGTCCAGTGTGTCATTTAAAGCCATTGTTTCCTTGTTGATTTTCTGCTTAGATGATCTGTCATTGCTGTAAGTGGGGATGTTGAAGTCCCTCCTATTATGGTATTATTATCCTGAGTTTTTATTTGTGATTAATTGATTTATATATTTGAATTTCTCACTTTGTGGGTCATAAATGTTTACAATTGTTAGATCTTCTTGGTGGATAGACCCTTAATTATGATATAATCCTTTCTTCATCTCTTGTTACAGTCTTTATTTTAAAATCTAGTTTGTCTGATATAAATATGGCTACTCCTGGCTTTCTTTTTGCGACCATTAGTATGATAGATGGTTCTTCATCTGCAGGTGTCTTTAGGTCTAAAATGAGTGTCTCTTGTAAACAGCATATAGATGGATCTTGTTTTCTTATCCATTATGATACCTATGTCTTTTGATTGAGCATTTGTCCATTGACATTTAGAGTGAGTACTGAAAGATATGAATTTAGTGTCATTGTGTTGCCTTTCTACACACCAATAATGAAGCAGCGAAGAAATCCGGGAGGTGGTCCATTTACAATTGTGCACATACACACACACACATATCAAAAACAAAAAAGAACAAAAAAAAAAAAAAAAAAAAAACCATGAGATACCTAGGAACAAACCTAACCAAATATGTAAAAGATCTGTACACTAGAAAATTATAGAATACTTGTATGAAATCAATTGAAGAAGACACAAAGAAATGGAAAACATTGCACACTCATGGATTGAAGAAAAAATACTGTTAAAATGTCTATACTACCCAAAACAAGCTACGCATTTAATGCCAACCATTATCACTATAACACACCAGCATTTCTTCGCAGAGCTAGAGAACAAACAATTCTAAAATTTGTATGGAACCAGAAAAGACCCAAATATCCGAAGTAATGTTGAAAAGAAATGATAGCATTAGGATATCTTAAATTTCAAATTCTGATGAATTAAATATGAGTACTGATCATTAGGGGCTACTAATATTACAAAAAGATAACTAAATATCACATTCTTTCTGATGGAAATGCATAGTACCACCTATGAAGTAGTCAGGCCTTTTCCAAATCAAACTTGAATCTGATCAAACCTCTAGATCTAATATCTAATTTGTAAATACCAGAACTGAAGAGGAACATGTTAAATAAAGCACTTTCAAAGGATGCAATCAACCAATCAATGGTGGGAAACTCTACCAGGCAAGCCACTGCATTTCATCAACAACAAAAACTACCAAGGACAAAAAGAAATGGGAGGAAACTATACCTTAAAAGAAATTTAAGAGACATAGTCACTGATTGTAATACATAGACCATGCTTGGATCTTGTATAAACAAATAATATATACAAATATACAAATATTTATATAAACAAAAAGAAAAGGAAAGAACATATAGTATAATCAGGAAATTGTGGACAACGACTGGATACTTGATACCATTATAGGTTATTGATGATTTTTGAGGTCTGACAATGGCATTATGGTCATGTTTAAAAGGAGAATCTTTGTCTTTCAGAAAGAGATACTGAAATATATAGATTAAATTGTATGCCTGGGATTTCCTTCAGAAAAAAATATGAGGAATTGAAAAGGAGCAATATCATAGGGGAAAACACGAGCCATGCATTTATAAACATTCGAGCTGAGTGATAGGTAGGATAAGGGGATTCATCTTTCTTGTTTAGTAAATGTTTTAAATTCTCCATAATAATTTTTTATTTTTATTTTTATTTTTTAATATTTTATTTATTTCTAGGAGAGAGAGAGAGAGAGAGAGAGAGAGAGACAGCGTGAGCAAGGAAGGGTCAGAGAGAGAGGGAGTCACAGATTGAAACAGGCTCGAGGCTCTGAGCCGGCAGTCAGCACAGAGCCCAACGCCGGGCTTGAACCCACGAACCGCGAGATCATGACCTAAGCGAAAGTCGGACGCTTAACCGACTAAGCCACCCAGGCCCCCCTAATTTTTTAAAGAAACATAAACAAAACATCACTATTCCTCATAGATATGTTCATTCTTAAGGTCATAGATTGAGCATTTCAGCACAAATGTCAATGTTGGAGAGGAAATGAGAAATGAGGACCTAGTGTAATAAAAAAAATAATAATAATACAAGAAAGTAAATGCAATGAGTGATGATAATTATATTCCACAAAGAGAGGAAGGTATGTAATGCAACTCTCAAAACCTGAAGCCCTCTCCCCCAAATTACAGAAATAAAATGCTGGACAAAAAGAAAAGATCATGATTATTTATTCAAAAAGTAATTCAGGAAGTTATATGTAACATGCTTATTAGCATTATAGCTATAGTTAGCTTATCTGAGAGCCTCCTGGATCCTATTATCATCTATAAAAGGGTACACTAGATAAAGATCCCTTAGTCCCATAAAAACTTCTCCAAACTTCATACTGTTCCCTCAAAACCCTGACGTCATAGAGTCCATACATGGATTAATCAATCCCGTTAATGCGCTAAATCTTTCTGAGTCTCTCTCTTATCTATCAACAGCTTGTTCTCTTCTAACAAACCTGCTCCATAAGCAAACCTGCTGAGAGAAAGTGAAGCTCAGAAGTTATAAGCAGTCTAGGATCTGAGGATGTTCTCTGAACTTTATAAAAATATAGTAAATTACAAAGTAAAACCCAGGAGAATCCCATTTTTTCCTAGGATGAAAAACTGAAACTCAGAGAACCCCAAGTGAAGGTCAAGCATTAGGGGAGGAAAGGCAAACAGAAAGAGGAAGTGAAGAATCAAAGGCTAAAAGTATTGCTGACCAAGGAAATACAGGGAAACCAAAGAACCAGAGAATGATACGCTAACTCCATTCTCCTCATGCAAATCTGTCTTGAGCCAGAGAACTGGCTTCCAAATAAGCCTATTTTTCTTATTACATTTTTTTTTCCTATTACATTTCTGAAATGGCTGCTTCATGATCAGAAGTAGGAATGGGTTTGGTGGTTTCATTTTACATGTGATCTGGCTGTTATTATACTCTAATTCAGAGCAGGGTACATCTCACCTTCCAATGCCCTATCTTCATCTGCAGACCCAGCAGGAGCAGACACCCAATGTCTAGGTCTGGCACTATCTGGTCACAGCCAGTGCCTGGAGAAGCACAACCCACACACTGAGTCCAGGTCTCAAGTGTGGGAGCCTCTCTCACAACACTGACCAATAGGCTGTGTGTGCTCATTGCTGGAAGGGTGGGTGAGAGGCCAAACCTACCTTTGGATTCATAATGATTCCATGGGAAGAGCTATTTGAGGGCATGACAGAGCTGCCAAATGAACAGATCAACATGTAGGGAAACTAACTGGGTTCCCCTTGTAGCCTTCTCTATGCAACATTAGCATGCCTTCTCCCATTCCTTGCCTTCTCTTGGAAACTAGGCAAGTTCTCATCGTAATTCACTCCTATATGCCTTGAGCTTCACTTCTTAAGGTTTCTGATCCATCTCCTACTCCACGTCATTTTGGTGTCTTCACTCCATCTAGACAAATCTGTATGTAAAGTTAAATACACAATCATGAACTGCAAAAGAAAGAGAAAGGAAGGAAGGAAGGAAGGAAGGAAGGAAGGAAGGAAGGAAGGAAGGAAGGAAGGAAGGACAGAAAGACAGAAAGACAGAAAGACAGAAAGACAGAAAGACAGAAAGACAGAAAGAAAGAAAGAAAGAAAGAAAGAAAGAAAGAAAGAAAGAAAGAAAGAAAGAAAGGTTTTTATTGTCTATAATAGAATTTAGCTCAGGAGCTCTTATTTCTCTCTCTGTCATAGAAATCTTAATCTTTCTTATTCAAGATGACTCAGCCTTTTTAGGATTTAATTAGGATTACTTTGAGATATACACTATCCCACCCACCCCAACCCCTTCTCTTTCCTTCTTGCTGGGGATATTCTAAATTTCTATTTTGGGGGTCGCCTGGGTGGCTCAGTTGGTTAAGCTTCTGACTTTGTCTCATGGTTCATGAGTTCAAGCCCTGCACCCAGATCTCTGCTGTCAGCATAGAGCCTGCTTCTGTCAGCACAGAGCCCACTTCAGATCTTCTATCCCTTTCTCTTTCTGCCTCTCTCCCTCTTGTGTGCTCTCACTCTCACTCTCTCATTCTCTCTCAAAATTAAATAAACGTTAAAAATTAAAAAAATAAATTTCTGGGGTGCCTGGATGGCTCAGTCAGTTAAGCATCCAACTTTGGCTCAGGTCATGGTCTCACAGTTCGTGGGTTCAAGGCCCACACTGGGCTCTGTGCTTACAGCCCAGAGCCTGGAGCCTGCTTCAGACTCTGTGTCTCCCTCTCGTTTTGTCCCTCCCCCACTCATACTCTGTCTCTCTCTCAAAAATAAACATTAAAATAAATAAATTTCTATTTTGGTGAAGGTCAGGCATTTTCCTGGTTTCTAGGGAAAGACATCTGATCTTTGAGCTGTCCTCTGTATTGGCTGGCTCCACTGAGGCATACCACATGTCCTCTAGTCCTCACCACTCATCCTCCTGCTATAGGATCTTAACCAAGATGTACATGTATCCTGCATCTCCCATGAAGAATCCAAGCCCAGGCTCCTTAGAATCTGCCAGCTTATTCCCAGTCACTTGTGAGCATCATGGAAACTCTTTGGATGCCCTCTGCTACCACCTCGGAGAGCACAGGATTGTGTCGTATTCCATGAAGCTCTCCTCAGATCTGCTAATTAGACTTTCCCAAGCCATTACTACCCGATAGCACAGGGCCCTGCTGGGAGCAGGTGTAACTCGGGCTTTGGGCCACAGTCCAGGGAGAGAGAGGCACAGGTGTCTGCTGCTCTTGGAGCTCCTTTCAATTCATTTATAATTTCAGTTGCCCAATCCTACCCACTCCCATAATTCAGCCCAGGGGGGAGGGACGCTGAGCTTCTTCACAGAAACTCCAAATTACCAGCATTATCTGCTTTGGTTCTCCTTCCCTCAGCTGGTCACATTTTTATCTCCTTTTAAGTGGGAAATAAATTGTGTCATCCTGCCTTCTAAAATTTCAGCTCTCTAGACTTTCACTGTTGATATTTAAAGCCAAGCATTTGAGGGTGTTTTTTTTTAATGTAAAGCTTTTAAGATTATTGTTTATGCTAGGCAAGTTCAGAAGAATCAATCAGAAATCCAATGGACTCCTTTGTCCCACCTCCATCCATCTGCTCCTAAAAGCAGTGTAATAAAAAGCTGTCAGTGTATTCTGAATCTGAGAGAGAAGAAAAGAGAAAAGAAGTGTGGGGATAGGAAAAGGGACTCAAATTCTAAATATCTGAATTGTTATGATCACCACTATAACATCTTTGGACTCCTTCCTTCTCATGCTCAAGTCTGGCTCCATCCCGCTCTCTCCAAGGTTCTGTCTCTATCCCCCCGTCTCCCTAAGCGAGACCTTTCACTAACTTCAGAATGTGGCTGACAGCCCACTTTTGCCAAGGTGTCTTCCCTGACTACAGTCTTTCTCAGCCACCTTTTCATATCACCAGCTCTCACCACAGGCAACTGGCCTACAGCTCTTCATATCTGGATCGGGTGTCCAAACAGCTTCTCTGCAAAACCATCTCATGCCTCTGTGCTCTTTAGGGAGGCTGCAAGGTGAGCTGCTTGTCTGCAGGCCCCTAGGCCAGCTGAGACAAATAGAAGAAGCTTTGGACTGACAGGATCTCAGAACATAACAATTGCAAGATGATGTAAGAAACAAGGACGGAGAGAGAGAGACTATGCCAACTAGTGGTGGGGACAAAGCTTGAAAAAGAAGAAAAAATCCAAGAGACAGAAGGCCATCTTTGGCCTTTTGTTCCAAACTTACTCCTATCCAACTTCCAACATGCTCTTGACATTTAAAAAAATATGGGATTTTTTAAAAAAATAGGCTTGCCTGGGTAGCTCAGTTGGTTGAGCACCCCGCTCTTGATTTCAGCTCAGGTGATGATCCCAGGGTTGTGGGATAAGGTCTCACATCAGGCTGCATGCTAAGTGTGGAGCCTGATTAAGATTCTCTCTGTCTCTCCCTCTGCCCTTCTCTCTCTCTCTCTCTCTCAAAAATAAAAAATAAAAATAAAAAACATATTGCTGTATAGCCAATGAGACACATTTGTGTGTCCCAGTTTTTATGGCTCTTTCTGTGCATTTTTGACACTTCCGCTAAAATGCCAACTATTGTAATTCTTTGTTCTTTCGGGAAATTGTGTCCAGGGAGCATGTGCATATGTTCTTCTGCATCTCCCTATCCACTCTCCATAGAGGAAGTGCTCAGTAAGTGTTACCAACTCGCTAAATGTCAGCAAGAGATATTTGGGTTTGGCAAAATGAAAAACTTCAGAAATTGGCTAGGAACTGGGCCAAAATAAGGAATTATTCCCTGGAGATCTAAAAAAGCAAAACAAAAACAAAAGAAAACCAGGATTGTTTTCTCCTCACAAAGATGAGTTCAGTATCATCCTCCACTGTCCATTCCTTCCCTCTTTCCTGAGGACAAAAATTGCCAAGGGCATGGACTATTGCTATGTTTTTCTTAGAGCTTACGCAAAGAGGCCCCACTACTTGATACCCATTTGCCATTTCCAATAATCCTATAATAGCAGCACTATGAGAAACCAGCTGTGCACCTTGGGATGCACTCAGCTGCTCTGTGGGGACCCACAAATTAGACCCTGAATTAGCCACTTAGTGCCCCAGGTTCCCAGTGCCACCCACTGATCTTTCCCAGATGAACACAGCCAAGGTTAGGAGAAGATCATTATAGGCCCATGAGAATGACAGAGAGACCTTGGAGTTAGCAATCAGAAGTTAATATACAAGAAAAGAAATTCAGGAAGGGTTTAAAGAGGAGCAAGGCATGGTCTGACCAACCATTATAAATGATTTGAAATCAGGTATCTTGTTTCTTCACTTATTTTGTAGTTTGAGGAGTGTGTATATTTGTACATTTAATGAAAAGCTTACAATATAGGGTTAGGCTTACTCACTTAATAGTTTCATGTCTTTAAAGAAATCATTTACTGTATCTCTATTTTTGTATCTGATTTAAAACAATGGCATTAGGGATGAAGGGTCGCTCTACTGGTTAAGTGACTGACTCTTGGTTTGGGCTCAGGTCATGGTCTCACAGTTTGTGAGATCAAGATCCACGTTGGACTCTGCATTCACAGTGTGGAGACTGCTTGGGATTCTCTCTTTCTCCCTTTCTCTCTGTCCCTTCCCAACTTGTGTGCATGCACGTTCTCTCTCTATCTCTCAAAATAAATAAACTTAAAAAAATAAAAAGTAAAATAAAACAATTGCAGTGGTGGTAATAACGATAATAGTAATAGTAACCATACTTCTACCTTCCTGTAGTGCTGTGAAATTAGGAACCACAATAATAATAACTCTACCTACATCACAGTAGTATTAAATTAGACAGGAAAAGCACTTTTGCAAATGTAAAACACTATAAAATGTCAAATATTCAATTTCTGACACACCATAAGAATATTTTTATTCACATTGAACCAATATCTGTCTAATTTCCATTTCTTGGAATGGAATTGGGTCTAAACCCAATTCTTCTTCCACATGATAGTCCTTGAAGTATTGGATGTGTCCCAACTCCATTTCCAAGTCTTTCTCTTTCTAGGTTAAAGGTGCCTAGTATTCTTTGTTTCCCCAGTCCCATGTCCCATGTCATACAGTACCTTGTATTTAATCATGGCCTAACTGGGCTTCTGTGAGGTTTCCTTCAGCTTCTCAGGCCTGTGGTTTGTTAAGACAGAGGCTGAACAATATTGTGCCCCTCAGACAACTCTGGTGCCTAATGGAGGAGGCAGGCTCCATCCATCTGCAGCTTGTGTTCAAGACCAGGCTACTGTCCCACTCATGGCCCCATAGCCCACATCTCTACATGAGCTCTGGCCCTCACCTGCTCCTTCTTGCTACAGCCTAATCAAAATGGGCCTTGAAAAGCACAAAAACCTAAAGAGTATGAAGAAATCTGTACCCCCAAGTTTGAGTATGAAGAAATCTGTACCCCCAAGTTTGAATAGCCGTGATACCTCTTTGTAACCCGTTGAAAGCATTTGAATTAGAACGAAAGAATCCCTTACATATTAGATTTATACAGCTTCTTTCCTCGAAAATGCTTAGGGCATTGTATTGGGGAATTTTAGAGAATTAACATATTATTTCTTCAGTGCTGCAGAACTCAGCTTCTCAGGACTTTGCAAATGCCATTTCACTCACTTGGGCTGAGTTCTCCCTCCCTTGAAAAACAACCATGGCGCCCTGTGGTATGAAGCATGGGCGGAGAAAGCTAAGCTGGAGGAGAATCACAGATGGTAAAGCCAAAAGAACTTTAGATAGAATCCAATCCATCCCTTCATTTTAAAGATGAGAAATTATGACCCTGAGAAATGACTTTTTCAATGTCACAGCTAGTTAAGAACAGCAATGGTCTTTTTTTTTTTTTTTTACTTCCTCTCATCAGAAAAACAGGAAAAATGAGCCAAGGCTGTTCAGCACTCCTGATAGAGATAGAACTGAGGGCAGCGGGATATTTTTTTCACGGCTATCTTAACCTTTTGCCATAAACTTTGCAAGTTTCCCAGAGATGAGCAACCACTCTGAGCATGTGAATACAATCAGGTGAATACAATTAAGTGATTGGTGAAGACCGGATCAAACACCCAGCCAGGTAGGTTAGGTCTGTCAGGCATGATTTCAAAGGACGGGAAGACAATAGTTTGGCGTTTCACAGCTGGTAAGGAGGAAAAATAGCTTGAGTGGCACAAGGGAAGGTTTTTGGACAAAAGGAATGAAGACACTGAAGCAAGAAAGGGAAAAATAAGGCTGAATGTATGAGAACGCTGTCCAGCAAGACTCACAGGGACACGGGGTACCTTATTACATACAACAGTGTTTGTTTGGGCAGTAAAATCCATGTGCCATGCTTCTTCATCTTCTCCAGTTTTTGTGATGATTTATAGGGGACACACACACACACACACAAGATAGTATTCAAACACTCCTACAGTCATGAAAATCCTTGCCTGAAAGCCTGTTCTACCTTTTTATTTATTTATTTATTTATTTTTTTTAATGTTTTTTTTATTTATTTCTAGAGAGAGAGACAGTGTGAGCAGGGGAGGGTCAGAGAGAGAGGGTGTCACAGACTGAAACAGGCTCCAGGCTCTGAGCTGGCAATCAGCACAGAGCCCGACGCGGGGCCAGAACCCACGAACCGCGAGATCATGACCTAAGCCAAAGTCGGACGCTTAACCGACTAAGCCACCCAGGCGCCCCTCTACCTTTTTAAATTAATACCCAAAGCAATTAAATCATGGTGTGCTCCCATTACCTGCCAACTTTTGTTATTTTTAAAGTACAACAACACAGCTTTAGATTCTATTATTTGGTCCCTATGCAGCCTTTCAAAAGTGGTTTCCTTGGTTTCCCCATAAATGAACCTCTGCAGCCAGACAGTAAAAACAAGCCTGCTTTGCAATGGCTTGCTTTTGCCTGAGAAGACAGTCCTTTAAAGGGGGTAAACCTGCCTGTCCTTTCCCCAAAACCTTCCTCAGAGGGAAAAATAAAAAGGTTAAAGAGATGTGGTGTGCAAGGTCACCATTACACTGCAACCCACACATACACTACACTTGGTAATGATTCTAGCAGCCCTCCTCCTGGCTTCTCTTCCTTCTGGACACAGGGACTTAATAGGCATGTGTGGCTTCTTGAAAAACTTTCTATTTGTTCTGCCAGGAAGAGTAACAGCCCAAATCATGGGGAGCAGGTAGTATATTATTGACTTGGAGTAAACTCGTGTCATCAGAAGCACAGTCCCTAAAACTCACCGTACCAGACTCAAACACACCTCAAAGATGATCCCCAAATGCTGAGCCAGGAAGACTTCAGCTGTTCAATACCTACCCTAGCTGCAATAATTTTCAAATAAGATAAGCCAGTCTAGACACCTGAAGGGTTTGTTTTTTTTTAAAGATCTGGTGTTTAATGATTAATGTTTATAGGTGAGGAGTCCATAACTTCCCCATAAAAACTAGCCAACATCATCCCCTCTATAAAAAGATCTACTTTGGCAAATTGGCATTTATCCTCAATACTTGAATAAGCACATTTATTACACAAGAGGACTGAGATAGGTGCAATGGAGGACACACAAAAGTAAGCCAATCCCTAAAATCAAAACCAAGAAACAAGTGTTGGCAAGGATATGGAGAAAAAGGAACTGCGTACTCTTAGTGGGAATGCAAACTGGTGCAGTGACTCTGGAAAACAGTATGGAGATTCCTCAAAAAGTTAAAAATGGGGTGCCTGAGTAGCTCAGTCAATTAAGTGTCCAACTCTTGACCTCAGCTCAAGTCATGATCGCACAGCTTGTGGGATTGAGCCCCATGTTGGGCTCTGCATTGGCAGTGTGAAGCCTGCTTGGGATTCTCTCTCTCTCATTCTCTCTCTCTCTCTGCTCCTCCCCTACTCACTTGTACACTTGCTCTCTCTCTCAAAATAAAGAAACTTTTGAAAAAAGTTAAATAGAGAACTATCCTACAAACCAGTAATCACACTACTGGGTATTTACCCAAAAAATTACAAATACTAATTCAAAGAGATGCATGTACCCCTATGTTTATTGCAGCATTATTTACAATAGCCAAACTATGAAAGTGGCTCAAGAGTCCATTTATAGATAAATGGATAACACACAAAGGAATATAATTTAGCCATAAGAAGAATGAAATATTGCCATTTGCAATAACATGGATGGAGCTAGAGAATATAATACTAAGTAAAATAAGTCAGTCTGAGAAACACAAATACCATATGATTTCACTCATACATGGAACTTAAGAAACAAAACAAATGAGCAAAAAAGGGAAAGAGAGAGAGAGAAATCCATAAACAGACTTTTAAATACAGAGAACAAAATTATGGCCACCAAAGGGGAGGTAGGGGCATGGATGGGTTAAATAGGTGATAGGAATTAAGGAGTACAGTTGCTGTGATGAGCACTGGCTGATGTAAAGAATTGTTGAATCACTGTATTGTACATCTGAAACTAATATAACACTCTATGTTAAGTATATTAGATTTAAAATAAAAACTTTAGAAAAAGAAAGAAGATTTTTAAAAACTTAATTTAAAAAAGTATCAGCCAATCCTCACCTCAGAATTTTTACAGTTTATTGGAGATAGAAGACCAAGGACATGTCAAAAAAGAACCACCAAAGGCAGTAAATGAGGGTTGCATTAATACTGAGTGTGGGAAGACATCAGCAGCAAACTCTCAAATACTCAGATATACTGGTGATGAGGTTCATACATTCTAGAGATCAAGAAAGCCCCCACAAGCCAAAAGGAAAAAGAACAACCGAGACAATCATGCTGCCAGGAAATACCAGACACAGCTTCAGAGATGATGTGAGCTCTGTCTCCTATGACTGACAACAGACCTACACTCACTCACGCACCACCCCAGGGCCTAATTACCTCCCAGATATAGAGTAGGGGTTGTCTAAGAGCAGCCTCATGCCCTGGGAAATACAGGCAGATAAAGAGGCCAATGCACCAAGGGCCACCCTCCTCCCTGTAGGGCTGCATAAGGCTGGTGGTGCTGTTTCAAACATTTGCCAAGGGCAACAGAAGGTGTTTTTCCTTTTGGAATTTTTTCTTTTCCTCTCTCTAGCCTGCCTCTAAGGGTAGCTCAAATGACTCAGAATTGGGGCCTCTGGCAGTTATCTTCTTTATCTACTCATCCAAGTTCCTCTGGGTTCCTAAGAGATCTACTTATCATCACTCAGAGGGCACTGAGGTGTGACAGGATTCATCATATGGTACAAAATCATTGAATCAAACAATATTGGAGCCTTCCACATTTCTCCCAGATGTTCATCAGATCTATCCAGTGATGAGGCACGTACTACCCCAATGAACAAACGGGTCCATTTAAGAACAGTTTTGATTGTGGAGAAGCTCTACCTTACTTGAGTTTTCCGGATACTTCCATGAGTTGCTCCTACTAATTCCATCTGTCATATCTATTCAGATCCAGCTTAATTCCTGGTTCATGAGACAGCCTGCTGGAAATTTGAAGGTTCTTAAGTGTCTTTAGTCCTTTCTTCTGCAAGAACAACATACAGACTTCCTTTAGCTATTCCAGAGAGCATTTGGTTTCAAACCCTTTCATTTTCACATTTGATTCCTTAATGCTTCAAGAGATCAATTTGCTACATTTCTCTTAAAACTGGACACCTACAAATGAATAAAACTCTTTAGATTTAAACTAGCTAATGTGAAGTAAAACAAAAACTCTTTGTTTTAAATATCTTACATACCATACATTTATGAATACAATCTAAAACTCTAAGTTGTGGTCACATGGCATCGCATGTGCTTACTGCAGACTAAAATCTTTTAGCTGCAAGTACTTCCCACCTGCTGATGAAATAATTGATTTTTATTTCATATGCCTCCCTCACACAGCTAGACATTATCCCTAAAACTATGTAAGAAAGTGACATCTTTCATGTTCTTTCCATCCTTTCTACTTGAGCCTCAATTATAGAGTCAGATGACAATCTCAGCAATCCAGGAAAAGAAACACATTGCATGACCAAGAAATCTCCATGGAAATATGTCAACATGGAATTCTATGATAAGAGAATAAAGGTTTCAGCAGCCCTACAAGACCCTAGCACTGTTCTTGATTTTCATTGTAAGCCCTCCCTTTTCCATGTCCATAAACCAATCAAAAAGCCATAGAGAGAGGCCCTAAGGGGTGAATGAGTAACAGCTCAAGGAGAAGAAAGGTGACCTGCATTCAACCAGCCATTTATTTCAGTCCCTTCTGATCACTAGACTGAGACACTGAAGACGTAGACAATGCTTCTTAAGCACCATGAAATATTGATTGACTGAATGAGTGAATGAACAAATGATGAAGCTTTGTATCCCTCTCAGTGTCTAGCATTATGTCTGTGAGAAAAAACATAGTCAGTTACTAGTTTAGCACATTAATTCAATGGTTATGGTCCTAAAATTTTATTACAGATTTTTGTGGTGAAGAACTATTTATGACTTATTTAAAAAAATAAAACGCAAGAATAAAACTTATTTTAAAATCTTATTAGTGTCAAGAGTGATTTTAAAAATAAGCTTACACTAAAGTGGAAGAAAAATAAGAGAATAAAAAGCATAAGGCAAAAACTTCTATCACTTTATTACAGAAGAACCTCTCATAATTCTCTCTTCAATTATTGTATTAAGTCCACATGCCCCAGGCTGGTCTTCAAGGTTTCTACTATCTGGGGTCCTCCTTTTATCCAGTCATATCTTCTCGAATCCAAATTCTACCCTGCCTGGGTCAGCCTGAATGCCTATGATAGTTTCCAGTAGCCCAAAGGCTCTTCCACCTTTTCTTCAGCATATCTTTCAAGAAAACACTCAAAAATCTTTCCTGAAAAGTCTTGTCTGGCTTATAGCATCCCAAATGAACTATTCCTTTTCTTTCCCTATAGCATATGGACAATCTGTAAGACAGTATATTGGTTATCTTTTTGACCAAAGAAGGTATGAGAATTCATTTTAAAAGCAATAGATATTGGGGTGCTTGTGTGGCTCCGTCGACTGAGCCTCTGACTCTTGATTTCGGCTCAGGTCATGATCTCACAGTTCCTTAGATCAAGCCCCACATCGGGCTCTGCACTGTCAGCATAGAACATTCTGAGGATTCTCTCTCTCCCTCTCTCTGCCCCTCCTTTGCTCACTTGTACTCTCTCTTAAAATAAATATTTTTTTTAAAAAGCAGTAAAATATTACCAAAATAATGAACTATATGTTATATTTTAACTAATATATTTGTCTTGCCTCCTTAAAGAGTTCATAAGCCTCTTGAGGGCAAGAACAGTAGTCTTTATTTTATATTTCTTAAAAATGCCAGATACAACAGTTAAATAAAATATTACAGTGGATGAATACATGATGGATAATGCATTTCAGCATATGAGTCTTTGAAGATTTCCTCAGTGCTGGAGCTATCTAAGGCTTTGGTTGCTGAGGATGATGATAAGCTTGGGTACACCCAGCTAAGCAAATGACTAGTGACAAATTCTACTCAACCTGAACCCTGAGAGAACTCCTCAGCTGGTTATCATAATGATCATTAAATAACCTGCTGTCACCCTCCTACATTTCATCCCCCTTACCTCAAGCACCTATATCATAGGGGCATGTGTACCCCAATGTTTATAGCAGCACTTTAAACAACAACGAATTACGGAAAGAGCCCAAATGTCCATGAACTGATGAATGGATCAAGAAGATGTAGTTTATATATACAGTGGGATACTACATGGCAATGAGAAAGAATGAAATCCTGCTATTTGCAACATGAATGGAACTGGAGGGTATTACACTAAGTGAAATAATTAGTTAGAGAAAGACAGATATCATATGTGGAACTTGAGAAACTTAACAGAAGACCAAGGGGGAAGGGAAGGGAAAAAATAGTCTCAAACAGAGAAGGAGACAAACCATAAGAAACTCTTAAATACAGAAAATAAACTGAGGGTTGATTGGGAGGGTGGGAGAGAGGGGGAAAATGGGTGATGGGCATTTAGGAGGGTACTTGTTGGGGTGAGCACTGGGTATTATATGTAAGCAATGGATCATAGGAATCTACTCCCGAAACCAAGAGCACACTGTATACACTGTATGTTGACTAACTTGGACAATAAAATATATTTTAAAAAACCAATCTTACAGCTAATCAGAAGCTAATTAAAAATTTTACACTATAAAAAAACACTCCTATACCATCATTTCATTTGGTCAGCTCCCTGCTCAAAAATATGTATGCAAGAGTTCTCTATTGCCTGCAGTAATTCTCAAACTGTGTGGCATTAATAGAGTAAAAGGTGGGAGTTTTGTCATTTAGATTCTAAAATACATCTTAGAAGAATGGCTACCACATAAGTTGGAAAATAATTCCTGTGAGTAATGAGAGATATTTCTGAGGAATATGTACTAAGGACTGAATTGCATCCACCCCCCAAATTCATATGTTGAAACTCTACCCCCCTCAAGTGATGGTATTTGGAAATGGGAAGTAATTAGATTTAGATGAGATCATAAAGGTAGGACCCTCTTGATGAGAATAGTGTCCGTATGAGAAAAGACACAAGACAGCTAGCACATACACTCTTCCCTTTATCCCTTTCAGGTAAGGACATAGTGAAAAGGCAGCCATCTTCAAGCCAAGAAGAGAACCTTCAACAGTACCCAACCATGATGACACCCTGATATTAAATTTCTAGTCTCTAGACCTATGAGAAAATCAACTTTTATTGCATAAGCACCAGGGTATAATATTTTGTTATGGCAGCCCAAGACAACTAAGGCAGTGTCTGTGACCCATACTAACCATATGAAGGCACACACAACACATTCATATAACTGATCACACAAAACGCAAATACACACAGTGATAAATACTACTCTAGACTTCTTACACCTATGAATAAGTAACTGCTATGGAAATTGCTCTCCTGACTTAAACAGAGACAAAATACATTAAGCAGATATTTTCAGACATTAAACTACAAGCAATGCAAGATTATGTTCCCTTAGAAAAGGGAAATAAATGAAATCTTAATGTTTGCCCTCACTATCCACCTGGATGCAACTTCCAAACTGCAGCACAAGGAGGAGTAATCCAAAGAAAGCCTTGCCAAATTTGAAGTCTGAGAAGCCCAAGGCAGGTAGAACTTGCAGGGCAGAATACTGAAAATATGAAGCTATATGAAAATACTGATGCTATATGAAAAAAGAGCTCCAGAAATCTGCATAGGGGTCCCTTAAGTCATTGCCTGAATATATATTTGCACATGCATAGGGTGAAGCTCCATGATGCTAGGAAAGATTAGCAGAATGCTGTAAGCCAAGAAATTCTCAGAGCCCAAACAGACCTGAAAAATTATTTAAATTTTCATCAACAAGACTAGGTAGACCACACTGTATTCATAAAGGTTTCAGAGGGGTCATCAGAGGAGTCACAGTTTAGTAATGTAGCAAAAATGCCCTAATATACTAGAGCCCTAAGATTTCCTCCAGCTTGCCCTGAAAATTTTTTAAATAAACCTCAAGGTTGTGCCTGGGTGACTTAGTCAGTTAAGCATCCAACTCCTGACTTCCAACCAGGTCATGATCTCACGGTTTGTGAGTTCAAGCCCCACATCAGGCTCCGCACTGACACTCCAGAGCCTACTTGGGATTCTCTCTCTCTCCCTCTCTCTCTCTCTGCCTCTCCCCTGCTTAAGCTCACTTGCTCTCTCTCTCTCTTTCTCTCTCTAAGTAAATAAAGTTAAAAATAATAATAAAATAAAATAAACCTCAAGAGGACCAATCTGATCTTCAAGTGACTTAACTGTTTGCCAAAACAAAACTAATCATGCTTTAAAGAAATGCAATAAAATCAAGCACCCAACAAAGAAAATTCACAATGTTCATTTTCCAATAAAAATAATTATTAGATATTCAAAATGTGTCTCAAAACCACAAGGAAAGTCAGTCAATAGGCATAGATCTAGAAATAATAGATTTGATGGGGAATTTTCAAAGACATAAAACAATTATAAATGTCATAACTACGTATAAGTACTTAAGAGAAAACATGAACGTATGAAAAGAGAAATGGAAAATATAAACCAAAACACTGTAAGTCATCTAGAGATTAAAATTCAGTATTTGAAATGAAAAGTTTATTGAATCGGATTAAGAACAGATTAAACACTGTAGGAAAAAAGATCAATAAACTACAAGACATAACAGTAGAAATTATCCTAATGAAGTATAGAGTGTAAGAGGAAAAGACTAAAACAAAATACTAGCATTTCAATAACTAGTAGAACAATATTAAGCTCTTTAGCATATGTGTATTTAGAGCCCCAGAAAAGAAGAGAGAACAAAATCACATTTGAAGACTTTATGGCTGAAATTTTGCCAAATTTTATAAAAACTATAAGAAATTCAGAGATCAAATATACTGAACAAAGAGTCTAAGCATATACTTTAAGAAATCTAGGGGAAGCTGGTGGCTTAGTCAGTTAAGTGCCCAACTTCAGCTCAGGTCATGATCTCATGGTTCATGGGTTTGAGGCCGGCATCAGCCTCTCTACTGACAGCTTAGAGCCTGAAGCCTGCTTCGGATTCTGTCTCCCTCTCTCTCTGCCCTCCCCCAACTCGTGCTCTCTCTCTCTCTGTCTCTCAAAAATAAATAAACATTGAAAGAAAAAAATCTAAACACACAGAAAAACTCAAATTTCTCAAAACCAGGACAAGGAGAATCTTTTTTAAAAAGCCAGAGAGAAAAAAAGGTATACCATATAGGGGAACAGGGGTAAGATTATGCAGACTTCTTATCAGAAATAATCAGAAACAAGGCAGAAGACAATAAAATGATATCTTCAAGGTGTTAAAACTCAGGAGAAAACATGTCAACCTAGAATTTTAAATCCAGTGAAAATACCAAATTAAATTAAAAATGAAGTCAAAATAAGTATTTTTTCAGACAAAGGCTGAGAAAATTTGTTGCCGGATGATCTTCAATCCAAGACAATGTAAATCCAATTATTTAGGAAGAAGGAAAATAATGCCAGATGGAAACTTAGAGTTACCCAAAGAAATGAAGAACATTAAAATAATAAGTATAAGAATAAATGTAAAAATCTTTTTTATCATATTTTCACTTTTTAAAAGATAACTGTTTAAAAGAACTAAACAATGTATCGTGGAGTTTATAACATTTGTGGAAGTAAAATGTATGACTATAATAACACAGAGGACAGAAAAAAGAAATAAAGAAGTATATTATTTTAAAGTTCTTATATTACGTAATAAGCAGTACAATATTATTAAAAGGTAAACTATGTTAAGTTAAAATGTAGATTATAAATCCTAGAGCAAATACGCTCCCTACCACACACACACACAAACAAGAGGTATAGCTAATAAGTCAATAGTGAAAAAAAAAAAAAGAATACTACAAAATACTCAATTCAAAAACAAGGTAGAGAAAAAGGAAAATGTAAACAAAGAACAAATTTTAAAAATTGAATGAGAAAACAAATAGATTTAGATTAAAACACAGCTATATTGATAATTACATTAAATGCAAATGACCTAAATATAAATAGTCCAATTAAAAGTCAGAGAGATTGTCAGACTGAATAAAAAAGCATACTCCAGAAATGCCTGAGTAGCTCAATGATTTAAGCATCTGACTTTGGCTCAGGTCATGATGTCATGGTTCAGGAGTTTGAGCCTCACATAGGGTGAGCCCTGCATAGGGTGAGCTCAAGTGCCACTTCAGGTGAGCTTGAGCCCTGCTCCAGGCTCTGCACTCTCTCCCCTCACTTTCCCCCCTCTGCACCTCATGGGATTCTCTCTCTCTCTCTCTCTCTCTCTCTCTCTCTCTCTCTCTGCCCCTCACTCATTCTCATTTTCTATCTCAAAAATAAATAAGAAAATAAAAATTTTTTAAAAGCATACCCCAAAAGAAGAAACCAGCATTAAATATAAAATCAAAGATAAGTTAAATCTAAAAATATGTTTAAAAGGTATATGATGGAAACACTAACTAAAAAGAAACTGGGATGCCTTTTTTAATACCATAACAAGAAAAATAACCAAGGGTAAAAAGACACATTTCATAATGATAAAAGGGTCACTTCCTCAAAAAGACATAATAATCCTAAATTATATGCACCCAACAACAGAGCTTTATAATAGAGAAAGCAAAATATATTGATGTGAAAGGAAAAATAAACACACAATGATAGTTGGAGATTTCAACATGCCTCTCTCAATAATTGATAGAACCAGTAGACTAAAATGTCAACAAAAATACATAAGATTAAAACAACACTTGAATCAACTTGAGTTCATTGACATTTATAGAACAATCCACTCTATTCAGCAGCATGTACTCAGAGAACTTATAATTTTCTCTGACTACAACAGAATGAAGAAATCAACAACAGAAAATTATGTGGTAAATCCTAAAGTGTATTGAAATTAAAAAACTTCTTTTAAATAATCCATGGCTCAAATAAAAAGTCATAAGAAAAAAATTTCAATATCTCAGGGCACCTAAGTAGCTCAGTCAGCTAAGTATACAACTCTTGACTTTGGCTCAGGTCATAATCTCACAGTTAATGAGATCAAGCTTGGTGTCAGACTCTGCACTGACAGTGTAAAGCCTGCTTAGGATTCTCTCTCTCTTTCTCTGCCCCTCTCCTGCTTGAACATGCTCTGTCTCTCTCCTTCTGTCTCCCTATCTCTCTCTCTCTCTAAGTAAATAAACTTTTTTAATTTAAAATATAAATTTAAAAAGAAAAATTTTAAATATTTTAAACTAAATGACAATGAAAACACAAATATCAAAATATGTGGCAACTAAAGTGGAGCTTTCTGGAAAATTCATAACTTTTCACATTTACATTGGAGAAGAAAGTTCTAAAATAAATTATATAAGCTCCTATCTTAAACTAGAAAAAAAGACAAATTAAACCCAGATTAAGAAGAAAAACAAAATAATAAAGATAAAACCAGAAACCGGTGGCACAGAAAATGCCTAAAATAGAGAAAATTTGATTAAAACATCTGGTTGTCTGAAAAGATCATTAGCAGTAGCATCAAAAAATGTGAAAATTTTTGGGAAAAATTATACCAAATAAGTGCAAAACTTGTACACTGAAAAGTACAAAACATCGTCAGATAAATTAAAGTAGACCTAAATAATTGGAGAGCTATACCATGTTCATGGACTGGAACACTTTGTATTTTTAACATGTTAATTCTCCCCAAAATGATCTATTCATTCAGACTTGGATTTCAATAAAAATGTTAGCAGATTTTCTTGTAGAACTTGACAAGTTGACTTTAAAATATTTAGGGAAGTTCCAAGTACCTAGAATATCAAAAACAATTTTGAAAAAGAATAATAAATTTGAAAAACTACACCGCCTGATTTCAAGACTTACTATAAAGCTACAGTAATCAAAACTATGAGGTATGAGTAAAATGATAGACATATAAATCAGTGGAAATGAATTGAGGGTCCAGAAGTAAATTTAACATATATGGGTCAATAATTATTTTTGACATAAGTGTCAAGGGAATCCAATGGGGAAAAGATCATTGTTTTAACAAATGCTGCAGAACAACTGGATTTCCATACAGTAAAGAAGGAACCTCAACCCTTCCCTCACAGCATACAAATAATAATAATAATAAAAAATAAACTAACTTTATATGGATTGCAGACTTAAATGTAAAAGTTAAAACTATAAAATTCCTAGAAGAAAACATGGAGGAAAATTTTTTGTGAACTTAGGATAGGGAAAGATTTCTTAGAGAGTATACAAAAAGCATGAACCATGAAAGGAAAAAATGGTGAATTGGCCTTCAGCAAAAATAAAAACTTCTGCTTTACAAAAGCCACCATTACAAAAATGAAAGGCAGGATATACAAGAAAATATTCACAATACATATGTGTGACCAAAGATTACCATACAGCCTAGGTGGCTCAGTCGGTTAAGCGTCCGACTTCAGCTCAGGACATGATCTCACGGTTCGTGGGTTCAAGCCCTGCTTTGGGCTCTGTGCTGACAGCCAGCTCAGAGCCTAGAGCCTGTTTCCAATTCTGTGTCTCTCTGACCCTCCCCTGCTCGCTCGCTCGCTCTCTCTCTATCAGAAATAAATGAAACATTAAAAAAAAAAAAAGATTACCATCCAGAGTATTTAAAGAATGTCTCCAACCCAATAACAACCAATTTTTATATGATTTTATTTATTTTTATTTATTTTTTATAATAGTTTATTGCCAAGTTGGTTTCCATATAACACCCAGTGCTCATCCCCACAAGTGCCCTCCTCCATGCCCATCCCCCCCTCCCCTCCACATCCACCAGTCCTCAGTTTGTTCTCAGCATTCAAGAGTCTCTCATAGTTTGCCTCTCTCCCTTTCCCCCACCATTTCCCCCCTTCTTCTCCCCCATGGTCCTCAGTTAAGTTCCTCCTAATCCTCCTATACGTGCAAATATATGATATTTGTCCTTCTCTGCCTGACTTATTTCGCTCAGCATAACACCCTCAAGGTCCATCCATGTTGCTACACATGGCCAGATTTCACTGTTTCTCATTGCCATGTAGTATTCCATGGTATAGATAAACCACATCTTCTTGATCCATTCATCTGTTGATGGACACTTAGGCTCTTTCCATGTTTTAGCTATTGTGGAGAGCGCTGCTATGAACATTGGGGTACATGTGCTCCTATGCATCAGCACTCCTGTATCTCTTGGGTAAATTCCTAGCAGTGCTATTGTTGGATCATAGGGGAGTTCTGTTGTTAATTTTTTGAGGAACCTCACTGTTTTCCAGAGGGAAGACAACCAATTTTTTTAGATGACAATATATTAGAACAGACACTTTACAAAATAAGATATACAAATCTCAAACACAGGAAAATATGTTTATTATCATTAGTAATACATAAAATCTAAGTTAAAACCACAATGAGATACCACCACCCACTAGAAAGGCAAATATTTAGAAGACTGATGACATCAGGTATAAGGATATGGAGCAGCTAGTTTCATAGATGACTGAAGTTATATATAACATTTTATAATCACTTTGGAAATAGTTTGGCAGTTTCATAAAAAGTTAAACATACACTTGTCATACAACCCAGCAGTTCCACTCTTAAGTATTTGTCCAAGAAAAATGAAAACATATTTCCACAAAAAGAGTTGTACACAAATGGCCATAGCAATTTTACTGATAATAGTTGCAAACTGGAAACAACCTAAATATTTAAATGGATAAGCAAGTTTCAGTATATCCATAAAATGGAATATTATTCAGCGTTTTTCTTAAAAACCATATACTACATATTAAATGGATGAATCTCAAAAGCATTATGCTAAGCAAAAGAAGCTAGTCTCATAAGAGTACTTACTATTTGGTTTCATTTATAAGAAATTCTATGAGGCAAATTTATGCTATATTTTATATATTAGCATATTATATATGCTACTATTATGATTGGCAGGGGTATTGGTTACAAAGGAATAAGAGAAAACATTTTGGGGTCATAGAAATGTTTTATTTCTTGATTGTGGTGGTGTTTACTTGGGGGTATACAGTTATCAATGTTTATCAAAGTGTACATTTAAAATGAGTGCAATTTATTTGGTGCAAATTATAAAGTTGATTAAGAAAAACTAGTCTGAAGAACAAACCCAGGCTCTTTCAGACTTACATTCAGGACCTCTGAAACCTCTTCCCACACTATTTTTTCAGCCTTATTTTTCATATGCCCCAAATTCAAAATAATCCTCAAACAAATTGGCTTGTAGCCTGACTATTCATCACTCCCACTCTTAGCTTCCTGAGCTTACATAAACCCTCTTCAATCTGCAGAGCTCAGATTTATGACCACTTCTTTCACAAAGCCTTCCTCTAGATCACTCTGATTTTTTTATCCTTTGTTATTTGTATCAACCTGTTCAGGTTGCTCATTATTTGTTTTATGTGTGTTCTTCTCACTTCCCAAGGTAAACTGTCACCTTCTGATGTACAGTCAATTCTAGTTTTCCTGGGAATTATGTTGCATACAGTTGCTGTGAACACTGAATTAGCAAATACTAAGGCATTGCTCTGAGGCAAAACACAGGGTTAGATTCCTGTGAGACTCTGGTCACAACATTTTCATCAACCAATTAATATACAACCTTCTTTTGTGTGTGTTTTTGTTTAAAGATACTTTATTTAATATACATTGTTGATTTATTGAATTCATGGTCAACAGCACTATAACTTATGCCTTAATAAAATTTATCTGACACATATTTTCTTCCTTCTTGTACATCACGGCTTAGGAACAGTAGAAAGTACTTTAGCACTACCCTTTGGAGCTATTTTAAACAAAGAAATCACCGAGAAAATGCAAAACTGTGGCACCAAATACATCACAAAAGGACTCTTATTGAAAATATGAGATGAAACAAAAAGTCAGAAGGATGTCTTGTTTTACCTCAGCTGGGAATGTGCGTGTTGACTGACTGAAATTTTCCCTGTACTACACATGTCCACAAATTACCATGAAAGAGCCATGAGCTCTGATTTGGGGTTACAATAAATGTTATCAACCAAGCAAAATCATAAATATGGAATCCATGAATAATCAATATGGCCTGCACTTTGCAATGTATTCTACAGTATAAGACATTTAGAAAGCATTCAACAATTTCCAGTAATTGGATAACAATTGGAAGGACAAAAGAAGGAATTAACTCATGACTTCACTTAAATCTCCATCAAGATCCCTTGTTTAATACTCATTTTAAGAGGCATGTTCAAGCTAGAAGACAAGTTCTCCAAAATAAGTTTTTGAGATACTTACATAGGCAAATTAGAGGCCATTGCTAAAGAAAGGCTGAGAAGAAAATCTCATAAGACCATCTATTATTTGCAATATCCATTAAAGAGAAGGAATTTCTTGTTTATCAGCAACCTGAAAGTTATTTGTTTCAGATTGGGGAGAATTAGTAAAAGAAAAAAAATGATTGCCATGTTTCTAAAGCAAAGGGATATTTTTCACACTTTTTGAGGAGAAAATAGACTAGAGAAACAATACATATGATTTAATTTACCCTGTTAAAAATTCTTCTTTTAAGAATCAGTTGTATTTCTATACACTCTACACTGTCAAAAAATGTCTGAAAAAAAATAAAGAAAACAATTCCATTCACAATAAAAAAAAAACTTAGAAATGAATTTAACCAAGGAGGTGAAAGATCTGTACATTGAAAAGTATAAGACTTTAATGAAAGAAAAGAAGAAGACACAAATGGAAAGATACCTCATGCTCATGGATTAGAAGAATTGATATCATTAAAATTTTCATACTACCCAAAGCCATATACAGATTCAATGCAATCTCTATCAAAACTCCAATGACATTTTGTAGCAACATGGATGGAACTTGAGGGTGTTATGCTGAGCGAAATAAGTCAGGCAGAGAAAGACAGATACCATATGTTTGCACATATAGGTGGATTAGGAGGAACTTAACAGAGGACCATGAGGAAAAGAAGGGGAAAAATAGTTGGGGAGAGGGAGGGAGGCAAACCATGAGAGACTCTTGAATGCTGAGAACAAACTGAAGGTTGATGGGGGTAGGGGAGAGGGGAAGGGGTGTGATGGGCATGGAGGAGGGCACTTGTTGGGAGAGCACTGTGTGTTATATGGAAACCAACTTACAATAAACTATTTAAGAAAAAAAAACTTCCAATGGCATTTTTCACAGAAATAGAAAAAAATAATCCTAAACTTTATATGGAACCACAAAAGACCCTGAATAGCCAAAGCAAGCCTGAGAAAGACCAATGCTGGAAGCATCACACTTCCTGATTTCAAATTATACTACAAAGTTAATATCATAAGTAGTATGATATTGGCATACAGGTAGACACAGACAAATGGATTGAAATCAAGAGCCCAGAAATAAACTCTCATATGTATGACCAACTAATATTTGACAAGGGAGCCAAAGATACTTAATGGGGAAAGGACAGTCTCTTCAATAATGGTGCTGGGAAAATTGGACAGTCACATGTAGAAGAATGAAATTATACTTCTATCTTATACCATTAACAAAAATTAGCTTAAAATTGACTAATGACTTAAACATAAGACCTGAAACTGTAAAACTTCTGGAATAAAATACAGAGGAAAACCTCCTTGACATCGGTCTTAGCAATAATTTTTGGATATGACACCAAAAACACAAGTAAGAATAGCCAAAATAAATAAGTGGGATTTCATCAAAATAAAAAAGCTTCTGCACAGCAAAATAAACAATTAACAGAGGCACCTGGGTGGCTCAGTTGATTAAGTGTCTGATGTCATTTCAGGTCATGATCTCACATCTCGTGAGTTCACGCCCCATGTCAGGCTCTGTACTGAAGCTCAGAGCCTGGAGCCTGCTTTAGATTCTGTGTTTCCCTCTCTCTGCACTGCCCTCCCCCACCCTGGCTCGTGCTCTGTCTCTCTCTGTCTCTCTCTCTGTCTCTCTCTCAAAAATAAATAAACATTTATAAATTTTAAAAAAGCAACAAAATGAAAAGGCAACCTACAGAATGGGATAAAATATTTGCAAATCATGTTTCTGACAAGGGGGTAATAACCAAAGTATATAAGAAAATCATAAAATTCAGTAGCAAAAAATAAACAATTCTATTTAAAAAAATGGACAGAGAGACTGAATAGACATTTTTCCCAAGGTACAGATGGCCAACAGATACATGAAAAGATGTTCAACACCATTAATCACCAAGGAAATAGAAATCAAAACCACAATAAGTTAGCACCCCATACCTGTTAGAGTGGCTAACAAGACATCATGTCATCAAAAAAACAAGAGTTAAAAATGTTGACAAGAATGTGGTGGAAAGGGTAACCCTGTACACTGTGAGTAGGAATGTAAATAGGTGCAGCCACTATGGAAAAGAATATGGAGGTTCCTCAGAATGTTAAAAATAAAACTACCATATGATCCAGTATTCCCATTTCTTGGTATATATTCAAAAGAAATGAGATCAGAATCTCAGAGACATCTATACCCCTCATGTTCATTGCAGCATTATTCACAACAGCCTAGATATGGATACAACCTAAGTGTGCATATATGGATGAATGGATAAAGTTGTGGTATATATATATGTATGTATACATATATGTATACATACACATACGCACACACATATATATATATATTCCACTCTGTGTGTGTATACATATGTGTGTGTGCACATATATATATGTATACACACACACCCACACAGAGTGGAATATTCCTCAGCTATGAAAAGAAGAGAAATCCTACAATTTTGAACAACATGGATGGACCCTGAGGACATTATGCTAAGTGAAGTAAGCAAGACAGAGAAAGACATATTGTATGATATCACTTAAATGTGGAATCTAAGAAAAGATGAACAGAGTAGAATGGTGGCTACCAGGGGCTAGAGGTTGGTCAAAGGATACAAACTTCCAGTTATATATATGATGAATAAGTTCTAGGGATCTAATATACAGCATGGTGATTATAGTTAACAATATTGTATTATACACTTGAGCATTACTAAAAGAGTATATCTTAAAATGTTCTCATCACAAAAAAGAAATGGGAATTATGTGAGGTGATGGAGGTGTTAACTAATGCTACAATCATTTCACAGTACCTGTATATCAAATCAACACGTTGTATATCTTAAACGTACACAATGTTATATGTCAATTATATCTCAAAGCTGAGGAAATTTTTTCTTTTAAAGAATAATCCAGAAAGGAAACAATCAAAACAAAAATAACAAGAGAGCCAAGAAATATTTTTAAGTTAAAATGCCTGGTGTTAGGGAAATAAGCACTCTTGTACACTGCTAATGATAGTTTAAATTGATACAAATTTTCAAAGGGGGCTAGGCAGTAATATATATCAAGAGCCCTAAAAATACCTGTTATTTTTTGGTATGGTAATTCCATTCCTGGGAATTTCTCCTAAGGAAATAATCCATGATGCGGGCTAGGATTTTTGTGTTGTAATATTCCTGCAGTGCAATATAATAGAAAGACCTTGAAACAAGCCAAGTCGTTAACAAAGGAGAAGTGGTTAAATAAATAAACAAATATTAGTATATCCATTTGTAGCTCATGTGTAGGTCTACCTCCTCCTTGTCCCCTTTCTACCTTTCATTTTCAAGGTCACCTTTCTCTATTATATGAAGATAGGAGACTGTTTCATGTTAAGGGCACTCAAGGTGCTTGTCTTGACATTTCCAGTTCAGCCTTGGGCTGTCATTCACTTCACAGATGGTCTCCATGTGGAACTGCTAGATGCAGCTACCTCCAAGGACACCATGGAGGCTGGACTTGGAACTGGCCACACTTCCCTTTACTGACCTTTTCAAAAATGTTTATTTATTTATTTTGAGAGATAGAGAGAAACAGAATGCACAAGCAGGGGAGGAGCAGAGAGAGAGGGAGAGAGAAAATCCCAAGCAGGCTCTGCACCTTTAGCTCAGAGCCCATTGATGGGCTTGATCCCATGAACTGTGAGATCATGACCTGAGCTGAAATCAAGAGTTGGATGCTTAACTGACTGAGCCTGTCAGGCACCCCCCCGCCTTTACTGACCTTTTACTTTGTTCTTAAAACATCATGCCACAAGGCTCTGAGTGTAGCAAATTTTCCAAACTGTTGGATTAGTTAGAGATAATTATATAAGAGGAATGAAGGACCTAAAACTGTATGTGATAGGAATTTTCTCCAGTCTATGGGATAAGCACACTAATACCTAAGTCCTTCATGAAGGGGAGGAAGATTGCTTTCACTGATACATTACATGTTCTCCCTTTCCTCCTCTATCCTCACATCTGCCCTCTTTTCTACCTCTTCCTAGTGGATCTCCTCACAAGTTATAAAAACCCCTCTTCCGGTGTAAGAGTTAATCTCAGATGTGTGTCCTCCAATCTGAATTATCCATTCTAGAATAAAGTCCTATTTGGGGTTGGCGAGGAGGGGGTGTGGGCGTGGTGAGAAGGAGGCAAAACTTTAGTAGTAGAGTCAATAATGGCTTTGACAATACAATCTGGAAGGGAACGGCAAGGCAGGGATGGGGTTCATGTACAGTAGCAATCCAAGACCCAAGAAGCAAAGCAGGGTGAGTATAGATACTCAGCATCTGATCTGTGTCTTCTGTGATTCCCTCTTCATTAAGAATTGCAAATATGCATCTTTGTTTTCCCAACTTCCCAGCAAGTAAATGTTGAGCTAAATGAAAAACTTCACAAGAATAAACACTTTTTTTCTGAAATAATAGTTTAAGTCAATGGCTCGCAACCTGTCCTCACATTAGAATTCTCTGAGGTGTTTTTCAAAAATTAAAATTCTCAGGCCCTCAACTCCAAAGACTCTGTTTTAACTGGTCTGGTACGAATATTCAAATCAAGCACTGGAAATTATACTGGAATTATTGAAAAAGTTATCAAATAATACTTTAAGATTTGTTCTTCTAAAACTTGCTTGCTCTGGAATTTAGAATCTAGATAGCCTTTTTTTCCTCTTGTTCTTTCTTTCCTTTTTTAAAAATTTATTCAAACTTTGGATTTCACTTCATGAGACCCAAGTGTTTGAATATAACATTTTTGGTCATAATATCTTTAATTGATCATAATATATTTATTTTTTTAATTCAAGTATAATTAATATATAGTGTTATATTAGTTTCAGGTGTACAATATGATTCAACAATCCTATACATTACTCAGTGCTCATCATGATAAGTGTACTCCTCATCCGTTTCATCTATTTCACCCATCCCCGCACCCACCTCCTCTCTGGCAACCAATAAAAGATTAGTATCTAAAATAGATAAAGAACTTTTAACTCAACACCAAAAACCAAACAATCCAATTTTAAAAATGGGCAGGAAACATGAATAGACACTTCTCTAAAGCAGACATAAAGAAGGGCAACAGACACGTGAAAACATGCTCAACATCACTAATCAGCAGGGAAATGTAAATCAAATATATGTAAAAATGTAAATGTAAAAATATATATAATATGAGATATATCCTCATGTCTATCAGAATGGCTAAAATTAAAAACATAAGAAATACCAAGTGTTGACATGGATGTGGAGAAAAAGGAATGCTCATATACTGTTGGTGAGAATACAAGCTGGTGCAGACATTGTGGAAAACAGTATGGAAGTTCCCCAAAAAATTAAAAATAGAAATACCATATGATCCAGTAATTCCACTACTGTGTATTTACCCAAAGAAAATAAAAACAGTAATTCAAAGGGATACATGCATCCCCATGTCTATTGCAGTATTATTTATAATAGCCAAGATATGGAAGCAACCCAGTGTCCATCCATAGATGAATGGATAAAGATGTGATACACACATACACACACACACCCCAAAATATTACTTAGACAGACCTAGGTAGTCTGTGTTTTTTTTTTTTAATTTAATGTTTATTTTTGAGAGAGAGAGAGCAACAAAGAATGAGCAGGGGAGAGGCAGAGAGAGACACACACAGAATCTGAAGCAGGCTCCAGGCTCAGGCTCTGAGCTGTCAGCACAGAGCCCAACATGGGGCTTGAACCCACAAACCATGAGATTATGACCTGAGCCGAAGTCACTTGCTTAACTGACTGAGCCACCCAGGTGCCCCTAAGGCAGCCTGTTTTAAACAGAGGTCAAGCAATATTAGTTTGGCAAGATTTCAACAGGTATGGCAACTTCTAAAAAGAAAATTTTAAAGGTTCTATGCTCAAATAGGTTTTAGAAAAATCTAAATTTCAAAAGAAAATAAATATTTCTCTGCTGAAGGACTTCTCAAGGACTTCGATGTGTCAGTATGCATAATGATTCTCCAAGAGGCTATATATAATGTGATATGTTTTCCAAACTTCCCTGGAAATAAGAATTTTTGTTTGTAAGATGGCTCTAAGAATCTCTGTATAAGAAATACAGGTTGAGAAATACTGCCCATCATTTGTGGCATTCTTTAGTTGAGCAATTTAAAGAAATTATTTTTAGCTTATTATTTAAAATGCAAATTATCTACATTATTAACCATATCTTTGGCTTAATCTTTAAGATTTTACTTCCCTACATAGTGAACATACCTACTGAATATTGGATAATCAGATAAATACACTGATATTGTTTCCATTGAAAAGTAGAGTCTATATCCCCTCTCTTTGAATACAAGTGAGTTTGTGACTCTACCAGCCTAAAGGATTGTGGAGCCTAATTATAAAGATCCATGCAGCTTTAGCCTTGTTTTCTAGAACATTTGCTCCTGGAGCTCTAAGCCACTACATATATTACAGACTGAACGTGTCCCCCATCCCAATTCATATGTTGAAATCCTAACCCCCAATGTGATGCTATTAGGAGGTAGGACCCTTGGAGGTAAATAGGTCATGAAAATAGATCTCTTATGAACAGGACTAGTGCTCTTATAAGAAGAGACATGAGATCCTGTTTCTCTCTATTCTGCTCTTTATTTTTAACAAAAAATTTTTTAACGTTTTATTTATTTTTGAGAGAGAGAGAGACAGCATGAGCAGGGGAGGGTCAGAGAGAGAGGCAGACACAGAATCCTAAGACAAGCTCCTGGCTCCAAGTTAGCTGTCAGCACAGAGCCCAATGCTGTGCTTGAACCTATGAACCGTGAGATCATGACCTAAGCCGAAGTCTGGTGCTTAACCGACTGAGCCACCCAGGCACCTCTCTGTTCTGCTCTTTAAAGTTATCCCCAGTTGTTTAAATATTCCCAGCTATGGCTGCCCAGACATCCTGAAACAGACGAGCAATCCCCCCGTGGTCTGCTAGAATTCCTTATCCACAGAATTTGTGAGCATAATAAGTTTTGGGGTGGCTTATTATGCAGCAGCAGATAACCAAAACACAATCTAAAACAAGTTGTAAAGACGTATGGAGCCTCAGTCACAATTTTAAGAAAGCACATTGAGGGAAGGGAGATATGAAGGTACCTAAGGAGGACAAGTCAGCTCCATCAGCTCCACAGGTGAGTGGGAGAGGCTTAAATAGATGCTCTGTTCCTTCTAGTTTTAAAGAGATGTCCCCACGATACCTGTAAGGAGGATAAAGCTAGTGCTTGGCAGGGAAATGGGCTGGGCATCAAAGGTTCTTGGTTTAAGTCTTGTTAACATGACAAAAAGTGTCCCCATCAGCACCTTGTGAATCACCACAGCGTCCCCCTGGCCAGAATGAGGTCTTGAGCCCCTCCAGCTTGTACTCATCTTAGCATTTTCTCCCCAGGCTGGCATCTTCCTGAAACACACCCACCAGGACTCCTCCCTTCCTCCCCTGCCAAGCTCAGCAAACTAGCCTTACTCTCAGCACAAGAAAGAGATTGGAGACTTGATTACTAGAGAGAAAAAGGAGTAACTCCCAGGCACAGTACTGGGAAATGAGGTCTTTGGCGGGGAGGGGGGGGGGATCATAGAAACTGTTTTCTTATTGTGGAGTTTGTATTCTTATTTGTATACCCAGTTATCACATTTAGATTTTCATCTGGATCTAGAGTTATCATATTCTGAATTATCCACATATTTATATTCTCATCTGCATTCCTACTTATTACACTTGCATTCTCAGCCAGGTGAAGCTGTCTTGCCTCATGAAGATGATGGGGGGAGGGGCAGAGAAAGGAAGTAACTGGGGTGTCCAATCAACATAAGTTACCCAGGATTAAGGGTTTCCCAAAATGCAGGACTTTCAGAGCTAAAACCAGAAAAGTCTTAGGCTAAGCAGGGTCCTTCTACTACTAAAATCTCCAGAGAGCACAATCCCACCACCACCCCCTCATAGGTCACCTCCTCCAGAGCAGGAGAATGAGGAGGGAAGAGATGCGGCCAGTGCCCAATCACTCATCTGACCCAGTGGGGGTGACCAGCTCCACTGTAGGCTATGATAATGTGTGCTGGGTACAAGAGCCTCTGTCTCCTAGCCCAGGGTTCTCTGCGCAAAGAACTCTGTGTTCAAATAAGCTTTGGGAAATCTAGCTTCAACATAACTAACAGACGCTGTTACTGCAGGACTTCTCAGAGCCTGCACGAGATAGTCACTGCTTTTCACTCCTCTCTTCAGCAACCTGATGAACGGAGAGAGAAAGAAAAGAGAAGCAGGAAGAGTTCAAATCATCATTTGCATCCTCACCATACTTGCATCAACATCACTGTCCCCTTCATCACAGGGCATACATTTACCAAGCACTTCCTACGTAGCAGGCATTGGTACTCTGAGCCTTCTATGACTTATGCCATTTAACCAGCACAAGAGTGCTATGAGCAATGTTCAGAAGTTTAAGTGCCTTGCCTAAGGATGCAGCTAATAATGCCTGAGGTAGGATTTGAACCCAGGTCTGTCTGAGTATAACCAGGACAATGCCTCTGGCTTCAGACACCTAATCCTGCAGCCTGGCTCCTTTCATGACCCCACCCCCTTCCCTCCTAATAGGACTGACTTGTATCTAGAGACTTCCAGTCACAAAGGGAAGAGGTTCTCTCAAGACAAGAGTTGGGGTGAGGGGCAAGGAGAGCCATTTCCAAAAATAGAAAAAATGGCTAAACTTCATGGGCCTGATGGCAGTTCCACCAGAAAATAACAACCAGAACAATAATAGCCAACATTTATTGAGCACTTACTTCAGCCAGGTTCAGATTAAATGCTTATATGTGTTCTCTCATGAGAATTAGAAGAGGGAGGAGGAGGAGGAGATCTCACCCTTGAAGACAGTATTTTATGAGATCACACTACTCCCATGCATATTCCTCTCTGTGTCTCAGTTTACTCATCTGTGAAGTGGGATAATATTTGTTTCTATATTATGGAATTATTGTGAGGATTAAACGAATTAATATTTATGAAGCACTTAACATAGTGCCTGGCAAGTAGCAAGTGCTATGTAAGTGTTTTCTTTTGTTAGAGTCTGAGGAAAAATTCCTTCATCTCAGAGATCAAAGAGCCTGGTGTGTGGGGGTAAGGAGGGAGGGGGTCAGGATGGATGTGAGAGAAGTTTCTGTCCTTTCTCCAGCAGTGGTCCCTCTGCCTCAGCACAGTGCCTGGCTCACAGCAGGCTCTCCAAAAATGGTTGTTAGATGCTGGATTTCTGTCCATAGCTCCCTTCTCCACCTCTTCCCAACCATGTTTAATAGCTCCACATATGCAGGCTCGGTCTTCAGAAGGAGTAAACACCCCGTGGAAAATCCATTGGTAAGAGACATCTCCTTCCGACTCCCTACACTGCTCTGCCTTGCTGTGCCTGTCCTTATCTGGCTGGCCTGGCCCCTTACCCAGACTAGCATGGTGATCACTCTCACCAACCCCTGCTGGGCCTGTCTCTTTTCACCATTCACTGCAGAGAACTGAGCTGGTGACTTCTGGTGATGAGCACGTCTCCATCTCTGGCCCAACATTAGAGATGGCACCTTCAGGCCTCATAGAAGGAGGCCATGTTGCTGAAATAGGCTGTGGGATATGGTTCTCCCATTTTGCAGATGAGGAGACAGGCTCAGGGGATTGAGTGGCCCAATGTCACTCAGGTATAAGCTGTGACACCAAGATTTGAGCTCAGGTCTCATTACAAATTAGACTTCTTTCCGCTATAGTATTTCCATCTTCTTCACCTCTCCTACTTCATTTCTGTTCTTTTAACTTTCCATGCAAATTTGTCCCATTTCGGGGTGCCTGGGTGGCTTAGTCGGTTAAGCGTCCGACTTTCGCTTAGGTCATGATCTCGCGGTTCATGGGTTTGAGCTCCGCGTCGGGCTCTGTGCTGACTGCCGGCTCAGAGCCTGGAGCCTGTTTCAGTCTGTGACTCCCTCTCTCTCTGACCCTCCCCTGCTCACACTGTCTCTCTCTCTCTCTCTCCTAGAAATAAATAAAAATTTAAAAAAATTAAAAAAAAAATTTGTCCCATTTCTTCCAGGAACTTGCCCTTCCTGTATGGTTTGTAAAAAGTAGCCATCTCCCCCTCTACCCACACACCCATGATATTGCAGTTTGTCGGTCTTTTTAAATTTTTTTTTTTTGGTTGTTGCAATTTTTTAAAAATCTTACCAAGTGGACTGGGGGGGTGGGGAAGTCAAAAGTTACTATATTTATACAGTGAATGGGTTTAGGTGATAATAAAGGCAGATGTTGCTATAGCAACTGACGTTCCAAGATCCCATACACATCTTTTTGCCTTTGTGCAAAGTACACTGGATTATAGCTAACATCTCCCTGAACGTTTCATGCAGAGCAGAGCACACTGACCATTATGGTCAGGTCAGGGCCAATTTATACATGTGGGGCTCCTTAGCTACCAAAACATTGGCTGAAACCCACAGTTTCAGGTAAACCCAGATGCTAGCGCAGCCTCAAGGAGAGCCATGCAGAGGCTGCACCATCTCCCTCCTGGATGACTCTCTCCCTTACTCACCATTTCTTTCCTTCTTTTTCATGCTTATTCTAAATTATACTAACTGATTACTGACAGGCTGGGTTATTTTCTGAACACCACTGGTGGTAGGAGGGTAATGTATTCACTTGGACCATAACATGCCTTGGTGTGAAAGAGAAAGCCCTGGGGCATGCCTTGTGTGCTATGTAGTGGGATCAGCCCAGGCTCCTTTCCCTGGGACCTACGTCCCCCTCCCTTTGCTGGGAGTTCCTGCCCAAGAGTCACTCACAACCCTTCTGGTCCCAGGTGCCCAGTGCCACAGGTGTTCTCCCTCATCCACCCAGTCAAGATTGCCCCTCCATGCATCACACAGAGGAGGAACGACCTGGCTAGAATTTAAAGGGCATGTGTTCTAGCCCACACTGACACCCAGGCGCTGTGTGACCTCCCTGAGTCTTAGTCCCCTCCCGTGTGAGAGAAGGCTGCATCTCTGTAGAAAGTACTAGCCTAACAGGATTCATTCACAAGTAGGGGCAAATGATGTGGCAAATACACTTCCCACTGGCATTTGCACATGGCAAACGCACTTCCCACTGGTGTTTGCCTTTTTTCACAAAACTAGGAGCCTTCACCCAGTTTTCTGTCTGTGAATTGGAGACAATATCTGTCTCAGGGATCTGTTTCTGGATAATCTTATCTACTGCATGCTTTGTACTACTACCTATTTCCAATGGCTCCAAAACACCTACTATCGCAAATACCAAGCCCAGAACACTTCCTTGAACCCTACAGCCACATGTCAAGCTAATAACTGGCAGCTGTGTGTCACCCTGACACCTCAAACTCAATATCCCAACTGAGCTCATCATCTTTTCCTATAAATCTTTGCCTCCCCCTTTGTTCTCTATGTGAAACAATAGCTCCATCTTCTACTTCTTACTTCTCCTTACACACCCACAGACCAACCAACCACCTGGTTCTATGGAGTTCACCTCCTAAGTATTTCTGGATGCCTTCTTTCCAAATCTTAAATAATTGCCCTGGTCCTGACCTTCAGTATTGCTAGCCTTTAATGGGCTTTCCTCTCGCTAGTTTTGTCCACATTAATCCCGTCCTTTCCACAGATTCCAGGAGGCCCTTTAAAATGCAGAGGGGATAATACTGTCCCTGCCGTATAAGTCCAAACTTCTCTATGAGGCTCTTCAGAATGCAGCCTTTGCCATCTTCCCAGCTTCACCAATATCCACCACTTCATTATCCTCACTCCTGAACAACAGAGATGCTTATAGTCCCTTACAGATCTGTGACACCCCTCACCTTTGTGCTTTGCTTAGCTTTGTTCCCTCTCTGCTTGGGATGGCCCCTCTACAAATACATCCCTCTTTCTTCCCCTTCCCCTGTCTTCCACATTCATGGCATTACCTTCTCCTAGAAACCCCCTATGATTTCCCTTGGTGAGCTTCTTAAAGCCACATGCATATGTCTCTTGTCATATTCACCATGTTGTCCTCTGTGTATATGCTCATTTCACCCACAATACAGTAACTCCACTGTGGCACAGACTAACCACCACCCATTTATACATGTGTCTCTAGCTCCTAGCTCAGTACAAAGGCTCCAAATAATGTCTGATGGAAGTGTGAATGAATGAAATATTTGGAAGAGGATCTCTCCAAATGTTTGAACAGAACCCAAGGACATAACAGTATTTTCTATCCTACTGAACAAAGCAAAAGCAATATTTGCTAAATTGGATGGCCATTTCCAGATTCTAGATGCAATGGTCACTTTTACGTGTCAACTTCACTAGGCTCTAGTAGCTAGTTATTCAACCAAACCCTAACCTAGGTGTTTCCATGAAGGTATTTTGTAGGTATGATCAACATCTACAACCAGTTGACTTTAAGGACAATATCCTCAATAATCGAGGTGGTCTGATCCAATCAGCTGGAAGACCTTTCAAGTAGAACTGAGGTTTCCCTAAGGAAGAAGAAACCCTGCCTGTGAGCTGCAACTTCAGCTCCTACCGAGAGTTTTCAGTCTGCCTTCCTGATGGCTGCCCTATGGATTTCAGATTGACCTAACCAGCCCTTACAATTGTATAAGCCACTCCCTTGCACTAAATCTCTTGAAACACACACACATGTATGTACATACATATACACTGCTATACACATATACTATATATATGACTGTATCATATATTCTATCAGTTCTGTTTCTCTGGTAGAATCTTCACTAATATATTGGCCTTCAAAGCCCTGCTAGACCCCTGAACCTAGAAGGTCCTTAACTTTGGACCAAAGCTCTTCCAGAGGGGAGCACACTTAGGAACTCTTCGGATGTCCCCAATTTACAGTGGCGTTACAGCATCCACAAGAAGCAGGTAGGTGGTGAAGATCATGCTTTCTTCGCTCCAGGAGAAACTCAGCACAGGATGGTTTAACAGATTTACAAGATAGCACAGTGGGACCGATTGTCAGGTATCCTATCTCCCGGGCCAGGGCTCCCCAGCAGATCAAGCATCAGTAATTTATATTGATGAGAAGAAAAGGCTGCTGCAGATGATTGAACTTGGCCAATTAACAAGTAAACAAACATGCAATTGCAAGCCAGAGCCCTGGCTAACCCAATGTACTCTGCTCATTTAATCTGACATGAGTCATTTAGTTTTAATTAGGACAATGCTTCATGGTATGTTAGTAGGAGTCCTGTGGTATACGTTGTGGAAATAATGAAGGCTTAGCAATAAGACCTGTTTTAGCACTCTGCTATTAAACCTTCACTGAGAAGGGAGGTGAGGCTGCCAGGTTCTTTGTAGAAATCATTGGGCTTAGAAATTAGCACTGTTAGAAAGAGCTAGGTGAGACAGAGTCTGGCAAAGACCCCAAACTAATGCAAACCCTGGAACTCTCAGCTCATGGGTCTAAGGACCAAGCTCACTGCTGAACCCCAGGATAACCCAGTTCTGCAGATCTGAACAAGGCCTGGAAGCCCCTCAAACACACACACACACCCTGCCCAGTGGCCAAGAGGGCAGGATGGACACTGCTCAGGAGGACATTCAAGCAGTCACCAGAGGGAAATGTCCCAACATAGATCCTAGTTGGTCACACTTCAGCTCTCACTTAAGCTCACACATAAGCACTAAACTGAGCCTTCCTTGGAGATCATTTGTCTCTAGCAGGAGTTGAATCAGGATTCAGACCTCACTCTCTAACTAGTCAGATGAGAACTGAGCCTCTCTCTTTCTTCCATCTTCTTAAGTGTGCTCAGTCAAGTCACTTCATTATGAGATGGTTCTGTTCATGCTCAGGGTTAGATAGCTAGATTTACTTCCTTCTCTCTCACTTATCCCAGTTAAGTTTGAATCCCATACTTCTAGTCTTTCTTTTTATCCTTTTATCCTTCATTGCCCTTTTAGATACTAGGGTACCTCCAAACCCCTGGCTGTCCCCTAAGAAACTACCATCATTTATCCTCAGCAGAGATGTATCCCTGTCACCATTCTCTCCCTATCATTTGCAGTGTTAACCTTCCTTCTCTTATTTTTGAACAAGAAGTTGTCTTTTAAAGCAACTCTTTTAAAGCAGTTCCAGGTATCATTGGATAAGTAGAAGATATTTGCCAGGGGCAGGAGATGACTCTTCCCACATCCAAAGTTACCAGCATGTTACAGAACATGCACCAAATTGAGAGAAATACAGAATACAGTGTAGGCCAGCTCTTATCATCAACTCTAAAGTCTTGGATAAGTCATTCACTTCTTGACCTCAGTTTTCCTTTTATAAAATGAAAGAGACTAGACCTTTTCCAAGATGCCAAAGGAGGAAGAGCTCATTTCCCCAAGGCCATCTCTTCTATACTTATCATGCCACTACCCTTGTCCTGGGTCTCTCTCTTTCTCTATCCTCCCCTCCCTTCCACTTTGCTTCTCTCCTTCCCTCTTCTTCTCCATCCCTGCTTCCCTTCTTCTCCTTCTCTCTCTCTCTCCCCATGGCCTTCCCATTCATTGTCTCTCCCTCAGAATTCAGTGAGTCACCACCAAGGCAGACAATACATAAATCTATATCTCCATATTTCTTCAGCACCATCCCGTGGTACCTAAGTTGCTCAACCAGTGAAAATAGTCCCAGAACCTCTCAGCATGAAAACAAGGAGGAACATTGGCAGAGCATCAAATACTCTAATGGGAATGCTTTAAAAGAGTCAACAAATATTCAGATCCCTTCAAGGTGAAAAAAATAGGGAACTTCAACTCTTGGGAATAAAATTTGGAGCCCTGGACAACGAATATGTCAGTTGCAGTGGTGGAATTGGTATGTAGAGCATCTTGATTGATTCATGTGTTTTGTGAACTAATACTAACATTACTAAGTGCATGGCATCAAGTTCAGTGTCGTTAATGAGTAAGACACCATCCCTACCCTCAAGGAACCCTGTGTACAGTGGAGAAGATGGACATGACAAAAGGTAATTACAATACAGAGAGGAAGCAGTGGGTGTGTGGGAGCACAGTGGAAGGCTATTAAATCCACTTAGGAGTTAGAACAGACTTCTTAGTCAATCTAAGACCTGAAAGAGTATGTTTATCTAACTCAGTCCATCAGCAGCATTTGATGCAGTTAATACACCTCCTCCTTGAAATACTTTCCTCACTTAATTTCCCTCCTATTCATCCTCACTTAATTTCTCTCCTATTCAGCCACTCCTTCCTAATCCCCTTTGCCGGAGCCTCCTTATCTTCTGAATTTTTAAATAGTAGAACACCTCGCAGTTGATTCTTGGACCTCTTCTCTATTCTCTTACTCCCTAGGAAGCTCAGTTATATCTTGACTTTAAGTACCACCTGCCACTAGAAACCACCACATTTTTATTTCTAGCTCTTACCTCTTCCCTCTAACTGCTAATTTAATAGCTCCCTTAACAGGGTCCAATGGGTATCTTTAACTTAATGTGAATGGAACTGGGCACTCAATTCCTACACTCACCTTCCGCAAAACTGCACCCCCTTTAGTCTTTCCTCTCAGAAGGGTTCTCTTCTTCTCTCATGCCAGCATCCAATTGGTCAGCACATCTTGTGTTCTCTCTCCTTAAACACGTTACCCCTATTGGGCCCTTTGTCACTACCACCACTGTTCTCACCTTGGACCAAGCCACCATACCTCTCTCTGAGACTGCTTCATTAGCTTCCTAACAGATCTCCTCACCTCCATTTTGTCCCTAAAAATCAGAGTGATCCTTTGAAACTATAAGCCAGATCATGTCACTCACCTGCTTAAAAACCCCTGGTGGTTTCCTATGTCACTCAGAAGGAAATCCCAAATCACTCTCATCGCCCAGAAGAAGATGATATAATCAGAGAGGCCCCCAATTCTCTATTCTCCACTTCTACTGCTACCTCACCCCCCATTCCACCACTCTCACTGGCTCCAGCCACACTGCCTGGTTTCTGGTCCTTGAATGTGCCCAGCACCACACCCTTACCTCCTCTCCCAGGTGTGCCCTGTCTACTCAACCATCTTCCCCCAGATACCTGCTTGACTTTCTCCTTCACTCCAAATGTCAACTCAGGTATGATCCTTGAAGAGCTCTGTTCCTGAAGGTACTATTCACAGAAGAACTCAAGAAGACATTTTGAGGTCCTAAGGATTGGCAATGCTAGGAGGCTGCCACCACATTATCCCTGGTCCTGAAGCAAAAGGCAAGGAAATGGTGTTACCAGAGCCCATCTGAGAGCTACAGCCATGAGTATGACAGTGCTGGTGGAGGAGTTGCTGGAACTGTGTCCAAACGTGGAGCAGGAAGAACAAATACCTACCCTTTTCCCATCCTCAGGTCCTCTACAGCTGCATACTTTTGTCCAAAAACAACCAGGGGTCAGAGGGCAAGGAAGCCCTAAACTGTAAAGATACAGTCTGTGGAGTTCAGGTTCAATAGCACACAGTGCAAAAGACTCTGGGTCTAATGTTCTCTATTGTCTAGCAAGAGGTGGGACACAGGATTAAAAAATAGGAGAGAGATGACTAATGTCCAGGAAGACAAGAGTGCCAAATAAGTGTCCTTGTCCTGTATTTATCAAGATCAGAAGGCTTCCAAACATGATGGGCGTGCACAAAGAGACAAAGAAATTGAACATTAACCTGGAGACATGAGGGGAGAAAAAAGGGGTTGTTGAGGTTACGCAGTGCTTGGGGTTTGGGTCAATATAAAACAAAATCCTGGTACCGGGCAGATGGGCAAGTGGTTGTTAACATCAGATAGGAGGCACCATGTCTGTTTATCTTAGCTAGCCTAGGAGAGAAAACAGGTAGGGGAAATAACCTCAGGGTTGACAAAGCACCTTTTCTTTTGTTAACCATCTCTGCTCTGGGCTGTTTTGCCGGCAGTGCAGTGGTCTATAATCCAATTATCCCATGTCAACCCATTAGTATAAGCCCAGGGGATCCCTAATCTATTCCTCACAACACAGCAGGGCAGCAAAAGACAGAGAACATATCTGGAGCAAATGGAGATGACTTTACATATCACTATTTCTGGTTTCTTTCCTTCCAGGCTCAAGTGGGGTCCCACATTCTCTGTCAAGCTCTTGAAGTCAAGTCAATTTCACTTCCAGACATCAGTGATCACATTCCCCCATCAGCCTGCTATAATAACCATCGACAGTCCAGAACGTATAGACTCAGTAGCCTGGGTCCCCAAGTGATAAGCATGTGGAGAAGAATCTCCTATTGTCCCACAGTGGACATGTAGCAAAAACAAAAAAATAAGTCCTGAGATAATGGGGTGGTTTGTTATTACAGTTTCACCTACTGTATTCTGACTGCTATATTTTCTCTGCTAAAATAGCAACCTCCCTCATCCTTATACCTTACTAGGCCTTGTTTTCCTCATCAGACCAATCACCACCTGATAAACTTCACTATCTATTACCTGTCTGCCTCCCTCCTCTAAAATGTAAACCATGGGACTTTGGTTCAATACTAATTCTCAGCACATAGAGCAGCACCTGTAATAGCAGCCGCTAAAATTCTTTGTTGAAGAGATGAATGAATAAAGGTGCTCATATAACCAACATGACCTAGGCACATTCACAGGAACTGTGTATGGGCAATTCTAAGGAAGTGAAAGATAAAACAATTCACTGAGTTCACCCAGCTTAAGTCAGGAGGTCGGTTGTGAAGGCATTTTGACTCCAAAGCCCAAGCACTTGACCACTCTGCCACACCACTTCCCAGTATGCCGGAGGCTTGGTAGGGAAGTGCAGGAGAGGCTGTCCAGGCACAGGCCAGAGGCTGGAGAGAGCCAGGGTATCATACATGCAGTATTAGCAACAGCTGGAGCTGAGAGTGACAACCAATAAACTACACAGGATAACAGGGAAAATTAGAAACTTTGCCTGGCTATGTAAAAATAATACTAATTACAGTCATTTATGTGAATTGCTTACCATTTCTGCCTAATTACCAGGCAGCACAACAATTAGATCTTTAATGTCAACATAACTTTGTTGTTAAGTTTTATGTGATTATAACTGTAAAAGCTAGAAAGAAGAGATTAATCCAACAGTGAGTTGGTTGTTCATGGGGACTAATTCTCTGCCCAGAATTTAAAATTAAAAAGAAGCTACCCAGTCCTTACTGGTTATTGTCTGTACTATTTATTTTTTTTTTATTATTTTATTTTTATTTTTTTTATGTTTTATTTATTTCTAGGAGAGAGAGAGAGACAGTGTGATCAGGGGAGGGTCAGAGAGAGAGGGAGTGACAGACTGAAACAGGCTCCAGGCTCTGAGCTGGCAGTCAGCGCAGAGCCCGACGCGGGGCTCGAACCCACGAACCGCGAGATCATGACCTAAGCGAAAGTCGGACGCTTAACCGACTAAGCCACCCAGGCGGCCCTGTCTGTACTATTTAATGATCTTCCAGGAATAAGTGCTTCATCTAGACTGGAAACTCCTTGAGGCAGGTACTATCTAACTATAGATATTTATACCGTTTCACTTAATCCTCTGAATCATCTTATGAGATAGACTTCTCTTGCTTCACAGATGAGAAAACTATCAATAAAAAAAAAAACACTAGAGAACAGGTCCAAAGTCACATAGACAGTAAGGGGTAGAGCAGGATTTGAACTCCTGAGGCCAAGACTTACCTGCTGTGCAGAGCTGCCTGGACAGGAACAGGGCACATAGCATGCCCGCTGGGCCGAATCCTCTCAGCAATAGTGACAGTCCTCAGTTTGACATAAATCTGCAAGATGAGGAAAATAAATCTGGGTATATATTTCCCTTCTTGCATTAACATTCAAGTTCAGTTTATGGCCCACAACCTGTGCAACTGGGCCTAGAATCTACAACAATGTTCCCAGCCCCTTGCTTCTTGTTTTCATTTGAAAATTAGTCAACTGCTTCCATGTGCCATTGATCATACTGGGCTTTCCATTTTTCTCTGGGCATTTTTCTCTACAGTCTCAACTGCCCCTTTAAAGTTTTCAAGATGATTTTGGCAAACATCCAGGCCCAAACCCCACACTTCCTGAGATTTCACTCCATCCACGCAAGCAATCCGTCATTCTGATATGTTAAGTCCATCGATTCCATGCCCTGAAAATCCTCCCCAAAGCAAGCTGCTCCTGTCCCAAGGCTTCTTCTCTTTTCCAAAGTCACAGCCTTCGACAGGAAGGAGGGAGGAAGACACCTCATGAGCCCTCAAGTCCTTCTATTTCTTACTCCAAAAATCTAGGGAGATAAGCAAGCTAAATGTTTGTTTTTTGCCCTGGACTAGATTATTTTTCCTGTGTGAATCAGCAGAAGTGGGCAGTCATGGGAAACTTGAATAGCATGCTAAACCCTGTCACATACCAAATTAAAAGGGATGATGGAAATGAGTGTTTTGTAAGTAGTAGAGTACTAGTAAGATATTAGATGGTAACAGTTGTTTGAGATAAGCCATGCAGGAAGATGGTGACGCATCTCCTTTCTAGTCTAGTGTAATCAGTTACAGCTGACTTTATATTGTAAGAGGAGGGGTCACCAATTCCCATAACCCTACCTCCAGGGAGCCCACCAGGATACCGCCTACCTTCCAGATAGTGCTTGCAGACATTGTTCCACTGGGGGAGCATCTGTTCAGCCATGTAGACTAAACTTACCTTGGATGCAGCTTTGTTTTCTCTGATTTGTCACTCTGAGGTCCCTAGTCTCCTAGTATATAACCAAAGACCTATCCCTCCCACCACTAGTTAAATGACCAAGACTTTCCCACACAAGGGTTTCTTGCCTAGTGACTTTGCTTCATGAGTTTGCAATAACAAATACAGTTAACATTTATTAAACAATGGATACATCTGATTTCATTTGATCCTTGCTCTAGTGCTCTGGTATCATTAATACATTACATTTTGGAAAGTGAAGGCTGAGAAACATTAACTGCCTTTATTAAACTCCAAGCTAGTAAGTGGGAGAGCTGAAATTTTAACCCATAGCTGTATCATGCAAACGTTCATTCTCTTAACCATTTTGTTAGCCCCCCTCCCTTATAACTTCAGAGCTACAAATACAAGTGGTTTACAACTAACTAAAAACTGAGGCCCCTAACCTTTATTCTAAAAAGACCAGGAAAGGAACCAACCGCTTTGCTCAAGCTACAAGCCCCACTTAGGTTGCTCATGCAACATCTATTGCTTCTCAGACCATGAAGTGCCTGGGAATCACCTGGGGATTTGGTCCAAGTGCAGGTTCTGATTCTATTCTAGGTATGGTGACCCTGAGAGTTACATACCTAACAAGTTCCCAGGTACTGCTACACTGCCAGTCTAAGTACCACACTCTTGAGTATGAGGGCCAAGAAGCCTGCTGTACTGACTGAACTGACCATGGGCAGTTGGTCAAACCATCCACCAAGGCCAGATGGGGAGGGGCTTTCTGGGCTGGAGGAATAGCAAGAGCAGAGGTATAGAATTCTCAGCATGGAAGGTGCAGTCCAGTGATGTCAGGGCTGGGACTCAAGGCACATGGGAGAATGAAGTAGAACACTAGTCTTGGAAAACAAGTCTGGAAAGAAGATTTTAACTGAGAAGAGCCTAGACTATGATGCTAAGACATTAAAGAGTCCAATTGACATTCTTTTTAACCACACCTCTTTTATGGTGAAACTATCCACTTCTAGCTTCTTAATACTGATCTTCCTTTTTAGACATAAGATGTGAAGTCTCAGAATCATCTTTTTATCCCCCAAATTGCCTTCTTATCTGGCCATCTTCAGTAATGAGTAGAGAATGGGAAACACCAGAATTCTCTGAAAGGGGAGTGGTAGGACTCAGTCTGTGTCACAGGCATTAGTTTTGGGGGACTGGAGGTAGGGCGATGTACTAGGAGCTCGTCCCAATAGTTAAGAGATGGAATAATGACATTGGAACAAAGATGATGACTGTGCGATTGGATGGAAAGGGGGCAGGCATTCTAGAAGCAATCAGTCAGACTGTGGTCTCATTGCCACCTCTCTGCCCCATCCTCTGGCTCTTTGCCCTATCCTGTCCTTTAGAAAACAGACCCCTGTGGACTGCATTATGCAAGCAAGCTTTTCTTCTGCTTCCAGTTGGGCTCAGCCAATGAGAGGCACTAGTAGGAGATTGGAGAGGGAAGAAATGAAGGAAAGAGGTCAGGGTATTTCTTTCCATGCCCCCTGACCCTTCACTTCCTATCTAACCAAGGTTTTGCAGCAGCTGTATTCATCTATGACCACAGATTTAGTAGGACAGCCCCCTTTCCATGATGCTTACTGGGGCCTTGCACTCTGTAAGGTTGGGATACTATCCTATAGGATGAAGTGGCCAATATACGGTGTTATTTCCCCTAAAGTCAGATAATCCAGGTCCCAGAGCCAAGAGGCAAAGGTGACAATGACCCCTCTTACTACCTAATAACACACTTTAGGGATTTTTTTTTTTACTTCCGTTGACACATGGTGCTCATGCCATGCCTCCCGTGGCCTACCTGAATTCCCCCACAGGTGCAGCAGGCAGGTCCCAGCATCCTGTAAGCTTCTTCTCTGCCAAAGGACTTTCTCCAGCATTGAGGGAGCTTGCTCCACCACAGATAGCCTAGAAGACAAGGAAAAGTTACTCTCCAGATAGAAACTGTCTGCCAGTGATGGACAGGAATAAAGTCCTAGTCTCCCTGTCCATTAGTAGGATGATGATTCTTAAGTGTATTACATACAATTTGTGAGAAAATCTTTATCAGGACCAAACCCAACGGCCCATAGTAATCCGCCCATTAATTCATCCTTTATTGGCTTTTTCCCCTTGCTTGTCTCCCTTCCCCATGTCCTCACTCCTATTTCCTGAGATCACCTTTGAAATAAACTACTTGCACCAGGTCCCTGTCCCAAGGTTGGTTTTTGGAGGAACCCAAACTAAGAGAGTACATTGGAAGCAAGGCTTCCCATAGAGAACACAGTCTGAGCTACATTCAGTTGGAAGTTGAGCCCACCCTCAGCCACTTGGGGCTCTTCTTTCTGCTAAGTGGACAGAGGGTGGAGGTACTATATGCATAGGAGGTACCTATGTGGGCAAACACTGCATTTCCTTCCCCTCCCAGACAACTGAGAGTATCCATCGGCCTCCATGCCTGAGCCCCAGCAATTGCAGTAGTCAGTGATTAATCATTAGTACAAATTTTTTTTAATGTTTTATTTATTTCTAGGAGAGAGAGAGAGACAGCGTGAGCAGGGGAGGGTCAGAGAGAGAGGGAGTCACAGACTGAAACAGGCTCCAGGCTCTGAGCTGGCAGTCAGCACAGAGCCCGACACGGGGCTCGAACCCACGAACTGCGAGATCATGACCTAAGTGAAAGTCGGACGCTTAACCGACTAAGCCACCCAGGCGCCCCTAGTACAATTTATTTAAAGACATTAGTGGCTGTGCAAGCCATGCACCTATTTGTTCTTTGATCCATTCCCTGCGCTTTCCCTGTTTTGTTCTGTATCACAGAAGAGTCATTTCCCAAGCTCCTTTGCCCTGCAGCAGACTCACCCAGTGGGGGCACTGGTACAAGATTGGAGGGTGAGAGGAAGGGAAAACCCTGGGTACTTCTTCTCTTCCCTCTCTTCTATGAATGGCATCTCCAGCAATTCTTTGTCTCCCCCATGACTCTAGCACCCCCCTGGCATTCCTCCTTCCATGGTCCCAGCTCCTGGGGACAGTCCTGGCTTCTGAACTCTGATAAGATGTACCCCCTCCCTGGGTTCCAGGAGGGCAGCAGCTTCCTGCTGTGGGTCCCCAAGCTCCCCCATGCTGTTTGTCACTTTAGCTCTTCCATTGCCTATATAATTAAATACTCTCTGTTGAAAAAGTAAGAGTGGCTTCTGTTTTCCTGACTGATAAAGTGACTTGTCCAAGATCACATGACTGGTAAGAGGCAGAGCAGAATCAAACCAGTTCTGCTGACCCCAGTGTCCTACATACTGTCCCCTACCATGCCATACAGCCACCCTAATTGCCTAAGAGGCCACCAGGCCAAGACATCTCACCAAAGCTTCTGCATCCCAATGAAGCTGTGTACCTGTCCTGGGGGTCAGGGTTTTCATATTTAGATTAAAAGATTATGGTGTTAGTGACCTGATTTGCCTGGATCAGGGCTCATTTAGGACCTAAAACACAGCCAATTACCAGACCTGGAAGAAAGACCTCTCTTTATTTGTGTTCATTTTCTTATTTTGTTTATTTGTAGGCAAGAAAATCTGAAGTCGGTTTAGAAGACCCCCGCTTCACTCAGCCACATACAAATACCTCAAAATCCTCTGGGTTTGAAAAAGAACTTACTTACCCAAAATGTGGAGTATGGAAAAGATGCCATCTCAGCCAGTGTGCCCCCGGGAACTCAAGGCCCACTCCATTCCACTGTCTCAGGAAGATTATATAACAGCCCCCAAGGACCCCACCATAATTGGCTTGGGTGTAGCTCTTTCTCACCAGTTCTCTTGCTGGGTGGAAATGATGAGAAACAGCACGTTCCCAGCTCCTCTCAGGTAGCTCAATGTGAACCCAGACCTGAAGTGCACCATACTGTGGAATAATGAGATTTCATCGACCTGAGAAGAGGTTATATAACTGGAAATCAGCCCATTAGCCATAACAAAACAATCGGGGAGGGTCAGAAAGATAGCTCTGTTCTGAGCTATCCATTCTGTTCTGAGGGGTGTGGGGGTGGAGATTAATGGCCCACTAAAGATGCGATTCTAAATTATTCAACTTGACTGTCCCCTTAGCAGTGCCAGGAGGCTGGGGGAGGGCTCTGAGGAAGGGCTTTTCTTTCTCCACTTCTCAAAAGCTCTCCTCAAACCAAGCCAAGATTTTGTCTTTCTACTCCCTGCTCTAGCCTCCTGGATCAGTTATATCAGCACTGCTGGTCGTCAAATATATATACCTGACTCAGAAGAGTATGTAGGAAATGGTCAAAAAGCGCTCATGCCCGCATTTGAGAGAGAGAATGAAAAAACAAGAAAGTTCTCTATGTCTTAACAGCAGCACAGAAACAAATATGAGCTTTATTCACCAAACTGACAATGGAATGAGCTTTGGTACAAAAGCCCACACCCAAACCAGTTGTTACCATAGCTCTGTGAGAGCAGGTGGATGACAAAGGATTACCTCACACACATACGCACTCACTCTCCACAGACAAAAGTGAAAATTAAACACAGGCAGAAAAGACAAATCAATACTATCAGTAAATACCATAGCTAGTAAGATATTAAAAAATCTCTCGAGGATGCTTTTAAAGCTCATTCCCAGTTCCAGTCCCCAGAAACTAGGCCTCCGTAGTCTGGGGTGGAGCTTGGAAGCCACATGCAGGCCAGTCAGCCTGGCTCTGGGCTGAGCTCCGGTAGCCGCCAACCCCTCACCGCTCCCCGCCCCCTTCACTCACATTCACATAAAGGTGAGCCCTTCAGCTCCATTCACACCCAGGGCAAGGTGGTTGCAAGAATTGAGAAAGAACACCGCAAGACGAAGAGACCTCCTTGGAGATTTTAAGATTTACATGTTTTATGTATCAAGCACTTACGTAGCATAACCTGTATTCCAGCTGCTGTTCTAATGTTAATTCATGCCATTAAAGCAACCCTTACACTAATTCTCTGAGGCAGCTACTATTATCACCTCATTTACAAAGAGGAAAGCAAGGCACACAGGGGTCAGTGATTTGCATAACATCGTGCAATTAAGTGCTGGAGCTAGGATCTCAACCCAGACAGCCTGACCTTAGAATACACACACACACACACACACACACACACACACACACACACGCATGCATACACACACGTGTTTGCAATAGCACACAGGCTATTTGAAAACTTGTGTTCAACAAAACTAAACTCCTTGAGACAAGGATGGCATGTTAGTCACCAGAAGCACAGTAAACATCACTGGATCAAGGACCGACTCTATGCCCTGCTCTGGGGTAGATGTTTTCACATCAGTGTCCACATTGGCCCTCAGCAATCCTGCCTCAAATATGCTACCTTGTTCTCTTTCCTTCTCCCTCCTGGAAAGGGGACAAGTCTCAGATTAGTAGATATTCACAGGCACATCCCTGCCGCACTTTTCAGACTGCTTCTGCCTTCTACCTTGTGGGACCCTATGAGACATCTTCCCTGATAGGAGGAAAGAAGGGAATGGACAAGAGGGGAATGGAGATATTGGCCTGAGTCAGAGCTTGAGGATTTCTTGGGGATCTCAAGTGACACCTGGTTGCAGCATCCTCAGCAAACCAGGCATGTTGACTCACCTCTGCTGCACCTCTTGCTCCTTGGTAATCACTGTGCTTTTACTATAAGCAAATCCTTCTATATAGGATGAGGCAAGGAGCCTCTGAGCAATTATGCATGGGTGAATCTAAAGTTACACTTGTCCCCAACTCAGAATGCTACCATGGTGCCTTTTGTCATCAAGAAAATGTCTAGAATCTCCTTCTAGGCTTCTAGGCATTCCCTGGCCATGTAAGTATCAACACACTCTCAGCCCTCTCCATCCCAATATCTCATTATGGCCTCCTAGCTGGCCATCTAGTGTCTATTTATCTCCCTCCATCTATTCTCACCAGTGCACCAGTGCAATCCTGCCAAAACTAAAGTCAGACCCTGCCTTTCTTCTGCTCAAGCCCTCTGAGGTAAGCAGGATTCTAAAATGGTCCCAACATTCCTGCCCCTGCTATAGGTGTACCCAGTTTAATCAGGTGGGCCCTTTTAAAAGAAGGTCCAAAAACAGTGTGGAGGTTCCTTAAAAAATTAACAATAGAACTCCTCTTTGACCCAGCAATAGCACTGCTAGGAATTTACTCAAGGGATACAGGAGTGCTGATGCATAGGAGCACATGGACCCCAATGTTCATAGCAGCACTCTCCACAATAGCCAAAACATGGAAAGAGCCTAACTGTCCATCAACTGATGAGTGGATCAAGAAGATGTGGTTTATCTATACCATGGAATACTACATGGCAATGAGAAAGAATGAAATCTGGCCATGTGTAGCAACATGGATGGAACTTGAGGGTGTTGTGCTGAGCGAAATAAGTCAGGCAGAGAAGGACTGATACCATATGTTTACACATATAGGTGGATTAGGAGGAACTTAACGGAGGACCATGGGGGAGAAGAAGGGGAAAAATAGTGGGGGGAGAGAGGGAGGCAAACCATGAGAAACTCTTGAATGCCAAGAACAAACTGAGGGCTGATGGTGGTGGGGGGAGGGAAGGTGGGTGATGGGCATGGAGGAGGGCATTTGTGGGGATGAGCACTGGGTGTTATATGGAAACCAACTTGATAATAAACTATTTAAAAAAGAAAAAGAAGGTCCAGAGGTAGAGATAGAGGAAGTCAAAGCAGCAGAGATGCCCTCAAAAGCAGCCATGCTGTGGTGAAGACCATGTGGCAAGGAATGGGAAATGGCCTCTGGGAGCTGAGAATGACTCCAGGCTAATAGGTAACAAGAAAGCAGGGATCTCAGTTCTACAACTATAAGGAACTGATTTCTGCCAATAATCAGTGAACTTGAAAAAGGATCCCAAAACCTCAAATGAGATTGCAACTCCAGCTGACACCTTGATTCAGCCTAGTGAGACCTTGAGTAGAGGACCCACTGAAAACATGCCAGAATCCTGATCTTTGGAAAGGATGAGATAATAAATTTATGCTGTTTCAAGCCACTACGTTTGTGGTAATTTGCTACACAGCAAAATAAAACTAATATACCTTCCAATGCTTCTCCCTCTCACTCAGAGTAAAAGAAAAAGTTTAAACCCAACCACGTATTAGTTTTGCTCTAGTTCACTCTGAGCCAGCCACATAGACCAGGCATATACCTACCTCAGGGGCTTTGTACCTTGTGTTCCTTCTGCCTGCATGCTCTTCCTGAAAGATCTGCATGGCTCCCTATCTCACTTCTTGGGAACTAGTCATTGCACCCATCCTCACCATGCTGACCCTCTGTGTCATCCTTCTTTGATTTTTTTTCTTCCCCAAAGCTCTCTACACCTGCTAATATACCACGAACTCACTTATTTACTTATTGTTTATCTCTGTCTATAATAGTAGAAGCTCCATGAGGACAAGGATTGTTTTTATCTCTTTTGTTCACTGCATCAAGCACCAAGTAAATACCCAGTACTTATGTGTTGAATGAATAAGTCCCTTTTAGTTCCAAACATTCTCAGTTGTGTAGACATTATGTACTTTTCAAGGCCTAGAAGAAATCCTATTTTCTGTATGAAGCTTTTCCTTCTCCAACCTCGTAAAATATCAATTTAGTGCCACAGTACTCATTTAGCAGCCAATTATACCCAGAAGATTTATGGAGCTTAATTATTTTTCAGATTTAAGTCTCTTGTCTTCCTCATTTCTTTCCTCCAGCCCCACCCTGCACTAAGCAGCAGGCTTCTTGAGGGCCATTTATTTATTTAAAAAATAAATGTCCTTCATTTATTTGAAAAATAATATATAGAACATCTAGAAAGTGCCAGGTTTTGGTCTCAGGACTGGGAATACTAGACACACTCCATGATCTGGTGGAATTTACAATCTAGCAGGGAGGGAGGAGGTGGAAGAAGTACACTGTTGCAGTGGGTTCCATAAGGCCTGGTGCAGAGCTGAACAAAGCTGTTCATAAAGTACCTGTTGATTGTTTGAAAGTGGTTGAAATCTTTGTATCTCTGAATGGAATGGCAGTGGAAGGCGTAGTGAGAGTTGAGAGTCCAATGGGGAATGGAAAATATATTAATCAGGGTTCTCCAGAGAAGCATAACCAATGGATATATATATAGAGAGAGAGAGAAAATGTGTGAAATATTTATCATAAGGAATTGGCTCATGGCATTATGGAAGCTCAGAAATCCCACGACCTGCTATCTGCAAGTTGGAGGCCCAAGAGAGTCATGGTGCAATTCTAGTCCAAACTCAAAGACCTGAGACAATGATTTAAGGCCTAATCTGAGTCCAAAGACCCAAAAACTGGAAGCACTGCTGCCTGAGGGCAGGAGAAGATGGATGTCCCCACTGGCACAGAGAGAAAATACACCCTTCCTCCATCTTTTTGTCCTACTTGGTCCTCAAAGGATTAGATGATGCCCACCACATGGGTGAGAGCAATATCCTTTATTCAGTCTATGGACTCAAGTGCTAATCTCTTCCAGAAACACCCTCCAGACACCCTCAGCTCTTTGGGATCCCTTAACCTAGTCAAGGTGACACATCAAATTGACCATCAGAGCATTAATGAGAAGCACATGAAATTCTAAGTAGCCATATCCAAGACAATGAAATGATAAAGCTCTCTATATCCTAACTTATTTTGAGAACCCCACCCATGTCATCAGAATGTGGTGAGGACTTCAGGGAAGTACTTTGTTGGCAAATGCTGTTAAATTTGCCTCAGTTCTCATGGGCCTCTCTCTCTGGGGGAGACTTACAAGTGGAAGATTAATGAGACAAATTAAAGTTCAGAAGGAAAATTAATGGAACAAATTACAGCTCCCACTGCTGCAACTGCTCTCAGAGGCTCATCCTCTATGCATTTTCTCCTTCCGTCACTATCTTTTGCGGCTGTTGAGATGTCCTCACATCTTCAGTTAGCATCTTTGCTGGCTTCATGCTGTTGGCATAAACTGGACCCTCAAGCCTGAGGGTCTGAGCCCTATTCACATTGCCCTTTCAGGCTGGGATTGCTGCACTTGTCCATTTACCATCACAGTTAAGGAAGGGAATACAAAAGAGGTGCCCAAGGAATTACCTGTCTCCCTGTCTCTGTTGTGTAATAGCAGCTCTACCTCCCATAATAATTAGGGTCAGTGATTCTTGTCAAGATGGTGACTTCTTGCCTGCTGATCCCTTGAACAAAAGGAGCTTGAAGTGTCAGGTGGCAGCTAAAGTTATGGCTTAAAGTTTCTTGCTGAGTCCCCTGGTAGACAGAAATGTTCTCACTTCGGAGATGGGGACTTTTAAACTTGCAAAACCCAGAACTGTAGGCACAAAAAGCACAAATTTTTTATGTGGGCCATTGAGAATAGTCATAAGCAGGGCCTCTATCCTTCTTAGTCCATGGATCCATGAATTCTTCCAATTTGGGACATAGCATCATATAAAGGTCTTTGATTCAAAGTGTATATTGCATCCTAGAGTATGACACTTCATCTTTGAAGTATCACCTCTGACCTGGAGCTTCAGCTGTTTCTTCAACAAGCCACCCCAAAGCTCTACCATCCTGTCAGCTTTTAGAGACTGCCCAGCATGTGATATAACCAATATGTTCCATGGTGATGGATCTAGTCTTGTACCTCCCTTTCTGTAAAATGTTTATCCTGATCTTATGATGTTATGTGGGATCTCATGTATATTCTCAGATAGTGGCTTGGTAGGAAATGCAAACCCATGCTCAGAATGTGTCTCTATTCATGTCAGAACAAATTGCTGGTCCTTTCACAGTGAAAGAGACCCAATGTAGTCAACTTGCTACCTCAAGAAATGGTGCTAAATTGAGGGCAAGCATTGGTTTCCCTTGCTGTAAAGTTGGATATTTTGTAGCAGTAGTAGCTAGATTAGCTTTGGCAAATGGGATCACAGGCTTTTGACCCCAGTTTAGCCTCAGTATCTGCCACCATGGCCACCTCATTCTTATTCTCATCATACAGCACTATGGGCCAATGACAGAAGCTGACTGACATCAACTCTCTGGGTCATTTTATTTACTTACTTGATTAGCATCTCTCTTATGGCAAAAGCACTCTTTTGGGTATCAGCATATGATACAAAGATATTTATACTTCTTATGTGTTCCCACATATTCATCAATATGCTTCTACCCCAGACATCCTTCTTCTCAACATTGTAATCTTTCTCCTTTTATGTTACTGATCAGTTAGATTATTTGCCTCTACCTGTAAGGCCATATATATCTTGGAGCTACTTCTCTTTCCACACAGAGTAGATGGCCAAATGTAACACTCAAAGTTCCATCCACTGGGAGGACTTGCCCTTACCTCTGTCTTTCCAGGCTACCTCTGAGAGAGGCTGCAGTACAGCTACTGTACATATTTTGGCTTGAGCCCAGATACCAAGCTGACATATCTATAATCCAAGATTGGGCTTTTCCTTCTCTGTCAGCTAGCCATAAAGGATTCTCTCATATGCCCATAAGTGTGACCTAAGAAGGGGACTGTGGTGAAATAGTGGTAGATTATGTGATATCTGAGCTACCTGCTCATGCAATTTAGATGTGTTCTCTGGTTCTATTCATATTCAATCTGATATACCACTTCCACCTTACAATGAACTATATCCATCCCAATTAGACATTTTGGGACAGGGAAAATGACAACAGATGGGTCCACAAGACTCAGTAGAAGCACTGAGAACTAGACCTGGCCAAAACTTGATGTATTAAGTGGTCTTCCTATGCCTACTTGAACTGGAGAAACTTGGTGATATTTCAAGCCTCTGAGAATCAATGTCCATTCAAACTCTATGTCTAAGTATCCATAAAATATTTGGGTATTTTCCTTTTCCTGGAGTATAATTATCAGAGTAAAATGTTATAGATCCTTTTAGGGGGAAGGACTGATTGAATCATTTACATGTATACTTGCAGAAGTGTTACAGGGTCCTTTTTCCTGATGACATGACCTCTCCTTCAATCAATGGGTCCTGAGTCTGAAAACTAACTCAGATCCAGACACCAAGTTAGGGACCCTTACTTTTTGCTGGGCAGGTGATCATCTATCTTTGGCTTCTTTTGCTGATACAAGTTGAGTAGTACTCTCGTTTGCTGCACATATATTTTACCCCTAAGGGCACAGTGCTCTATTAACCATCTCCACAACTCTTTGTGAGTCAGGCTCACTTGGCTACCACTCTGAACTTGTCACTCACTATAATAATTGTATCCACAGTAATGGCTCTGCTGTTCATTACAATCATTACAGCCACAAATAACTTCTGAAGAGTGAGTGCTGCAACTTGGCCTCTGCTGTGTTGGGGTCCTATTTCCTCTGCTTTCAGTGAGCCTAGTTCTGTAATGGTCCCTCCTCCACCAGCTCAGGCCCACAGAGGCCCCACAACATCACTGTTCGATGTTGGTGCTTCTCTGTCTATGCACTCTTTAAACAATATCCTCTTTAAACAATATCTAGTGAGTTTCTAAGACTCACTTGGTATATCCATGCAGCATGTCTGTATCCCTGAGTCTTTTAATTCCTTCTCTACCATTTATGGTGACCATTCTGGAGTTTTGACCCTGTAAAGGTAGACCATCACTTTTTATATGCCTCTAAGAGCCATTACAGCAGCAAGTTTACACCATCTGAATATATTATATACCTTATGAGCATTTCCAAATCAATGTTTTCCCCTATTCGATCTTACATTCTGGCATTCATGATCGAGTACTCCTCTGGCTTCTTTCGGTACATACTGGCTAGATTTGGGAGATAGTCCCTTTCCTCCCCTTTCAAGTAGCCTGTCCCTGACTGGCTTGTTCTGTGACTTAACTCTAGTCATCAGCCCAGTGGCCAGGAGGAATCAGGGACAAATTTTGAAGGGTAGGCAACACATTTTGTCCTGCAGATAAGAGGCTTCTGCATTGTCTTCAAGCATGGGTGGAAGTACTAGATTTTTACAGGGATAGTTGCCAAATTTGGCAGGCCCAGAGAGTTCAAAGGAATCTGAGAAGTTGCGTTTGGAGGACATTGACCCAGATATCCACGTGGCAGGGTCCCATCCTTTCCCAACCAGGATCTTGATCTTGGCATAGCATACCTACTGTGTTGGGGAATTTTAGCCTTCTTTGGAGATCAGCCACTCTGATCATTAGGTACTAAGTCTTGGCCTCCATTTTCTCTGTGCTTCCTCTGTAGAATGACAGCTTCTTGATATGAAACAAGGAAGCTTTCACATGGTTTGAATTGGCTGTTAACTGCTCTCAGTCTCTTGTTTTCTTTTTCTAACATGTCATAAAGCTTAGCAATAGCCATCTGCAGAAGCAGATGATGCCCCCCCCCGAAAGATTTCTGTGCCCTATTTCTCAGAACTCATGAATATGTGAAATTACATGGTAAAAAGGACTTTACAAACATGAATAAGATTAAGAACCTTGAGATGGGAGATTATCCTGGATTACCTAGGTGGACCCAATCTAATCATATGAGTCCTTAAAAGCAGAGAATCTTTTCAGGTTGCAGAAAACTAGAGATGGCAGAATGAGAGGGACTCCTCCTACCATTACTGACTTTGAAGATGAGGGAGGGAGCCATGAACCAAGGAATATAGTCAGCCACTAAGACCTATAAAAAACAAGAAAGCAGATTCTTCCCTGGAGCCTTCAGAAAGAAATGCAGTCCTGCCAACATTTGACTTGTAGGTAGGTCAGTGAGACCTGGTCTGATTTCTGGCCTATAGAATTTTAAGATAATAAATTTAAATTGTATAAGCCACTGAGGTTGTGGTAATTTGTAACAGCAGCAATAGAAAATTAATACACAATCCAATTGTGTTTATAGTATTTTCGCTCATATTTTTCAAAAACCTGACATATAGAACCAACTGGTACATTTTATTCTACTGGTACACCATTCAATTCACCACTGATGAAAGGTTTTTTTTGTTTTTGTTTTTTAATTTGAGAGAGAGAGGAAAGCAGGAGGGGCAGAGGAAGAGAAAGAGAGAAAGAATTCCAAGCAGGTTCCATACTCAGTACAGAGCCCAACACAGTGCAGAGCTCAATCACACAACCTTGAGATCATGACCTGAGCTGAAATCAAGAGTCAGACACAAACAACAGAGCCACCCAGGTGCCCCTCACCACTGGTGAAAGTTTTAACCATTGAACTTGCACCAGGGACTGTCTGATAACCAATGATGGGATCCTCATGGTCAAATGGGAGGTGAATGATCCAGCTCCAAAGCCCTCTCTTTGTACCTACTTTTATGGAATGTTCCTTAAGAAGCTATTGCAAGTTGGGTCATCTAGAAGACAGACTGTGAGAAAGAGTTTAGTGTTCAGGAAGTTTATTAGGGAGTGCTCCTGGGATCAATGCCTGTGGAAGGGAAAAGGATGGGGCAGAGGGAAAAACAGTCTGACAGCCTCAGACAACTCCATGGGGAGGTCTAAAGCTGAAATGGTCCAACAAAGTTGTCCCACAATGGGCCAAAAAAATGTCAGGTCCTTATATCACTAGCTTGATCAATTATTAGACATGAGTCACTCTGGAAGGACATGATCTGGAAAGGGCTCTCTGCAACTGAGACTATCCATAAAGGAAATGACAGCTAAAGTCTACCTACTAACAACACTCTGATGTGATCCAGTAAGCTAATCCAAAAAGGCCTTCATTGAAGATGGAGCTCCATGTCCACCAGAGGCCCCTTTCCCTTTTAAGCAACCAGTCGTAGTGGCTTACAAGGCAAGAGAAAGGAGGATTTCTCTATAAGGAAACCAAGCCATAGTAAGTAAAATCCTAGAGAGACTGACATCTCAGGGTCTATAAGTAAATTGGCTATAGGGAAGCCCGCTGATCAACAAATCTCTCAGACATTCCAAAAAGACTGAATATCTCTCTCCTATATATGAAAAGTTAGCCAAGAATTACCAGACATTTGAAGAATCCTTAAACATGGCGGAAAAAATCCAACCCAAAGAGGAATTTAAAAAGGCATTCAGAGGTAAAAGAGACACTGCAAGAAGGAAAAGAAAACATTTTTTTAAAAACTCTAATTGTGTCCTCAGGGAGATAAAAGATACTATCTTCATGAAAGAATGCGACACTAGGGGAAAAAAATAAGATTGATTGATTCAGGGAAAAGAAACAATTTTTGGAAATTAAAACACAATCAAGGAAGGCGCCCCTGATGGCTCAGTCAGTTAAGCCTCCAACTCTTGATTTTGGCTCAGGTCATGATTTCACAGTTCGTGGGTTTGAGTCCCAGGCTGGGTTCTATGCTGACAGTGCAAACTCTGCTTGGGATCATCTCTCTCTCTCCCTCTCTCTGGCCCTCCCCTGCTCATGCTCTTTCTCCCTTTTTCTCAAAATAAATAAATAAACTTAAACACACACACACACACACACACACACACACACACACAATCAAGGAATTAAAATTTCAATAAAAGTGTTAGAAGTTAACATTGGGAAAATCTCCCCCCAAAATTAAGGAGATCATTCCAAAAGAGCCAAAATCTGAATCATGGGAACTTCCAGAGAGAACAGGAAAATTTTATTTAAACATACACACACACACACACACACACACACACACACACACACAACTTTCCTAGAACTAAAAGGGTTAAATTTCTAATTTAAAACAGCCTGCTGTACCCTTATAGGATAGTATGAAAAATGACCTACAGCAAGATATATTTTAAACATAAGAGCACTGAGAACAAAAAGAGTATTCTGAAATCTTTCAGAGGGAAAATCATATCACCTACTAAGAAAAGAAGAAAGAGTAGCATTGAACTTGTGTGCAACAACTTGGGAAGACAATGGAGCAATGCCTTAAAAATTTGGAAAGAAAAACCATCCAACTTAGAATGCTATACTCAATCAAACTATAAATTAAGAGTAAACATTAGCTGTAAAACAAGAATATAAATCAGGCATTCAAAATTTCTCCAGTTTTACTACTGATGCATTCTTTCTTAGAATGCTGCTGGAAGATATGTCACAGCAAAACAAAAGAATAAATAAGAAAAGAAAATAAAGACAGAGGATCCAGAAAATAGGCTCTAATACAAGACAGAAGCAAAGGGAATTCTCTAAAATGATGATAAATGTTAACAGCTATACAGTAGAACTGGTAGGAAAACTGATTAGAGAAGGTACTCAGCAATCTCCAGAAAACTTTCCAAAAGAAATAATTGGAACTAGTAGATTTCCCAACATGATTAACTGTGCTGCAGTGAGATTTCGAGTTCTGGAGGATGGGAATTGATTAATGATAGTATTGTATTAGAGCAAGCCAGTCTGCAGAAACAAGTATATCCCCAAAAAGTCAGTGGCTTAAAGACAGATTTATTTCCTTTTGGTGTAACAGTCCCATGCAGATATTGATGTTTGGGAATTGTTCTCATCACGGATTCATCAGGGACCCTGCTGATGGATGCTCTGACATCTTTCAAACATACCCTCCAAGGACATCCTAATTGTCACCTTCCCAGTCAGCCAGAATGGACCATGGAGGAAACCGGAGGAGGTTTATATGAGCCAGGCCTGGAGGCAGCACCCATCATTGTCACTAATAGGGCCATATTTAACCAGAAGATAGACTGGGAAAGGGAGCCTAACTGAGGTCCAAGAAAGGGCAGAATGGATTTTAGTGGAGAGCTAGCATTTTCTACGTTAGGTACAGAGAGGGGTAGAATCCACTTTGTGGGGGGGAGGGGGACTAAAGCTTATATAATTGGGGGTAAAGGGGCTTCCTTCATGAAAAAAATACAAAAACCACAAATACAAGATGTCTAGAGTACCTAGCAGGGCCTTTGAAAGAGACCTATGCAAACAAAAAAAAAAAAACCCTGAAGCTTAAGATCTTCTAGTTTCATGGAAAATCTGCCCCTGGACATTGTAACAGCTGTTAACACAGGCCGCAAAGCACCCACTGGGGCAGAAATTCAAAAAGGATGGCAGCCTATTTCTTTCTCATGGTAATGCAATCATCTTCAATCATGTTGTCCTTTATGACTTCCAACCTAGAGTCTTAAGTTGCCTGATCTTGCTCCTGACGCCACATTTGCGTTTCTAAAACAGAAAGGAGGGAGGACAGAGAGGAAGGTACACTCCTACCTTTAAGGGCATGACTCGGGTGTTGCCATATCTGCTCACTTCCTATTGGCCCATGTTAGCCACAATGACTGTACCCAGCTACAAGGGAGCCTAGGAACTATAGCATGAGCTGGGTGGCTGAATGCACGCCTACAACTCTCCAGAATAAGGAAAGAAAGGATGTCAGGACACAGCTGGCTGTCTCTGCCACAGGTACCTGGAAAACTAAAACTAAGCAATTTATTATTCTAAAAGACATCTAAGTGATATAATGAAGCAAATGTAGTCATCATCACCATATGGCTTGGCTGGAAACAATTTTGCCTAGAAATCAACACACTGAATTTCACTTAACCAAACATTATAACTATATTGGAAGAAAGTGGAGGGAGAGAATTTGATCTGTTGAAAGGGTCAGGGAAATGAAAAGAAAAGCTAATTATTATCCTTGGTGGAAAGTCAATAGAGAATGCCTCAAATTGAAAAATCAGGACGTAGAAGTACACACAGGCCATTTGGAAATATGGAGGCTACACACCAGAATAAATAGCCAAAAGAATTGAATTGAATTAAGTTGCCTCTGGGAATCTGAGATAGGAAGACATAGAATGGGAACTGATGATTTTCATTATAATCCTTATCGTGGATTAAGATATGGTATTGCTATAAACAAAATGCTGCATAGTAAAGCAAATAATATTTAAAGCTTTACTAATTTTGAGGAGTCAATAAGCCTGATTATAATCAAATTTTTAACTTTCTATACCAATGACCTGAACTCAGTGTTTCTAAAAATGTAATCAGTAAATCACCTAAATGAGAATAATGGAGGAGCTTCTATTAGGTACAAATTCCTAGACAATGCCACTCAATAATTCAACACACTAACATTTGAGAACAACCTTCTTGCTTCATGCCTTGGCTCCAGCCATGCCCTGTCTGTGCGCTTGTTTCCACAAAATCTTTGGCATCCGTCCTATCTTCAAACTATTCTATTCTTTCCAGGATTCTGCCCCCTTTCCCTCATCTGCATCTTCTTGCCCATATAAGCTCTCCCAGGTCTATATATGGCTCCTCTAATTATCATATGACCAGTAGGTAGAAAATCACAAGGGATGCCAGCCCTGTCTGCTGTCCTAACTGTCCCCCACACCACTCTGCCCATCCTGTTTTGTAATTTCCATTTTATCTAGAATGAGGCTTGTCCCCTCCTTAATAGTTTTTGGCTATTGATTGGATTGGTTGATTGATTGGATTGATGTGAGTTATGTGTTGAGCTAGGGGATGTTACCAATAAAGGGAAACACTGACTTGACAGCTTGAAGGGCCTCTTGAGGCAGGTAGTGTCTTGGTTTCCTGTGGCTGCTGTAACAAATAACCATAAACTGCATGGCTCAAAACAACACACATTGACTCTCTCACCATTCTAGAGTCCAGAAGTCAGAAATCAGTTTCATGGGACCAAAATCAAGGGGTTGGCAGGGCTGTGCTCCCCGTGGAAGCTCTAAAAAGAATCTGTTCCTTGTTTCTTCTGGTTTCTGGTGGCTTCCAGTATCCCTTGACTTGTGGTCATATCACTCCAATCATCAAGGCTAGCATCCTTAAGTCTCTCTGCTCCATCTTCTCATCACCTTCTCCTCTGTGTCTGCATAATCTCCCTCTGGCTCCTCTTATAAGGATATTCGTGATTGTGTTTAGGGATCCCCAAAAATATCCAGGATAATCTTCCCATTTTAAGATTATTAATTCAGGGGCGCCTGGGTGGCTTAGTCGGTTAAGCGTCCGACTTTTGCTTAGGTCATGATCTCGCGGTTCGTGGGTTTGAGCCCCGCGTCGGGCTCTGTGCTGACTGCCAGCTCAGAGCCTGGAGCCTATTTCAGTCTGTGACTCCCTCTCTCTCTGACCCTCCCCTGCTCACGCTGTCTCTCTCTCTCTCCCTGCTAGAAATAAATAAAACATTAAAAAAAAAAAGATTATTAATTCAATCACATATGCAAAGACACTTTTTTCAGATAAGATGATGTTTGTATGTTCCAGGGATTAGAACCTGATATCTTTGGTGGCATGGTTCAGACTACTACAGGCAGTAGTAACCCACAGAACTTCTTCACCAACATATGCCTCCAAACAGCATTTGGTCAAAGCACCTACAGGTGGCTCTTAACAGATTCATCTCTAAAAGCAATGGATCCAACTCTTACATATGAGAACCGAGGACTTTTACAAAAATGCTTTGTTCAAATTAGATCAAACTAAGTTTCTGCACAGTAAAGGAAGCCATCAACAAAACAAAGAGGCTACAGGAAAAGATATTTGTAAATCATAGATCCAATAAGGGGTTAATATCCAAACTATATAAAGAACTCATACAACTCAATAACAGTAACAACAGCAAAAGACAATTAAAAATGGGCAGAGAATCTGAATTGACATTTCTCCAAAGAAGATAGATAGCCAACAGGCACATGAAAAGATGCTCAACATCACTCATTCAGGGAAATGCAAATCAAACCACAATGAGATATCACCTCACACCTTAGGATGGTTAAAATCCAATACACAAGAAATAACACGTGTTAGCAAGGGTGTGAAGAAAAGGGAACCCTCATGCACTGTTGGTGGGAATGCAAACTGGTACAGCCACTCTGGAAAACAGTATAAAGATTCCTCAAAAAAATAAAAATATAAGTATCATATGATCCAGCAATTCTACTACCGGGTATCTATCTGAAGAAAATGAAAACACTAATAAAAAAGATATATGCACCCCTGTGTTCATTGCAACATTATTTACAATAGCCAAGATATGGAAGCAAGCTAAGTGTCCGTCCATAGGAGAAGGGATAAAGAAGATGTGGTGCATATACACAATGGAATATTACTCAGCCACAAAAAAAAAAAGAATGAGGTCTTGCCATTTGCAACAACATGGAGGGATTTAGAGGGCATTATGCTAAGTGAAATAAGTCAGACAGAGAAAAACAAAGACCGTGTGATTTCACTTATATGTGGAATCTGCAAAACAAAATAGAGAAAACAAAATAAAACCCAGATTCATAGTTACAATGAAGAGATTGGAGGTTGTAGAGGAGAGGGGGCTTGGCAGGGGGTGCAAAATGGGTGGAGGGGATCAAGAAGTACAAACTTCCAGTTATTAAATAAATAAACCATGGAGGCGTGATGTCCAGCATAGGGAATATACTCAATAATATTGCATTAACATTGTAAGATGACAGACCACTACTTGCCTTATTATGGAGATCATTTTGCAATGTATACAAATGTCAAATCACTATATTAATACACCTGAAACTAATGTAAGATTGTATGTCAGTTATGCTTTAATTGAAAAGAGAGAGAGAAAGAAGAGCTCCACGAAGAAGGAAAGAGTACCTGTGAAAGCTCTAAGGGAAGGAGCTTGACTGGAAGAGAACTGAGAGGGCTATGTTGAATAAGTGTGGCTTGAGCCCAATAGTAGTGGTCATGGCAGACCTCACTGGACTTTGTTTATAGGCCATGGTGATGAGTAAGCATTTTATCCTAAGAGCACTAGGAAAAGCCTAAGGGATTTAAACAGAGGGTACCCCTTACGTTTTAAAAAGCTTACTGTGACTTCTCATGGAACATGGCTGGATGAAAGAAAGACCAGAATTAGGCAGACTACGTCAGAGGCTGCTGTAGTAGTTCCAGGGAGTGATGCTAGTAGTTTGGGCCAGGGAGATGTTACAGAAGATGAAGAGAAGTAGATGGATTCAAGATACATTTGGAGGTAGGACGGATTCACACTTGGTGACAGATGAAATGGGGGCAATGGGCAGAAGTAGCACTGAGGAGGCAAAAATGACAAGGATGGCCCAAGGTTTCTGGTTTGACATCTGAATGGTGACATAGGGAGCCCTGAAGGAAAGCAGCATGAGGGGGAAAGATACAGAATTTGGTTTGGGATATGGTAAGTTTGAGAGGTCTGTGAGTCATAGAAATGGAGAAGTAGGAGGTTAGTTATATAAGCCAGGGACTGAGATAGAGTTCTTGGTTGGAAATAGAAATTTGGGGCTCATTGGAATATGAAATGGCATGCTAGGGCTGCCTTATGTAGGTTTGGGAGAGCTGACTGTTAATCTTTCATGAATTCTTTGAACCCATTGCTAACCACAGCCATTATTTAAAAATAAAATTGTATAAACATGATTTAAATAGGGGCATCTGGGTGGCTCAGTCCGTTAAGCATCCAATTCTGGATTTCGGCTCAGGTCATGATCTCACAGTTTCTGTGAGTGAGCCCTGCATCAGGCTCTGCACTGACAGCATGGAACCTGCTTTGGATTCTCTCTCTCCCTCTCCTTCTTGTGCTTGAGTGTAGTACATGCGAGCACATGCTTTCTCTTTCTCTTTCTCTCTCTCAAAATAAATAATAATCATTTTTTTGAAAACATGATTTAAATAAATTATACTAAAAAAATACCTTGCTTAAGCTCTCACCACCCTCCAAGATTCTGATCCTATTGCCTGAGGTGGCTGAGCCTGGGTCCTTTAGAACTCCCAAATGATTCTAATGCGCAACCAGATTGGAGAACTGCAGCACAAAGTGTCTTGGGGCACCAGGAAGGGGCCCCGGGTCTCCTTTCGGCAGCCCAAGCTCAGCCTCTCTGTCCTCACTGGCCAACAGACCCAGAAATCCCACAGACCTTCTGAAGCCTGGATAGAGTCTAGGCTCACAGGAGGACAGGAGGGGGCCAAACAGAAGGGCTCAGTAGGGTTGGTTCTTTTCCAGTCTTTTCCAACATGGCTGCCTAGAACCCCCACCTTCCCCTCCTCCCAGCACAAATCTAATGTATGCTTTTCTTGTTAACAAGAGAACAAAATGGAGACAGGGTCAATGGAAGACCCTGGAACAGAGGAATTATTGAAAAGTACGATTGCTGGGGCATCTGGGTGGCTGAGTTGGTTAAGCACCAGCTTCAGCTCAGGTCATGATCTCATGGTTTATGAGTTCAAGTCCCGCTTAAGACTGCTCTGACAGCTCAGAACCTGGAGCCTGTTTCAGATTCTGTGTCTCCCTCTCTCTCTGCTCCTTTCCCTGCTTGTGCTCTGTCTCTCTTGCTCTCCAAAAAACAAGTAAATATTTTAAAAAATTTTTTAGAAAAGCATGATTGTTAAACCCATCATGTTCTATTCAGGAAAAGAGAGTTTCACAAATGTCTGAGTATATGCAACCTGGAACTTCCCCACTCCGGTCTCACTTCTGAGAGAACAGATGTACAAGAGATACAATTATCTACACAGGAAGACACCAGCCAATGGTTCTATACCATGCCCAGAATTCAAAGACGCATTTCTCAGACCCCGGGGGCAGGGCAATGCCAGAGCCTAGAGTATAATCCAACTGCCTGAACAGTCCTGAGGCCATAGCACATTTTTCTGGAAACAGAACACACTTGGCCTTGTAGAGCTCAAAAGTGACTATTGGGGCTTAGCAGCTGAAAGCTGCAACTGGCTGTCATTTGGAGACAGAAGACCATTACTGAAAAGCGAAGTGGTCACTTGGATTTGCTTCCTGCTTTAAGGCTAATTACTTAGTTTCAGATATCCAAGTCCAAGAGGTTTCAGGGCTCAGAGTTCAAGAGCATGGTTGTGAAGCACATCCCACCCTTGACTTTTGCCCACCAGTCCAGTGTGCCCATCTGAAATGTAGAAGGAGGCAGGCATGGATGGGGAAACTGGACGTCTTTTCTCAATACACACATGTGTGGCCTGGAATGAGTCACTTCATGTCTCTGGGGCTCTGTTTCTTTACTTGCAAGATGAAGAGTAGGACTCAGGATTCTGAGGTCCCTTCCTGAGCTAAGCTTTGGTCAATCAACTTTCTTACTTTTTTTTTTTTCTTTTTCTATATAATATACTGAGTTAGTTTGTCTGAGAGAGTTCTGGTACTTGATTAACTCTTTTTTTTTTTTTTTATTTCTAAGATAGAGAGAGACAGCATGAACAGGGGAGGGTCAGAGAGAGAGGGAGACACAGACTCTGAAACAGGCTCCAGGCTCTGAGCTGGCAGTCAGCACAGAGCCTGACACAGGGCTCAAACCCACAAACCGTGAGATCATGACCTAAGCGAAAGCCGGACGCTTAACAGACTAAGCCACCCAGGCACCGCTGACTAACTCTTAAAGTGTCCCTCTATCTGTGAGCTACCACTGGCAGACTGCTGCCTACCAGCCACAACGTCCCAGTGGCATACAAAATTCAATAATTATAGCCCACACGGCTCTGTGTAGTGGCTAGTGCAGGCTGCCTCCCTGGTATCGGCCAATCTGCCGGGGGTTCTCTGGCTGCCTGGCCCTTAGCTGGGACAGCTCTGCTCCAAATGTCTCTCACCCTCTTCCTACCATCAACCAGCAGCCAGCCCAGGCAAGTTCATTCTGGGGAGAGAACAAGAGGCCAAGTGGAAACAAGGTCTCTTGAGGTCTAAGCTGGAAACTATAGTCACTTCTACCTTATTCCATTGGCCAAAGCAAGTCACATGACTAGTCCCAGATGCAAGAAAGAAGGAAATGAAATCTACAAATTCACATGGCAAAGGGCCTGGATAAAGAGAGAGGGAAGAAGAAGGGCCATTAATGTGACCTACCACAGCCTCTCTGGGACAAAAAGAAATACCATCCAAGTCAGGCCAATGAACTTGAAGGAGGTTTCAGTAGCATCAGCCGTCTTCTACAAACATACAGGCTCTTCATCCCCCTGAGGGTATGGCCTGGAAGAGAACACTTGACTAAAGAATCGTCATCTTGCGGTGCTCCAAATCCCAGGGTCTTGAGGCTTCCTGGGGGGCTGAGTCCACGATGAGAAGCCCCTGGTCCCCATGGACTGGTGGAGTAAGGCAGCAGAATCTGCACTGGGTCAAGCCCTTTGAAGGCTCTCAGTAACTGATTTGATTGGAACTGAGGATGATGGATCTGATTCTGAGAAGGAGGAAGATTCAGAAAGAAAGGGTGGACATCATCTCCAGGGGTGCTGCAACCTCATGAGCTCACAAAACACCGCTGTGGCTTGACCCCAGCATAAGAAAACCCAACTTCCCATCCTGGTCCTGCCACTAACTAGCCAGGGGCCTCAGGTAACTAACTCATCCAACCTTTCTCACACCTGTTTCCACATCTAGGAAGTAGAGGTGATGTATGCTGCTCTTCAGAGACCCAAATTAGGCCTTTTATATGAAATGGGCTTTGCTGAGTGTCACTAAGTATTGTCTGGAGTTCCGTGGCACCCAGCACTCTATGGGCCTGGGCACCTGCCCACCCTGCCCGAGGGTGGGGGGAGCGACAGCTTTCATGCTCTCCCCACACACCGCTGGTCCTGCTGCCCTACAGCTCTCAGCCTGATTTCAAGCCTCCACAAAAGTCGTCTACACTCACTGGGCCCATTTCAAACACTGGATTACTGTTTTTGGGCTCCCAGCTCCCTGGTCACCTGCCCCCCCCAACCCCGCCCAACTCATGGCTCCGTCCTTGGCTGGCTTAGATTTGCCATCAGCATCTCATGGCTTGATTTTTCTGGTCTGTCCCAGCAGGTTGGCCGCTCATGGCCACATTAAAGGTCAGCTCTTGGACTGCATTATGGCTGAGCAGCTGGAAAAAAGCTTCAGAAGCTGATTTCCCTTTCTCTAGCTACTAAATCATTCTTTTATCCACCGACTCCCAAGTGAGACCCTGGGCCCTAAAATGGGCCATCCCCTGTCACCTCAAACAGCAGTGTCTTTTAAAATCTCATCTGGACTCATCTCCCTGAATGCTCCCCACCTCCCCTGAGCTGACAAAGCACCGAGTCCATGCTGTTGGCCTTGCTGTGTGTCAAACGCTCACGTTCGGAAGCCTCAGGATAAGACAGGACTGTGCCAGGCAGTAGGGGGCCTCCCACATGGCATTTTCCCAGCCGTACAAGCAGCACCTGGTGCTCACTAGCTCCCTACGGGCCTTCTCAGACCTGCCGCAGGGGCTAGGGAGGGGGGACACCAGGAGTGAGCATCTGGACGGGGGCCAGAGCAGTGAGAAAGGAGCCCACTGAACTCTCCGAAAGCGGGCAGCTGTCGCCAGGTGCGCCCTCAGACTCCGATGGACCTCTTATAACCAAACTCCGGGGGGGCGGGGGTCCTGAGCCTCTTCTGTTGCCCCAAGACCAGCAAATTAAATACTGTTGTCCTCCAGTTAATAAATACATATTGACCCCCTGCCATGGGACAAGTAGGAGTGGGACAGAGGATCATGCAGCAGTAAAATGGACAGGGTGCCTGCCCTCCCAGAACTCACTTGTGGGGAAGACAAAACAGACACCGCTAAAGCATGGAATAGTTAAAATTATGTTAGACTGTGTAAAATTCTGTCCAGGAAATCAACACAGTGCTGTGATAAAATCTGGCACAGCTGAGGTCTCTTTGTGGTGGGTGATCAAAATGGCCCTTTGGAGGAAGGGAGAGTAAGCAGAGAGCCAAAGGATAAGGGGCAGAAGGAATAGCAAGCTGAAGGGGTGTACGTGCAAAGGCCCTGAGGCAAGAAGCACTTGGTAGGTGGGGAAGTGCAAGAAGAGCCATGTGACTAAAGCAGAGCAAAAGAAGAGCAGGGTGGGAAGTCACAGAAGATGCCAGGTTTCTTTTAACTCATTGGAGAATTTTAAGCAAAGGGCTGACATTGTCAGTGTTTGAACAGATCTCTCCAGTGATATAAGGAAAAATGCAAGTAAACTTTAAATCAGAGCAAAGGAGGTTTAGGGTAGGCAGAAGAAAAGGCTTTCTGATAAACAGGACCAGCTGGGAAGGGATTTGCTAGAAATTTCTACTTTTGTGCCAGAACTTAAAAATCAGATGGAACTATCTATCTAAAATGCTTTATAATTGTCTTACCTTGGAACAATAGTCTAATTCTGGTTCCTACATGAGCTGTATCTCAGCTGAGTTTTTCAATTATATAAAGCAGAGAAAATATCTTCCTGTTCTGCCTTTTTTTAATTGAGGAAGAGAGTAAAATTTTAAAACTTAAAAAATATTGTAGGCATCGTTATTCAACTAAACCAACAGCTATGTGTTGAGAAGTTCAGTGTGAGACACGGTCTATGGGAAATACAAAGTTCCTTTTTGTGAAAGCAGCCCCCACTTCAAGGTGCTTATGCTCTAATTTGGGGAAATAGGACAAAAGGACATAAAAAGCTAAGTAACAATCTAGAATTCAAATTTCAATTCAAGACAAACAACAGAAAAAAATATGAAGTTGTACATGAGAACTCACTCACTAGATTTTTTTTTAATTTTTAATGTTTTATTTATTTCTGAGAGAGAGACAGCATGAGCAAGGGAGGGTCAGAGAGAGAGGGAGACACAGGATCTGAAACAGGCTCCAGGCGCTGAGCTGACAACACAGAGCCCAATGCAGGACTCAAACCCATGAACCATGAGATCATGACCTGAGCCAAAGCTGGATGCTTAACTGGCTGAGCCACCCAGGCACCCCTCACTCACTAGATTTTAAAGAAATGTCCACCAGTGGTTGGAAGTGGAAGATGGAATAGCAAGCAAAGGCCCTGAGGCAGGAAACATTTGGTAAACTGGGAAGTGCAATGTGACTAAAGCAGAGCAAAAGAAGAGAGGGATGGGAAGTCACACTGGGACAGAGGAGCTTCAGGAATGGTTGGCTCAGGCAGGATTGGGCAGGCACTCCTCAGGGGGATGGGTTGGACCAAAGCACCAACAGAAGAAAATACAGGGGTATTTGGAGGAGTACTGGACACACTCCTGTCTGGTGACTGATTGTCAGAAACATATCCCAGACACGTGTGTATTAGCATTAGCAGTGCCAGGTCTGGGTTTTGTGATGCCTGAAGCAGTTTTTATGCCCTCTGCTAGAGAAAAAAAGAGTACAAAATAACATAAAATCAGGTACAAAAGAGCACATTTATTTTGAATAAAATAATAAATAATAACAAGTTACTGGAAACCTTTTCCAGACCTTTTCTACCAAGACCTCTTTAAGCAATTTACCAGAATGCTTATATAGAAATTAATCTCTCCACTTAGAACATTATTCAACCCCTGATTCCTCCCAGGGCCTGGAGCCTCGGCCTCATAAACTCCATGTAAATCTGCCTCTGAGCACAAGCAAACTAGTGATTGGCTTGGATTTAAGCTCCAGGGAACAGGAGAAGCTAACCAGTCTGTGGAGCAGGCAATGGGGAAGGTCCTCATGCCCTGCTGGCCAGTGAAACACAGAGGACCCTTACGGATGCTACCAGGGCATGAACATCTCCAATGTATCTGTGCATTTATGTTGTGGGTATATCCCTCCCATGAACACCAGCTGAGCCCCCGGTGCAGCTAATGGCTCATCTCTTGTGCAGGAGCTATGCCTTTGGAGACAAAGCAGGGGAGCTCAGCTGGCCCAGTAGGCCTGCTACATGAATTCACTGAGCATTTCTAGGCATCAGTAGATCTGGCTGCTTCAATCATGGTCTGGTCCAGGTTCTCCCACCGAGCATCACGCTCTGCAAAGTCTCATTTGTGCTTTGTAAACTGGGCTTCCGATTTGTAAGAGGATGCTTTTTGACCCCTTCCCCCACCATGGCTGAAACTTTAGAGTTTCCCGTGGGTGTGCCACCTGATACAGAGCGGAGGTGGGGGAGAGCTGAGGGTTCCCTCCATATCACTCGTATTCCATGTTCTTCCAAGGTACATGAAATCTGGCACTAAATCTCTACTCATCATAATAGCCAAGGAGTCCAGTATCAATAATAGCCAGTCACTGGAGCACCCTTTCCTCCATCGCATCCCTTGGGTCAATGGGAGAAGCTCTTCCCTTTGTCCTTTCATCTATCGTTGCTCCTTAAAAAGAGAATACCACTCTCTCCAACCCTCTTCTATCTCCAAGACACTGCTGTTCACGGTGATTTATTCACCAAGACATTCTTGAGCACAGAGACCCACCCAAGGCTATTCTTAAGACCATAGAATAAGCATCTGAAGACACAGCAGCCAACCACCCACTACTAGCATTATGTAGACAAGCTAGACACAGTCCTCTACCCCTCACTGGCCCTTGCCAGCCCCTCTCTCCCAAGAAGAACCACTCTGAGCCCCATACTCTCTCTCCTCTCCTCTTCAAACAAAACTTAGGTTGGGGAGAGTTGTCCTCCCTGGGAATGACTTTTTTGTCCTGAATCTCAAAATCAGTCCCCTACGGCAAGGAGGCCAGAATTCAAGATGATGGGAGAAAATAAAACCCACCTCCTTCTTTGTAGTCTCTCATGACAGCCACAACAAAGCATTAATTCATTGATCAGCTAATACGTCAACTCATTATCCTACCACCCAAAGGAAATAAACAAAAGCAGAGCTTTCCTGGCATAGAAGGCCAATGTCCTGTGCCCCCATTACCCATCCCTCTGATCTCTGAGGGTCAGTGGTTTGACAACTGAGTGCCACATAGGCCCACCCCATTCGCACGCTTTGTTTTACAGATGAGGACATGGAGTGGTTTGTTCATGGTCTTTCAGCTAGTGAGACCCTGCAGTCAGCAAGAGGCCGCCTTCAGTGCAGAGAGGATCTGTCAGTTGACACCAGCTCCCCTTCATCAGCAGAAGCCCCTTCCTCCTCAGCAGATCCCTGACTCCTCCCCAGAGGCTCTTAAAGGAGCAAAGTATAAGAAGCAGCAGGACTCAGAAGCTGTTCCTCAGCAGGGACCACAGAGCAGAGGCTCCTTTAAATGACTGTTGGGGCTCTTTTTTTGGTAGGAGGAGGTTTGTCTACTTGGGGTCTGGGCCCTTCAGTTCTGAGCCTGATGAATAATTGGAGGCAATCAAGATCTGAGAGGGATGTACTCTGTGGCCCAGCTCGCCTGGGAGAGAACAGGTTGAAGCGTGTACAAGACACTCCAGGAATCTGCCAAGCAGAACCCCTCTTCCAGAAACTGTCAGAAATGCCACTAGGAACTGAAAGATGTTTACTTCACCTGAAACATTGTTCCCGGGGGAGGGGAAGGAAACCATGTCAAGAGACCAATGCAACTGAACGTTGGCAGGAGACGTGTTGTCTGAAAATCACTACTGGGATGCCTGGAATTCTTAATACAAATTCCAGAAAGTCTGAAGCCATCTGGCTCACAGGTAAGAATTTAAAAGGAAATAAATATTTGGTTTTAGAGAAAAAGTATGAGGAAGCTTCAGTGTGGTAAGAGATGATTGGTCAGGACAGTCTATGACATGCCGCAGTAACAGATAAATCCTGAAATTTTGATAAGATTGATCTTAATCCTGGGGCGCTTGGGTGGCTCAGTCAGTTAAGCATCCAACTTCAGCTCAGGTCATGAGCTCGCAGTTTGTGAGTTCAAGCCCTGTGTGGGCTCTGTGCTGACAGCTCAGAGCCTGGGGTCTCCTTCAGATTCTGTGTCTTCCTCTCCCTCTCTCTCTGCCCCTTCCCTGTTCACACACATTCTCTCTCTCTCTCTCTCTCTCTCTCTCTCTATTTCTCTCTCTTCCCCTCTCAAAAATAAAATAAACATTAAAAGAAAAGCTTTTTAAAAAAGATTAGTCTTAATCCTAAAGGTTTGATGGAACCAAGATTTATTTCTCATTCACAGAAAGGCTTCTATGCATTAGGAGGTTCTTCTCCATCTTCAACTATGTCCTATGGACTCATGGTCTTCAACATAAGGGAAAAGAGAGGTGAAAATAGCACATGCATTTGAATCACCTCCAGGTGGAAATGGCTCCCATTACTTCCACTCTCAATCCATTGGAAAGAACCAGGCAGAAGGCCCTATGGTAATTACGAGAGAAGTCAGCATATGAGCGAGCACATGGATAGTCGATGATCAATAACTATCTTGACCACATGAAACTCCTAGCTCTCTGCCCAAATGTCTGATATTTCCCATAAAGTATTGAGCTCCCTGTCCCCAAACATTTCATTCATTTTCCTTTTGGCCAGAGCTGTTGTCAAACACGAACTGAAACACATGTCCTGACAGATTTATGTCAGCCTGGGTTTCACAAAAGCCCAGGCCAAAGAGCTGTAATGTGACTTCTGCTTTCTTAAGTTCCATCGTGGTAACAGCATATCCTAAAGGCCTAAGAAATGGTGGATTGTGCTCCATGCTGAAGATACAATGACTCCAAGAGACTCTCTCAGAGAGCTTAGAGTCTAGTGTGGAACCACCAAATTACTTCACAAATAGTTAACTACAAGCAAACGTGAGTGGTATGCAGGAAGGGAATAGGGAGCTATGGTGGAATATAAGAAGACCCAATCTCACCAGCGTGGGTCAAGAACGACTTCTCAGAAGAAGTGACGTTTAAGCTTAGCTAAAAGGGAGGAGTAGGACAAAGGGGTATGAGGTGAAGGGAAAAAGTACTCCAAGGGGAAGGGACAGCATGTGCAAAGGCCCTGGGGAGAGAGGGAACATAGAGCATTTAAGGAGCTTCAAGACAGCCGGTGTGGCAAAAGTTCAGAAGGCAAGAGTGCTGCTGGGTGCCACACCCCCAGGGCACGCAATGCATGAGGAAATCATGTGTTCTATTAACAAAAATTAGATTTTTGTTAAATCTGCTTAAGTAAAAAGTGGTCAGAGTCTGGCATTGGCTCTTTATTCAAAGTGGGGGTGAATATCTGTGGGTCCATCTTGGTATTGGCACCAGATGACTCATGTTCTGCTCTCTCCCCAACTCCCACATGGCCTTCTTACTGAAGTTTAAGTCTCAGATAAGCCCTCAGCAAGGCTTCCAAAGAAAATGTGCAGGAAAAAGACACAAAGTACTAGGAAAAGAAGACTGAACAGTTAAGAAAGGCTTCCTTCATCCTGCTGATTGCCTCAGATGCCTCTAATCCCATAGACATCTCTTCAGGGGAAAAAATGGTTAAAAGAAAGAAATTAGGGGTGAGTAGTTTATCAGGAGAAGCCAAATATAATGGCTGTTCCAATGGTGCAGAAGACAAGGGGCACTGGACTGGCTGAAGAGGACCCTGAACTTGGGGTACCACCCACAGCCTAGAGTCTCCCATGGGGGCCCCTCACTCTCTGAGTGGTTTCAGAGGCCCTGCGTCTCTCTGACTCTTTCCAGACTTCAAGGCCCACCAGGCTCTGGCAAACCAGCCCCTGCCCAGATTTCAGGCTTCCTCCCACCCCACTGCCCCCCACTTTCCCAGCTCCAGACACCCAGACTTGCCCCAGTTCCTGACAGCTTCTTAGAGGCTCTTCTCTGGCCCAGATGATTCCACCTTCTCCCCTCCCTCCTCCTTCCTCTCAGCTCAGCCTTCTTCTCTCAGGAGACCTGCCCTGACGCCCAGTCAGGGACGTGTCCCCCACTCCAAGACACCTACCCATCTGTTCCTCACCCCACCATAATATAATTAGGACCCTTTAATTTTTTTAATGAAATTTTTTAATGTTTATTCATTTTTGAGAGACAGAGCATGGGTGGGGGAGGGGCAGAGAGAGACGGAGACACAGAATCTGAAGTAGGCTCCAGGCTCTGAGCTGTCAGCACAGAGCCCGTGAACAGTGAAATCATGAGCTGAGCTGAAGTCGAACACTTAACCAACTGAGCCACCCAGGTGCCCCAGGACCCTTTATTGCTTCACTTCTTCCCTCTCAGTCCACGAGCTCCTCCAAACCAAGGGAACTTCTACATGACCCATCATGGTTTCCCCAGTGCCCAGTACAGCGCCTGACACATAGTAGGGGCTCAACCACTATTTTCTGAATGACCAATCCAACCACAGAACTAGGACTTAGGTATTTCAAAGCCAGGAGTTTGTGCCTGATGTAGTCACAGCTACCTCCCTCAGGACCTAGAACAGGTATTTGCTGAATGAATAAAAGAATTGACCTTCTGAGTCAGAAAGGGCAACTGAGATGTCTTCCTTTTACAGGTGGAGAAACAGTGGTCCAGAGAAACTGAAGAGCAGCCCACAGTTTCACAGCTCAAACCGCAGGCTGGGTTCCCCGTGCCAATGAGCAAAGTCATCTATAAAAAACACTCCGCCTGTCCGCTTTTTATAGAGGAAAACACATGCAGGTATTGATCCTTTCCAGAAGCAGCTGCCCGAGGTATTTATGTATAGATGAATGTATTTGTTTGTTTATTCCCTATCCTGCTCTAAAAAGAATCCGAGGCAATTTGCCCACTGCAGCTCCTGTCAGTGCTGTATTTTCCAAACTCAAGAACAAAACATGAAGGAGAAACAACCTGTTCGGAAGGAGGGGCGGTAACACATCACGCAGAACCAGTTTCCCGAGCCAGAGCAGAAAAGCTCCAACCAAGAGGGCTGTCTCTGTAATCAAATTACCAAAATTAGTGACTAAGAGGAACAGAGCAGATGTGGAAGATTTCAATTTTGCTGAAGGATTTGGCACAATTTCCCAAGGAACTGAATTTGCAAAATTCTTGCGTAAGAACAGTGTCACATGTAATAAAAATCTGGATGCAGGACCACAGTGGTGCCACCCAAACCCACCAAGTGACGTTGTGGTCACTGACACAAATATTACCCTCCTCCTGATCCGCAAGGGACAGCAGATGGCACCAGGGAAACTGCAGCCACAATGTCAATGAGACATTATATTTCTATATAATAGCTAATTCTTTTTTTCAATTTTTTGGAACATTTATTTATTTTTGAGAGACAGAGTGCAAGAGGGGGAGGGGCAGAGAGAGAGGGAGACACAGAATCTGAAGCAGGCTCCAGGCTCTGAGCTGTCAGCACAGAGCCCAACATGGGCCTCAAACCCATGAATGGTGAGATCATGACCTGAGCTGAGTTGAACGCTCAACCAACTGAGCCACTCAGGTGCCCCATAATAGCTAATTTTCTAAAGCCCTTTCAGCCACACTATCTCTTATCTGAGCCTCACCATCAGAAGTAGAGGCTCAGAAAAGTTCAATGACTCCCCAAGTTCATGGAGCATGTGAGTGGCTGAACTCACTTGTGGCTGTATAAAAATCGAGGGAGTGGCTCATCATGGGAAGGTCATTTAACTTTTAGGACACAAGGGCATATTTTTTAATGGCCACATGGCACTAACTGTTACCCTGATAGATCAATTAGTCCACCTACTGAGTAACCATATCTTAAAAGGATCAGAAGGGATTCAAGTTAATGGGGAAAGAGTACAAGGGCCCATCTCTGAATCTAAGCACAGAGGTTCCCCTATAGAGCCCCAGGATTTTCATGAACAATGTTGTTCCCGTCAGTCCCAGGGACCAGGTGAATAGGTATAGCAATATCTCAAACTGAACTTCTGATGTTCCCCACCAAACCTGGGTTTCCACCCATTGCTCTTCATCATGATGGATGCCACCCTCCAAGTATATAAACCAGAAACCTCAAGTCATCCTTGATGCCTCCCTTTCCCTCACCCAGTCTCTTACCAGGTCTATCTGACCCCCACTGCCACCCCCACGCCCCCACCTCAGCTGGTACTGTCCACATCCACCTGCCCCCACTCCTTCCACTACAGTCCAAGAGATCATCAAGCTTTGCTTTAAAAGATTCTAATAGTGGGCACTTGGGTGACTCAGTCAGTTAAGTGTCTGACTTCGGCTGAGGTCATGATCTCAACGTTTGTGGGTTCGAGCCCTGCATCATGCTCTCTGCTGACAGCTCAGAGCCTGGAGCCTGCTTCAGATTCTGTGTCTCCCTCTCTCTCTGCTCTTCCCCTGCTCATGCTCTTTCTCTCTCTCAAAAATAAATAAATGTTAAAAATTAATTTAAGAGGCACCTGGGTGGCTCAGTCAGTTGATCATCTGACTTCGGCTCAGGTCATAATCTCACAATTGGTGGGTTCGAGCCCTGCCTTAGGCTCTGTGCTGACAGCTCAGAGCCTGGAGCCTGCTTCAGATTCTGTGTCTCCCTCCCTCTCTGCCCCTCTCCCACTCCACTCTCTCTCTCAAAAATAAATAAAACATTGCGGCACCTGGGGTGGCTCAGTCGGTTAAGCGTCTGACTTCGGCTAAGGTCACAATGTCACAGTTTGTGGGTTCGAGCCCCGCGTCAGGCTCTGTGCTGAATGCTTGCTCAGAGCCTGGAGCCTGCTTCAGAGTCTGTGTCTCCCTCTCTCTGTCTGACCTTCCCCTGCTCACGCTCTATCTCACCCTGTCTCTCAAAAATAAATAAATGTAAAAAAATGTTTTTAAATAAATAAATAAACATTAAAAATCTGTAAATTAATTTAAAAGATTCTAATAGCTGCCTAATGCTCTCCTTGTTCTCTCTCTTGCTCCTCCTCATCTATTTCCCACCCCGCAGCCAGAGTGAGCACTTGAAAATGCACTTACCTGCTTAAAACGCCTCCATACTTGCCACTGCACACAAGGCTGGGTATGGTCTGGCCCCTGCCTGCCTTCCTGGCCTCTCCACGGCTACCCTGCCCCTTCACTCTCCAACCCGCAGCCACACTGGCCTTCTCTCTGCCCCTGGAGGTCCACACCCTCCCACCTCAACGCATCCAGGTGTCTTGTTCCCGCCATTCCCTATCCCTACCTACCACCACCAACCAGATTTCTAGTTACCTTCAAAGCACAGTTCGAATGCCATGTCCCAAGGAAGCCAGCCTTCTTCAGTTCTCACGGCTGACCAGGTCCTCCTGACAGATACTGTCATAGGTCCATGTGTTGAGCTTTCTACAGCAGCTGTCAATGCCTAAATTAAATAACACTCCATGACAATGGCCCCTATTCATTCATTCACTGCTTTATTCCTAGCAACAGGAACATCACTTGGCCCTTGATCAGAACTCAATAGATGCTTATTGGGGGGGGAAAAAAACCTGAAGGAAGGCCGGATGTACACAGAAGACGGGGAAACTGAGTCTCCTTAACAAAGGGCCTGAAATCTGCCAGGATTAGGCAGACCATGGGCATCATCCCACCTCTGGAGACAGATCTGAGGGAAATTGCCTTCCTGAAGTTAAGTAAAATGTTTCTATTCAAGACAATTGAAGGTTTGGAGAAGGAAACTCTAAAACACATACAACACCAGACTTGGCAGAGAGAGGGACCAGCAAGGGAAAGCCTAGGTCCTCATCTCTTCTCAATTATCCACCCATCAAGGCTGGGTAGACCATGGAGAGTCAGAAACTGGGGTATTCAGGAAAGTAAAACAACAGCTTTGGGCCTACAGTGGCATGAACGAGGGGGCAAATTGTCCAGAGGAGCCGGGACCCAACCTCATTATGGACTTGGTGAGCTCTCTAAGGTATCCCCTGCTCAGCAAACATCTACTAAGGGCCTACCATCCTCCTGGCTGAATCTCTGGAGTAAAAGCACAATCTTTGACCTCATGGAGCTCAGAATCTAGAGAGGAAACAGGTCTGTTAACACTTCATTGCAATTTAGGCAGAAATTAGAATAAAGTACAAGTCAGGGAAGGGGCCCTGCAGAGACAGCACCCCTGAGAGCTGCATCTGGCAGGCACAAAAAGTGCACCCTGTTCTCAGCACGCTCCCACCACAGCCCAGGGCGGCTTCCGTTGTCCCACGGGGTTGCGCACACACAAAATACCCAGAAGATAGTGACTGGCCCCAAGGTGGCCCTTCAAGTAGCCAAACCAAGACCAGAAGATGGTGGTGCCTCCTCTTCACATCCAGAGAGGTGAAGAAGCAGTGAAAATGGTGCCCAGAGGAAGGAACCTGAGGACAGAGGCTGAAGGACAGAACACAGCTGGACCAAACACCGCCAGCCCACAGGCTACACTGGTTGGACGGTGTCCCCCCAAATTCATGTCCACCAGCAACCTCAGAATGTGACCTGATTTGGAAATAGGGTCTCTGCAGATTTAATCAAGTCCAGACATGATCATAAGGTGGGCCCTAATCCAATGACTAGTGCCTTTATAAGGAAACACATGGATGCATGGAGAGAAGGCCACGTGGCAATGGAGGCCGAGGTTGGAGCAACGCATCCATAAGTCAAGGAGCACCAACGCCTGCCAGCACCACCGGAAGCAAGGAAGAGGCGAGAAAGCTTCTCCTAGAGCCTTCTGAGGGGACATTGCTCTGCCAGCACCTTGATTTCACACCTCCGGCCTCCAGAACTATAAAAGAATAAATTTCTGTAGTTAGAAGCTGCTCAGTTTGTGGTAATTTGTTGTGGCAGCCCTGCAGAGCACCGTTTACGGAGAGAGAAAAAGAGGAGAGAAGACCTCAAGGTCACCTAGACATGCACTCAGGTGCCTACATTCCCCATGGCCTTGTAAACTGAGACAACTTAATCAGACTGCATGTTTACGTGTGTTACCATAGATGGGAGACAAAGAAATAGAAAACGCATTAAAAAAAACTATGCCATGTGATGTGGGCCACTCCGTTCTTTGCCTACGAACCCAACTGAGCGGTGCCGGCATAATAAAGTTGCTTCCTGGAAAGAAAAGCCTCAGTGTCACGACTCTCTGTGTGAGAATCCTGCAACAACTCCACTCAGGGTTCACAGCTGTCCTGAAAGAGGTGACTCCTGGGCTGGAGGTAACAGGCACAGACCAAAAAAATGCCTTCATCTTCCCGGCTGCCGTGGGGTCCAATGGTCCCTGCCAGGCTAGGTTCCTGGGAGGGAGCTGCAACATCTCACGCAGAGAAGTGTCAGCCACAGAGAGGTAAAGGGATGAGTGAGGGCCTGTCTTGGCATGGGATGTGGGGACAGGAGGCAAGCTACAAGCGTGACATCTCAGGAGGTGACACGAAGAGCCTCATCATTGGTTTTCAGAGACAGGCCTTTCCCACCAGGTTAAGGTGCAGGCCAGCCAGGGAGGCAGAGTCTGCAGTGAGCATGAAGGTATCCAAGCAAAGCAGTTATGTCTGGAGAAAAGGAGCGCCAGCAAAGCAATGCCAATAAGACGCCAGGGCAGACAGGCCTCGAAGCACATCAGAAATGTGGCGCCGACTCACCCCGGAACGCCATGCCTGTTTGGACAGATTCTTGCTTTCTGATACACGTCCCAAAATCTCTTGGAAATGAGGCGAGAGGCCTACTCAGTTGTGTTTGGACAGTGCCTGGTGTGGTACCAAATGTCAGCAGCCCCTGCAAGCTGTTCCCTTGTGCCAGTGAAGATGCCAGCGCCAGGGCCAGAACTACACGCCCAGAGACCGCACACCACCACGTCTGAGCAGCGCCCTCATTATGTGACAGGGAGGTTTCTTGCGAGAACAGGAGAGAAATGAAGACAGTGCTTTGTTCCACGGGTTTTGTTTTTTGGTTTGGGGGTGGGGGAGGTTGTGTGCTGTTTTTGTGTTTTGGTTTTGGATATTTGGGGGGGTGCAGGGGTGGGGGAGCTTGGTCCTTCGACAAGATACAAGGGACCCTTTGCTAAAAGTTGTTCATGATGACCCGAAGTGAAATTCACAGCATCGCTTGGCTCTAACTACATGGTTATGCCATGTAGTTCAACGGCCCCGGCCTCCCTCCTCGCTGGTCTCCACCAGCGGTCTTCCGCCAGGCTGGAGGCAGATTGGCAGGGGGAGGTGTGTGTCTCCCGCCAGGACCTCTGGCTGGTGGGGAGGTCTTCATGCCAGGGTGGCTTGAAGAGACCCCCTAACGTGCACACAGACACACATATGCACACGCAGACACGCTGTCCACACGGCAGCATTAAAGACAAAAAAGCAAAGTAGATCCAAAAGGACAGTGACTCCTGCGTTAACACATGAACAGTATGCAGCGGTACCTCTCTGCTGAGCCCTAACCCGCCTGGCTCTGTGCCCTGCTATTTGCATAAGTAAATGGCAGCTCATTAAGAACACATTAGTAGCTCTGTAACCATGTAAGGAAAGCAAACTAGTGAACCTTAAGCCACTGGGGGTTTCTCTAATTCAGCTTTTCAGCCTTGGAGGCACGAAGCAGAGTCTCTCATCTGCCGTCTATCTGTCCAGCTAGAAAAGAAAGAATAGACCTTTATGGTAACACAGAAGAGACTTAATAAATATTTGCTAAAGAATGAGCGATGGCAGGCCAGGCTTGCAAAGGGCAAATCTTACTAAAAATAGAGAAATGTTTGGACCACATTGTTTTGAGGAGGCATTTTTCCCGTGTCCAGCCATCCACTGCAGGCTCGGGGACAGTGGCTGCAAATCAAAGTCCTGCATCAGATCACTGGTCAGCTTTTCTGCCATCTTCCACGGGATGGCCAATTCAGGAAGTCGCAGACGGGGCCCAGGAATCTCAAGTTTTAAAATGCCTCCTCGAATTTGCTCCCCTGTTTGAAAACCACTGACCTTAAGACTTCCTCATGGTTGGAAATGCAAAAAACAACAACAACAGGAGATTATTAGAAATACAGAGTCTCAGGGGTGCCTGGGTGGCTCAGTCAGTTAGGCGTGGACTCTTGATCTCAGCTCAGGTCATGATCTCTGGGTTCATCATTGCTTCTTGGCCCTTAAGCTAAAATCAAGTGTAGTATGATCTCCTGATTTGTGGGGTTCAAGCCCCATATGGGGTACTGTGTTGACAGTGTGGAGCCTGTTGGGATTCTCTCTCTCTCTCTCTCTCTCTCTGCTCTATCCCCAGTTGCCCTCTCTCTCTCTCTCAAAATAAATGAATAAACTTAAAAACAAAAAAGAAATACAGAGTCTCAAGCCCCACGAAGACCTGCTGAGTCAGAACCTGCATTCTCACAAGCACGCTGGTGAGTCTCTGGCACATAAAGTTTGAGGAGCATCATTCTAGAGGCGGCTACGGGGTCTCTGCGAGAGCCAGGTGAACTTCCTGACAGTGGAGAAGTCTCCTATCTGAGCACTGCCCGGGGGGCCTCAAGTCTCGCCTCACCTACCTGCAGGGTATGGAGGTTGTTCAATGGCCAGCTTAAGAGGTCCTTGATCCCCAGAGATTCCCGGATGTCCGAATCCCAGAACACACTGAAGCTCTGTGCACCCCTCGGCTCTCCTGGTCTTCCTATGTAGACCCAGAGTGAGGGCTGCCTTCAGAAGTGCAGGGAAAAGAGGGGTATGAGCTCATTTCTCTGCTTCAGCGCATCCCCCTGCAGTGTGTGACCCAAGGAGCCGGGAAACCCCGGGTCAGCAAATCCCAGGCTGGCAGGGAACACTTAGGAAGGGTGGGCAAGTTCAAGAGCATTGTGTACTGGTCTCCAGCATCCTCAGGAGGTGCCAGTGGCTTCACTGCCCTAGGTAGGCTGCCCGGGAGTGACCAACCGACGGGCTTCTGCTGCAGGCCCGTAGGACAGACCCTGCGTCTGCCAGGAAGCCAGTGTCCCTCCTCCTCTTCACGCCAGCCCGGACTCAGGCCCCAGCACCACAGCAGGTAAGGCCATGGGGGGGTGGGGGCGGGTCTCAGCGCCTGTCCTCCATGCCCCAGGTGGTCCTGCACCCCACACTGGAGGATCAGAACACCAGGGAGCCAGACGCAAGGCGGAGGCTCTCGAAACCGAGCAAGTGCCAATTGGCATGGGTATTTTTAGCCCAGATCCCTCTGGAAAGGCAGCTCATGAAATCCTACTCTGTCAGCACTCCCTTCCTCTCTTGTCCCAGGAGGAGCGGGTGTTGCCTTGGTTACCCTTGGTGTGGATCTGCTGCTCTGGGGACACCTGTAACTCACCCACAGGTATGTGGCAGCGGGACCCAGGGGCCCTCACCTGCGGGCTCTGGCCTCCTTTCTCTGGGCCGAGTCCCCAGGGAACTGGGCCCCAAAGGCTCAGGAATGCGGGGAAACTGTGCAGTCCTCACAGTGGCCTCCGTGGGAGACCCTGAGACTTTCAGCTTTCAATGATGTTTACACACAGGCACTTAATGCATTAAACGTGCAAAAACAATGCGCAGTTAAACACGCAGTAGAACAACACGTAGGGCCTACTTCAGCTCCGGTCTTTACATTTTCACAGAACCCCTGCTTGCTGAAAATTGTTTCCTCGGCTTGTCGGGGGCTTAATTATTCATGTGAGGTGATTCTGCAGGGAAACAGGGTCAGACAGGGGTAGGCCCTGCTCCCCTCCTCCTCCCCTTCCTCCTCCTTCACCCCCATTCTCCATCTGCTTTTTGAAGACTTTCTCCTTGAAAGGTGTTGAGGGCCAAGGGCCAGGGGCCAGTTGTTGCTTTGAGTCCCACAATTACTAGGCAGAGGCACTCACTCCCTCCTTCCTTTATTGCTTCTTCACTTTTTTCTTAATTTTCTTTATTTTAGAGAGAGAGCATGCAAGTGGGGCAGGGGGCAGAGGGAGAGACAGAAAATCTTAAGCAGGCTCCATGCTCAGCGCAGAGCCTAATGCAGGGCTCAATACCACAACCCTAGAATCATGACATGAGCTGAAATCAAGAATCCAACACTTAACTGACTGAGCCAGCCAGGCGTCCTGCTTCTTCACTTTTCACCAGCTGCCTGATGCAGTTGAGCCCTAAACCTCTAGTTCACTCCTCTTACATGCATAGCTCCCACCTCTCTGCAGTAATGAACTTGGAGTGGAGTCAACGGGCTGTTAGTGGGCGTGCCGCACAGACAGGGAAGGCTAGGAGGCTGCGCATCCCCTAAACCCAAAACATGCAGAAACAGACCCCATGGGAGCTGAGCGGCCACAGGTTTAAAGGTGGATTTAGCTGTTTGACCAACTGAAAAAGGAATCATCACCATCGCCATTCAATCAGCTGCTTCCCGCTTTTGAGGCTGCTTACTTGAGGGCTGAGATCACAAGATATATTAACAGAACAATCCACAAAATCTTCAGTAATCACACTGATTTCCTTTCATTCTTCCACAATGAAAATAGCTCTGTTGGATTTTTTTTCATGGTTATATAAATAATACGTGCTTATTATTAACAACAATTTAAAGTCTACAGAAAGGTATGGGGGGGGGTGGTTGTCAGGATCACCTGGTACCCAGACACAATCACTGCCTGCTTTTGACGACTAGCTTTCACATCACTCACACTTCTTGCATGCAGACACGTGCAATTTTAAATAAATGGAATTACATTACAGCCGCTGCACGTTTCTTTCCTTCTGTGCTACAGAGCGTTCATGAGGTTACCTTGCTGTTTCCTCTTCCGACATCCCTCCCCAAGCACCTGCTGTGAATAGCCTGTCCTATCAGACAGGCTCAGACAGGAGCGAGTCCCCATGCTCAAATCTGCCTCGAAGGACCTGGTCTCCTCCTCCTGGGGACCATCTCAGCACACTGCCATGGCTGAGACCAAAACAATTTCAGTCTCTGTTCAACAACCCAGGAAAAGTGATCCTACAAAACCCTAAGTCACTTCTGTGCTAGAAATGGTCCAACAGCTTTCCATCTCTCATCAAGGTCATAACAAAGGCCTTGAAATAACCCACAAGGTCCTGCATGATCTGCCTCTCTCTCTGTGTCATCTCTTGCCATTCTTCCTTTGTGCCCTCTGCTCTGGCACTACTGGTCTCCCCTGCCACAGGGTCTCTGCACCTGCCATGTCCCCTGCCTGACCCACTCCTTTGCTAGGTATTCACAAGGCTCCTTCTCTCACCTCCTGATCTTCATCATAGTATCACCTCCTCAGTAAGGACTTTATTTGGCACTCCACTTAAAACTGTACAATCTTCCCCCAACATTCCTTCTCCAGACACCTTGCTCCAGCCAATATGCCATATATTTTACATATTTATGACCTGTGTTGCCCCACCAGGAGGCAGATGTGATGACAACAGACTTATTGATTCTGTTGGTGCACTACTGTGTCTTCAGCACCCAGAGAGCCCTGCCAAAGGTAAGCGCTTGGTGTCGGTTGAATGTGTGACTCATGGGATCTTCTGGGTTAAGCAGGAGGTCTAGATAATCAACAAGTGTTTGTTCAGTGATTGCAACTTCCTCCTACAGCTACACTTTCAAGGTCAAATGGTTCCATGAGCCTTGCTGTTCACAAGAGCAGGCAAATGACTTTTTATTCCTAGGGTATGCCTTCTGCTCCTGAGACTCCAGAAGCAACAGATCACTCCTCTCCAGCTGAGTTAATAGCTCAGATGCTTCAAGATGGGCCCCACATGGAACCTGGGGGTACCCCAGCCCCTGAGTCCTTGAAAGGGTCTCCAGTGGGCTTCCCCAATCAGTGTCCCTTCATCAGGCCCCTCCCTCCTATGCCCTCACATAGATGTGGCTTCTGTGTCTTTCTGTGAAAGCCAGCCCATCTTCCAGCTCCATCTTGGCTTGCTGCTGGCTGGTGGTCTTGCATAACGGGCATCCTGACCTCATGACCAACACAGCAGCTCACTACATCCTGCCCTGTCCCTGACCGCAAAGTAATCCAGAAGTATCAGCCTCCCTCCTAGGGCACAGGGGAGGTGCAACAGATAAATTGAACCTGTTGGTGGTTGGTTTGTCTTACGTTTTGGTTTATGTCTTTGTTTGACCCTTAATTATTATTATGTAATATGGACTACCTTTTAATTTTTTAATGCCTTATTTTTTGAGAAAGAACATAAACAGGGGAGGGGCAGGAAGAGAAGGGGACAGAAGATCAGAAGCAGGCTCTATGCTGACAGACTGATAGCAGCAAGCCCAACATGGGGCTCAAATTCACAAACCGTGAGATCATGACCTGAGCAAAGTCAGATGCTCAACCAACTGAGGCACCCAGGTGCCCCATGGGCTTATCTTTTAAAATCTTATTACCTGAATAAGAGAGTCAAGACAACAAATGTATGAAAGTCAACCTCTTTTGAATTATAACCTGTTCTACAATTAACTTGTGGAAAGTGGTGGGATTGAGCATATGGATGGGGAAATAGTAGATCAAGGACTCCTTTGTCCCTGGTTTGAGAGCTTCTGACATCTGGCCAGAGAGTCTGTCTATGGAAAGGACACACATACAAAGACACACACACACACACACACAGCATTCACAACCCAGATGGCAGAAGCCTGAGTGCCAAGCTCTCTCTGGCAAAAGGCTGTCTACCTCCACTCACCCACCGTATCCAAGATCAGAAGCACAGGAGACTACAACTTTCTTTTTTTTTTTTTATGTTTTATTTATTTCTGAGAGAGAGAGAGAGAGAGAGAGAGACAGCATGAACAGGGAGGGTCAGAGAGAGAGGGAGACACAGAATCTGAAACAGACTCCAGGCTCTGAGCTAGCTGCCAGCACAGAGCTCGATGCGGGACTCGAACCCACAAACCATGAGATCATGACCTGAGCCGAAGTCGGACGCTTAACTGACTGAGCCACCCAGGTGCCCAGGAGACTACAACTTTCTAAATGCTACCCCTGACCTTGCTGTTGGAACACTCTCTCGAAGCAAATACGTATTCCAGCTACCACCAGAGCCAGTCCAACATCCCTCTCTGATGCTCTCCACTGCCTCCTTGGAGAAGAAAGGACCAACCCCCTTCTACCTTCTTCTCTCAGGAAACAACTACTCTGAACTGTCAACAGGGATAGTAGAAAGGGAAGGAGACTAGGCCACTCCACCGTGCCCGAGTCCCTGCCAGCCGACAGGCAGATGGCTCCCTCCATCACAGGAAGGGGGTGGGTGGCCAAGGTGGATGTGGGCCCCTTAGTCAGTTCAACATTTGGAGGAGTATCTTCTCCCAGGGTGCGGTAAGATTAAATTTTTAAGACTAAAATATAACTGATTCAGAAGAAATGTGAAGGTGGGAGCATGCGTGAAATCTGTAGTTCTACCAGTTGTAGGATTCTTTCAATGTAATTATGTCTCTTTCAACTACATAGAGTAATATGAACTCCAGGCTAGACATTACACATAAAACAGCTCATTTAATACAAGCAGTCTGCAAGGTAAATATTATGATGCCATTTTATACTGATGAGATAAGTGACTTCCATTGAGGCTAGAAGCTCGCAGTGGATAAGCGGTATCCCTGTAACTATTTATACTGCATTAATTTCGGATGGATGGATGGATGGATGGATGGATGGATGGATGGAAAGATGGACAGACAGTTGAGTGGATGGATGGGCAGATTAATAGCAGAAGAAAAGGCAACTAAACCACATAACTTCCCATATCGCTAAACTAATGAAATAGTATGCTATTTAGAGGAATAAAATCGATTGGTTAGTAATAAGCATTTCCACAGCTGAGAAAAAGGGAAGGCAGAAAGTGGAGGAACTACTATTATTAGAACCTGTGCTGTGGAGCCAGACTGCCCAGGTTCAAACCTCAGGTCCACCAACGACTAGCTGGAGACCCTTGAGCCAATTATTTTTCTCTGCACCTTAGTGTCCTCATCTGTAAAATGGGGATATTGTGAGAACTGCATGAGTAATATAAAATAATATGTAGAGCAATTAGAGCTTTGTTTAGCACCTAGAGAGTGCTCCATGAATGCTGTTGTCGTTCAATTTCGTAGGAAGAAGCTGAAGCCCAGGGAGGAAGATGATGCTGATTTTGCAATTACTCCAATAACACCACTTTCTGTATTGATTGTTGGCAACCCTCTTATGCAGTCATGGTGCTACAAGAAGATTTTGAGCCAATTCTAGCCAAACAATTCTCAGCTACAGTGAGGATCTAAATATTTATTTATTTATTTTTATTTAGAGAGAGAGTGCCAGAGAGTTGCAGAGAGAGAGGAAGACAGAGGGTCCCAGGCAGGCTCCACACTGTCAACATAAAGCTAAGCCAGGCTGGAACTCATAAATCGTGAGATCATGACCTGAGCTGAAGTTGGACGCTCAACCGACTGAGCCACCCAGGCACCCCTGCAATGAACTGAACACTTACACTGAGCAGGATATATAAAGACTACGAAGCAGGTCAGCATAAGCTTGGGTTTTGCCACTAGATTAGTTTTGCAAACAAATAGAAAAGCTTTGGGCTTTCAGAGCCTTATTGGGCATCAGAAAGGCAGACAAGGGATGGTAGACTTTTAGTGAATTATGAGGTGTTTCCCCCTTGTCCAGGCTGCTCTGAAATTTGTATCTGGGGCACCTGGGTGGCTCAGGTGGTTAAGCATCCAACTTCAACTCAGGACATGACCTTGCAGTCTGTGAGTTCAAGCCCCGCGTCAGGGTCTGTGATGACAGCTTAGAGCCTTGAGTCCGCTTCAGATTCTGTCCCCCTCACTCTCTGCCCCTCCCCCACTTACACTCTGTCTCTCAAAAATAAATGTTAAAAAAAATTTTTAAAAAAGAGTTTGTATCTCATCAATGTCTGCTGAGCAGTCACTCACTGTTCTAAGCTGGTTTATGTGAATTGTCTCATTTGATTCTCAGAATAACTATAAAGGATAAGTAACCAGCCCAAGGTCAAGCACCATCTGTGACTGGCTAACAAAGTTTCCCAGCCAGTGAGGCATTTTCAATACAGTTTACCCTTGAACAACACAAAGGGTTGAGGCATCAACCCCCACGCAATTGAAATCCACATATAACTTTTGACTCCCCAAAACTTAACTACTAATAATCTACTGTTGATTGGAAACTTCACCAATAACAAAAACAGTCACTTAACACATATTTTGTATCTTATTTATATTATATATGTGTTCTTACAATACAATAGGGTAGAGGAAAAAAATGTTATTAAGAAAATTATAAGGAAGAGGGGAGCCTGGGTAGCTCAGTCAGTTAAGCATCCAGCTCTTGATCTCAGCTCAGGTCATGATCTCACAGCTTGTGGGTTCGGGTCCTGTGTCAGGCTCTGTGCTGACAGCGCAGAGCCTGCTTGGGGTTCTTTGTCACCGTCTCTCTCTACCCCTCCCTGTCCCCCAAAAAAAAGTTTTTAAAAAATTAGAAGAGAAAATACACTTATGGCACTATACTGTATTTATTAAAGAAAATCCAAGTATCAGTGGACCCACATAGCTCAAACCTGTGCTGTTCAAGGGTTAACTGTATTTTTTCCTTCTTCCCTCACTTTTTATGTTTTCATTCCTGTCTTTTGATAACAGTTTTGGCTATTATTTTCTCTGTGCTTTCCTTTGAAACTAGTAGGTAGAAGAGGTGCCAGAAAATGTTTTTAAATTATGGACCTTCATCTCATCCATTCCCTGACACAGACTTTAAGTCTTCGGTGAGGTTCAGGGGATGTAGCACCGTCAGCTTCTAAGCACCACAAACACGATTCAGGACTCACCAACACGATTTCTAGTGAACAGAATTCTACTGGGATTAAAGCATGGCCAAACAGAATGTTCACTCCAGAGCCTCAGGTGGTTTGAGGTTAAATTCGGGGTCTCTTTTGGTTTTCTCAATCCGTTGAGCTCACTGGCCTCCATACACCAAGCACGTGAGACGCACAAAGCAGGAGGCCAGAGCTGCTACTCTGCAGCCGAGGGCGAAGCAGATGGAGAGGCAAAGGAGGATGTTCCATAGCAAAGAAATTGCATGGCGTGTTTGGAGAATGCAGAGTGGTCTGGCAAGGGCAGAGCTGAGCTCATGGGCAGGGGATGGAGATGAAGGGACTGGCAAAATAGTCCGAGGCTCATAGTGAAGTGCCCCAAATGCCAAACTGAAGGACACGCACCTCACTCCATGGGCCCTGAAGCCTCTTGGAGGCCATGAGACCGGTATCCAAGGGCACTTAAGACCTGTCTGTCTTGCTCACGGCCATACCACCAGTGCCTGGAATAAACAGTACCCGACACACAGCTGGGACTTGATGTACATTTGCCGAAGGAAGGAGTGAAAGAAAGAATATGTGAGTCGATTTACACTGGAGAACATACTTAAATGTAGAAGGAGGGCATGGGATCCTGTTGGGATTTCCTAGGAAGAGTCCTGGTGTGGACCCATGAGAGAAATCGGTGATGGGCACGGAGAAGAAAGGACGCGGCCAATCAACAGTGATGGCAGATTCTACTGGACTTGTCAACCAATCAGATATGGCCTCCGGAGGGCAAGGGGCCTCAAAGTCACCTGACCAAGTGTCCTGGTGAAGAAGGGGGAGAGGGCTCTTCCCAATGGGTTGCTTGGAGAACGCGCCCTTTGGGCTTGGAGATGTAAGATACTCAAGGAACAGCTGGAGAATGGTACTTGCGCGCTCCACCAAGCAGCTGGGTGAAGAGCCATAGAGCTAGTTTATGGTGACCAAAGTAAGAACATAGTTATGGCAGCCTCCTGAGAGATCAATTTCCCCTTGACTCTTTTCCCTCCTCCCCATGCTGTCCAGCCCTCAACTCAGAGACATACCCTTGGAGACAGAGAGGCAGCTACAAAGCAGGAAGGGAAGCAGGGATGGGAGGAGCTGCGGCTGGTGGGTGGTAGTGGGTGGGGTAAAGCTGAGCACGGCTGGCAGCAGCGAGGTGTCAGGGAGCATAGGAGATTCAGGAATGGCCCATCTCACACCTGTGGAAGTTCACAGGGAGACTTTCTGGCCACATCAGAGCCAGGACAGGCAGGACTGGTGATAGATTCAGTGCTTCCAGGGGAAAAGGCCATATATAGGCATAATTTTTAGGTTTGAGGAGGTGACATCAGTACCTTGATGTTCCTTTCACCCTGTTCCAGAAACTTTGAGAGAGCTAGGGAGCAGAGGCTCCTGGAGGCAGCTGCTCATGGCTCCGATCCCACCCCCACCCTCTGCCAGCCTCCAAGTCTAGGGGCCTAAGCAAGGGCTTCCAGGTGGCCCAGGGGAGACTCTTGGGGTGATCCCTCTGACAACCAGCCTTCAGATGGGCCATGGTCCACGGACTCTGGAAAGCTGAAATCTGACCCAACAATGCTGGCTCCTCCAGAAAGATTCAAGGTCAGCAAGTCCACCCTCCCCATGCTCACAGGGAAAGCCCAGGCTGAGGGGCAGGTGACTCACCCAGAGTCACAGAAAGAGCCAAAGTAACCCAAAGGTGGACCCCAGGGAAGGGCCTTTTCTAGGAATGGCTATTACTCATAGAACCCCCACCCATATGATCTTCTTTCATAGGGTTCCATGCTAGGGTTAGAAAGGGATACATTCAGGGGTGCCTGGGTGGCTCAGTCGGTTAAGCATCTGACTTCGGCTCAGGTCATGATCTCATGGTTCATGGGTTCGAGTCCCACGTCGGGCTCTGTGCTGACAGCTAGCTCAGAGCCTGGAGCCTGCTTCAGATTCTGTATCTCCCTCTCTCTCTCTCTCTAACCCTCCCCTGCTCACGCTGTCTCTCTCTCCCTCAGAAATAAAAAGGGAGGAAGGAAGGAAGGAAGGAAGGAAGGAAGGAAGGAAGGAAGGAAGGAAGGAAGGAAGGAAGGGAGAAAGGGATGCATTCATGGAGCACTTACTCTGTGCCAGGCCCTGTACTGGGCACTGGGGGTACAAAGATGAACATGATGTGGTCCCTGCTTTTAACAAGTTCATAGTTCATTGGGGAAACAGACGTGAAACCAAAGCATCAGAATGAGAAAAGCTATTCTAAGGATTCAGTGAGATAGATGTGGGTAACACTAAGCCATTTAATCCTCCAGCCATGCTTGAAGAGAGGTGTGGTAGCCCATTTACCAGATGAGGAGGCTGCAATTACCATGGTTAAATCACCTGCCTCAGTTCACACAGCTGGTGGGAGACCCTGGACTTGCATGCCAGAGCAGCCCACCTAGGAGGCGAGACGATTCTGTGCACTTCCTGCCAGCTCCCCACTCAATGGCATCACACTGGTCATCTGAATCTGCCAGCAGACGGACCACAGAACTCAGTAACACTTCAAATCAGGTGACCGTCTGGGTCCGACCCAAGACTTTTCCGGTCTCACCCAGAATCTTTCCTGGATTGAAGCATCAGGCTAAAAAGCCTGCCTCCCCAGGGTAATCAGGCCAGCCAGTCCTGGACAAGTCCAAATGCAACAGTGGATGTGATCTACCTTCTAAGTCACAGGGTGCTGTACAACTAAGTTAAGTCCCCATCTATCCCTTTAGCTCACATCTGAGCAGACACACTGGGGCTCAGACTCACCAAGTGGGCCCGGGATGGGAGGGGGTGGAGCGGGGTCTGGAGGAAGGGGGAGCTGAAGGAGAGCAGTGCTCCATTCTCCACAACACCAATCTCAGGGAATGTCACCAATGTGATTGATTCATCTGTCTCCCTCCCTAGCTTCACAAAAACAGGGACTGTGGCTGGTTTTGCCGACAATGTAGCCCAAGCGCCAAGCACCACACCTGGAGGCAGGAAGCCCTACGTCAACATTTGTTGAAGGAATGAATAAATGAATAGAATGAAGCGGGAGGGCATCAAAGCTGAACTACGAGTTGCCAGGCCAGTCTCCCTCCCAGCACATCTTCCTTACATCTCCCCAATCCTATAGGCAGAAGACCAAAGCCCATCCCTGCCTCTGGAAAGTGGGAGTCAGCCAGCCTACAGGGTAGAATCCTTCTGCCACTTACTACCTGGGGCAGCTGTGCCTTAGTGCCCTCAACTATAAAATGCAGTGGTGACTAATGCTGATCGGAGGGGCTAAAATGAACAAATCAGGAAACTCTAGATGCTGGTGAGGATGTGGAGAAACGGGCACCCTCCTACACTACTGGTGGGAATGTAAACTGGTGCAGCCCCTCTGGAAAAGTGTGGAGGTTCCTCAAAAAATGAACAGAATTCCCCTATGACCCAGCAATAGCACTGCTAGGAATCTACCCAAGGGATACAGGAGTGCTGATGCATAGGAGTACATGTACCCCCATGTTCATAGCAGCACTCTCCACAATAGCCAAATCATGGAAAGAGCCTAAGTGTCCATCCATAGACAAATGGATCAAGAAGATGTGGTTTATCTATACCATGGAATACTACATGGCAATGAGAAAGAATGAAGTCTGGCCATGTGTAGCAACATGGATGGAACTGGAGGGTATTTAAGTGAAATTAGTCAGGCAGAGAAGGACAGATACCATACATTTTCACTCATATGTGGAACAAGAAAAACTTAACAGAGGACTATAAGGGAGGGGAAGAGGGGAAAAATAGTTAAGGAGACGGAGGGAGGCAAACCACAAGAGACTCTTAAATACTGAGAACAAACTGAGGGTTGATGGGGGGGAGGGGAAAGTGGGTGATGGGCATGGAGGAGGGCACTTGTTGGGATGAGCACTGGGTGTTGTATGAAAACCAGCTCAACAATAAACTATATTAAATAGATAAACAAAAGAACAAAAAATAAATTAATTCTTTGAATCTCAAAAATAAAATGCAGTGGTGAGATTGCTCTGTGGATTAAATTAGTTAATATGTGTGAAGCGTCTGGCACATAGGGAGCGCTGTGTGCTTAAGAGATCGGGAAGTCACCCCCCACTTCCTCCCCCCTCCTTCTCCTCTCCCCCCACTCCAGATACTCCTCCAGTAAGCAGAGACATTTTCTCCTCTGTTCAAATGCAATTCTCCAGCCCATTCTATTCCAGAAAGGGGAGAAGCCCTGGGGGAAAAGAGAGTTGAGCCTCTTCCTTCTTGCCCCACCTCCCAATATCCCAACCCACCCACTTCGGTCTCTCTTTAAGGAACCCCCAGCCTTATTCTGCCCCGCCAGGCCCCACAGACCGTGAGCCGGCCCCCAGGTTCCGACTGCCCGCTGGGGGTCTGGGCAGGCAGTAGGCAGGACGTGAGCCTGGAACTCCGAGCTGTGACCGGAGCCCACACACCGCGGCCGGCTGCGCCACCCAGTGGCGACTTGCAGAATCGGCGGCGGAGCAGGTCTGCAGAGCCGGGAGGTTCAGAAGAGCCTCTGCAGAGACAAAGGCACAGAATGCAAAAGAAAGGGAAAGAGGGCGGGTGGAAAGCATATCACCAAAAAGCCTACTGGTAGCTCTAGGTCACAGAGGTAAATAATTCAGTCGGGAAAGCAGTGATGCCTTGGCCAAGCCGTCTGCAGGGGCGCTTTCACATCCCCCCAGGCCACCTCAGCCTTCTCCTCTCATGGGAGAATAGTTGGCTGGGGACTGCGGCTCCTGTCCCCTGACATCCATGCCTCCCCGGTGCCCTGCGCTGGTGAGGAGACAAAAGGAGGGCTGTCGTGGTGCGGAGGCCAGGAATAGCCTCCCTCCAAGGTCAGTGCTGTCCAGAGAGTCCAGATTCCAATCCCAGCTCCACTCTGCCAGCCTGTGCCTGCGTTTCCACACTTGAGAGAGAGGACGATCAAAATAAACACCTCCCAAGTTCCCTCACACGGGGTGTGTGACACTCAAAGGACAGAATGCTGCGGAAAGCATTTGGAAGGACAAAACCACCGCTATTCAAAGTGTCTGATCCATAGGACTTTAGTCCCCGTGTGACGAGAGGCAATTACAAATACACTTGCTTAAGGACCCTCAAGTCCTAGTTAAGAACTCCTCAGAAGAGAGATTTCTTTTTGGAGGGGAAAGAAAGGAACACGGAGTTGAGATCCAAAACTGCGAGGTTCCATATGGGAAATTTAAATGATCAAGAATGTCTTAACAATTTTACTCTATAGAAGTAGAAGTCAGCTTGCTCTTTAGGAAATGAGTGGAACAGGCATTTCGATCCCCTAAAACATTTGGGAGAGGAAAGAGAAGCCAAAAAGAGTTGTCTAGGATCCTACTCAGAGCCACTTCGAAGGTGGAATTGCAGAATCGCAGCACCTGACCTTGGCCTGTGACGTCCCTGGCAGCGGTGGCTGTCCAGACTGCAGGAACCCCTTTCCTCATCTGTACAAGAGGAATATTCCCTGTACAAGAACAAATCTACCTGCTGGTCCTGTTCTGACCTCAGAGGCGGAGTACGGGCCCCCTGACCACTGGTTCAGTGTCACAGAAACAAAATTGCCCCCACTTCAGAGTTCAGCACCTGAACTCTAGGCAGGATAAGAGTTGGCATCAGAGTCAGGGAGGGAAATCAGAAGCAGCCTGGCCCCAAACTCCACGCCAGAATGGAACAGTGAGCCAACCACACTTACCCACATTCTCAACACTATGGGCAGGGCGAGAGGGCCTGCTTTAGGGAGAGGATTGGGGCAGGCTGGCCAGAGGCCCGGCCCCTGTCAGGGCACACAGGAGTATGGCATTTCAGTTCCTCTGGCAAAGACACCTCTTAAAAGTCCCCTTTGCTACAGGGACCCTATGCAGGTCTTACTGGCCCCCTTCTCCCTTCCCTTCTTGTCTTCTCTCCCTAACCAGAGAGGTCGCCCTCACTGTCCTCACAGCCTGTGTGCTTGCTCTTCCCAGCGATTTTGTGCTGATTGATTCTGCTTCTCAGGCTTTTCTTCCCCTCAGCTCATATGCCACCAGGCAACATCTCTTTATTCTGTGATGATATTCCAGAGAATCTTCCAGAATCTTCGGGTGAGAACCTTGATAGACATTGCCCTTGAATCCTCCAAGCCCAGTGGGTCGTCAGCATTTACTGAGGATTGCTGCGTGTGTACTTGCATGGAGTCAGGGACAGGGGTCCCTCGGATGTCAGTCTCCACCCTGTCCAGAGAGGTTCCAAGTCTGGACCCTGAAGCAGGGGCAGACGCAGACCATCACCCAGCTCGTGTTGGCAGGACTGGTTTCTCAATAACTCAGCAAGTCCCCATCCCTCGCACAGGCTGTTCAGTGTAGTGCTGGGTCCTGGAGACTTCCTAGGTAAGACGGGGTGCTCTCTCAGGACTCCCTCCCTGTGCGCCTCCCCTGTCATTCTGTCCCAAGGAGAGGCAATGCTCATCTGACTGGTCAGACTGAAGGACAACAACTGGCCCATATTTGCAGGGGGGTGTGGTCGCTATTCCTAAAATGTGGACTGGGGAGTGGCTGCCATGGCCCTCTCCTCCATTCACACAGCAGATGCAGTTCGGTGGCCCAGGCTCTCTCCCTTGTCCTTCTATGTGACTGGCCAGAGCAAATAGCAGAAATTTGGAGAACAAGGCCCCAGGCACAGCCCAGTTGGCTATGTGGGGTGCAATGTCAAGTGTGACTATTCTCTCTTCACTGCTCTTCCTCTAGGTCACCATCTGAGACTTTGTGGGTAGTGCTTGCTCCGTTTTTTTGTTTTGTTTTTAATTTGTTTTTAATTTTTTTTTAATGTTTTATTTATTTCTAGGAGAGAGAGAGAGAGACAGCGTGAGCAGGGGAGGGTCAGAGAGAGAGGGAGTCACAGACTGAAACAGGCTCCAGGCTCTGAGCTGGCAGTCAGCACACAGCCCGACGCGGGGCTCAAACCCACGAACCGCGAGATCATGACCTAAGCGAAAGTCGGACGCTTAACCGACTAAGCCACCCAGGCGCCCCGTTTTTTAGGTCTGCCTGGGTCCTCTGGCCATCACAGGTATTAGCCCCTTCTTACTGCCAACACCTTTAATAATAATGATAATAACCCATGTGCTGGAAGGAGCAGTTCAGCAGGTAGGGTAGACTGTGCTACAATTCAAGGTAAGAGCTAGACTATCAGGAAGTTGGGAAAGCCCTGAGAGAGAGAGCAGAGTTTAAGACTGGCCTTGAAAGATATATAGGACCCCACAGACATTTGGGGACATGGGAACAGGCATTCCAGGCAGAAGGAACTCAGCTGTCATTGGAGAAGAGTAAAGAGTCCAGTTTGGTACTGGCTACATGAATATGAACAATGGAAGAAGATTCTGGAAAGTTTGGTAGATGCCACAACTAGAGTCCTGAAATGCTGAGTTAAGACATTTTCACCTAATCCAGTAAGGCACCTGGGAGCCACGGAAAGCTACTGAGCAAGGAGGGCTGTGGTCAGGACTGAGCTCTAGAAAGAAGAATCTGGCAGAAGTGTGTGGAATAGATTGGAGCCATATAAGCCAGGGGCAGGAGGCCCAGTCCGGTGGCCTGTACGGTGACCCAGGCAAGCAGAAGGTAAAGGCGGGGCCGTGGAGCCAGAGCAGGGGCCCTGAGGGGGAGGGCGAACACAGAACCCAGAGGACTAGAACCCCAAGGAAGAGAGAAGACAGACTGTGGAGGGTTGCCAGAAGGGTCTCCAGGGGGACGGAGCTGCCCTCCACAGAAAGCAGGAGGGCAGGGAAGGTGGGGCTGGTTTGCCAGCATAAGCCTGGCCACCTGCCCCTGGGCCTGTCTACCTCACCTCCTAGGGCTGCCCCAGGACCTGCCTTCAGGCTGTGCCCTCACCACCTTCATCAATATCCACAGTGTCCCTCGCTTCCACTTCCGTTCTCAGCTCTAGGACTGCCTCCTCCGGGAAGCAACCCTGAGCCCCTCCTCGGGGGCTTAGTTAAATGCCTTCCTCTTGCTTCTGTCCTTCCCGACACTGGTGCTGGGTGAACTACAATTGCTGGTTCACTGTGCCCCGCCCCCCGCCCCGTCACCCTGAAGCCTTTTGAGGACAGGTGTCGATTTAACATGGAGGCAACAATGTTTATCGGGCACCTACCATGTTCTAATGCCCGAGAACACATTGGGGAGTAAGTCCGGTCCCTGCTCACGTGGCATGTGTGGTCTAGTGGATGAAGCAGGTGACCAGTTACACAGACTGTCCGCACGACAGAGAGCACCTCTTCTTTGACTCTATCTCCCGTCCCCTGGTGGGTCCTGGCGCGGAGAAGATTCTTTCTAAATGATGGCTGAGTGAAGGAAGGACACGCTGATTTTGAAGTGCGGCGGGACATCCGAAAGCAGCCAGAACAGAGGGCTGGCGCTCGGGAGAGAGGACGGCAGAGGGATATTTTTGGAAGTTGGCCCACTTACCTGTGAGTTAACACGGGTTCTGCTAAACTTAGCATGTAGAGTGGGTGGGAGTCCTGCGCTTACAGGGAACATGAGCTTGAGGGAGATTCTGCATTCCTGAGCTGGCTGAAATTAACAGGGGACACAGCCTCAAGCCCAGCGGGGCTGCTTCCTCTCTGAACACATCCTGTTTAAGGAAGCGGGACGTGGAACCCAGCAATTGCACTACTAGGTATGTATCCAAGGGATACAGGTGTGCAGTTTCAAAGGGACACATGCACCCTAATGTTTATAGCAGCACCATCGACAATAGCCAAAGTATGGAAAGAGCCCAAATGTCCATCGACAGATGCATGGATAAAGATGTGGTATATATATAGTGGAGTATTACTCGGCAAATCAAATCTTGCCATTTGCAACTACATGGATAGAACTAGAAGGGATTATACTAAGTGAAATTAGTCAGAGAAAGACAAATATCATGACTTCACTCATATGAGGACTTTAAGATACAAAACAGATGAACATAAGGGAAGGGAAGCAAAAGTAACATAAAAACAGGGAGCAGGACAAACATAAGAGACTCTTAAATACAGAGAACAAACAGAGGGTTGCTGGTGGGTTGTGGGAGGGGGATGGGCTAAGTGGGTGAGGGCATGAAGGAATCCACTCTTGAAATCATTGTTGCACTATATGCTAACTTGGATGGAAATTTTTAAAAGTTAATTTAAAAAATTTGTTTCAATAAAATATTGTCAACCATGGGGGAACAAAAGGAAGGGGGACGTGGAGTCGCCTGCAGCAGAGAGCCAGACAGCCAAGAGAAAACACTTACACCGTGGAAGGTTCCTGCTCCAGGAAGCGCTGGAGTCGGTGGCTGAGGGAGGCAGCCTCCGTGTAGTGCCCCCGATTGCAGACCCAATCTCCGGCTCCAGACCAACCAACGATAATGTCTTTCCTAACTTGATGTGCGACTTCAGTCCACCTGAATGCCTGTGGCACTGAGCAAATCAAATGGAGATCCCAAAGGGACATCAAATTGGCAAAGGGCCTGTTCTGGGCATCGTTTCTGCTGGTCCTTAAAAAGAATGATCCAGATTCCCGGTCAAGAGCTCCCCGTGTGGCTCCCTGAGGCCCCCTTCCCTGCACCTCACTTAGTGCCTCCAGCCAGACTCCGCTACCCACAGTCTCTAGCCGGCTGAAAACACCTGCCGGGAAACCAAGCCTCCCCAGGCAGACGGCATGGCTTGGCCTTGGAGGGTTCCAGACTCCCCTACCCTGAGCCCCCTCCTCACCTCACTGCGGTGCCCACGGCCCCCGGCGCATCCTCCAGCACCACATGCAGCATGCAGACTCCAGGCTGAAGGCCCCGTGAAGGCAAGGGCCATGTCGTGTCGCTCGCTATCGCACCCCCAGCATCTCCTACATCTCCGGGCACACGGAAGGCCTTTTACAAGTACTTGTGATGCAGAGTCAAAAAACTCTGGACGCCTCTCGTGTAAGATAGAAGCCCAGGAAGCATCAGGCTCAGAGAAGTCCGTGTCCAGCCCTCCCACTCCCTCGGCCTCCCTCCTGAGCACCCGTCTACATGACACCATCTCTTAAAACCTACAATGAACACAGGCTGGCCTCTCCCCTTCCCAGCTGTCCTTCCCCCCTCAGCCCAGAGCCCCCTGTGCTCTCTGGGACGTTTCCAGGAATGTTTGGCCTCATCTCAGACAAGATAAATGGCCTGACTTCCTTACCAACCTGGGACACCTACGCCTCCCAAATTCCTTCTGCCTTTGTTGTAGACAGTGAGGGGGGAAAGCAGAATTCCTCATCCTCAAGCAGGGTTAGCGCACATTCTAGAGACAGACGCCGCTCAATCACCAGCACACCTTCCATCCAGTCCTCCAGTCCTGGCTCTGCCACTTACGTTCTGATGACAGTGGGGAAAGTTCTGCATCGATGTTGTCTCCAGTTTCCTCACCTATAAAATGGGGGTGACATTAATAGTTCCTACTTCATAGGGAAGAAGATTAAACAAGACAATTCATGCAAAGCACTTGGAAAAGTGAGTATGTGATTAAAAGAATTTTTTATTATAATTATTATTATCTTTAGGTGCCATTATTAACTATTATTATAATTATTTTCTTTAGCTCAGACAGGGCCTCACCAGAGGGTGCTTACTTCAACACACACACACACACACACACAATGTGCCCGGTGACACACGCTGGCTCCCCTTTCCATTCTAGGGTGGCTATTAAACCAGAGCCCTCTGCCAGCAGGAGGCTCCTCCCCACCTACTTATATAAACACTTCTGCTAAATATCACTCTCTCCCCTCCTCCAACAAAAATGATCTTTTTTTTTTTAGATTTTATTTTTTAAGTAATCTCTATACCCAACATGGGGCTCAAACTCACAACCCTGAGATCAAGACTCACTTGGGGCACCTGGGTGGCTCAGTCGGTTAAGCGATTGGCTTCTGCTCAGGTCACGATCTCACGGTTCGTGGGTTCAAGCCCCGCATCGGACTCTGTGCTGACAGCCAGCTCAGAGCCTGGAGCCTGTTTCAGATTCTATGTCTTCCTCTCTCTCTGTGACCCTCCCCTGCTCATGCTGGCTGTCTCTCTCTCTCTCTCTCTCTCTCAGAAATAAATAAAACATTAAAAAAAAAAAAAAAAGACTCACTTGCTCTTCCTACGGAGCCACCCAGGTGCCTTCAACAAAAATGGTGTCGTCACACACCCTCCTACACACTCTCTCCAGATCACTGTAGCCTGACTGCTGCAACGTATAGCCTCCCAAGCCAAGGGTTTGATACGACACAGGCTTGTTTTTCATTCATAGTCCGGTATGTCAAGGGGAGGGATATCCTGCTTCATGAAATCATTCAGAAAACCAGGCGCCTTCCCTATGACTCCACCATCTTCCTGGGCCTTGGGGCCCCGCCTGGGTCCTCCGCATCCACCCAGAAGATGGGAAGAAAGCACACAGAGAGTTGAGGATATGCAGGTTTTAGAATCATGCTGGGCAGGGGTGTGTGTCCGGTTAGCCTCTGGGGTTGGCCAGAAGCTCAGTCCCATGCCACCACCTTACTGCAGTGGAAGCTCAGGAATAGTCTTTCCAAACGTCCAAGAGGAAAATAAAATCAATTCGATGAACACGGCATTTTTTTTTTCTGCGACCCACTCCTTCTGAAGCTGAGGCTTCTCTAGAAGGGAACTTGAATTTATTTTCTGAAGGGCATGCGCTCAGAAAACAGACCCAGAGCGATGCCGCAGGTGTTCCCCTCCAAGCCTATCTCAGATGATGACCCATCTCACCTGGGCAGCCAATGTGGGAGAAAGAAGGTGGTTTGGGAATGGGACAGAGCTGGACCCAGCTCTCAGCTCCGTCTCTTCCTCAGACTTCTCAGGACTTCTGCAACAGCTTCCTCTTTTGCAAAGTGCAAGTGGTAACACAGGGTGGTTACCAGTTGGAGGGAACACAGATAAAGGGCGATCATGAATGGAACATGCCCCCCCACCCCCCTCCTGTTCTCCCATGCCCCAACCTCATGGCATTGAGGTCAGGATGGTCTGTGAATGTAATTAAGCGAACACAAAATCTGGAAACCCAAATCCCTCCGGGCCCCAGCCGAGGCCAGCTTGATGCTTTTCATTCCTCCACCCCACCCGCAATCCCACACTTCCTGCTCTGATGCAGATGGCCCGTGGAGGCCGAGAACCAAACAGTATGGGGAACTGGTTGTTTCCTCAGCTCCTACAGATTCTGTCCCTAATTGCAAACCCCTTTGGGACATATTCTGAAACAAGAGGCTTTGCACTAACCACTAGTTCCTAAACAAACACACATCGGGGCTCAAGCCTTGTTTCTCATTCCCCCACGCGCTGGCTCCTCGCACACCTTGCTTTAAAACAATTACTTGGGAAACAAAAGGCAACGCCCACCTAGGTCGCTCTTGGATACAAACAGGAGTCACTGTTCTCCTAGCAACGGGACCTGCCCCAGCTGCACCTGTTTGGTGCTTGGGTTCCCCCCCCACCCTGCCCCACCCTCCCAGGCCAGCAGCCCGAGGGCGTGCACTGTTGCCAGAGGAATCTGAACTTGAGTTTAAATTTGCAACCTTTCTTCCCAGGAACACCTTTTGCTCTACTGCAAACAGACACCCGCTCAACAGCAGGACCCACATCCCTGGGCTCCACAAGGAAATCCCCAGCTCAGATAAGAATCATGTGCCTTTTTTTTTTTCTTTCTCTCAATTTTCAAACAGATTCAATAACCATACAAATAAATAAGAATTATAAAGAGCTACCCATTAGACACTACCAACTGACCCAAAGCCAGGCACTGTTCTGGGGGGCACAGCTAGGAAGAAAAAGGGTAAGTCCTTGCACTTAAGTGCACCTGGAGGCAGGAGAATGGCAAATAGAAACCACACCTGTTAGGGTTCTCCAAACGGAACCAGTATGAAACATGCATGTGTGCATGTATACGTATATGTATACAGAGATTTATTTCAAGGAATTGCTTCATGGGATTGGGGGAACTGGCAAGTCTGAAATCTGTAGGGTAGGCTGGTAGCCTGGAAACTCAGGCTGGTGCTGAGGCTGCAGTCTTGAGGCAGATTTTCTTCTTCCATTGGGAAATTTCACTTTTGTAGTTAAGACCTTTCAACTGATTAGACGAGGCCCACCCAAGCTAGAACAAGGAATCGTTTTCCTTAAAGTTAACTGATTGTACATGTTCCCACATCTACAAAATACCTTCGCAGCAGCACTAGGTTAGTGTTTGATTGAATAACCAGGTACTACATGGCCAAGCTGACACAGAAATTAACCATGACAGCTATACACACCTGTGCAGGGCAGTGATGAGTGAATAGGGAAGGAGAAAGCAGGGGGAGGGGGTCAGGGTGCCCCAGGCAGGGGGATGGGAGGAGACCCACCATGTGAAGCACAGTGGGTCGTTCAGTATGAACCTGAATGAAAAGTAAACATACCTAGGCAATGCGCTCAGAAAGCAAAAACTCCTGACCTGGTTAGGCATCTCCTTCGTCAAGACTGTGCTGCATGGGGACCTCGACAGGAGGCGCCCCTGGTAGAACTCTTGTTAGATTGCTTGACATCCAAAGCAGGCCTTACAGTCTCCTGGGCCCGTTCGTTCAGCAGACAGGAATCCTCGTTGCAACAACCTCCTGGCGTCTACACTTGCTCCCTTCAGTGTCCTGCCTGGGGCCCTCAGGGTCCCAGGGCGCTCTGGCCAACAGGCCCTCCCCCACAGGCCTCCGGCCTCTTATCCTCTGTTCTCATCGCCTGTGCACCCCTCTTTCTGCAGCTCAGTTCCCCACACCCTTGGCCTATTCCTGCCTCAGGGCCTTTGCCCTTTCTGCTTCTGTGGCCCGAAGGGTCTCCTCTTGGCCATTTCCTCGGCTCTCCCTCTGGCATCCCCCTCAGAAAGGCCAACCACTCACTGAAATAGCACCTCCCTGTCACTCCCTGCACCTTAGTCCATCTGTCTTGTCTTCCCAGCACTTACCTTAAATATATATTTCTTTGTTAGTCATCTGTCTCCTCTCACTTGAATGCAGGGGTGGGAACTCTAGGTTTCGTGTATACATGTGGTAAAATAACATAAAACTTACCATTTAAAGTGTACAATTCAGTGACATTTCGTACTTTTACCAAATTGTGCAACCATCACCACTACCGAGTTCTGGAACATTCTCATCACCTCAAAAGGAAACTCCGGACCCATTAACCAGTCACTGCCCGGTCCTCCCACACACACAGCCCCGAGCAATCCCTAATGTGCTTTCTGTCTCCATGGACTTGCCTATTCTGGACAGTTCATACAAATGGAATCATACAACATGTGGCTTTTGGTGTCTGACTTCTTTCACTTATCAGAATGTTTTTGAGGTCCATGCATGTTGTAGCTCAGAGCAGTATTCCGTTCCTTTTATTCCGTTCCATGTATGGGTGCACCCGTTTTGTTTAGCCATTGGTCAGCTGATGCACATGTAGGTCGTTTGTACTTTTTACTTTTATAAGTGATGCTGCAGTGAATATTTGCATACAAGTGCTTGTTTGAAGGAGACTCTGTTTCTATCACTCCGTGTCCCTGACCCGCGAAGAGACCTGCACAGGGAGAAGCTCAATAATTAATAGCAGTGGACAGTTTTATCTTCAGACAGAAAGCAAGGTTTGGGCATCTGGTGTCAAGCTTAAGGTCCCCCTCATCTGCCCCCTCTGCTCAGGACTGAGACCCCTGCATCTTCCTCTTCCCAAACCCACACTCAGTGTCCCCAGCCAAACCCCACCCAGCAGTGGGACGGGGATCCAGCCGGGCTCTTCCCCCGCTGCCCAGCTCCCCAGAGGGAAGCATATCCCGGCCATGGAGAGAAATGGGTCCTTCTGAATTCTCATGCAGCCCCAGGATGCCTCCCAAACAGGGCATCATTATCTTCAGATCAAGTCTGGTCAGTAGGATAATAGCATGCCAGAGGTTTCTTCAACTAGGATAAAACCTTAAATTCCACAATTAGAAGAAAGTCTCTAAAAAAGATAATATCCCAGGCATTGGCTTCCTCGGGTGCCAGAACTAAGTGCCACAACCTGGGTGGCTTAAAGCAACAGAAACTTGTTCTCTTACAGTTTCGGAGGCCGGATGTCTGAAATCAGGGTGCTGGCAGGGTCATGCTCCCTCTGAGATCCCTTGCCACTTCCTAGCTGTGAGGAGTTTCCAGGAACCCTTGGCATCCCCCAGCCCACAGCCTCGTCGCTCCAGCGTCTGCCTCTGCGATCACATGGCCTTCTTCCCTGGTATCTCCACATGGCCTTCTTACAAGGACTTCAGTCACAGTGCATCAAGAGCCCTCCCTACCCCAGTATGAGCTTATCTGAACTAAATTACATCTGCAGTGACTTTATTTCCAAATAAGGTCACATTCTGAGGTACTGGAGAGTAGGCCTTCAACATAACTTTTGGGTGCCACAATTCAACTCATAACCTTAGAGACAGTAATGGGATACACATCCTCGATGTCACTAAAGTGTGAGTGACTGATAAGGTAGGAGAGGGGCTGGGGACCGTCATGCAAAAGAAGAGGGGAGAGGACAGTGCACTTGCCAGGCATAGACAGGTAGTTCCACTAATGACCAGTGGGGTAAGAGGGCCAAGAATGGAGCCACAGAGACTGGTTTCTTCGCCTTTCTCCTTGCTTAGGTGAGGACTAACAGTTCAGCAGGTGCGGCTGCAAAACAGGTAAAAGGAGTATCTCGGGCCTCCTAGAGAGATTCTTTTAACACTCGGCCCAGCTCATTCCTCCTCTCAAAACCCTCCCAGGGCTCCCTTGGCAAGCGGCCTAAAGTCACAAGGCCCCACACCGTCCACCCTCTGCGTCCACACACTTACCTCCTGTCCCTGCCCCACCACTCACCCCATGCCAGCTCCATGGGCCCCTTGCTGTCCTGGAAAGTGTCCAGCAAATGTCCTGCCCTGAAGCTTCTCTCCTGCTATTCCTCCTGTCTGGAATGTTCTACTCCCTTCAGAGATCTCTGTGGCTCACACTGCATCTCATCAGGCCTTCCCCGACCACCTTAGCCCAACTCTTCCCCGGCACCACCTTGGCTCTCACCTTGCCAATCTTCTCCCCAGCACTTACCAACCTCTGATTCACCGGTCCTTGCCTATTGTCTGCCGGTCTTCCTCCAGTGAACTATGAACACCGCGAGGGCAGGAAGCTTGTGTTGTCTTTTCACTGCTGTATCCCAGGCCCCAGAGCCTCTCTCAGTATATTTTCATCAGATGAAGGAAACAGCTTCTGCCCCACCACGAGGTCCGAGGACCTTGCAGCTACTTAGGGGCCCACCTGGATTCGCCAGGCTAGTCTTCCCATCTCAAGATTCTTAACTAAATGACACCTGCAAAGTCTCCTTTGCCACGTGCGGTGACACATTCACAGGTTCGGGGGGTCGGGACGTGGATGTATTTGGGGGCCGCTATTCAGCCTGCCACAGGCCGCCCGCCCACCCTCCTGGGCCTCTCCCCAACCCCAGCTTTGGGGACTCCTGACCAGATGGTACCCCCTCACCCTGGGCTTCTTACAGGGTGAGTGCAGCAGCTGCAGCCCCCGGCTTACACTTGCTTCTTTCTGCTAAGGCCGAACCAGGCTGGGCAGGCTTGGAACCACTATCCCAGCAGTGAGGACAACGGCACAGCCTTCAGCTTGTTTCCGGTGGGGGGGCGGGGGGGGCGGTGAGGCAAAGGGGAAGGCAGGGGTCTAGGCGGGGATCCCTAGGCCTCTTTGTACTTTTTCCTTCTATTCGTTCACCCCCTGCTTCTTCTCTTATGCTGGACACACTCTGGTTTCCTTCTCTTATTTTCTATCCTTCTCTGCCTCAGCTGGTGACACCCAGCGACACTGAGCACCTTCCATACTCAGTACATGAGGGAGAGAGAGTTTGCTGAGGCTTTGCGATTTCTCTCCCTTGCACACATATACACATGTGCACACACACACAGGAATCATATGCTGACTCATATTCTGAACAGTGTTTGCCAGAAAAAGAAGCTGAGGGCATGGACCCCAGCCCAGGCCAGCCCTGTGTGATGACCAGAGATATAGAGCCAGAAGGGCCAGCCCCCAAATCCATCATCACCCCTGGCTGGCCATGAGACCTGACCCGTGTTCTCATCTATAAAGTGAAGATAATATCCCAAGTGGAATGGGGTCCCCAGAATCTTGGCATAACTTTAAAAATATTCTTGATGTGGAAGAATCTTTGTAACAAGTGAGCAAGGAAGAAACAGAGATCATGGATGCAAGACTCTCTTTTAATTTTTAACACCGTGACAATTTTGTAGCTTTCTGAGAGTCATAATTGGTTTAGACAGGGGGCTGCCATTAGCAAAGACTAGTGAACTTCAGAGGAATTCTGGTTTGGTTAATTGGTTGAATCATTTATTCATCAAGGATTGGAGTACTTGGTAATAACCAAGTTCTGCTGTGCAAGGGAAGAGACATATAAATGTAAAACAGGATACTAATGTAAATGTAAAAACAAGAGCTCTTCCCTTGGGCTCACTGTCTACTAAGGGAGGTAAACCTGTAAATAGGTCATTACAGTGCAGGGTGATATGTGCTAACAGAATTCTGTGTACCGGGGGCTGGGGGAGAGTAGGGGGCACGGGGGCTGCCAGCTCCTTCTGGGTCTGTTGGGAAGGCTGCTCACATCCCAGGCCAAAGCTTGGAAGGTGAGGAGGCGATAACAGGAGAACAAAAAGGTGAAGGGAAATGAAAGCAATACAGGCCTACCTCAAGAAGCAGGACAAATATGGGGCGCCTGGGTGGCTTAGTCGGTTAAGCGTCCGACTTTCGCTTAGGTCATGATCTCGCGGTTCGTGGGTTCGAGCCCCGCGTCGGGCTCTGTGCTGACTGCCAGCTCAGAGCCTGGAGCCTGTTTCAGTCTGTGACTCCCTCTCACTCTGACCCTCCCCTGCTCACGCTGTCTCTCTCTCTCTCTCTCCTAGAAATAAATAAAACATTTAAAAAAAAAAAAGAAGCAGGACAAATATCAAACCACCTAACCTTACACCTAAAGGAGCTAGAAAAAGAACAATAACAAAATCCAAAACCAGGAGAAAGAAATAAATAATAAAATAATAATAATTTATTAGTTATTATTTATTAATAAATATATTTTATTTATTAATAAATAATAAAATAATAAAAGACTAAACCAGAAATAAATGATATAGAAACTAAAACAAAACAAAACAAAACAAAAACAAACAACAACAACAACAAAAAGGCAATAGACCAGATCAGTGAAATCAGGAGTTGTTTTTTGAAAGCATCAACAAAATTGATGAACCTCTAGTATGACTCAAAAAAAAAAAAAAAGAGGACCCAAGTAAACAAAATTACTAATAAAAGAGGAGAGATAACAATCGACAGCACAGAAATAAAATAATTGTAACAGAATTGTAACCTGTGTGCCGACAACTTGAGCAACTTAGAGGAAATGTATAAATTCCTAGAGACAAATAACCTACCAAAACTAAAGCAGGAAGAAATAGAAAATTTGAATAGACCAATCACCAACAATGAAATTGAATCAGAAACCAGAAAACTCCCAACAAACAAGTCAGGACCTGATGATTTCACAGGCAAATTCTATCAAATATGTAAAGAAGAGTTAATACCCATTCTTCTCAAACTATTCAAAAAATACAAGAGGAAGGGGAACTTCCAAATTCATTCTATGAGGCAAGTATCAGCCTGATACCAAAAACAGACAAAGACACCTCACAAAAAAAGAGAACTACAGGCCAATATCTCTCATGAATATGGAGGCAAAAACCCTCATCAAATATTAGCAAACTGAATCCAACAATATATTTTTTAAAAATCATACACCGCAATCAAGTGGGATTATTCCTGGGTTGCAAGGTGGTTTAGTATTCACAAAACAGTCAATATGATAATGTCACATCAAGAAGAGAAATGATAAAAACCATATGATCATTTCAATAAATGCAGAAAAAGCACTCAAAGAGTATAGCATCCATTCATGATGAAAACTCTCTGCAGAGTAGGTCTGGAGGGAATATACCTCAACGTAATAAAGGCCTTATATGAAAAAACCCACAGCCAACATCATACTCAATGGTGAAAAACTGAGAGCTTTTCATCTAAGGTCAAAGATAAGACATGGAGGTCCACTCTCACCACTTTTATTCAGTGTAGTAGTGGAAGTCCTAGCCACAGCAATCAAACAACTTTAAAAAAAAAATGCACCCAAACTGGTAAGGAAGAACTCAAGCTCTCATTAGTTGCAGATGACATAATATTATATATAGGAAACCCTAATGACTCCACAAAAAACTAGAACTGATGAATGAATTCAGCGAAGTCTTGGGATACAAATTAGTGTACAGAAACCTGTTGCATGTCTATATGCATATAATGACGCAGCAGAAAGTGAAATTAAGAAAACAGTTCCATTTACAATTGCACCAAAACAACAAAATATCTAAGAATAAATTTAACCAAATAGGTGTTTGAAAACCGTAAAACACTGATAAAAAATTCAAGACAACACGGAGGAATGGAAAGACAGTTCATGCTCATAGATTGGAAGAACGAATATTGTTAAGATGTCCATACTTCCCAAAGCAATCTACAGATTTAGTGAAATCCCTATCAAAATACCAATACTATTTTTCACAGAAGGAGAACAAATGATCCTAACATTTGTATAGAACCACAAAAGACCTCAAATAGCCAAAGCAATCTTGAGAACAAAACTAAAGGTATCACAATTCCAGATTTCAAGTTATATTACAAAGCAGTAGTAATTAAAACAGTATGGTACTGGCATAAAAAAAGACACATAGATCAATAGAATAAAACAGAACAGAAAACCCAGAAATAAACCCACAATTATATGGCCAACTAATCTTTGGCAAATGAGGAATGAATAGACAATGGGAAAAAGACAGTCTCTTCAACAAATGGTGTTTGGAAAACTGGACGGCAAGATGCAAAATAATGAAATTGGACCACTTTCTTACACCATACACCAAAAGAAACTCAAAATGGATCAAAGACCTAAGTGTGAGACCAAAACCATAAAAATCCTGGAAGAGAGCATAGGCAGTAATTTCTCTGATACCAGCCATGGCAACAGTTTTCTAGATACGTCTCCTGAGTCAAGAGAAATAAAAGCAAAAATAAAGTACTGGGATTTCATCAAGATAAAAAGCTTCTGTGCAGCAAAGGAAACAACCAACAAAACTAAAAGGCAAATCTACTGAATGGGAGAGGGTATTGGCAAATGACATATCCAATTAAAGGTTAGTATCCAAAGCATACAAAGAACCGATATAACTCAACACCAAAAAACTCCACAAATAATTCAATTTGAAAATGGGCAGAAGGGGTGTCTGGGTGGCTCAGTTGGTTAAGCGTCCAAGCCAGGCAGCCAGCTCAGAGCCTGGAACCTGTTTCAGATTCTGTATCTCCCTCTCACTCTGACCCTCCCCTGTTCACGCTGTCTCTCTCTCTCAGAAATTAAAAAAAAAAAAAAAAAAAAAAAATAGAACTACACTATGATCCAGGAATCACACTCCTGAGTATTTACCCAAAAAACACAAACACACTAACTCAAAGGATACATGCACCCCTATGTTTATAGCAGCATTATCTACAATAGCCAAACTATGGAAGCAGCCCAAGTGTCCATTGACTGAGAATGGATAAAGATGTGGTATATATTCAATGGAATATTATTCAGCTATAAAAAATGAAATCTTGCCTTTGCAACAAGGATGGAGCTAGAGGGTGTAATGCTGAGTGAAGTAAGTCGGTCAGAGAAAGACAAATACCATATGATCTCACGCATATATGGAATTTAAGAAACAAAATAAACAAGCAAAGGGGAAAAAAGAGAAACAAACCAAGAAGCAGACTCTTAGCAACAGAGAACACACTGATGGTTACCAGAGGGGAGAAGGGGGGGTTGGGGGGCGTGGGAAAATTGGGCATAGGGATTAAAGAGTACACTTAACATGCTAAAAAAAAAAAAAATTAAAATGAAGTTAGAGCTCACTTCAGCAGCAATCCCAAAATTGAAACAATACAGAGAAGATAGCCTGGCCCCTGTACAAGGATGACGTGCAAATTCATGAAGCTTCCATATTTTGCACTGTTTCCCCACCAAACTGCTACCCTTTGCAGATTAACTCAGAGGAAACAATATGAGTCAAAGCACAACACATGGCACCGAATAATGAAATTGTGATATCTCACTAGAAAAAAAATACTTTAATGAAATTTAAAAAAAAAAGGAATCTCAGGAGATGGCTGGGTACCTGGCCTCAGAGGTTGGGGGGGTGGGGGGGGGATCCACAGCATCCAGACAAGCCTTGACCAGAACGAGCTCTAGCTCCAACAGTGTTACATCCTGAAGTAGTCCCAGACCTCTCCCCAATCTCCACTCCTCGGACCCCCACCACACCCCAGGGGGGACAGAAGGGGGCTTTGGGGCTCTCTTACCTTGTTTCACTGCATGCTGGTAGGATTAGCATCGTCCTTTGAAGAAAGAGCTTCCGCAGTGGGTGCGTGCTGATTCCCGTCAGGTCAGTACAGCGTGCAGGTGTCTCACCTCCTCGTGTAGTTCTGCCTTTAGAAGCCAAGCAGAGACCGGAAGGCGAGGGGAGAAGAAAGTATCCTTTTTAAGTTCATAGCTATCTGATTATTAGCATAATTGCTCGCCACCTGGTGCTCGGGTTAATTGTGGGGGGTGGGGCCTAAAATAATGTGAGGAAAGCACATATTGAGCCCTAACCACCAGTCCTCTCTGCACTTGCTGCCTGTGGGGTGACCTTGTACGGTCCCCTGAAGTCACTGAGCCCCAGTCCTGGGTTAAGGAGCTGCCCGCTGACCCGACCACCTCACGATACCCAGATGCAATAACGGGCATGAGGGTCATCTTGAAATGAGGACAGGATACCATACGGATGTAAAAGAACGAGATGGAACAAAGGAAACAGAACGAAATCATTTGTTAGGTGGTATATTAGTTTCCTAGGCTAGCATAACAAAGTACCACAAACTGAGCGACTTAGAACAACGGAGAGTTATTGTCTCTTGTTCTAGAGTCTGGAAGACTAAAGTCAAGGTGTTGGCAGTCACGCTCCCTCTGAAGGTGCTAGGGAAGGAGCTGTCCCATGCTTTTCTCATCCTGGTGGCTTCAGGTATCCTTTGGCTTGTAAATACATCACCCCAATCTTCCATGTTCACATGGTGCTTCCCTGTGTCTTCACATTATTTTCCCTGCATGTGTGTCTGTCTCTGTTCCTAAAATGCACCGGGGGAGGCATCTGGGTGACTCAGATAAGCATCCGACGCTTGATCTCAGCTCAGCTCTTGATCTCAGGGTTGTGAGTTTGAGCCCATACCTAGCATGGAGACTACTTTTAAAAAACGAGGATAAAATGCACCTGGGATTTTGGTTTTATTCGAGTACAGTGAGACCAACAGATCAAGGGATGATTGCCTTTGAACACATGGTTTGTTACTCCTAGTTCCCAGAGGGAGGTGGCCCAAGGCCTCACAGGGCAGCATGGGCTTGGTCAGGAGGCAAGAGGAGGGAGGAGAAAGTGTGGCCAAGAATCCTCATTGGGGGGGCATCTGGGTGGCTCAGTTGGGTAAATGCCCAACTCTTGATTCTGGCTCAGGGTTTGATCTCACATTTCATGAGTTCAAGCCCACGTAGGGCTCTGCACTGACAATGAAGAGCCTGCGTGAGATTCTGTCTCTCCCTCCCTCTGCTCCTCCCCCACTCGCTCGATCTCTCTCTCTTAAAATAAATAAAGAAGCTTTAAAAAAAGAGTACTCATTATGGTTTTCATGGGAAGGAAGAAGGAAGGCAAAGGTAAGCAAGCTCAGTAGGCTTAGGATTGGATACATGAATAATTTCAGCAAGCTCCGGGCTGGGACGATGGTCTCTAGATGTCTAGGACTTGGCTCCAGGGTGACCAGGAATATTGACTCCTGGGAAGTGAGAGCCAGATGGAAGAGGTGGTTTGGAGTGTGGGCTCTGGAATGGTTAGTCTGCATATGAAAGGCAGGTCTCTGTGCAAGTCCTATGCTATCTCTGGGAGCTGGCTAATCCTGGGAGGGCAGGCTCACCCCACCCACTGAAGCTCCAGATGTCAGAGCATCAAGAATCCAGAAAATAAGAAAATATAATTAATATACTCTGTGTCTAGAGGCACCTGGATGGCTCAGTCGGTTGAATGTCTGACTTGGGCTCAGGTCACAATCTCACAGTTCCGTGAGTGTGAGCCCCGCGTCGGGCTCTGTGCTGATGGCTCAGAGCCTGGAGCCTGCTTCAGATTCTGTGTCTCCCTCTCTCTCTGCCCCTCCCCCACTCATGCTCTGTCTCTCTCAAAAGTAAATAAACATTTTAAAAACGATTTTAAATATACTCTGTGTCCAAATTTCCTTTTTTATAAGGAAATCATATGGAAGTAGGGCTCAGCCTAATGACCCCATTTTAATTTGGTTGCCTCTGTAAAGACCCTATTTCCAAATAAGACCACATTCTGAGGTACTAGAGATTTCAACATGTCTTTTTTGGAGGACTTCATTCAACCACACAGACAAGGAACAGTAAGCTTTTTCAGTAAAGGGCCTAATAATGAATGTTTTAGGTTAGGGGGCCATAATTCCTCTGTCACAACCACTCAGCCGCTGTTGTACCATGAAAGCAGCCAAACACAATATGTAAATAAGTGAGCATGGTTGTGTTCCAATAAAACTTTATTTACAGAAACAGGCAGTGAGCCAGACACGGCTCACAGGCCATAGGTTCCCAACCCCGAGGTAGAGACAAATCTTTAGAACAAGAAAAAAAGAGTATAAGCAGCCTTTCTGAGAGAGGGGATTCAGCCAGAGAAACAGGTCAGGAGCAAAATTTGAGTCCCCAGAAGTGTTGAGGGTGATGTCAAGGCAGGTCTAAGCCCAGGGTCTAGGCTGAGGTGTGTGTATTCAAGATGGGAGAAGACAGAGAGCATGCTGGATCCCTCAGAGGTACTGGGCACTGATCCTACAGAAAGACTGAATGACTTTCCCAGGATTCAGTGCTGGGGGAGGTGGGGAAACAAACACAGGTAATGTGATCGAGGCTTACACATCTCCCAGGCCAGGGGGCTGACGCCAGAAGACAAGACTATGGGGGCTGGGCATCTCCAGGGCCAGAGAGCCTGGACGGAGACTGTCCAGAAACAGCCCATGAACGTCAGGCTCATCACTGAAACTTGTTTGGGGAGGGTGCTTTAGAAACGCCCTTTCCACAAAAGCAGCCGAAGATCGGGCACCTGTACTGAGTTCACAAAGGCTCCCTGAATTGTGCTGAACAGAAATGAATCAATAACCACTCAGGGTTGCAAAGAAATATAAACAGAAAGGTCAGGATACTAATGGTGAGTCGCTGATTGCGCTTGTTTAGCGGCAGCATAAAACTTTACCCTTATTGGCCTGTCATCTTCACACCACATTGAAAATCCATTAAAACAATGGCTGGGCCATTAACCCTGACTTGCAGGGAAAAGCTTCCCTTGGGCACAGTTTTTGACTAGGGTCCTTTCATTAATACTTAGTGTAATTGCTCGCTTGTGAGCCGGGTAATTGTGATTACACACCACTATTTAAATACTTAAATACAGAGGGGGAGCACCAGACACTCCATCTTTTCTTTCCATCTTTTTCATATTACAAGTGCAATCACCCCCCTCAGGCAAGATAATATATTAAAACTTGAATTTTTTAAACAGATAAATGTCCGACGGCTCAATTTACAAATTTGCCATAGGATTTGCCATAGGATTTCCTAAATAGCGGGCTCCCAGAGCGATCAAAACTATTTGATTTACAAAATTTCAATTTGTTAGGTTTTTTTCCATTTTACCACCTGAGCATAAAGGTTATATATGAAAAAGAGATGTAACAGCTAATGAGCACCCCAGTGACTGCTCCATGAGAGAGCGAAAGGCTTGCATTTACAAGCAGGGTGGCCAGAAGGCATATTTTAAGGACACCTTGACAATCAGCTTCAAAACCTGGGATAGGGCTGTTGACCTGCCAGGACATGCAAGGAGACAGGTGAGCCACAGGGGGACACGGGTCAGAGAAGAGGGGGTGCAGAGGCCAGACTGCGGAGCTACTATAGGAAGACACTCTTCCGTGGGAACAGAGGGGAAAGCCCTGGTTACCTGCATTCCCTAGTCATACATGAGGCAGGCCTACCCAGCACCCCTTCACACACTGCTTGATATAAAGCTCGGGAGAACAGTAAAGACTTTGCCCATAAAACGATGACTTCTCTTTCAGTATTCCAGCCACAGGAAATTGCACTTCCATCTTCCAGACTGGCAACAAAGTCTGTAGGCTCAGTCGAGTAGTCATCTGTTACTAAGGATTGCTAAGAAATGGGTTTGCTAGCAATCACTCTCTTGGTTGTGGTTTTTAGAGTAAATTCAAAGTTCCCCCTGTATTTGCTTCATGCTCACTCACTTGCATTTTTTTCCTCATGCTTCTGTGAGGCAGACAGAAAGGTGTCGTGATGAGCTGTGCCCAGTAGTGACCCCTCACACCGGTAGGTCCATCTGTGGACATCGGTTGTGTAAGCCAGAAGGAAAAGCCACCTCGCGTGCTGGCCCCGGGGATTCAATGCATCACACACCACCAGTAAAATGTGCACACAAAGCGTGGGGCCCTGGAGAGAATTGCAAATGTTTTATTTGCAAAACAAGAACACTTGATGGATTCTCTCTCCTCTGCTAAAACTGACATAGTATCACCGACAAAGTCGAACGGACAGTCTCCACGCATTCCCTCCCACAAGACAAGCAATAATCTTACATCCACCTTATATATTAAAAAATATTTTTTTTCTCATTTTGCTGCAGATTGGTGAAAACGTTCCCTGGGAAACTACAAATATCAGTGCAATAACAGGGACAGAGTGACAGACAGAACTTGGAAACTACTCCCTAGACCTTGCAGTCCAATTCGGTGGCCTCTAGCCACATGTGGCCATTGAGCCCTTGCATTGTGGCTGGTCTGAACTGAGGTGTGATGTAAATGTAGAATTCATACCAGATTTCAAAAACATAGGACAAAGAAATGTATAGTATCTCTTAGTAATTTTTATATTGATTACATGTTGAAATAATAATTGATGGCGTTTTAGAGCAGTGGGAGTCCGGAGCTGATGGCCAAGAAAGAATTCTTGAGACCTCTTTGGTGCACAAAGGTGACTTTATTAAACCACAGGGACAGGACCCCATGGGCAGGAAGAGCTGCACTGGGGTTGTGAAGAGTGACTGGTTATATACTATGGAGTTGGGGGAGCTAAAGGCAAAAGAGAGGCCTCCAGAAGGACTTTCATATGCCAAAGAGGGCTCAAAAGATACCCGAGGCCTTGCTTTATTCAAGCTAAGGTTGTTTTCTTTCTGGTAAGACATTAACTTTAAGACAGTAGGGGGTTCCTGGAGAACTGTGATACTCAGCCTATCTCAAGTATTTGTCAATGGGCTGCAGATTATAAGGAAATTTAATTTTACCTGCTATTTCCCTCTTGCCTTTGTTCCCCCATCACTATGGAGGGGAGGGTGATGCTGAGGCCCCAGGAAACAGTCTATTGGTGCTGGAGATCAGGCTATTGATAAGATTGCCTTTTTCTTGTAATTTACTAAGGCATTTGTAAACTGATGGAGACTCTTCTCCTGCGTGATTGTGATCTCTATCAGTTAACCATTGGTTTTTCCCCTTTCCTTTGTTCTTAGGCAGCCAGTAGTACCTGAGCAATATCACATATATCCAATGGTAGGTGGGGGTCGGGAGGGAAACAAGGTTAGGGGCACATTTGCAGTGTATTAACTTACCTTACGCTCCCTCGTCAATAATATTTTGGCATCATTAGAGTAAATTTAACATGTTTTTTTAGTTTATTAAAATGAGGTTTCTAGAAAACTTTAAATTGCTGTGTGGCTCACATTGTATTTTCTTGAACAGTGCTGCCTAGATGGTCAGCCTCGATATACATGTCATGGAGGTCGATTACAGCTTCTGAGTATATGTATATATATCTTAAATATTTGGCATTGAAGTACCAAATAAAGAGGACTTGGATTTATGTTTCCACACAGTGCAGGGAAGTTATGACTATGAGAGCTTTAGTATGTTCAAGACAGATTGGTCCTGGGGCGATTGCACTTGCTGTTCCAGACTATACATTTAATGCCCATTGTGGCCACAAGAGGGCAGCTGTGTATATAAAAATGTGAGCTTTCACCCTACCATTAACTGTGAACACCCCGCAGGCAGAACCATTAGAAAGCAGGCACTCAGTAATTATTAAAGTGGATCCTCTTTCCCTCCCTCCAAAGTGCCATCTGCCCCAGGAAGAGGAAGAGACCACAGAGGACTGGAAGACCCTTAAACTATGAGGCTCAAACAAAGCAACAAAGCAGGAAAGCCATTCCATATGAGAGAAATCATATTCAGAGACAGATGTTCAAAGACCCAGGATACAGAGTCAGGTTTACCTTCCTGGCTCTGCTACTAAGAAAGGAGTGGCCAAAAGCAAGTCACTGGACCCCATTTCCTCCTCTACAAAATGAGGTGGAGCAAGACAAACTTTAATGCACCCTCCAACCTCAGCATCCATACTTTCAAGAGTAAACCCTGCAGGCCTGATGTTATTGTAGATTTAACAGGGAGTCAAAGAGAGCGGTAATTCGCAGACTGGCAGGGGCGATGCTACTATAAATTCATGTATTGAGGCCCTCGAAACACTTAACAATAACAGATATGATACAAAAAAATTTAAAAGGATGAGCATCTCTGAGGTTCAGAACGGGGACACAACACTGTAAGCTGGATGATGTGTGGGACTGTGAGTTCCAGGAAAGAAGCAGGCCGAGGTGGTAAGGAGCTTTTTTGTTGTGGTGAGATGGGGAATACCACATGAGGAGCTGTACCAAACCAGGGGCAGTATGGGAATCCCACACCCAAGAACCAGGGGCACAAAATGCATAACTGCTTCCAGAGCTGAGACTTACACCAAACTTCTTAGCCCTACATGAAGAGGAACTGGTTCCCTAGCCCAGGGACAGGATCAGCAGCATTCAAAAATTGTGACATTGTTGATACCTGAGCTGACACTAAAAAATCTGTTTCCAAACTGGGGGCTATGAAGACCAAGAGGAAGCAACTGTAAAACCACAAGGTTGGGGGGATGAGCATGAGAGAGATCAAAATACCTAATAATAACTCCCCCAAGAGAAAGACTAAGAAAGGCAGCCAACACCCAAAAAACAAATAATCCAGTTGAGAAATGGGCAGAAGACACAAACAGACATTTTTCCAAAGAAGACATCCAGATGGCTATTAAGCACATGAGAAATGCTCAACATCACTCATCATCATCTCATCAAAACCATGATGAGATCCCACCTCACACCTTTCAGAATGGCTAAAATTAACAACACAGGAAACAACGGCTGTTGGCAAGGATACAGAGAAAGAGGAACCCTCTCAAACTGTTGGTAGGAATGCAAACTGGTATAGCCACTCTGGAAAGCAGTAGAGAGGTTCCTCAAATAGTTGAAAATAGAACTACCCTATGACTCAGCAATTGCACTACTAGATATTTACCCAAAGAATGCAAAAATACTGGTTTGAAGGGGCACATGCACCCTGATGTTTATAGCAGCATTATCAACAATAGCCAAACCATAGAAAGAGTCCAACTGTGCATTGACTGATATATGGATTTTTAAAAATGTGATATATATATGATATATATATATATGGAATATATATATATAATGGAATATATATATATATGGAATATATATATAATGGAATATTACTCAGCCATAAAGAAGAGTGGAATCTTGCCATTTGCAATGACATGGATGGAGCTGGAGTGTACTGTGCTAAGTGAAATAAGTCAGTCAGAGAAAGACAAATACCATATGATTTGACTCATTTGTGATATTTAAGAAATAAACAGGTGAACACAGTGTGGGAAAAAAAAGATAGATACAAATCATAAAACAGACTCTTAACTATAGAGAACAAACTGAGGGTTGTTGGAGGGGAAGTGGAGTGGATGAGCTAAATGGGTGATAAGTATTAAGGAGGGCACTTGTGATGAGCACTGGGTGTTATATGTAAGTGACAAACCACTAAATTCTACTCCTGAAACTAACATTACACTATATGTTAACTAACTAGAATTTATATAAAAAAAATGAAACAAAAAAGGAAACAAAGTGACTGCCTTCATGAAACTTATATTCTAATGGGAATGACTGACAATTACTAAAACTTATATAATATGCCAAGTAGTAACAAGTGTTACGAAGGAATGTTAAGAATCCTCAAAGATAAGACAGAATAATTAACAACTATGTGTAAAAAGAAATTATGAAACAACATATATATCATATGTTAATATAATATATTATAATAACATAATTATAATATAACATAATATAATATGTTAATATATATTATAAGTGTTATATAAGATATATACATTCTATATATCTTATATACATACAGTAAGGATATAAAATGTAGAATATAGTGGTTAAGAGGTATAGGCTATAGACTGAAAAGCACCAACATACAGCTAATAGCAATTAGAAGAAAATAATAGAAGGAATGAGAGAGAAGTGATGTCTACAGAGATATACCTGAAATTTTCCAGTGTTAATATTAGAATTCACTAAGAACTCTAGACACGCAAATATAGGAACTTGTATCTTCATTATGACATATTAGATGCCCATACATCATACTGAAATTGAAAACATGTAAGGATAAGGGCGCCTGGGTGGCTCAGTCGGTTGGGCGTCCGACTTCAGCTCAGGTCATAATCTCATGGTTTGTGGGTTCGAGCCCCATGCCAGGTTCTGTGCTGGCAGCTAGCTCAGAGCCTGGAGCCTGTTTCAGATTCTGTATCTCCCTCTCTCTCTGACCCTCCCCTGTTCACGCTGTCTCTCTCTCAGAAATAAATAAAAACATAAAAAAAAAGTAAAGATGTAAGGAAAAAGTCATAGTTGAGAAAATAAGACTGTCTACAAAGGAAAGAAAATCTGATGGCAGCAACATCATCAGCAACAGTTGCCAAAAACATGGGAGGAACTCTTGCAAAGTGCTGAAAATTGCCAATCAACATAGGATTCTATACCCAGCTAAACTATTATTCATTCAAGGATGAGAAGAAAATATAGATTTTTTTCAGGCATACGATAATTAAAAGAAAGAATAGCCCATAGGTCCCAGGTAAAAGAATTATTAAGGAATGAAATCATAATGGAAATTTTAAAAATTTGGAACTGAACAACAAAATCACAACATATCTGGACAATAGTAACAATAATGGCTATGATGTGTTGCTTCCAACTTTGTTCCAGGAACTACATTAGAAATTTCCCAAGTAGTGTATCTCTAAGCCCTCAAAATCAGGAAATGAATTAGGTATTAATAACTCCTTTGTAAGGATGAGAAGGCTTTCTGGTAGAACAAGATAATCATGTTGTTATGGACTAACTGTGTCCCCCCCCAAATTCATATGTTGAAGCCCTAATCCCCAGTACAATGGGATTAGAGGTGGGGCCTTTGAAGGATAGTTAGGTTTAGATGAATTTATGAGACTGGAGCCCCAGTAATGGGAGTAACCCTTATCAGAGGAGGAAGAGACACCATGCCTCCTCTCTCTGTGATGTAAGGGTGTAGTCGAAGGCAACCATCTGCAAACCACGAAGACAGCTCTCACCAGAATCCAAATGTGCTGGCACCCTGACCTCAGACTCCAGAGCTGTGAGAAGCCACCCAGCCTACGGTATTTTGTTATAGCAGCTCAAGCTAAGACATGTGCGTAGCAGTCTGGGTCTGTACAAAGATAGGGAAGGGCCAAAGTAGGAAGAAGGCAGTGCAGAAGGACTTTACTGACCCTTAGGAATAAGACTAGAGGGTCAGTGCCAGAAACAAACAGCTATTTGACAGGGAGGAAGGGGAGGCTATCTAATTCCCAAGTATTTCATGCTGGTGATGCCCCTTTGCCCTATTCACCTATGTCCTAGGGTCCCCTAAGTTAGCTCCATTTTAAACACTGTAATATCAGGAAGAAATGCCCAGCTTTTAGTCTGGACTGGATTTCTTTTTTTGTTTTCTGGGTTGGGTTTTTTTTGTTTGTTTTTTTTTTGATGTTTTATTTATTTTTGAGAGAGAGTGAAAGTGGGGGAGGGGCAGGAAGAGAGGGGGATAGAGGATCCGAAGCAGGCTCCGTGCTTACAGCAGCAAGCTTCATGCGGGACTCAAACTCACAAGCTGTGAGATCATGACCTGAGCCGAAGTCGGATGCTCAACCGACTGAGCCACTCAGGTGCCCCTGGACTAGGTTTTCAAGCTGTAAACTTGCCTTTTAAGCTGTAAAAATGCCTCCTATAAAGAGGCATTTACAGGAACCACACACTTGCACTGAGACCCCCAAGCCTGGCTGCACCCAGAAATCTCCCGAAGAACTTTCAAAGATACCGATGGCTTCCCTTCAAGATCTGCATTCCATTGATCTCAGGTGGTACCCAGGCTTTAAGATTTTTTAAAGCTCCAGGAGAAATGCTGTTGTTCTACCACAGCTGGTAACCGATGACCTAGAACTGGATGAGACAAAGGAAAACATCCTTGCTGAATGTGGGGACAGGGACCTCTTCAGCTGCCAGGATGAGGGCTTTGGCAAACTTTGGAGGCCACTGTTCTGACACCTTCAGGAACTGGTTCCCCTTTCCTTAAAGGAAAAGTGCCCTTTTCTCTGAAAACAGAAAAGAGGAAGCACACAGCACTCGTCAGCAGAACTAGCAATGCTCCCAGAGGAGGAGGGGTGCCATCTCTTCCCGACGGGGACAGAACTACAGGCCAGCCATCTAGAATATGGGTGATGTGAGCAAACAGTTCAGTTCCTCCTGTGCACCGCCTCACAAGGAAATGACCCAGACAACATAGGTTCTGTGAAATTTCATCCCCTGGGGTCTAGAAAGCACTTCCCCCTCCTCCCCTCTCCCTCCCTCCCTCTCCCCACCCCCACTTCTGTCCCAGGGTTCTCCAAATCCTGCGCTGGCTCTTCTTCACATGTCCCCACCTCCTCATTAGGCCCCTGCCCAGCACCCCCAGGCCTCTGGCCATGGCTCGGGCTCCCTGCCTCCCACACACCCCCTCATCGGTGTCGTCCCTGCCATTTCAGGGTCCTGGGCGCTCGGGTCCTTGGACACTGCCCAGGTGAACGCTCGAGTTTTCAGCAGGATCTCTGTCGACCACCTGCCCATCTCACAGAAGGAATTGGTCCTAAGTCACCTGCCAGGTGTTGACCGAAGCACCTTCCCAGGTTTGTGACTCCCAGTCCGCTGATTATACAAACCCCACCTCCTCAGCTAAAGCTTCTGGTCTTCCTTTGTCTCACCCTGTCCCTCCCCATCACCCATGGTTCCTGGGCTTAGGGTGTCCACCCCATGCCGATGAGCCTGCCATCCCCACCTCCTCTCAGGACTGACTTCGAACTTAAAACTGACTCAAACCTACTTCTTGCTCTCTTCTGAAAATTCCATCTTCCTCCCACCCCCAGTCACGCCTGCGGGCCCTGTGTGGCCATATCTAGGTCCTCAGGGCTCTGCTAGCACGTGAACTATCTGCCTCGCCCGCCTTCCTCTCTCCTCCCCCTTGATTTGATCCCTGCTCCTAGCAGGAAGCAGAAACCGAAAAGAACCGCGAGGTCTGTCCCCGCACTCGCCCCACCATGCCCACCCAGGACCTAGCAGGTACCTAGGAAAGAGAAGCTGCTGTCTGAGCAGCCCAGGAGAGAAAGAACATTCTGGCCAAGAGGGACTTCCTGCTTCCTGACAAGAGTCTGCCACTCAGGCACCCCCAGGGCCACACATGTCACCCAGATCTCCGGGCCTGTCGCACCTGCCAAGTAAGGTATTTCCTTCACTGGACACAGAGGTACAGCCTTCTCGGGGCTCCCGGGGAAGCAGGGTGCACAGCCAGGTGAAGAACTGTGACCATACAGGGAGCTGACATTTGCCACGAAGCAGAAGGCAGGGAGCAGGGAAGGCGCTGAGGCGACAGGGAGCCTCTGTACCACCCAGGATGCTTCTGGCCACGGCTCCCCCTCGCCTCCCCCCTGGCCTCAGACTCTCACGTTCTCTCCGGTGTCTGCAGCTGGGTCTCGGTTCTCTACCTGCCCCTCTGCTTTTCTCTCGCTGGCACTTTTTTCACCCCTCGTCCCTCCTACCAGCCGTCACTGCCTAACTGCACCCGCATCGCCCCTTTCTCCTGGGCATCATGGCCAGCCGCCTCTGGGACCTCCCCCCACGGCCACAGCCCCACCTCCAGCGGTCTACTCAGTAGCCCAAACACCACCGCTTGGAGCCAGCATCCTTGATTCACGCTGCCCAACCCAAGCTGCTGGGAGACCCCGTCCATTCTCTCATCTCCTTCCTGCCCACTCCTTCCCTACCTTCCACTCCCTCTGGGGATACTGAGTCCGAGTCCCAGCCTCTCGCTTCCCCCAACCTGCTTCCTCCACAACACCCTCAGCACAACACCCTGCCCTCCCACACAGGGCCGCTAAAAAATCATCCTGGGACCCTGCCTGATAGACGTTGCTGTCCGTCTCTCAGAAAAACCTTCAATGGTCTCCACTGCCCACAGGAAGCCGCATTCCATGATGCTCCCCCCTCCCACCCCTCACCCCCTCCACCATCCCATGTCCTCCTTCCCACCCTCCTAATCCCCACAACTCAGGGACTCCACCAAATTTCGTAAGGCCTCTGGGCTTTTGCTCCTCTCGTTCTTCGTGGAATGCCCTCTCTATTGGGTGAATGAATTCCTGCCTTTACAGCAGGATCGAGCTCTGCCTTCTCTGGGAAGCCTTCTTGAGAGCCCCAAGCATCAGTGAGCCCCTCCCCAGGTAGGCATGCCTGTGGCCCTGGCTGCCTGTGGCCCTCCCTGCATTGGGCACCAGCTGCCTTGAGAGTCTAAATAGTTTCTCTGTGCACAGCCCTACCTCGATCATGTTTTCACTGAGCTGGACAACCGGCACCAGTGCTGGGCTGTACAGGACAGAGACTTTCGGGGTGCCTGTGTGGCTCAGGTGGTTAAGACTCTGAGTTTGGCTCAGGTCATGAGCTCACTACCTGTCAGTTCAAGCCTCACATCAGGCTCTGTGCTGACAGCTCAGATCCTGGGGCCTGCTTCAGATTCTGTGTCTCCCTCTCTCTGTCACTTCCCAGCTCATGCTCTATGTCTCTGTCTCTGTCTCTCTCTAAAAATAAACAAACTTAACAAAAAAGAGACTTTCTACAGGATTGTGCTGATAGTACTTGGTGGGTTCTGGTCAACAAATTGCTGCCCCGTCCCCCTTACGGACACTGGTTTTCAGATGGCCAGAGGCCTACTCCTTCCCCTCCAGCCAGAAAGTACCATTTATGCTCAGAGTTCAGCACTGAGCATCACAGGATGCACCTCCCCGCCCCACAACAGGAAGTGAGAAAGATGCCCTCTCCTCTAGGGCTTAGAGCCAAGTTGACGTGGAATTCCACGAGGGACCACGACTTCAGGAGGCAACGTCATAAACCCAACTCACCCGATTGAAGTTCTGACCAGTTCATTCCCACCCAAAGATCCCAGAAGCTCTCCAGCCTCCCAGGCCTCAGCTGATCTGTCGCCGGAGGCCTGGCAGACGTCCCTTCTGGGTCTTAAGTCAGAACCTGATACTATGCATTTGATAAATGGCCACTGATGCTGTGGGTGCTACAGGTCGCGGTGGTTGTGTGGCTGTTGTGTGGTCGTGCAGGTGATGTGGTTGTGACTGCCGTTGTGTGTTTGTGTGGTCACTGCAGTTTGTCACAGTGCGTGCTGACGTCGGTTGTGTGGTCCCACATTGCGGTGGTTGCAGTTGTGATTGTTGGGGAGTCTGCAGTCACTGTGGTTGTGAGGCTGTGGCCATTGTTGTGTGCCTGTTGCAGGTATTCTGACTCTTTCACCACAGCCTGAGGGAGAGGCCAGCGGCTGGGGAGGGTGACACTATCTCATCTCATGGCACCAGGCTGCGCCCAGGCGAACAGAAAGGAACAAGCGGAGAAATCTTCTCTTGGCTGCTGGTGATGCCCCTGCATGGCTATGCAGGCCACTTACCCAGAGCTGGGCGAAGTCCAAGCACTTGAAACCCTGAAGGGTCTCCTCTGCACACCACCACCTCTGTTCCCAAGAACACCTTCCTGTGCAGAAACATCTGCATCACCCAAAATAGACCTTGCCTCAACCCACCGCCCTGAGGTTGTCAAGCAAGCCCAGCCAGACAGTGTTGATAGCTCTCAGGCAAAAATCAAGCAAACCTCTGTTGGAGGGGACAGACGGAAAGCCAGGTCTCACCTCAGATCAGAGTAGAGATACAAGTAGAAGGCCCAATCTGATGCCCATCTGATGCCCACCTCTGTGATCTTAGACCCAAACTCCATATGAGACAGAGCAGGCTGGTTCAGCCCTCTAACGGGTAAGATTTGGGCATCCCCTTGCTCACCTCCATCCACCACTGTTACGAAGGCCCCACAAGTGGATTAAAATCATGCTGAGGCTATGCTGTTTCTTCAGCATGACAGGCAAAGACACCCAGTTCTTAGTACCTGGGATGGAATTTTACATCTGCCTCAGGGAATCTGGGCCCTGTGCAATATATCCCCTCCCCTGAACTCTGCTCCCAGTCACAAATGCATTTGTTTTAAATGTATTAGTAGATAATACTCCACATGGCCCAATAGCCAAAGGCACAAAAGGGAATACAGTGAAACACACCCTCCCATATCTTTCCCTCAGCCCCCAGAGATCGCTTATGAATATACAAGCAAATATGCACATGTATCCGTATAAAGAAACATGGCATATGGAAAGAGGACAAGCCTTGGAGCCAGACTGCCTGAATTTGAGACCCAGCACTGCCCAATACCAACTGGTACATGACCTTGGGCAGCCTCTTTGTACCCCAGTCACTCCCATCCGCAGAGCATGACATAATCATAGAACCTTCCTCATAGGATGGGGGTGAAGTTAAACAATGCACTCACTGTAATGGATGGTCTTTTCTTTCCTTTTTATGGAAATGATAGCACACTGCTTTGCACATCACAGTTCTACACCTTAACGTTTTCACTTCCTAGTGGATCTATAGTTCATTCCCCTGTTAGTACATACAGAGTTTCCTGGGTCTATTTTAAGGCTGCAAAATGTTCCATAGGTTCAGTGCAGTATAATTTATTCAGACAGTCTTTCTTTGATGGACATTTTGGGGGTTTCCAAAATTTTACTCCTACAAACAATGCTTCCATGAATAACTTTGTACACACTTTATTTTGTCCAAAAGTGTTCGGATTAATTCCTAGAAGTAGAACGTTAGCCAATTGGTATATATGCTTGTTACTTTTTGCCATTCATAAATGTTGCACGGATTCAATATCCCATAACCAACATATAAGACTTCCCGTTCCCCAGGCCTGTACCAGCAGAACATATAATTTTTTATCTTTGTTGATTTGGTACATGGAAAAAGTAAATGCTATCTCTCTGTAGTTTTCTTTTATAATATCTCTTATTACAAATAATATGGAGCATCTTTTTATAAAATTATTTGTTTCCTTTTCTGTGAACTCTCTGTTCATATCTTTTGCCTATTTTCATATTATAGAGTCATTTGTCTTATTGACCAGGGAAAGGTCTTTATATGTACTTTATGTATCACTATATTTTTCCTGGCTTAGCATTACTCTGTAGAATTTGCTCTTGCTGGTTTTCCATACATAATTCTTAATGCAATAGAAGTTATTGATTTTTTTCTTTATAGCTTTTGTATCTTATACTTTGAAACTTCTTCCCCATTCCAAAATAGTTATTAGATTACTTCTTTTTTAAAAAAATATTTTTTAATGTTTATTTATTTTTGAGAAAGAGTGTGTGAGTGAGCAGGTGAGGGGCAGAGAGAGAGGGAGACACAGAATCTGAAGCAGGCTCCAGGCTTTGAGCTGTCAGCACAAAGTCCAATGCAGGACTCAAACTAACGGGCCATGAGATCATGACCTGAGCTGAAGTGGGATGCTTAATCAACTGAGCCACCCAGGCGCCCCAAAATTACGTCTTAATCTCCCACAGTTTCTTATTGCACTTTAAAAAATTTAAATCACTAAAAAAAAATAATAAAAAAATAATAAAAAAATAAAAAAAATAAAAAATTTAAATCACTAAACTTTCCTGGTATGTTTCCTGATATAAGAAGTGAGGTATAGATCCAACTTAATTTTTTTCCAGATGGCTACTCGGTTGTCTTAACACTATTTATTGAATAATTCATCTTTTTCCCCAATGATTTGAAATGCCACCATTATCATAAGCTAAATTCCTAATACATTTTGGTCTATTTCTGGATTTCCTATGTGGTTCCAACTGCAAGATGTCCTACACTGTTTTAATTACTGTAGTTTTACAATATGCATTATAGCACATAGGGCTACTGTCCCATGCCCTTTCACCTTCTTTTTTTCCATCTGAACTATTAGTTTCATTGGGATTTCTTTTAATTTATAGGTTTACTAAGGCAAAACTAACATTGAATATGTCATTGATTATGATGTTGATTCAGACTGAGGAGAATTCTATTCTTTCAGAAAACTATCCAATATATCAGGTTTTACAAACTTGGGGGCCTCCCAAGACCATCCTCAAGTCCAACAATTTGCTAGAAGGACTCACAGAACTCACTGGAAGCTCTTGTACTCATCATTACAATTCATTACAGTGAAAGGATATGGATTAACGCCAGCCAAGGGAAGAGATGCCTCAGACAGAGTCCAGGAAACTTCCAAGCACTGAGCTTGCAGGCTTCCTGGTAGACCCCTGGGCAGCCCTACTGTCCCCAGTGATCACATGCAACAGTACAGAGTACTGACAGCTCGGGAAGCTCACCTGAATATCCAGAGTCTTTCTCGGAGCTCAACCACATAGGCAGGACTGACTGCCCATGGGGCTGACCTTTACAGCAGAGCAGGGATAGAGTGGGTGGCATGTGGCCCAAAGCTCCTGTCCTAAATCACATTGTCCTAAACTGTTTGGTGTGGCCTGAGAGCCACCCCCACACACACACAGTAAAGAAAGACATTCTTATCAGGAAGGACATTCCAAGGTCCTGGAGATTATCTCCCAGTAGCCAAGGAGAAAGGCCAGATCTCTCTTTGAGTAATGTCAGGCTTCTTTACAAGTTTTTAAATGTATTGATATGGAGTTGAGTAAAATAGTCTCTAAGGTTTCTTTTAATTCCATTTCTGTGGTTACTTTCCCTTTAGCATTTCTTTTTTGTGGCTATTTCCATCTTTTCTTTTGACAAAGTTAACCAATGATCTATAATTCTTTTCTTTTCCTTTTTATGTAGGCTTCACACCCAGCATGGAGCCCACTGTGGGGCTTGAACTCATAACCTTGAAATCAAGACCTGAACTGAGATCAAGAGTTGGACACTCAGTTGACTGAGCTACCTGGGCACTCCTAGCCGACAACTTATAAATCTTGTAAATCTTATTGCTTTCTAAAAGAATTAGCTTTAGGGGTGCCTGGGTGGTTCAGTCAGTCAGTTAAGCGACCAACTCTTGATTTTGGTTCAGGTCATGATCTCACAGTCATGAGATCAAGCCCAGAGTGGAGCTCCGGGCTGAGCGTGGAGCCTGCTTGGGATTCTCTCTCCCTCTTCCCCTGCTCCTCCCTTGCTTGCTCATGCATGCAAAGGTGCTCTCTCGCTCTCTCTCTTTCTCTGGCAAAATAAATAAATAAACTAAAAAAAATAGAATTAGCTTTAAATTTATTTGTTAGTTATTTGTTATAATTAATTAATTATAAAACTTTTTTGTTTGTAATTTATTCATTTCTGCTTTAACATTTATTAATTCCTTCCTTCTGCTTTCCTTAGGTTTATTGCCTTTTTTTCTAACTACTTCAGTGGGATGCTTATTTCATTTTTCATTCCTGTTTAATTTTTTATTAATTTATTATTAGACTATGTGTATTAGTCAAGGTTCTCCAGAGAAACAGAATCAATAGGATATTGATTTATGTCAATATAAAAGAAATTTATTCTAAGGAATTGGCATATGCAATTATGCAGACTGAGAAGTCCTCAGATTGGCAGACAAAAAGGTGGAGCCCCAGGAGCACTGGTAGTGTCAGTTCTAGTCCAAGTCCAAGTCCAGGTCTAAAGGCAGAAGAGGATGATGTCCCAGCTCAAAGACAGGCAGGCAGAGAGAAAGAATTCTTTCTTAGCCTTTCATCCTACTTAAGCCTTCAACAGACTAGATGGGCCCTTACTGAGAACAGTCTGCCTTGTTCAGTCTGCCCATCCCTGTGTTAACCTCACCCACAAACACCCCACAGAAACACTCAGAATAACATCTGACCAAACAGCTGGGCCCTATGTGGGCCCTGACCCTATGGCCAGGTCAAGTTGACACATAAAATCTCACTATGCATTCCTCTCTGGACACTGCTTTAATTATATCTTTTATGTTCTGATAAGTAATGTTTTCACTATTGATATTTCATATATAATCGTTCCATTCTGATGTCCCTTGTAGCTTATAGCAGGGATGTGGGTTTTTAACATTTTTTTTAATGTTTATTTATTTTTGAGAGAAAGAGACAGAGCGTGAGCGGGAGAGGGGCAGAGAGAAAGGGAGACACAGAATGAAGCAGGCTTCAGGCTCTGATCTGTCAGCCCAGAGACTGAAGTGGGGCTCGAACTTACGAGCAGTGAGATCATGACCTGAGCCAAAGTCGGACACTTAACCGACTGAGCCACCCAGGCACCCCTAATAAGCAGGGAGGTTTTGCTACTAAATTTAGACTTAGCCATAAGTACAATGACTTGCCATTTTGTATAAAGTTAATCTGATTCTCACAGGCCAATACAAAGATGAACTGGGACCTCCTCAGGCCCTGAATATTGCTTTGAAAAGATTCCCTCAGGGGATGCCTGGGTGACTCAGTCTGTTAAGTGGCTGACTCTTGGTTTTGGCTCAGGTCATAATCTTATAGTCATGGGATAGAGCCCCATATCGGGCTCTGCGCTGAGCATGGAGACTGCTTAAGATTCTCTCCCTCCCTCCCTCTCTCCCTCTCTCCCTCTGCCCCTCCCCCACTCACGTATCCCCCTCTCTCTCAAAAAAAAATTTTAAAAAAAGAGAGGATTCTCTCAGAACTTGAAAAACCTCATTTAAATATCAATGGAAACACGTACCTTTTTGCCTTAACAGGTTTCTTAATAACCAAGGTCAAGAGTTCCTCTGATGAATCTAAAAGGGGAAAAAAGAAGCCATCGTTTCTCTTATCCAAATGATCATAAATAAAAATATTATTAACAAAAATTATAATAGCTATCATAATGCCACCTAAAATATGTGTCCAGTGTTTTATACATGTCCTCTTATTTCGTTTTTGCAGAAGCTCTCAGAGATATTATACTCTACATCTTAGAGATGAGAAAACTCAGCCTCAAAGGGGATACATAACTTGCTTAAGATCACACATCTTTTTAAGCAAAGGAGCTAGGATTTCACACTGGTTGTTTCTGATTTAACACTACAGGAAAGCCAACACTACTGAGTCCATCGTTTGCCCCCTATCTGATTCACTGACCCCCCACCATGTGCTCCAGGCTCCCTACGAGATTCATATGCATACCTTAAAGTGCCTACCAAGGCTGAGATGGAGGGAAGCTTGCTTTGGTTCTCTATAAGTTTGCTAAAGATAACGTATCTCACCTCCTCTTGATACCCAGGTGGTGCCACTAGATCTAATTAAATGTTAGATGTCAATTAGGGGCATGCAAACGCTTTGGTCTCACTATAATGCCCTTCTCCACATTCCCTCGTTCTATAAAGTCTGTAGATTAAGGTCCAGACTTTGCAGAGAATAACTCTGCAGCTGGATCACCATCTGCCTGATGCCCACCCCCCTCCGCCCCCCCACCCGCCCGCCATCAGTAAGTTACCCTGAATAAAACCCTACATAAACTGTGTGGTGTAGCCTCCTTCATTTTTCCTCCTCAAAGCACCTTCTCAGTTTGGGGACTACTTTACAGTCCCTCCCCCACCTTCTAACAAAAGCTTATACATTTTGGGGCAGATGCCTCTCTTGACTTCCCTACCAATGGTAACAATAAGATGGTTCTACCTCCTTTGGCAAAACTTATTTTCCAGGCAGAGAGAGGACGTTTGCTATAATCCACCATCGATTAAGGAGAAGTCCAGCCCGGAATTCTGGAACAGAGACAGGCAGGCCACCAGCCATGGCAGGCCTTTGCCTGCAGAAGCCATATGGATGAAGAAAATTCTGAGCCAAGCACTAATGAAGAGAAAGGAGAGAGAAGTCAGGGAGGGGGCTGAGGACGTGGGGCTTAAGCACAGCTGCTTCGGGAGGGGGACACTGACCATGGAGCTTGTGTGTGCTGGACACACTGGTCACTCATGCCACACCCATCCAGCTCAACCCAGCCATCTGGCAACTCCCCTTTAATGCAACGAGCAAACGACTTGCTATGCTGAAGGTTTCAGTTAGTGTCGCTGGCCAAGTCTCAGGCGGGAACCAGAACAGACAACCATGTGGGGGCTGGAGGCCCCGGGAGCGGCAGCCAGAGCCCACTGGCGCGGCTCAGAGCGCCTGCCAACTGGGCGCATTGTCAGAACGCTGCTGCGAAGAGATAAGGAACGTCCTGATCCAGGCCTAGAAGAGCAGAACTTACATAGCAGCCTGTGTAGGCTGCAAGGGAATGTCCTGGCCCAAGGCCTCCCAAGCCCAGGCAGAGAGGGGAGTGGGTGGGTGAGAAGCCGGAGCTTATAAATAACCTCGTGTGCGGCTGCTGGGCTCAGTGGCTGCTGGGCTCCGTGGCTGCATCTTACCAACGCCTGAGATCTTGGGGAGGAGGGGTCATTTACAGATCATTTTTATCTTCTTTATACTCCCCTATGTTTTCCAAGTTTTCCACAATGAAGCTCCTCTTACAGTCAGCAAACATGAATACGATTTTTAAAAAGTGAAAAAGAGGGGCACAAAAGGAATTCCTTTAGCTAGGAATTCGGGTGACCATCTTCCCCGTGCACATGAGTCCCCAGTCCTGGACCGGTCGGTCCTCTCCCCTCTTGTCTGGTCTCTCCCGGAGAAGCCCTACAGGCGCTTGCATGGACCTGTCTGCCCTCTCCTCCGGGGTCCCTGCAATCCCCGTAACTTCCCCGCCCCCACCAGTTCACATGTCACTGTTCTTGGCTTTGTTGTCTTCAGATAAGGCGGCCCTGTTCCTCATCTCCACCTGGGTGCAGAAAGGTCACTTAAGTATGTCTGTCCTGCCTGCTGCCTGGCCTCCTAACACTAGCTTAGTGATGGAGCAGGGAGAGAGAAAGCCATGATACTCCTGTACAGAGAATGTGCACTTTGTGCCTCAGACTCCTTGTCTGTAAAACGGAGGTAATAATAGCACCTGTCTCATAGAAATGTTATTAAGAATAAAATAAGACAGTGAATGTAAAGTGCTTGACACATTAGAAAGGCCCAGTTTACCAGTCCACCGGTGGCCTCTTTCTCCACACCCACCCACCCCCTGAAGGACCATACTTACCAAACTTGGCCAACATGACTTTCATTGTTTCCAAAAATAACTGCTCCCAGGATGTGTGAGGATTCACCATCCTGACACTGGCACTGATTCAAAGCAGGAGTTTTAAAAATGCCTCTGCGAGGTGGCAGGCTTCTTGGAATAATAGCCCTCAAAGTGCCTCCTTATAAGGCAGAGGCCTCATTTGGACGTGTGAGTCATGGTAGGGCTGCTAGATGAACAGATAAAGGAATAAACACGTTACTTTGTAGTAACGTCCTCATGCAGTAGGCTGAGCTCAGTTCAAGACCCTGGGGCAACAGTGAGGAGACAAAAGTAGGTGAAATATCAGCTGATCCCGATTTTTTGAGCAAGTGCTATGTGCAAAGAGACCTTGTGCTAAGATTCGAAAATGAAACAAAAAACAGATATGAAAATTCTCTGCTGCGAAAGAGAGGCCAGTCTAGCTGAGGAAGTAAAGTGCAGATTCAGACAGACAGCTCACTCAGCAAACACCTTATGATCCTGGTAGGTGATAAGGTGGGGAGTCTGGAAGAGACTTCCCGCTGGGTTCTGGAGGTCAGAGCAGGTCTTGTGGAGAAAAGGAACATCATTGACAAGTGGGTACCAAGCCTTGTAGTTCCCGAGGCAATCAGGTTGGTCTGAGAGAAAGGATCCCGCTCGTTAACGTCAACAGGCATGGCGCTCACCTAGGTAAGCTATCTTGTTTGATCCTGACAACAGTATTGTACAGAACAGAAAACAGCAGCTCAGAGAAGCCCAGGGAGGTAAAGTTATCTGCTGAAAGTTACAACAGCAGGCGCAGAATTGAAACTATGTTCTACCCGCTCTGCAACCTATGTTCTCACTTCCATCACCTGGCATTTTGCTGAGACCTCCCTTAAAGCTGCCTCCCAAGACATGGGCTGTATGGGACCAGCAATGGGGCTCTTATTCCAGGGCTGTGGCCTCCCAATAGAGAGGATGCTGCCCAGAGTGGCTAGCAAATTCCTTGGAGATATATCAACAACATATATCTTATGTCAATATCATATGAGAAGACGGGATGACATCTACCCCAGATCAAAATAACAATTTTGATGACATTTTATAGTTTTAAGTATGTAAGCCCCTCCTTCCACTTACTAGTATTTTTCCCAGTTCAGAAGCTCACCCCTTTCATCACCACAACCCATAATGATCAGCATGAACTTTGCAGGAATGACACAAGAACAAGATAGGAATAATCTACCAAAGGTGACCTTTGCCCCCAGTTTTAAATCATTCAGTCTTCGAGGATTTTTGCGACATAAAAAACAGCACCTCCCAGTCAGCATTGGAAAATTCCTCAGGTGCACCTGGGTGCGGCCGATACTATCATCCAAAGGGCCGACATATCTAGCATCCATGCCCTTTGGTGTTATGCCCAAAGTCAACTGACACCAATATTACACAAAACCTAAGTATCACATTCCTGAGGGCATCGAACAGTAATTATTGAGCGCCAGGCTTATGGTTGGTTCTTAAAACCAGGTTGAAATTATAATCCAGTAATTCTTAATCACAACTCAGTCTATAAAACTATATCCTAATGAAAGAAGATGGGATAGCTCCTGAAAAGAATAGTGTTATCAACTGTTACGACACCCCCCAAATCCATACGTTGAAATCCTAATCCCCGATATGACTATATTTGGAGATAGAGACTTCTAGGAATTAATTTGGGTTAAGTGAAGTCATAAGGGTAGGGCCCTGATTCCATAGGACTGAGGTCTAATAAGAAAAGGAAGAGGTACTGGCCACCTTTTTGTCTGTCTGCCTGCCTAAGCACAGAAAACAGTCCACATCCAGAGGACCCAGCAAGAAGATGGCTGTCGGCAAGCCGGGAAGACAGACCCCACAAAAAACCAACCCAAATCGCTCCAGAGCTGTGAGAAAATGCCATTCTGTTGTTACACTCTCCAGCATTTTGTGATGGCGGCCTAAGCTAATGCAAACAGGAACTCAGGCTGTAAGGGAGTCATAAAACCAGTACCCAGGGAATCAGGGCAGGGGACAGGGGACAGGTCATGGCAAGTTGGGCACAGACTTCCGCTCTTCTGCTGGGAGCAATGTTGGAGAGAGCTCGAACCAAATACCATTCCTCTTCCATGAATTTAGTAATACTAAACCTGATCCTGCCTACGCTCTCTGGAGGCAGGCAGATTCTGAGAGTCAGGGAGGGACTGAGTCAGGTACCCTCAGTGCCTTTTCTCAAACTCATTAAATTGTTCAACTACAAGGGAGGAGAGAGGAAGGGGCAGAGAGAAGTCAAAAGGGTTACCCTAATCAAACTCCCTCCATCTGGAAACATGGAGGGGAAAGAAAGTTCCTTTCAACATTCGTCCTACTTCCATTCCAGGCAAACACATACCCCTCTTCAAGTCTCCCCAAAACAGTACAATGTGTGTCTGGCTTCACAACTTCCCTAGAACCTCCCCTTATTACACACATGCACATACACACACACATACTTATGTAATCTCAGAACGCGTTGCACATGGAAGGTGGAAATGTCCAGTTGCAGAAACTGGGTGAGCTGTTTTGTGGCCCAAGCTCAGAAAGGAACAATAAACATGTGTTGAGCATGACCTGCACCCTTACAGCAGTCTGAATCCAGTCACTTCCTCTTTTGCTGGAAGATGGGATCATTCATTCATTTTTTTTTTTAATGTTTTATTTATTCCTAGGAGAGAGAGAGAGACAGCGTGAGCAGGGGAGGGCCAGAGAGAGAGGGAGTCACAGACTGAAACAGGCTCCAGGCTCCGAGCTGGCAGTCAGCACAGAGCCCGACGCGGGGCTCGAACCCACGAACCGCGAGATCATGACCTAAGCGAAAGTCGGACACTTAACTGACTAAGCCACCCAGGCGCCCCACTTTTTTTTTTTTATTCAACAGATATTTGCTGAATGTTTATTATGTGCCAAGCATTGTGCTAGGCTGATTGATCGAAAAAACAAGAAGCCAAGAGATGTTGGCAAACAGCAGCCCTAAACCGGTTATTTGCCCAGGACACCTATGCCATAGTCCTTGCCTCCTCCCCAGCTCTCAACCTCTTTATCCAATCAAACACCAAGTACTGACAGCCTATTCCTAATATATCAAAATCCCTTTACTTCTTTCCATCCTCTCTGTGCTTCCTCGGTCTAGGCCATCATGCTCTCTTCCTTGGATTTCTGCAGAACCACTTAACTGGTTTTCCTGTTTTCAGACTTAACTCTCATCCAACCTAACTACCACACCACAGTGCATAGTAATAAATTTGGCCCCACCTAGGGAAAGATCTGCCTTCTGTCTGTGTTCCTGGCAGGAAATCCCTAAACTTGCCATTTTCACAGCAAGAGGAGTATCTTTGTTATTCGAGGTTGTCCCCTCACTTATGCTAATGAGATGAGTCAGGATGGGGCTAGCCAAGTTTGAAAGACCAAGCAAGTGATTGTGGTTGGGGCTTTGGGCCACGTGACAGCCTGACCTCCAGGGAGGGGAAGTAGCCTGGAGCTTGAGTTCAACCCTGTGGGTTATTATGCAATCAACCATGACTAGGTAATGAAGCTTCAGTAAAAACTCTGGGGGTGCCTGGGTAGCTCAGTTGGTTAACTTGGTTAAGTGTCTGACTCGTGGATTTCAGCTCAGGTCATGATCTCACGGTAGGTCGGTCGTGGGGTCGTTCATAGGATCAAGTCCCACGCTGGACTCCACCCTGACAGTGCTCCGTTAATGGCGTGCATGAACTTCCCTGATTGGGAATACTTGTGTGTATTCATCTAGAGATGTTGGGAAGCAATGCATCATGAAGGCATAGAAGCTTCATTTTTGGAACTCTCCTGATTCCAATTAATTATATCTCTGACGAATTCCAATTTGTATCCTTTTATTATAATAAAAGTGTATTCCTAAGTATAACACTTTCCTAAACATCAAATTATCAACTGTGAGGGTAGTCATGGGAACCCTTGAATTTGCAGCTAGATGCTACGACGGAAAGGTGATCCTGGGGACCCCAAACTTGGGGCTGGTGTCTGAAGTGAGGGCAGACTTGTAGGGACTGTGCCCTTAACCTCAAGTTGGCTAACTCACTGTACACAGCCCAGAGAGGTTTTCTAAAAGGGGACTATGATCACATCACATATCTGCCTAAAACATTTGAGGGATGTCTCTTTTTCTCTAGGATGAAGTCCAGCTGCCAAAATATGGCTTCCAAGGCTTCTGATGATTCTGGCCCTACATAGCTCCTCAGTCTCATATCCCTCAGACCCCCCGTACCTCCCGCAAATTTGGTATTCCAGCCACACTGAGCCACTTGCCACTCTCTAAGTGTTCCATGCTCTCTCATTTTTCCAGATCTTAGAACATGTGGCCCCTCATCCTATGATATTCCCTCCTCTCTCCCACACCTTCCTCTTAGCTAGCTCCTCGCAGTCCTTCAGATCTCAGTGAGGTGTCATTTCTTCTGGGAAACCTTTCCATGTATCCTCCAAGTCAGAAAGGGGAGCTCACTCTTCTTAAGGGACTTAGCACATGTACCGAAATGGCCTAGTTACTGGTCTGTCTCTCCAATCAGACCATGAACTTGCTGAGCATGAAGCCTGTGTTTTCTCCTCTGTTACATCCCCCAGTGCTTAGCAGACTAACACATAATTCCGAAGAGAGAAATGATAACTTTGCTGAGAAGAAACCTGGTAGACACCAACATGGCTGGTGGTGAAGGAATAACCACACAGATAGTTTTTGGAAGGGTCTCCAGTCTCCTTGACCGAGATTTGGAAAGCACCTGGCAGTATCTAGTAGCCTATTACAAGTCATCTTCCAAGATGATTCCACCCAAAAGTCATTAATCTTATTTCATTTGAAGTTGATTTTTGTGGGCTTCAACTTTAGAAGATAATTTTTTTTTAACTCTGTCTACAAAATTCTAAGAGAAGTCCCTATCTTGAGGACTGCACCCACTGTGAATTGCCCTTTGGGCATTTCTTTGACCTATCAGTGATATTGTATATTTTCCGCCCCATCTACAAGGTTATATGGCATTTGTGAAGAGAAGGACGACAACAATGTGTTTAAACATAAATAATCGGGGGGCGCCTGGGTGGTTCAGTCGGTTAAGCATCCGACTTCCGCTCAGGTCATAATCTCACCGTTCCCAGTTCTCCAGTTCGAGCCTCATGCCAGGCTCTGTGCTGACAGCTCAGAGCCTGGAGCCTGTTTCAGATTCTGTATCTCCCTCACTGTCTCTGCCCCTCCCCTACTGGTGCTCTGTCTCTCTCACTCAAAAATAAATAAACATTTAAAATTTTTAAAATAAAACTTAAATAAATAATTGGATGATTTATTAAACCAATATTTATTACCAGTTCGCACTTGCAATATTCATCCATCCATGCTTTCTTATTAATCAATACTTGATAAAGCACTTGCTGACTAGGTGAAATGGCATCTCCTTTTTTCTTCCTTTTAGCTTTCAGTTAAAGCAATCAGCACAGCCTTTTTCCTCCTTTTCCTTCCTTTCCTCTACCCTTCCTGGCACGGAATAGTCAGCACCAAGTCCCCACCAGGTACTGACAGGAAGAGAGAGTTCCCTGTGGAGGTCCTTTGATGATATACCTACTAGCGCCCAAGGGCACAGGATGCTGGAGGGTGGGAGTATGACTGGTATGATTGGGAGGTTGATTATATTAAGCAAATAAGTAATCTTATTGAGTGAATAGGTACATATATTGAGGATAATGAGAGCCAGGTTGAGAAAGGAATCACAAAAAGAGAGAGAGAGCTATAAAGAAGCATGAAGGTGGAATGGAATTGGATGTATCAATATCAGCTTATTTTTTAAATATGTAAACACAGGGATATACAGGAAGAGCTACAGGTTTCAGTATGTCTATATACATATTTGTACATGTACATACATGTATTTCCTACCTCTCTCCACCAAAAGGGTCTAGAAGCAATGACACCCCACTGACAATAAACACACTAAGTGGCCCGATCTTGATTCCTAAACACCATCCTCCACTGAAAGGAAGTGGGTCTCCTTGGGGAAAGGGGTAATTCCAGGCTGGAGTGGGAAAAGTACAAGACAAATCTGAGTCACGTTGTTGTATCAGACTGTCACCAAGTGCTGAGATGATGGCGGCATGTTGGAAGGAACTCTGGCTGTGTCTGAGGCCATCCGAGTATCAAGATAAACAAGGTTGGCAATAAAATACAACCTACTGAATAAAATGAGAGCACCTAGTAAAATAAATTTATAAACAAACACAGAAAATGGGAGAGCTCCTTATTAGAGTAAGGAGCTGCCTATAATAGAAGAAGGAATGATGGAAATAGAAAACATCATTTGGCAACTGTCAGAGAGGTGGATGCAATAAACAGAGAAAAGAGCAGCCCCAAGGAGCCCCGCCGAGAAAGTTGGAAACCCTGCCAGAGACTCAGGAAAGGCTTTCACTTGCAGTGGGGCACCATTTGAACTAGTCCTTGAACAAATACATTTCTACCGGGCAGGAAAGGTCATTCCCTGCAGATTAAGGAGAAATGGAAGTTCTAGTTATGTCATAAATGATTAATAACTTGCCAAAGCCCCAGGGACAAGTTTTCTCCAGTTCTGAATATTCTCTGTGATATCTCATCACACCACACGACAGGATTCCCTCCTCATATTCTTAAACGTAATTATATATTTGAAACATCTTCTCCCTCTGTTCATTTTCTGATAACATCTAGAACTCCAGCATCAATGGTAGGGCTTCAGCCTCCTCACTCTCTTTTTTTGGTCTTTTGGTCTAGGTCTATGGTTAAGAGTTTACCTTCTTCCTACCCTGTTACCTTCTGTTTTCCTAAGTTCAGGGGCTTTTTGTTCATTGGGGCACAAGCTTTCATTCTGCCTTGAAGCACTCTTCCCATTAGCTGGGGGATTTTTTTTGACAAGAAAGGTGTACTGAAGCCCATTTTCTGTAAAATCTGTCACCGCCTAAGTGGTACCCTGCTGCTTGAAGCGTCATCCGTCTCCATGGCAATGTTCTGAAACTAGTCTGCTGGTGTGAGTAAGTTCAAGGCCCATCAAATTACTTATCATAACAGAGCCAGCGTAGCCCACCAATGCACACACATACACATTCCATGCATCACGGCGACATTCACAAATGCAGCCACAGTCTGTATTCATTTAAAAAATAGCAGCACATCCTTTGAAATGGATAGCCCACTCATCAGCTGACTCCATTTGCTCATTAGCTCATTCATTTATGTATCCAGGCTTAGGAGGGGGAGACAGAGACATAAAAACATGCCCTCCTGGGGGCTGGGGATGGGAATCAGAGATGCCTTCTCCAAGGAGTGGTCAGCTAACCACCGAAGAGAGAAGGCTTTCCTAACAAACACAAAGCACGGGCAAAGGCATGAAGATGTGAATGAACATTAAAGGTAACAGAGGAAAAATGTCGGATAATAAAGCAGAAATGGGATGGAGGAGGGGGTGATGGAGGAATGTACAGAGATGGAACAGAACTGGTGCTAGAGAGAGGGGTAGCCCGGAGGTCCTGGGGGGCTTGTAGAAAATACTAAGGAGTTTGCACTCCTTAAGCAATAAGGAAGATCTTGGGAAGAGTTGCAGCATTATCAGATTTGCATTCTAGAAAGCTCTCTTCCACTGCCGCCCTGGGTTTAATTAAAGGTCTAGAGCCAGGAAGGAGCCAGGGACAATCTGACCAGAGATCAGCTCGGGGGTGTGCACAGGAAAGAGTCAAGTGCCACTTAAGAGGTAGGCCGGATACAACGTCATGACCAATTAGATGGAGGAGTGACAGACACCCTGAAGATTCCTGGGCCCATGTGATGTCAAAGAAAGAAGCATAAGAGGGGGAGAAGATGAAGCATGTAGTTGGGGACACAGATACTCATGTCCTCCACTTTCCCCACACCTTTAATTCTCTATCACAGGGATAAAGCAATCACACAAGCTAATCCCCACTGAGGTAAGATGGAAGGGTTCAACATGTGACACCCACCCCCCTCCACCAGGAATCAGGTTTTCAGTTAATGAGAGAGTACCAAGTAGCCAATGCTAATCAAGAGAATGACTCTCCTATAGTGACATTCTGGGCAATGTGATGGGCCAGTTGGGGGGTGGGGGGTGTTTTCAGGCAGGGGGATCTTCCCAACGTCCCTAAAATCACATCACTGAGGCTGTGGTTAAAAGCCTTAGTGAAGAGAATACTGTTAAAATTTCATCTTCATTCCAAAGAACCCCGTTCACACCACAGATAAAGAGATCTTCCTCCTGGGCAGGATTCTGCTCTCTTAGCATGGGGTGATGGGACAGCAGATGTCACAGAGCTGTGGGGTCACTGAGTTCAGGTCCTGGACCCACCATTTACTGGTTGTGTAACCTCGGTCATGTTAGTTAACCTTTCTAAGGCCCGATTCCTTCATTCATTAAGCAGGGGCGCAGAACACCTGCCTCTCAGAGTGTCCTGAGCCTTAATGTAAATGGCAAGGTCGCAGTAGCCATTAGCGCTTTCTTTGCCACCTCACCCCCACCCACCCCCATCTCATTTCAGATTTGAATCTTCATCAGTCATCCTCACTACCTCCGCCACTTATCATACTGTCTTTCAACACCCAGTTCACTTGGAGAAGCCTCATTCTCTCCACGTTCATGGGCTATTAGCTGCCCTGACAACTTTAGGTGATGAAAAGCCACCGTTCCGGCTTGGGCGGCAGCGGCTCAGAGCCTGCGAGCCCCGGCCGTGAGGGCTGTGCCCCAGAGCCGCCTGCAGGGGGCAGCATCGGGCAGCGTGAGGCCAGCCGGGGCGCCTCCTGCAAACCGCTGGAGCCCGGCTGGGAAGGACCGCCGAGGAGGCGCTTGAATTCAGACTCCAGGTGACAAAGGACCCAGTTTGCACCGCGTGGGTCTGACACTCGGCCTCCCAAGGAGTTGGGTCTTTGGGCGAACAGGGGAGCAGGGAGTGGTTTTGTGAAAGCACTCGGGGCCCCAGCAAGTCCAGCGGGGTTTTTCTCATACCCACACCTGGACTGACTAGGCACCCATCCTCCAGAAGCAAAACGCATCTCTTTCTTCCCCATCCGTAGGGCCCTTGTTTCAGATGCCCCTTCCTCCAAAATGTGATGGGACAGAGAGCCTGACAGGAGATGGGGAGCTAGCTCCCCTGCAAGCAGTTTTAGCTGTTCACACGGCTCAACACCATTCCGGAGTCCTGGAGGAGACAAAGGATTAAAGGCACACAGCTCTCGGCCCTTAGGAGCTATTAATATTGTTGACGATGTGCAGATGTGACCCTGGAGAAAGACACAAGGATACACGTCATCACGTGCTCCGTGTCTGGTCAGGCACAGCCAGAGGCTCCGCAAGCCCTGGGACCCGGGATCCGGCCTGGAGTGGCTTTTTATGATTTGTGAATTTATTTACACGGAAAAAGAAAGGGACAAAACGATTAAAATCCATCGAAGCTGCCCAGAATGTGGGATCACTGTAGGGACAGATGATCTGAGCTGTGGGAATTTGGAGACGGGATTTATTAAAGCAGGCAGCGTTAAGCGGCCTGTGAGATCTGTGGGACTCGGTCACTGGGGACCTCAGAGCTCAGGGCCAATGAGAGACAGTCGTCACTGACTCTCCTGTTGACTTTAGCTGGGGTGGGGAACTGCGATGTCACCATGACATCACCACCTTCCAGGAATCACTGAGTCAGCTTGAGGCCTCAGGCAGGACCCACTCACTTCCTCCAACAGTGGGGGCTGCTCCCCTACCCCCGGGCAAGGCTTCGGGCCAGGGTTTTCTCCACCATCCACCAGGGCTCAAGGCAGTGAGGGCCTGGCCAGAGTCAGCTGGGCAGAGACACCCTGGCGGGGTGCCAGAGGCGCTCACTCCCACACCCCCCCTTCCTGTGCTGCCTGCTGAGGAGAGAGGCCCCTACGGAGGGTCACTCCTGGCTTGGAGTATGAGTGCCCCCGGGGAGAGGTGGCCCCTTAGCTTTGTCAGTCACTTGTGCTCCTTGTGAACAAACTGAGGTGTTTCTTTTTTTTTTTTAAGTTTATTTATTTATTTTCAGAGAGAGAGAGCAGGCTCATGAGCAGGGAGAGGGGCTGAGAGAGAGGAAGAGAGAATCCCAAGCAGGCTCCACACTGTCAGCACATGGGGCTTGCTCTCAGGAACCGTAAGATCATGACCTGAGCTGAGATCAAGAGTTGAATGTTCAACAGACTGAGCCACCCAGCGCCCCTGACAAACTGAGGTATTTCTAACGAACTAAGTTGTAAAGGAGGGATCAGGCAGGACCAAGAAAAGGGAAGTTGGGGCTGGGGGAATAAGTGTCAGAGCCAAGGTGGGAACGGCTGGAAAATAAAACCCTGCCTACTTCACATCCGAGGGTTGTTCTAGGTACGGTGTCATGCTTCAGTCAGCCACGGGGCAGCGGGGCTTGTCCAGGCCCACTCCTTTCTCATAAGAAGGTGGGCATCTAGACAGCCATACTCATCCGGTGGCCCGAAACCTGGGGACAGGGCCAGCACTGTCTGTAGCCCTCAGGGGATGAGTTTCTCTCGCCTCTTCCCCAGCATCGTCATAGGGGCCCCCCTTCCTCCCCAGGTCAGACCCCTCCCTTCCCTGTTAAGAGAACTCAAGCCAGAATATGCGCATGTTGTATCAGAGGCTATTTTATCTTTTCATTAAATCCAATGACCTGTAAGCTAGTCTTATGAAGACAAAAATTAACCAGTAGGCAGTAATGAGATTTTATAGGACTGCGAAGGTCCTGTACTTTCTTCCTCTTTTTCTCTTTCTCACTGCCCCACCCGTACACACACACACACACACACACACACAATCTACCATTTTGATCTTTTATCATATGCTTTCACTTAATGCCAACAAAACCCTACCAGGTTAAGTATAGCCATTTCATAGACAAGAAAACTGAGACTCAGAAAGGTGGAAGAAATTATCTGGGGTCACACAGTTGACAAAGCCAGTCTCAGCTGGGGCCTTTACTACTCAGATACTCTGACTCAAAATAAGAACCTCTCCCGAGTCATAAATTATAAAATTAGAATTTCATTCAGCAAGTCACAAAATCTTGAGGTTGGAAGACATTTTAAAGGTTGTCCAGGCAGATGTAAGGTCCTGGCTTCGGCTTGGAGAAAGAAGCTCTAGAAAATGCACTGTGTCCTGATTCGGCCGAGGCCAGCTCAGGAGTATTAAACACTGCTTTTGGGTTTGGAGCTGAAATCTCTCTCCCTGTAATGTCCACACACTGAGTCTGCCCTCGGGAACCCGGAGAGCCTGAGTAGTGTGTCACTCCTGAACTGTCTTTCTCCAGGCTACATGCTCCAGATTCCTTCCTGCTTACTCTTGTGTGGCAGTCTCTCAACACCGCGTGAAGGGGGTCTTGTTTCTCAAGTCTCGCAGTGAGACCCCAGCATGACTACTGTGTTACACAAGTGAGTGGTCCAGCCCAGAGAAGAATGGGCCAGACTACAACCCCGTCATTTTACTTCACAGATCTTTTCGTTGTGGTTACTATTTTAAATGTTTATTTCTTTTGGGGTGGGGGAGGGGCAGAGAGCGAGGGAGATAGAATCTGAAGCAGGCTCTAGGCTCTGAGCTGTCAACAGGGATCGAACCAAGAACTGGCAAACTGTGAGATCATGACCTGAGCTGAAGTCGGTCGCTTAACCGACTGAGCCACCCAGGTGCCCCCACAGATCTTTTCTTTTTTAATGTTTATTTATTTTTGAGAGAGAGACAGTGAGTGAGAGAGAGAGAGGCAGAGCACAAGCAGGGGAGGGGCAGAGAGAGAGGGAAATACAGAAGCTGAAGCAGGCTCTGAGCTATCAGTGCAGAGTCCGATGCTGGATCCAAACCCACAAACCGTGAGCTCATGACCTGAGCTGAAGTTGGATGCTTAACTGAGTGACCCCCACAGGTGCCCCTATTTCACAGGTCTGAATACGCTGGGGACTCATTTTGATCTCGTCACGAATGAAAACCTTTAAGTGGCTTTCCCATGAGCTGACCCTAAGCCACATCCTCTCCCACCCCTCGTCCAGCTGGATTTGAGATGTTCGTGACCTGTTCTCTCCATGTAGACAAGGCCTAACAAGCACTAGTGGGCAGTCCGGCCATCCCTCTGCCGTGCGCCCCGGCAGCCTGACCCACCAGGGCTCAGCCTCCTCTTCCCTGTGGCTTCAGCTCTGCCTGTCTACTCCGAGGCTCTGCCAACGCAGCCCCCTGACCCAGTCACCCCTCAGCAGGCATGCTGGCTTTTAATTCCCTGCCACCTTATGCACCTGGGAAGTTGTGGGAAAGAAGCAAGAGCCATGGTGTCAGTCCTCCCTCTGGTGAAACACAATTTGCCAGCATTTCCACTGCAGACACCTACAAGGGATTCTTTTCTCAGTGATCCAAATCTCATCCTACTGCCTGTCACCCCATCTGGGCTGTTTCCACCACCTTGCCCCCACTCCCGTCTATGGCTGGTGGGCAGGGCACACAGTGCCTTACCCCCCTCTCATCCCTTCTCAGGCTTGCTCTAAGCTTCTCTCAGCACCAGATGAGTATTTCTACAGGGCAGATACATCCTTTGTGTCAGAGCCTCTATTCTCAGCATGATGGCTTAACGCATCGCTCTGTGCTCAGATCCCCAGGCTTGCTGTAGATACAGAAAAGGGATCTTCTTGAAAAGTAGACAGACAGCCTTTTCCTTCTCAAGAACAGGCTCTCAAGATGATTATTAGCCTGGCATGGATTTTTTTTAAAACTCAGTTTAAAACGTGAAGCCGAGCAAGATTTCTTTGTTCCAGGATGTGTGGGGCTCCCCTGAAACCACAAACCATTTATTCAGCGAGTAAGAACCTCTTGATTCCTGAGAGTGAAAATCCAGTATTCTAATTGGAAAAATTGTATCTTGTTTCTTCCTTGTGGCCCAAGACAAACATCTAAAAGAATTTCCCTCTTTTGCATCCCATTCTCCTTACAGACTTCGGTCCTTACCACCAAATCCTTCATGCGCCCCCAATTTTGTTTCCCCTAGAACTCTACTCTTAATGTTTATTTAGTTTTGAGAGACAAAGAGAGAGAGTGTGAGTGAGCAGGGGAGGGGCAGAGAGAGAGGGCCCCAGAATCCGAAGCAGGCTTGAGGCTCTGAGCTGTCAGCACAGAGCCCGATGCGGGGCTCAAACCCACCAGCCATGAGATCACGACCTGAGCTGACATCAGACACTTAACCAGCTGAGCCGCCCAGGCGCCCCTCTACTGGACTCTTCATAACTACTTCCTTTGGTTATCTTTTGAGGGTCTGTTTCTCTCATTAATCATCCCACCTTGCAGCATCACATTCACACCCTCCAAAGGTGTGTTCCCATCTGCTCACCTCACTGTGCTTTCAACACAGGCATTAACATATTAGATTGTATGTTTTAATGTTTCTTTATTTGTTTAGAGAAAGAGAGAGCAGGAGCAGGGGAGGGACAGAGAGAGGGAGAGAGAGAGAATCTCTCCCTCTCCGTGCTGCCAACACAGAGCCTGACTCAGGGCTCAATATTACGAACCATGAGATGATGACCTGAGCAGAAACCAAGAGTCTGGACACTTAACTGACTGAGCCATCCAGGTGCCCCAGCATTAGCATATTTAAAACCAACTGAACTGTGATTATTTTCACCCCAGCCATATTACTCTCAATATACTAAATATGGATGGGAAAGCAGGGCTTACTGTTTGAATGACATGACCTGATTTATTATAAGCGGTTCTGAGCATAGAGGCAACAAGGTCTAAACCAACGGTGACCATACCTCCCTGTCATCCTCCTGGAAACATCAGCCTCTATTCCACTCCCATCAGATACTAACTCCAGCACCTGGGTTTCTAAGCTTCGTCCTCACTCAACCCATCAGATACCGTCCAACCACCAAGGCCTCACACAACTGTGCCCTGGCCTCAACTTGGAGCCAGTCCTCAATCAGCAGGATTCTGTGGGCTACAGAGCAGCCACATCCCCAAATCTCTTCACACTCCATAAAATTTCCCTAGCACAGACACATGTCTTCATTTGTTTCTCTCTAATGCATTTCAGATTCATTCATTCATTCATTCTGCAAACATTTCTGAACACCTCCACCATCAGGCACTGTTCTGGGCTACAGTGATCAGCAGGCTGGGCAAAGCCAGGCGTTTAAAACTCCATTCTGGTGGAGGTGATGCCAAACATACAAGACTACGGCGAGCAGACAAGGCACTGCAGACTGAGATTATATTCTTCGAAGGAATGAGATAGGATCTTTATAAAAGAGCACAGAAGATGACGTTTTAGAAAGGACGATCAAGGAAGACTTCTCTGAGGAGGAAGCTAATATTTAAACTGACACCTGCTAGCCACCTGAGTGGCTCAGTCAGTTAAGCATCTGGCTCTTGGTTTGGGCTCAGATCGTGATCTCATGGTTTCGTGAGTTCCAGCCCTTTGCTGGGCTCTGTGCTGGCAGCACAGAGCCTGCTTGGGATTCCTTCTCTGTCTCTCTCTCTCTCTCTCCTTCTCTTTCTCTTTCCCCACCTCGCCCTCTCTCTCTCTGCCCTTCCCCAACTTGTGCTGTCCCTGTCTCTCTTTAAAAATAAATAAACTTTAAAATAAATAAAAATAAAAAATAGACACCTGTCAGATGAGAAGAGGCACCAGGGAGGAAAAGTGGTCCAGACTGAAAGGTAGGCAAGAGCAAAAGCCCAGCGCCAGGGAGGAGCCTAGAGGCAGGGAGCACCCCCCTCCAGCAGCTCCCCCCTCCCCGGCTTTGCCCCAGGCCTGGCAAGGTCAGGGTAAGACCTGGATTTCATTCTACCTGCTGGGAGGTGCCGTGAACTGGTAATAATGGTCAAAGGTTGCTCTGGCCACTGTGTGGAAAACAGAACTGGGGGTTGGAGCAGGGGAGGGAGTGGGAAGGAAAGAAGCCATCCAGGCTATTGCTCTCTCTCCACAAGAAATGATGACCAAGGTGTGGGTAATGAAAATGGAAGGCAGCGGAAAGACAGAGGGGTACAATTTAGGGGGAGGTATATTTTGGAGGTAGGACCGACTTCCATCATATGGTTGTCAGACTCTAGGAAAGTGCATGAAAGAGCATCGCACACTGGGAGTCAAAGACAGGAGTAGGGACAGGAGTCAGAGACTGGGGTCAGGGAGAAGTGTCCTTCTGTGCACAAATGATTTGAGTGAAGAGCTGAAAGCCTTCTAGAAGGATCTGGTAGGGGTGAGGGTACGAAGAGGCAGAGGTGTGCCAAATACTAACAACCTGAAATCCGGAAGCAGCTGTGCTTCTTACATGGTGTCATAACTCATAAAGTATCCGACGAGGCAGTTCCCATATGACACAGGAATGTTGCTCTCTCCTTTGTTTCAGTGTAAACACGAGATCGAGATCGGAGCTATATGCGCACATTTCTAGACCAGCTTCAGAGCTTGCCTCTATTCGTAACAATGATTCTGCGAAGGAAGGAATTCCAAGTTCCTAAGAAATGACCTATAAATAAACTCTTGGAGCACGGCTAGTAGGGAAGTTACTCTGCCTTACCCCACGGAGTGGGGGGGAGGGGGCTAATTCCCTTTTCACACTTCACACTTGCCACAAATCCGCTTTTTCTCACAAATCAGTATTTCTGCTGCTTACTCATGTTCAGCTTGTGGCCAATTATGACACTCCAGGATTTATTTTCTTCTGTAGTGTTGCCCAGAAGGGTTTAAGCCATTAGTGTTTGTGCCAATTCATAGTAGAATGGCCCAGAGGAGTCATAGCAGGAAGCATTTTTAAGAGCCCTTTAAAGAGAGCCATACATCCTTATAAGCAAAGGCTAAAGAAAGTAAATTATTTTAGAGTCAAGGGTGAAAACAATTCCATTTTTAAAGACCTATAAATGTAACCCAAGATTCCCTAGACCTGCCAATCTGAGACACAAGAATAGTAGGAATGCATATTTGGCTGGTTCTGAGCCACATTGGCTCTAGGCTCCCCCTGGGACACCCTGTCCAGTATCTCTGGTCTCCAGGAGGACTCTTGAAGTCTCCAGAAAGGACAGTGGTCAGGAGCTCTGACAGATGATGCTCCACTGATGACCAGAGGTATGAGCCTCAGTTTTCTCATCTGTAAGATACAAAATGTAAAATATGAAAGTAGGGATAAATCTCACCTGAAGGGGCTGTTCTAAGGATAATATGATCTAGTCCTTACAAAGGAGCAGAGCATGGTGCCCAGCATCTAGAATCCATTCAATAAGTAACACCCACCACTACTGCTGCCATCACACCGTCATCATCGTCGTCTTCATTATCATCATCATCAATGCCCATTCCACTCCCCCACAGCATATCCCTCCTCCCCTCCCCTGACCAAGGCATTCTTTCCAGGCTCAGCTCCAGCTACCGTGCCTCAAAATCCAGTAGCGGCTCCTGAGGATCTCTGCAGCTTCACACAAGTGTGCTCCTGGCCAGCCAGCCCCGCCAGACATGCCCAGGCTTGTTTCCCTCACTCTCAGCCACAGGCTGGATGGCTGACACACAAATTCAGAGGTCCAGGGACACGTGGGCAGGAACACAGCACTAGCCACCCTGCCACTCACTGCCACTGGCTGCCCCCTCCTGCAAGGCACACTGCCTCCCAGGTCCCCAGCCTCCCAGGACCAGAGACCACGGCTCTGAAGAAACTGGCTTCTGGCAGGGATGCTGAAGGGAGGCATGAGCCTTCCTGAGAGTCTTGGACATTGTTACTAGGCCCTCAGAGGGGTCAACGGTGAGAGCCAAAAATGATTCACCTACAATAAAACCAGGCAATTGGGAGAAAATAGCTGGGGGTATAAGGACACCTGGTGTGGAAGACAGAGGAGAGGTAGGGGTAACACAGCAGCTCCCCTCAACTCTTCCCCATGAAAGTCCAGCGCTGCCAACACAAGGCCAAAACAAAACAAAACAAAACCAAAAAAACACTTGAGGCAGCATTCCCTTAAATGCCACCTCTGTCATTTGTAGAGTGACCTTTGATAAGTCTTTCATCTTCTGGGGAAGCACAGTTTCCTCATTTAAAACCAGGAGCACAGCCCACACCACATGTCCACCTGCAAGGAGGCTGCTGCCGTCACTTTCACCTTGACTCTGCTCAGTGGCCTAGTCCTCTTCGTCTTGTGCACTGGCTGTGTGTGCTGGGGGCTGTCAGGCCTGGAGAGTGAAGGGGGGAAGAATACACCACTCCACAATAGGCCACTTTGGTGTAAGGATTTTGAGCTGAAAGCAACTGAGAAAATGCAAGAAGAGCTCTCTGCCCTCCTGCTCTTTGCCCAAATCAGAGCAGAAATTTATAAGAGGTCCCTTATCAGCCCAGAGAAGGCACCGGAGGAAGCTGCACAAACTTCACCAATCAGCCCTTATCTCCCATTAATCTCCCCGAGATGTTTGCCTTCCCAAGTTCGCCACCCTGAGAAGCCTACAACCCAGAGTAGACACTAGATGCACACTTATTGGATGGAAAAAAAGAATGAGTGGATCCTTTTTAGAAGCTGCTTCTTCCCAGAGCTCTACTTCCTCACTAAGGATGGGGACTAACCCAAATCCAAGATCTGGGTTCAGTTTTTCAGCTGTTCAGGTGGGGTGTTTGTTTGTTTTTTAATTTTTTAAAATGTTTTGTTTATTTCTGAGAGAGACAGCATGAGCAGGGGAGGGTCAGAGAGAGAGGGAGACACAGAATCCGAAAGAGTCTCCAGGCTCCAAGCTAGCTGTCAGCACAGAGCCTGACATGGGGCTCAAACCCACGAACCGTGAGATCATGACCTGAGCTGAAGTCGGATGCTTAACTGACTGAGCCACTCAGGCACCTCTCAGGTGGGTGTTTGAAAAGAGGTCATGAACTGGTGAAACGAGGGGCCAGGAGTAGTGAACAGCCTGGATAACCGTCTCTTTCCCCACTCGTGCAGAAGTAAAGGCGGGAGAAGGAAGCAGTCTCTTCCCTCTAGGTTAGGCAGGGCCACTGCCAGGACCCATGAGCCAAAATGCCACCCCTGCCCCACTGCTGGTCTCTATACCCCTGTGGAAGGGGGGGACAAGGTCTCCCTTGAGGAAACCAAAGAAATAGCTCTTGCAAGAAGAGCCTTCTAGGGAAACCCTTCATCTGTAACTTCTCTGAAGGTGTCAGGCACCCACATCTGGGAGCAGGGAATGAATAGTTGTCTTTGATCCTCAGCACCAGCTGGTAACTGGACCCCACAGCTTCCAGGGCATCCAATGTCCCGATGCCATGGGGAGACACAAAATGTAAGGCAATCCCAATCAGTAAGCTCAGCACCTCAGGGGAGAAGGAAGCAGATGGACCTTCAAGATGAGGTTTTGGGATTGAGTCTCGGGGAGCCCCTGCTATTCCCTATGGCCACCTGGAAGTCCAGCCAGCAAGTGACCTCACCAGGTTCGAATTCAGATCTCCTTTCTGTCCCCTCCCCCACCCGGAAGCACCCCCACTCTGTGACTTCCCCATTTCTATAAACAACCACGCCATCCTGCAGCCAGCGCTGCACTCTGCTCTGTGTGGGAGTCCTCCAGGCCGCTCACACACCTCTCCACCCCTGCCCTCCCCACTGCTCACTGCGTGGTCTTCCACCGTGGCCCCACCGCTGTCCCTTCCCGCTTGGCTCCCCCTTAGACCACGGCCAGGACAGCCCTGACCACGTGATTCCCCTCATCAAAGCTTTGAACAGACCCCACCCCCTAAAGAAGAAACCACAACCCACACAGGGCCTTCAGGACTCCACAAAATGGCTCCTGCCTGCCTCCCAGGCTGGGTCTCCTGCCAAACGCCTGGTCATGCTCAGCGACCTGCCCCAGTCCCCGCACGGGCCCTGTGCGTCTGTGCCTGCTGTTTTTTCCATTCAGAAGAAGCATCGCCCTTCCAAGTGTCAAAGTCCAGCTCAGTTTCCAAGGTCATTTCAAAGGCCCTCCAGGAAGCCAGTCCTGAGCCTGCCTTCCCATCAGGCCTGGCCAGCAGCACGGCTCAGGGGAGAAGCCCAGGCTTCTGGGGCCCAAGCAGCTTTGCCCTTTACTAACTGAATGATAGCGGGCCAGCCCTTAGCCTCTCTGGGCCATGGTTCCCTCACCTTCCTGGCTGCTTGGGAGGATTGGCCGGTGCTCCACACACCACCGTTGATACAAAGCCACCTCTGTCCCTTCCTCAGGTGGTCCGGCTGGGAGCTGCCGTGCAGACGCACCTGAATGTGAATGGACATCTCAAGTCAAGCCCTGCTTGTTTCCGGCTGCCCATCAGCTGCATCTGGTGGCCTCCTTGCTGGGGGGATTTCTAAGCTACAGCCTGACCTTCTTCAAGGCCCAGGAGCCTCTCTGGCAGTGAGCACTTCCCCCATCACCCACCCTGCTCCTCACTGAGCCCTCCGGAGCCCAGCAGGGCCAATGCCATGCATGCACATCGCTTGGGGCTCCCCACCCCCACCCCACGAGAGCTGCAAAGTGCTTCCCAGAGCCTCTAACCCACCTCTGATCTTCAAGTGACTTTAATAGAGGGGAAAATCCCATGCTGATTGGTGTTAAATGGGCCAATTTGCACGAAATCAACCACATTAGTGGTATGGCTTCTCCCCGTCCTCAGCCATGATTTCGATCAGTGTGCATTTCCTGCTTCAAAGAAGGTAAAAGTGACTTAGTCCTACTTTCCAGGTGGGACCAGAAGACAGACGCTGACAAGGCCTGATGCAGACAACAAGGCAGATTTGCGGGAGAGCAAAGGGGTAACCACACATCTCAGGGCCAGGGGCTGGGAGGGGGTCAGCACTGCCTCAAAGAGCCCCAGGAGAGGAGGCAAGCTGAGGTCGGAGAGAGGGCCAGGGACGGAGGCTGACGGGAGAAGTGCCGGAGGGAAGGATGCTTCCAACCCAAGGCCCTTTTGTCCTGCCTCGGGCAGAGCAAGCAGGCCACCTTCTGCGTCCTTCCTGACCTCCCTGGGCGCAGACCCACATCAAAGGGCATTCAACACAGGTTTTCTCCCCACCCCAGAGACCAACCATCACATTCCTTTCCGAAGGCCTTCTGCTGGTGGTGGCAGTCCTGACAGGGACCCGGCCTGGGAAGCTGCTGGGCCGGCCTGGGCTGGACCCTGGGGCTCCCCTGACCTGAAAGCCAGGCTGCTCTGTCGGCCACCCCCCGCCCTCCGCTCACCTACAGCTGGCCAGGGAAGGGCCGCCAGCCCACACACTCTCACTTCCTCTTTCCTAGAACAGAAATAGGGCAGCAACTTCACGCATGCGACATGGAGAGATTCTTGTACACCTTTTCCTACTCCTGGACTTCATTCCTCTCCGTATACTTTATACCCCCTTCCGCACCACTCACGTTTTTCTCGCCACACAGCTCACTCTCACCCTGTCTCTCTGTCTCTCACCTCTTCCCCTTTATAGCTTTCCTACGAGGGCCCTCACACACCGCACCTGTTCTTTCTGAGCCCTCCTCCTTCCCTTGTGAGCCTGGCCCCTTTCACGCCTCAGAACCCTCGGTCCCTTCTTCCCAAGGCCTAAGCCCAGAGTGGCCTCCACCTCATTCCCAGGCCCCATGTCCTCCACCTCCAGCTTCTCCTCAGCTTGGAAGAGGGCTGGCCAGAGAAATCGGTCTCCTCTGCCTTTGTCCCTCCTCCTGCATCCCCGGCACACAAAAGGGGCCAGAGGCACCAGATGGCCTGGTGCTAGCTGAGGGACTCGGGGAGGCTGCCGCCCCACAGAGGCCCCTGCTGGGCCTTCGAGCTAGTCCAAGCTGCTGCCGGGCCCAGCCGCCCAGCTGGCAGAGGAGCGAGGCGGTGGGCCAGCCCTTTTCCCCACAAGGCCAGCTCCCCCTGCCCAGTCTGCCCCTGGGCCAGTCCAGGGAGAGGGAGGGCATGCTCACCAGCTGAAAAGCAGAGACTGTCACCACACGTCAGAGCTTCAAGCACCGGAGGCCAGGCCCAGTGGCCTGTGGGGGCACTGGCTTTCCCTGGAGGAAGAGTGTCTGGGAGTTTGCTCTTTCTATGGGACAGGCTGTGCCAAGGAGGGGCCTCAGCAATGGGTGAGTGGGCCACAGAGAAACTACCTGTCCCCCAAGCGCCTCCTCCAAAGAGGTTTCATAATGCGGTGAACAGCATGAATGGCTACCCTTTATTCAGTGGCTAGAGGTGAGCCAGGCCATGTACTAGGTCATTTACTGTACTATCCTTAATCCTTCAATAGTCCTGCAGGGTATTTGGATCCCCATTTTACAGACAAGGAAACTGAGGTGCAAAGTTCAATGACTTGCATCACAGCCAGAAAGGCATTTAACACAGATTAAAGCTTCTCTCCAGGTCAGATTCCTTAAATCTTGCTAAGGTCACATTCCAAAGGTGGGTATCTACTCTCTCTTTGTGCTCCAAACATCCCATGAATGGCTTTAAGAAAGCCACATGGTGCGGGGCAGAAGCTCCCAACGCCGGCTGGCCACTGCAAGAGTCCGGAGGACTTTTTAAAAAATCAAGATCCGGGGCGCCCGGGTGGCTTAGTCGGTTAAGCGTCCGACTTTCGCTCAGGTCATGATCTCAAGGTTCGTGGGTTCGAGCCCCGCGTCGGGCTCTGTGCTGACTGCCAGCTCAGAGCCTGGAGCCTGTTTCAGTCTGTGACTCCCTCTTTCTCTGACCCTCCCCTGCTCATGCTGTCTCTCTCCTAGAAATAAATAGAAAAACATTAAAAAAAAATAATGTTTATTTCACCACATTATGAGTAGTATATGGTGCTTGGCAAGGTGCCAGGCATACTGTAAGCAAACAGTTGAGGTCAGCTCCCTTCCACTTCCCTATAGAAACCTGAGGGTCCAGAGTCCAGACTTCAGAAGGCTTAAGAGAAAGGGGTGTTGCCCACGAATATCGCTCATGTTATGCTGACCTTTGATTCATACCTTAGTAAAAGTCCATGCACCCTGCCTCAGGGTCAGCTGGCTCCCAGAGCCACAGGACAGACGACCACAAGCCAACATCGGGTAGGTGATTTCCAGGGGTGGGACATCTGCTCTCAGAACTTCCATGGAAAGGGCTTGAAACTGACCTACTCCACCCATGAAAGATCAAAACCCAGCCTTGCTAAGACTTTCTGGGAACGTGTCAATGTTCCCTAGGTTACCTTCCCCATGCACCAAGGGACATACGTTCAGAATCACCTTTACCAGCTAAGCTACCCCTCGGGACAGTGATAGGCTTGCCCCCAGAACCAAGCCCTTCTGCCTTGTCCAGCCACCATCAGCCCCTCACCAGTCCAGAGTGTCATCTAACCCCACCCCAAACCCACTTCTCTATTTTGGAAAGGAATCACCCCCAAATGCACCCTTTGCTTCCAACATGGAGTGAGCTTTGACTTAGCTTAAGGGTGAGCCAGCTCCCTGAAGCCTGGATGACAATCTTGCCTTTTCACCCTTGTAGTGGAGGAGACGTGGGTTCCAGGAAACCCCTCACCATCATAAGGACATGCCTCTGTCACACAGACACCCTGTTGGGACACTCACCTTCTTTCTCTCCCCCACCTGAGAAATGTGGAGGCCATGTCACTGTCTTCACCTTATAGACAAACTGCCTGAAAAGTTAGGCGACTCATACAAGCTCCCAGAGCAAGTGGGTGGTGGACTGAAGATTCAATCACCGGACTTCTGAGTCCCAGATCAGAGCATTTTCTACTCCACCATTAGCCACCTGTCTACAGTCTATCTTGAGTGTGTTTCTTTTTCTCCTTCTTTCCTGCACCCAGTGGAATCACCTGGATTACTATAATAGCCTCCCAGTGGGTTCCCTTGTTCCCATTCTTGATGCCTAAAATCTGTTTTCCACAACAGCCAGAGTGGTCCTTTTCAAGAAGTGATCATGTTACTCCCATACTACGTGTAAGCTAAAACCTAACTCCTTACTAGGACGTAGAAGGTGCTGGTGATCTGGCCTCTGCCTCCCTGTCCCTCCTCCCCTGGCACCTCACTCCCCCTCAGCTCCTGCATTCCAGCCTTGCCGGCCTCCTTTCCACTCCTGGAGATCCTCCCCTGGTCTTTGCACACGTTCCTTCTCTTCATTCTTCACTCTGGGTACCATCCTACTTTATTTGCTTCATAGCACTTCTAACTATCTGAAAGTATATTATTTATCTACTTCTTGGGGCTTTGTGTGTGGGGGGGGCGTGTGTTTTGGGGGCTGTTTTTTGTTTTTGTTTTTTGGTTTGGTGGTCGGGGGTGGGGAGGGGCTGTCTGTCCGTCTCCAGTGCAATTCCTCCCCACAATGTGAGTTTCACAAGATAATTTAGTCATGTACCCGGCTGCATCCCTACCCAAAAGTAGGCACTCAATAATCACCTGTTAGATGAACAGACGAATGCTAAGGAGACCTCAGAGATGCTGGGCTGATGGGGCAGCCGGACATTTCCCCTGCGGTGGAGAAATGGCCCTGCAGGGCTCCAGGCAGCCATGCAAGAAAGCACATCAAGTCTGAAACTTAAAGACATAAAGACATCACATAAAGCCAGCCAGTTGTCTGGCCAAGGAAGAAGGACTTTTGGAAACTAGGACGTAAAGAAGGGAGAATAGAAATGCTGGTTTTGTGCTGGTTGCTATGATTTTTTAAGGCCATTCAAGGGGGTTTCTGCAGTGGCTCAACATGAACAAACATGAAACTTCTAGAAAATAGAGGAACTCGGTGGAGGAGAGAACTAAATGCTGTAGGGTAAAATGAAGAGGCTCCCAGAGCTTGACCACAGACATGTGTGAGGTCACATGGTCCTCAGAGAGGCCTCCTTCAGAAGAAAACAAGAGAAAAAGGAGGGGGAGGAGGAGAAGAAGGAGGAGGGAGAGGAGAGGAGAGGAAGGGGAGGATGAGAAAGGGAGGGGGATGAGGAGGAAGATGAGGAGGAAGAGGGGAGGAGGAGGTGAAGGGGAAGAGGAAGGGAAAGAGGGGAGAGAAAGGGGAGGGGGATGAGAAGGATAAGGAGGAAGAGTGGGAAGAGGAGGAGGAGGGGGGAGGAAGAGAAGGATGAGAAGGGGAGGAAGAGTGGGAAGCAGGCGGGGGAGAGGAAGAAAGAGGAGTTGAGGAGGGAGGAGGGAGGAGGAACAGCAATCACAAACACGGCAGCCCAGCAACCACAAAGCAGGAGTAGCCAGTTTCCAGATGACCTTCACAGTGAAGGTCATGTGGGGAAGTCCCAGCACCCTGACTTGAGAGAGTGGCCAGTGTAGTCAAGGGAAGAGGCGAAAGGGGAAGAGCAAGGCAGCACCACAGTGAAATGCTCCAGTCCCTCCTTGCCCACCTCCTCCAGGCAGCCCGAGCTCTTCCTGCTCTCACACCTGCACCTGGTTCCTGCCACAGACCACGTCTCTGGGGCTATTTGATGCCCCGGGATGATGTGACACATCTCCCCGAAGCATCAGTTTTACTTGGTTACTAGGTGGGAGGCATTGTCTTGATTAAACATATAGAGAGTTATAAGATGCTAGATGTATGTGAATTTTTAAGACGAAATAGGAGTATGTCAGAAATTTTGCACATGTGGTTGTCTTTATAAACCACCCAAGAGATATTCACCATTTCCCATTGTTCACAGGTTATCACTAGGGTAGTGTAATGGGCATACGCAAGGGCTCTGGCACCTGACTCCTTGATTTGAGTCCAGTCTCTGCCTGTATGACCTGGAACAAGTTATCCAACTGCTCTGTGCCTCAGTTTCCCCATCTGTGATAACAGGCCAGTATTCATAGCACTTGCCTCATAGAACACATGCATAAAGTACACATAATAAGCAGTAGGAAAGTGTTGGCTATTCTATTGTTCCCGGTGGGAAAGTGGAGAAGTACCATGACAGATGTCACAGCCCTTGACCCTCAAATCCATGCCACCTCCAGCTACCTTCTCTCCCCAGCAAGAGCACTGGTAACAGTGTCTGGCTCTCAGGCATGACTGATGAGGTACAGGCATCTGCAGCTTCCTCCCAGCCTCCTCCACAGAGGTGGGAATGAAGGCTCCGTGGAGTTCCCACCTCCGGGCTCTGCCTGATGTCACATACAACCCTTACCTCTTCCCTGGAAGGCACTTCCTGGCCTTCACTCTCTTCCTCTTTCTTACCAACTCCTGCACATCCTCAGGGCCGAGGCTGGGACCGAAGGGAAGCAAAGTAGGGCTTTGTAAGGGCACAAAATGTAAGGAGGCTCTCACTCTCAGAGTCGTGCAGGTGGTCAGGGCTCAGTTCAAACATCACCTCCTCCAAGAAGCCCTCCCTGAAAGTCATCCATCCAAGTCTTCTCGGATGCCCCTGATGGCTCTTCCCTCCACTCAAACTTCACAGTAACCGCCTGTTGGTCAGTCTGGCTCTCTGCTGGGCATGAACTCCAGAAGGTCCAGTGCACATCATCCCTTTTCCTCCTGCAGAGCCTCCTGCTTTGCTGAACACAGGGAAGGAGGCCAGCAAATGTTCGGTGAACAAATGTTGAATGAATCATTCTACAGGAGCCCCCAGAAGCCTGTGCTCATCACCCAGGCGGGGTGGTAAGCCTGAGAATGAAGTGAGGAAGGAAGCAGGGGACAAAGGAAGAGGGGAGGGAGCACACGGATGGCTTATGGTAGAAATGCCCTTGACCCGAGGGACAGGCACCCAAGAAAGAGCAAAGTGCTCCCTTCTCCTTCCCGACAACACACGGCACAGTATTCTGGAACTCACTCAATCATTCCTTCATCCGTGCAGCGATCCTGTACAGAGCGCACTGGCACCAAGCACTCCGCTGGAGGTGAGAGACCCAGGGGGACAGGCGGGGCCCTCCTCCAGGCCTCCCAGGAGGCCACCATGGGCCCAGGCGTTTCTGTTTCTCACCATGCTGATTACGCCCCCCCACCCCACCCCCCACCCCCGCTGCCACGGGCATGGGCCCTACGTGCCTGGTGTCAGTGTCCTGAGTCACAGTGATCTCACTGAGGGCTTGTGCTTCAGGAGAAGCGCAGCCACGGGTGATGGAAACAGACTAAAAACACCAGGAAGTTGAGTTATGGCACTCTGGGCACTGCTGATCCTGGCATCCCTGGTCCCCTATCCTTTGTCCCCTCCCTTGTAAAGTCCTGAGAGGCTCCAAAATGGCCCAAAGAGAATCCCCACACTGGAAAACCTGCCTCCAAAAAGGAGGGGACACAGGAGGCATCGAAATGGCAGAGAATTTGTCTGGATTTGAACTGCCAGTGTGGCAGGTAAGTGCTGAGTGGCGACGGCTACTTGGAATCTCTTATGCTCCAGTCCTGCCATGGTTGGTGACATGATATGACAGAGTCCACAGTGGGGCTTCAACAAGTGCCGGCTCTCTTCCCTTGAATGATGAACTATACGATATCTCCATAAAGCTTCATAAAATTTCTTCTTGTAATTCATATGTTGCGGTGTCTCCCCCACTTAAAAAAAAAAAACAATTTTCTAAGGCTGTTTATCAATAATCATTAGAATCGTCAAGCACCAGATCATTCCACTTCTGCTCAGCAGAGACGCAAGCTCCATTCTGGGGACAGGCGGCATAAGGGAGGGGTAACCCAGGGCATCTGGAAATGCTAACAAAAAGTGGAGAGGCCTGGGTTAGGCTGAAAGACATAAATGGGAGCAGGAAGGTAAATGGAGATGGCTGAGGTCAGATCACGAAAGACCAGCTTGAGTGAGACCTGTGCTGGGAAGCATGTGGCATCCTGGGGGCCAGCAGCAAAGGAGAAAGAAGAGTTAAGTGGAGATGCAGCAACTACAAATAATCAAGGTCCAGGGGCGTCTGGGTGGCTCAGGTGGTTAAACTTCCAACTTCGATTCAGGTCATGATCTCAGAGTTCATGAGTTCAAGCTCCGCATCGGGCTCTGTGCTGACAGCTCAGAGTCTGGAACCTATATCTTCCTTCTACAGATTCTGTGTCTTCCTCTCTCTCTGCCCCTCTCCAGCTCATGCTCTGTCTCTCAAAATAAATAAATAAATAAACGATCAAGGTCCAGTCCAAAAGGTCCTTTTTGAAAGTTTATTTATGTATTTACTTTTGAGGGAGAGAGCGAGCAGGGGAGGGACAGAGAGGGAGGAAGACAGAATCCCAAGCAGGCTCTGTGTTATCAGTGCAGAGCCCACTGTGAGGCCCGAACCCAAGAACCGTGATATCATGACTTGAGTTGATATCAAGAGTCCGACACTCAATCCACTAAGCCACCTACGTGCCCCTAAAAGGGACTTTTACTCAAAATAATGGGTTTATGTTTATCTTGGAGCTCAAAGAGAGGCACCCTCCAGCAAAAGGTTGGGTGGGAGAGAGTGGTGAAGGCTCCAAGCGAGGCCACTGTGATGACCAGGCTGATAAATTCTTAGAGGCTGCATTAGGACTGTGGTCCAGGAATAAAAAAGAGGAAACAGATTCAAGTGATATTTGGTTGGTAAGAACAATATAGAAAATAGGGATGAGAGAAACGGAGGCATCTAAGATAACTTCTACATTTCAGGCAGCTAGACCAATGGCCATTTGCCTGCATAGGGAACCTAGAAGGAGTCAATTATAGTGAACTTGGCTTTATACAAAATGACTTTGAAAGGGGAGCCTGGGTGGCCCCTTGATCTCAGCTCAGGTCGTGATCTCACTGTTTGTGAGTTCAAGCCCTACGTCGGGCTCTGCACTGACAACACAGAGCCTGCTTGGGATTCTGTCTCTCCCTCTCTCTGCCCCTCCCCTGCTTGCTCTCTGTCTCTATCAAGATAAATAAACCTAAAAAATAATAATAAAATAAAACAAATTGAGTTTAAAATACTTGAAGGTAGCACTTGCAAGCGGTACAGGGTTCAGTGCTAAGGCCAGTGAGTAGATCCTATGTACTCCCTTGCCTTCAAGGCTCTGTTCCTCATCTGTCAAAATTGGCTGATGATGCCTACATCATAGAATTATTGAGCAAATATACACTAAATAAGATAGCTGTGGGAAAGCACCCAGCCCGATAGCTGGCACATGGTGGGAATTCCATGAATATTTATTGACCCTGAAAGTGATCATGACCATTGACGTTTCTTTGTTGGAATACCATCACCACGAGTGCGTGGACACTTCAGGGCACTTTAGGCTAGAGGGAGAGGACTGTGGTAAAGGTTGTAGGGACGACCAGCCACTGAGGAGGGAGCTCTTCGCGTCCACCTCCGCAGCTCCCACATAAGGGATCTGGCCTGCTTCTTCCGACTCCTCCCCAGCCTCCCTGCCCCAACAGCATTCCAGAGAAAAGGAGGTGCTCTCCAGCCTGACTCATGCAAACAGAGTACTGGTTTCTGACACGCAGGCCCTGAGGCAAGTCTTGCTGTGGGAAGATAAACAGGTTTTTATTACCTCCACCTTAGGACAAAGCCTCAACCTCTGGCTGCTGTAAGAGACTCATTCCCCGGAAGAAAAATGACCTCCCGCTGCAGTGGTGCATGTGACACCTCCCTGGCTGGACTCTGAGCTCTTTGAAGGTCGGAACTGGGTCCCTCTGTCCCCATTTCCTCCTGGCACCTAGGCACATGCCCACCTGAGTATATGGTCGAGGAAGGTTTATGGAATTTTAATTCCTTTGTGTTTGGTTTCTGCTTTGGAGCCAGGGTCTTCCGCTTGAGGTAAGCAGACTCACTCCTCAAAACTCAACCCAAAAACATCATTCATACGGAGTCAAGGTTAACAGGGTCCAGGGCCAAGAGTTCCTGCTGTTTCCTCGTCGACCTTCCCGACTCTGCACCTGCCCCAGCCTATGGTGGTGAGGGGCTCCGGAGTAGATTCCCAAGTCACGCCTGAGACAACGCGTTAGGTCCTTCAGTAGATAAATTCAGTTTACCAACCCCCACATTATATCACCTTGAGCAGGAAATTGAGGCAGCTCCAAGAACTTTCTCCTCCCCCGCGGTCTCAAACACTGGTCTTTGGAGCACTGGAGAGGAGCACAAGACACTAGGGCCTGCTACCTGACACCCCCACGGGGGCTTGCCACTAAAAACAAGCCAATGAACACAAGCCCACCTTCCTCCCCTATGTCTTCTCCTTGCTGGGTCACCCCTGCACCCTCTCTAGCCAGGATAAATCAGACAACTCTGGGCTGCCTCTCCAGCCAGCTACGGCCATAACATATGCTAACTGAGCCTCATAACAGCAGTTCTGGTGTTTCAGCAAAAGGGCTGCTCCAAGACTAGTCTCCCCTTCCCTGTGGTCCCCCAGGCTGCCTGGGCTACCACACTGGGTGACCAGCCCCATCTGTCTTTGCATTTGGACTAGCCTCTGACCACCCCTCCACCACCACCCCCGGCCCCCCCGCCTCAGGTGAGCAGTCAGTGATCCAAGGTCTCCACTTGGAGAACAGTCCATTTAGATTGCAGAGGTTTGGGAGACCTGGGGAGATTTTCCTAAATGAGATCCACCCCCACCACACCCCCCACCTCCAGCACAGACTCCTAGTTGCCTAGCAACTGGAGGATGAGCTCTGGGAAATCTGGAGCTTATTCCACAGCCCCCTGTGCTGTGATGAGCTCGGTGTGGCCCACCTAGGGGAGGGAATGTGCTGCAGCTGATAATTATCAGGGGTAACAACCATAATCCCAGACCTACTATTATTACTGTGTTTACCAAGGAGCAATTGCTACAGAAGCTCACACCACTGGCCTTTCCCAGGCCCTCACCCTTCCCGCCCAATGCTGACTAAGGGAGTAGAAATAGCCTCAGGCTGTTCCCAGGAGTAGAAGCCACAGCCTCAAAGTGCCCCAGGGCGTTCTGACACCGGTTCTGCCACTTAAACTGCTCCCCAAAGCTGTGAGTGGCCCCCAAAGAAGCCAGAGGAAGGATGTGAAAGAAGTTCTGGGTACACACCCTTGACCTGCGCGGGGGCAGGAAGCATCCAGAGCTGAAAGAACCAGAGATGATGTTCCGGATCGAGGGAGGCTGGTCTTGTTAAGGGAAAGCTGGGCTCTCTTTCTCCTTCCTGAAGCTGGTGGCCTGCTGTCTGCCTTCCTGTCTGAGTGGGCCACTCAAGGCCAGCTAAGGATGAGGAAGAGATATGGAGTTGGGAATGTTAAGCCTGCCCTCCACCCCCTATTCCCTAACCCTTCTGGTTTCTTCTCCCGCTTTGCTAACTGTGGTGGGGAAGAGTAAAAGGGAATTCAATCCAGTGTCATGATGCCAGTGAGGAAGGACAGAAGTCTGTAAAGCCAGCCCACTTGCTTCTCTCTTGGGCACTCCCTTGTTTATGACCTCCCAACCTAAGCTTAATTGCTGGAAAAAAAACACGCTGACTCGCAGCAAATTTTCTCTCAGAGAATGACATGTCACCCATCCAGAGAGACTTCCAACTCTGCCTTCTGTGTGAGTGCATCCTCCGCGCCCTTGGTCCTCGATCCTGATCTAGCAATCCTATCCTGATGTGTCTCACCCCTTTCCTTATGGTTTCTTTCCCCTGTGAGGCAGAGACCAGAATATCCTGGAGCCTACCTGGGAAGGAAGACCATGAGAGCCAACAAATCAAAGTCCTGGAATCTTAGACTGTCAAATTTTGGCATGGCATTAGTTCTAATTGAATTTAATATTCCCATTTTATAGGTGAGGAAACCAAGGCCCAGAAAGGGAAGGTGGCTGTCCCATGATCACAGTGCCGGTTAGTGGCAATATTGCAACTGGGTCCAACCTTCCAGACTTCTACTCAATTGCTCTTTCCAGCCCACCAACCTGTCCCTCAGTTGTTAGCACTTGGGGTTCAGGTCACAGAAACATAAACTTCAAACAAACACTTGAAAACCTAGCATTGTAGGATTAGATGCCAAACACTTTGAACTTAAAAAAAAAAAAAAAAAAAAACATTTATAAGGGTCTTATCCTATCCTCAAAGCATTATTTTCAGGTAAATGAAGTTGATGTTACTCTCATTGTATCCATTGGGAAACTGAGGCCAGAAAAAGTCGCCCTTAGTCAGAGCAAAGATATGTCAAAAGTGGGAAGAAGAGTTCATGTTTCCTGACTTTATCCAGTGCTCCTTCCACTGTACTCCATGGCTCCGGAAGTTTAGCACTGTCACCAACTAACCAAACTAACCAAATGAAACTGTCACAGGAGCCCTTCCAGAGAAGACTGGCTGGACCCACCATGGCATTTTAATGTTGAGCTAACATGTTTGCTTCCTCATGCAAGTCACTGGTTCCCTGAACCTCCTTCTTGGGGAAAAGCCATTTTTCCCTCTCTCCCCACTTCTCCAAGTCCTTGGAGAAAGAGCACTTCCACCTGATTCCCACTCCTGGTCAGGAACGGCAGTGAGAAGTGCCCGCTCAGCACTCCTGGGTGCCCTGGGGCCGCTGTCAGTGGGTGGTGGCCTCCTGCGCCTTCTGCAAGCTGTGGGCTGCTTACCAGGAAGCCCAGCTTGCTAGGGCAGTTAGCTACCTGCTCCTGTGTTGGCCTCCCTGCTCTGGAAAAGAGCTTCTCTGCTCAGACTCTTGCAGACACTGTGATGAGGCAGTGGGTCTCAACCTTCAGAAAGCATCAAGATCACTTGGGGAGGGAGGATAAGCAGCCCCATCCTGAGGGTTTCTGATTCAGTAGTAGGTCTGGGGTGAGCCTGTGAATCTCCATTCAGGTTCCCAAGGGATGCTGTTGCCACTAATGCAGAAGTCACACTTTGAGAACCACTGCAATATAAAGGACACGACCCATACAATCTGCCATCAACTGCACGGGTCTGGAGCGTAGGGCGGATCAGAGAGCTTGGAAAGGAGGTTTGGGACTGGGAAGGAGTCTGACTGAGGACCAGCCACCTGCATTGAAATTCAGCATGTGCAAGCAGTGTTCGCATGTGTGACTATTTAGATGCTCATCCCCAGATGAATATAGCAATTTGGGATGGGAGCCTAAGACGAAAGGCCCTGGCAACTCAGATGATGATTGTCTCACTGTTTTCACTCCCCCTCCTCCCCTCCATGCTCAGCTGCTTCGCTCCAGAGAAAGTTCCCTGAGCTTTGACCTGCTGGTGCCTCATGGGCAACATGGGGTGGGTGGAAAGGGTGCACAGCCACAGGTGTCTAAGGGGACCTGTCTACACAGCATAGAGACCTCAGGGTGAGGTGCAATGAGGAGGTCAGAGAGCAGAGACTGGTGATTTGCTGGCCAGGTGGGAACAGGACCCAGACAGATGGCTGAAGAGGGAGATGCCCAGTAGGAACAGGGAGAAGGCAGGGGCAGGCAGCCCAGCCCATCCACTGCTGTCATCTGCTGGTGACTGCCCCTCTCCCCTTCTGGGCTCCTTCAGAGGGCCCAGCCAGGGCCAGATGTCTGCCAGACTTCTAAAAGGGCAGGAATCTACCCCCTTGGGAGGGGGAGGGGGGCAGGGGGGCTCTGGGAGAAGGGGGCCACCTCTGTGGTGGAGTTCAGATGTGCATCCTGGCCCCAGCCTCCTGTCTCCCCGGCTCCCCTGGGGTCAGGAGGCCTGTGAGACAGAGAAAGACAACCCCTCTGCCAATAGGTGAGCATAGATGCTCGGAGCATGAGATGCCAGAGAGGGTGGGAAGCAGGGGCCTTACAGCTCAAAGTAATGACTAAATGCCAAGAAAGCTGGCCCAGCCCTCCTGAGTCATTTCCCAAAGAGCTTCCCAGTATCCAATGGGCTTACTGTGTCCAGAGTCTGTTTTACCTGTAGGCTGGGGAGGATGTAGCATATAATTTAAGGGACAGCCAGGCAGATTACCTCCCCCCAGGTCTCCCTCCAGGTTTCTTTCCCATCACCAACAGTAGGCCAGAAATTAGTGTTCATTGCTTTGGGACATAAGCTGTTTTGGAAGGGGGAGCATGGGGGGATGGGGGGTGGGAACACAAGAACTCTGAGATTCTTCTTTGCAGCCAAAGGATGTCATCTGGGAGAGAATGTGGGGTTCATAAGAAAGCAAGTGAGGGCAGAAAGAAGACTTGAGAGTCCCTACCCCACCCTACCCCCCATGAGGAGGCCCTGCTCATGTGGCCTCATACTTGTACCAGAGGAGCATCTCAGACACGCCATCCCTGGCCCTGTGAGCAATATGTTTGGCCTCCTCCAGGCCTCCACACCCTCGCCTCTTCCTGCCTCCCACCTGTCAGGCATGTTGCAAGACTTCCCTGACCGATGTTTACATAATGCTCCAAAGAAGAATGACCCAGTTGCCAAATGCCAGAGTCACCTGGCCCAGTCACCCTTTGCTCCTCTGGCTTGGCCTTCCCACCAGAGCGGAGATCACACTCAGCCACATTTTCTCACAGGGCCTCACCAACCAGGAGGCCAAGCAGGCTTCCTCGACCTGCTTTTGTACAAAGAGGCGGAAGGAAGAGAAAGAAACCTCTAGTTAGTCCCCAGTATGTAAGGAACTGGAGCAGACACTCTCACATATATTACATTATCAAATGGTACAACCCTTGCGTGGCTCTATGATCCCCACTTTCCAGCTGAGGCAACAGAAGCAGGGAGGTTAAATGGTTTGACCGAAAGTCAGAGCTAGTGAGTCGCAGAGCCAGGAGTGGAATCCGGTTGCCTTCACCCAGGTCTCCCCAAAAGCAGAGCCTGAGGGGCGCCTGGCTGGCTCAGTCAGTAGGCTGTGAGAACCTTCATGTTAGGGTCATGAGTTCGAGCCTGACATTGGTGATAGACTTTACTTTAAAAAAAATTATTTTTTTTTATTAAAAAAGGCTCATATGCAAGTAGTGTATTTGGGTATGTGATCCAAGAAGGCAGAAACAGGGAAGGCGAGAGAGCCGATAACAGTGGCAAACTGTGAAGCTGTCAGCAAGGGTTGACTGACTATTTGTCAGTCCAACGGGGCCATCTGAGAATACTCTGAAACACATCTCAAAATCATTCAGGAGGAAGAAAAGGGGAAAGCATTTATCCATTTTCCAGAGTTCTCCATTGACCAAGAGTTACTCCACAACATTAGCTACTTTGTATTCTTTTTTAAGTAGACTCCACACTCATCAACCTGAAATCAAGGGTCACACACTCTACCGACAGTGCCAGCCAGGTGCCCCAGCTCCTCTGTATTTCTGGCTTGTACATACGCAAGCCTGGGAGTCATGCACAGAACTAGTCACAGCAGCAGAGGCTAGAAGTAGATTATTTGCAGTGAAGACCTGAAGAGGTGCCTAAGGGTGATGGCTCTGAACACAAGCCCCACCACAACACCACAACATCATTGTACATATGATGAGTGACTTACACACGGTCACCGGGGCACCCAGGGGAAGAGCCAAAATGTGAATCACACACTCTTCATTCAACAAATACTTATTACAGGCCCTCTATGTGCTAGACCCTGGGGTTCAGCAGGAACAAGGAAGGCAAGATCCTTGCACTTATGGAGCTTAAATTCTGAGGACACAAGACAGTTAGCAACTGAACAAATAAACAAGTGCTGACTGTACATCAGGCACTGTGCTGAGTACCAGGAAACCCCAGAAGAAATTGGATTCCTGTCAAGGAGACAGAGGAGCAAAGTACCATAATCTAATATGGTAACCTCTATGGTTAGGAGATGCATACTCTCATCTAAAACATAGAGAAGGGGGCATCTTACTCCAGGCTGGGGAGTCGGGGGACATTAGGGAAGGTTTTCTGAAAAGATGAGACGTAGGTTCTTCTGAAGGCCTCGCTAGAGTAGGGGGAAGGGAATGGTGCACTCGAGGGAAAGAGAACAGCCCAGGTGAAGACAGAGAGGAATGAGAGTATGCCAGCTCTGGAAAACTGCATACACTTGAGTACCTAACACTGTAGTGCTTGGGTTTCATTCTGAAAGTGAAGGCAAGCCTCTGTTTGTGATCTAAGCCCAATTAGCTCTTGAAAGTCTCAATCACGACTGGAGGTAAAAACCAAGCAGTCGGCATAGACAGCCCACAACAGCCTCGGAGGGTCCAAGAACAGCTGGATCTGAGTTGTCTGTGTTACAGGACAAGAGCTTGGCTCTCCATACTTGATGGGGCACAGTGGGCTCACTCCTGATCATTCTGCCCAGCGCCCCATTCTCCAAGTCAGTTCTTCTAAGGCTGCAGAGTCCACCCTCTACCCCATCTCTTTCAGCTTCCAGCTCCACTCCTCCCCTCCTCAGGCTTGCCTCTTACAGGCAGAAATCCAAGAGGGGCCGCTCAGGGACACTATGCCATTGAGGGCCGTGAGTTTAGATGAGGTGCCTCTGGCTCTCCTTTGCTTTGCATGAATTACTTACAGGGGCTTTGCAGCTGAACCCCACCACTGAGAGCTAAAACCAGAAAAGCAACCAGCATCTGGCCGCATCCTTCGCAGAGGCCCATCACATCCATCATCTGGGCAGGAGAAGAGTTTCCTGCAGCCCACAAAGGCGACCCGCAATCCCCCTTGTGAAACCGAGCCCCTGGCTTCCGTTCATTCTTCAAAGCAAAGAACCCAGTGATGATCTGAATGCAGACACGAGCAAAACTCCCAGCAGCAGCCTTCCTGTCCTTAAATTCAGGACAGAAAAAAATGAAATCCCACTCCAGCATCCTTCCATCCAAGAGAGGCTCTGAGATGACCCAGGCCAGTGAGGGCCCAGGCTCAGCCTCGGAGTCCTTCGCCTCCCAGGGACGATGTGAAGGCAGCAAACCCGGCTCCTAACCCCAACCCCGGTGTTTGGATTTTTCTCCCTGGACTCATCCCCACCCCCAACAAAACTCCCTGATCCCTGCTTTTGCTCCTTCAGGCCCTTGGTCTGCACTGGGTGGCCCCATCCTGTGCCTGTGGTCGACTCCTTAAGGCAGATGGTGATCCACGACTTCATCATCCCCAGAGAGAGAATATTTGTCCCACCAGAAGCTGCAGGCTGAGAGGAGTCACAGTTAGGGGTGAGTGGGTGCCCCTCCTTTCTCCCTGCAAGGCCCTTCAAATCACACAGTCAGGTCCTTCTGCAGCTACAGGACACGACTCCCTGAAGGACATTCTGGCCACAGGATTCTGAGAGTGTCCACGGCTCAGAGGGAGGTGGAAGTAGGAGGCTATTCCAGGCCTCACACAAACCTAAACCAACAAGGCAGAGCTTTCCATCCCCAAGGATGCCAAGAACGTGAATGAAATGGATCCCTGGGTTGCTCTCTTGAACAGGGAAGCAAATTAGAATCCTTGCGACTCCTCCCTTCCTCCACTCACCATCCAGCAGTGTCACCTCCACCCCACCCTGCTGCTCAAGGTCCTGAGAGTCCTACAGATGCAGAGACTCTGTGGGGGGTCAGGGTGGGGTCGGGTGGGGGTTGCTGCTGGGCTCCCCCCAACCCCAGGGAAGGGGCTCCTGGGACTTAGCAGAACTCCTCTTACCAAAGATGGGAAAAGAAGAATGGGCCCCAGAGCTGATTCCAGGCCGCCCAAGGGCTGGGATATCATCATCTTTCACCACAGCCATGGCAAGCCCCCACCTGCTCTGTCCCTAGCTCCTGATCGGAACCAAAAAAACAAATCCGTCTCTGTAAGGCCTAGGTCCTCTAACTGACACGTCTCATCTTTTAAAAAGACCAAGAGAGATAAACCTCCCAGTCTCTTCTTGGATCTCAGTGACAGATTTTTCTGATTCACCTCATTACCTCCTCCTACAGGGGCCCATTCATTTCCACCTCATTTTCCTCCTGGTTCTCATTCCTGTCCCCAGCCTAGCATATCCTGACAGGTGGGCTCAAGCCTCACTCAGCTTTCACTCTTGCAGACACTGCCTACTCCCTCGGCACTTGTCTCTGGATTACTAAGGCTTCTCTCTTCTGCCCCTCTCCTTCAGATCAAAGCCCTGGAAATCTTTCAGTCCAGCATTTCAGCAAGAAACAAACCACAGGCCAATGGTGTAAGAGGATGCTGACTGCCGGGCTTTGACTGAGGAGTAATGGGGGACAGGACCTCTCCCTCTGGCCTGGAACTCTTCCTGCCTCGGTTTGCTTCGAGTGTTGGTGGCCTCTGCAAAGATCTTAAACCCCGCCATCACATCTCTGAATCTCCCACAGCCTCTAGCAGAGCAGCAGTACAAAGTACACACTCGATAAATACTTGAATAGAATCCCTGTAAAGCTTGAGTCATTCATTGAACACTGCCTAGGACAATTAGTATATTCCAAAACTGCAAGCTCCTGGAGTTATAAGGGACCATGGGGCTCATTAGTTCACCCCCCTCACCCTAGTACAGGAGCAGATGCTACAGGGTTTCTGACAGATGGACATCTAGCCTAGATGCTGATCATCTCCATGACCACAACTAAGGAAGCCCGGCTCTGTCATAGTTGAGGTCTCTGGTTACGAGAAAATCCTTTCTACTATTTGCCAGAAATCTCCCCTCCCCACCGCCGCACCCCATACACTTCCACACAATGACCACAAGACAGTTAGTAGGGCTTGTTTCCTGGGAGAATGTAAGTTCCCTGACGCACTAACTCAGTGCCCCCAGTTAAGTGCCCAGGGCAAATTGGCTTGCAGATTGGTTTGCAGATTGATGGTGGTAGCAAATTCCCTCTAGAGCACCAGATGAGTAAGACAGAAGGAAAGGAAGCCAAGCCCCACAGCTCTGCCCACACTTGTCCCAACCCCAAGTAGCCAGGTCTCCACTCCTTCAAACCTCCCTCCACCAATGAGACAGAGACTCAAAACTAAAAGAAACAAAAGGATCCTAGTTCTTGGGCCCCCTTCCTGATGCTCACCCAGGCCATCAGGTGCTATCGATAACACTTTCCCACCAGAAGGGCTCACTTACAGAGAGAGCAAGGATGCGCTTCCCCAGGCTAAGGAAAATGAAAACCCACTCCCTCTGGCCCCTGCTCAGTGTTCAGGACACTGTTAATGAATCCAGAAGATGCGAAGACAAACAGCAGGTTAAATTTGGACTACGTTTCAGACAAGCTTTCCAAAGCACAAATCCATTTTTTTTTTCATTCTGAGGCTTTCAAAGAACAAGATGCCACATGTATGGCCAGAAACCTGGTTGGCAGTTTTGTAGGCATTTGGATATTAAGCGAATGAGGCTATAAAGACGCACTATGCAAATAATAGTCACAGGACAAACCTCTTTTAGTCTGTAACTGAGCACCTTGCCTGGGTTCCTGGGGCCTACAATGGGGACCGAGCTCAGAAAAAGAGTGGAGGAAATGGAGACCAATACCGATGAGTATTTCTTCCCTGAGAGACTGAGTTTTAAGGTTAAAAAGGACCAAATAGGGATCATAACAATGGTTGAGATGAGGTAGTGCTAAGTGGCAGATCTTTACAAACTGTAAAGCCCTATATAAATATGAAGTATTATAGACTATAAGAGCAGATTCACACCTACAATTCCTCCTGAAGTGTTACATACATATTCCTTACCTGAGGCATAGTTTTACCCTGGGAAATACATTTTTTATGGAAACATAGAGAAATAAAAGCTGACCTTTGTCGGACAGCAAAGAAACAAAAGAAAATGGATACATTAAAAATGTATCCGCAGCATACATTGAACTCTGCCCACCTCTCTTAAATATGTCCACCAAATCCGCTGACCGTCCCCTCCAGGCTAAGGCAGGCAGTCCCAGCGGGGTTCTCAGAGATGGCAGCATAACCTTGGCCTTGGGCTTGGCTTCACAGTGCTAAAAAGGAAAGAAGTTAAAACAATGCAAAGCCCTCCCACCGGATTCCATTTCTTCTGTTGGCCACTTCCTTCCTTCCCTCCTTTTTCCTTCCCTTCCTGCTGGAGCTACTCTGCCCCACCTTCCTTCCTGGGGAGGAGGACCTGCCCTTTCCTCTTCTAGGGCTGGTGCCAAAGGGATGAACAATGTGATGTTGAGGGGGGGCAGGGGCGAAGGGAGTGTAGAGGTGGGAAGAGGCAGATGGTGTATGAACTAAAGAGTGACCACGCAGAGATGGACTGAGAGAGATGTTTACTTGGATTTCCAGGGTCTCTGGCCAGTTCCCAGAAGTTTCCTTTACTTGAGCTTGCAAGCAAAGAGACTGCTAAAGGCAGGAGCAATAGAACCCCCACACTCCCAACTACAGCCCCACCCACGGAACCCAAATAATGTGATTTCAGGGTCACGGAAAAAAGGGTGATGTCAGCGAAATACCAAGGGGTTCAACCTCGGTAGCCATTTGCAGTCTCTCTTCTGCTGAGAGAAGAAAAGTGGAAAGGAAACTGGGAAAGAGCCGATGTCCAGAGGATTTCTGTGAGTCTTGCAAAGGCTGAGGACAGAAAGTAGGTCTGATAGGAAGGAGAGGGCCAATAGAAAAGGTAATGCGAAGCTGAAAAATGGGGGGAGGGGGGGATGTCAGTCGTCCTTTTAACAGATGCATTAAGCTACCAAATTTGAGGAAGTGGGAAGAGGGGCAGGTCAAATGGAGTCGTTTTTTTCTTTTTTTTAGGGCAAAGCTTTAGAGTGAGGGCCAAACTTAAGGTGGCGAGGACAGAGAGAAAGCTCTGCAGGAGGCAGTTGTGAGCGGTGGAAGGGTGCGAGATGAAGGCGAGAATGGGAAGAAATCAAAGGGTCCATCGAGTGGAGGGGGGCACCCCGCTTCGTCTAGCGAGGGCGGCGGCGGCAGCACGGCCAGCCGGGAGCGCCTCGGGCGGCCAGGATCCCCGCGGAGGAGCGCCGGGGAGGAGGCGCGACGCGCGGGGGGCGGGGGCGGCCCGCGCCCCTCCGATGAGCCGGGCTTCTAGCCCGCGGGCCCCGCGCTACAGAAGGAGCGCATTGTTAGGTCCCAGGCCGCGGCAGATTGCCGCTGTCCTGCAATACCCTCGCACCCTGGCACGGCGCCACGGGCACCGCCCGGGGTTGGAAATAGCTGCGCCGTCCCCATGGCGACGAGGCAGCGACTCCGCCCCCGCCCGTCCGTCCTCCCGGGGCCCTGCCCGCCTCGCCCGCTGCGCAGCTCCGCGGGCCCCTGCCGCGGCGGCCTCCCCTCCACCTGAGCGCCCCCCGGTAACCCAGGCAACGGTGGCCGCGGCGCGCCGGAGGCTCCTCCGAACGCCGCCCGGCCCCGCCTCCGCCCGCGCCGCCCGCGCCGCCCGGCGCCGCCCCGGCCCGGCCGGCTCGCGAGGGAGGGGCCCGGCCGCAGGCGCCGCGGGCGGCGACGCAGGAAGCCTCTCCTCCTCCCGGGCGGCCCGGCCCGGAAAGGCGGGAGCCGGGGAGGAAGCTCCGCGGCGGCGGCTGCGGGAGCGGCGGTGCGGGTCGTCCATTCGGCCCCGGAGCCTCCCCCGGCCCCGCCTGACCTCCTGGCCCCTCGAAATCCTCCCCAGGTCTCCCCGCCCGCCCTCCTGGGAAGGAAGAGACCTTGGCGGAGGTTCCTGGGCCTGCTCGGCCGCAGGAAAGAGGGAGCCGGAAAATAAAGCCCTCTCCTGCCCGAGGACGGGGGTCGGGGAAGCCGGGAAGTGTGGGCCGAGAGGGCACGCGGCTGGAGGGCGAAGGACCCAAGTGGGAATTGCTGTCGGGAGCCGGGGACGTGCTTTTCAGGCAGCACCCTCCGCACATGTAGTGCGTCCCGTGAGATAAAAACGTGCCCGTTGCTCCGCGCTGGAATTACCGCCCCCACCCCGCCCCTGGAAGATTTCGACCCTGCAGGACCCTCGGGCGCTTTGTTTGTCGCTGCGGTTAGAAGGAAGTGTTGCAGATGCCAAGAGTGTCTTCAGCTTCCAGGGTGATTGGGGCAGAATTGAGACTTTCTGACCCACCGAATAGCGGAATAAGCGGCGAGAGGAAAGGGGCAGACCAGAGAGAGTTCCATTTATACTGTCCCTCCTAAGGGGCAGTGTCTGCCCCTGACTTACTTGGAATGTGTACTTGTGCAGGGTAGAGCCCCTGGCACATAAGAAGGTTCTGAACTAAATTAATGTTTAGTGAATGGATACGGTTAATACCAGATCGTGCCTCCCCTCGTTCAGTTGTTCTAGATGGGCAGGGCATCTCGAGGAAATACACTAAGAAAGTATCCAGGGTTCCTTAAAATTTGGTCTCAAAACAAATGAACGTAATAAAACAATACTTTTGCATTTGTAAAGTCCTTTCCTCTAAGAATATCACCTCATTCCATATATTCCACTCCAAACTCCATAAAATTGCAGAACAAGAAGGAAAGATTCATATGAAGCAAGTAAAACTAGAGTCTGGACTATCTGTGGTCCTAGAGAGGAGCTAAAGAGGTAAACTGTGGTCCTTAGAGCCCTGTGTTTTCTTTGAAGTGGTATAGCAGTTACCTTGTGGAGTCAAGGACGAAGTCGTAGGCATGAGATTTGCTGCACTCTTGGGCCTAAGTTTCCTCATCTGTGAAACGGTTGTTGTGAAGATGAGGTGCGTTAATGTGTGAAACATTCTTCATAAGCTATAGGATATGCCACATGAATGCTTTAGTTATTGGGACACCTATAAATTGGTATACAAGCCATGGTTCATATACTGTAGCTTGCCAACTGCTTTCCCAAGATTTAGCTGGTTATTTCTCCAAATAAGCCTAGTAAGATACAGACTACCTCCTTCCAGTCTCCTCTGAATGGGCAATTCAGAGAGAAATTCAGTTGTTTTTGCAGGACCTCTCCTATACCCTTGACTTAATTTGGCAAGCACCAGAGGACTTCCCTTTTCCTTCTTAGCCGAAAAGACCGCTTCAACTACCGTACATTCCAAGTGTGGGCACCAAAACCTAAGCCCGGAGGAGCAGCACCAATAAGGGGCAAGGGATTATAAAAGAGTAAATGCTGATACCAGACCAAGAAGACAATCTATGGCCCATAGAGAAAGACAACACACAGGGTGCCTGGACTCAGGAGGGTGCCAGTTGGGGGACATGGGGACAGGGCTGAAGTGTTCTATGTGCTGTTGAATCTCCTTTAATGTCACTATGGACTGAATTATGTCCCTTCTAGCATTTCCCCATGTATATGTTGAAGCCCTAACTCCCAATGGGACAGTATCTGGAGATAGGAGGTAATTCAAGTGAGTTCATAAGGACTGTAGTCCTATAAGAAGAGGAAAAGAGAGGGCCGCCTGGATGGCTCAGTCAGTTGAGCGTCCTACTTCGGCTCAGCTCATGATCTCACGGTTTGTGAGTTTGTGAGTTCGAGCCCCACCTACGGCTTGCTGCTGTCATCGAAGAGCCCACTCTGGACCCGCTGTCCCCCTCTCTCTCTGCCTGCCCCCCCGACTCGTGCTCTCTCTCTCTCAAAAATAAATAAGCATTAAAAAAGAAAAAAGAGGAAAAGAGAGATCTTCCACCGCCACTACCATGTGAAGACACAATGAGAGAGCAGCCATCTGCAACCCAGGAAGAGAGCCCTCGCTAGAACCCAACCCTGCTGGTACCCTGGTCGCAGACTTCCATCCTCCAAAACTGTGAGAAAATACATTTCTTTTGTTGAAGCCACCCGGCCTGTGGTATTTTGTTATGGCAGTCTGTGCAGACTAAGACAAATATGTGTTCGCTTGGAGCAGAGCGCCCCTCCTACCACCTCCACCACCTGGCGTTTTGTTCAGCGCTTCCACGGTTGTCTCATTTTTAATTTGTAGCCGTGTGAGTTGGAATTGGCAGGATTTATTTTAAAGTGAAGAAGCTCAAACTCAGAATGATTAAATGACTTGCTGAAAGTCATACGGCATGCAAATGGCCGAACCAAGACCTGTCTGAGTTTCCCCAGACAGCAGCGAGCCAACTCGTGCTAAGTACTTACCGCATGCTAGGTTCTGATCTAGATCATGGAGATGGGGAGATGAAAGTGTTTTTGCGGTGGGGAGGGCACAGTCAGGTCAGGAACAGAAACATGTGAACAAATAATTACAAGCAAGGAGGTGTCTGCAAGGATTAATTGCCAGCAGGTGAAATGGGGAAAGTGGTCCAGGCAAAGGACTCTTGGCAAAACACCGTCTGTTGGGGAAGCCACAGTACCGCTGAGCACAGGGGTATAGTGGAGGCAAGGAAGAGGCAGAGATGCCCCAGATGCCACTGGAGACCCATTCTTCCTCCTACCTAAGGACTCTGATTGTCTCCCCAGGGACTTGGCCAAAGGGGAGAACGAACTGGAACAGAGATCAAGGCTAAGAGTCTTTGAGGACTTGAGAACCCTAAGGAGAAACAACAGTAAACTAGGTTAGGTTTGTATTGACATTCTCCAGCAAATTATCTTTGTGTATTTGTTTGACCTGAGGTCTACCAAGGGTTAGTTTACTGTGGCCAGAACCATTTGTAAATAAAGTGATAATGTTCTTTAACTAGGGGAAGATATGAATTGCACACCTATGGCTTTTACTAGCAAGGTGTCAATGAATTCACAGAATCACAGGTCTCCAAGACCAATTCGTGATCATCCCTTGCAATGGAAATGCAGATGAGGACCCTAGTTAATGAAGGGAACAACAGCCCTCTGTCCCCTTTTGGGAATATTAGTCCAAATTGTTACCAGTTATAGTCGGATACAAGGATTCACTTCTCTTCTGCTGTTTTCTTTATGAGCACAAGTTGCATACTTGTGTTTATCATGTCTTGAGTCCACTCAGACTTTTGCGGATTTATTAAATCATAGCACTCAAATGCCCTCCCTGGGGGAGGGACTGTTGGTTGGGGAAGAAACGAGCCCAGTAGGACTACTTGCACTTCAAGGCCTTCTCCCAGAAAGCGGGGAACCAGGCCTGCCCCGCTCCCTGGGGTCCTCATTCTGAGCACCAGGCCAACAGCCAATTTAAGGGCTGGTTCTGGGATTTCAACACCTCTGTCTGCCTGGGACCAAATGAAGACTATCACCTCTACCTCACTGGAGACCTCATTAGAACTTGAACTCTGGTCTTTGTTCCTTCCCAGTGGGTTCAAGGTGGTGGAGAAGGTGAGGGTAAAGGGGGATCGGCAAGCTCCCAGCTCCCAGAGCAGCAGGAGTCCGACAGCCTCTGAGAACTGGGAGCGAGTAAACAACCAATTACCTACAGGACAGCCAGTAACCAGAGAAGTGGCTGGAATGATTTGATTCTACTCACTGCCTTCACTCAAGCCCTGCTCCCACCCAGCTTCTCAAGACTAATCTCACCACCCTCTGCCTACTTTCCAAGTGAAATTCCACCCTCACTAGAAGCGAGATTCCAGGGCTGAGAGGCAGAAGGCTCCATTCTGGCTATATTCTTCTCAGGTTGGCCATTGTCAACATCACTGCTTTGTCTAGATTGTGAGAAGGTGAAAGCATCAAAGGGCGCTTCTACCCTCCCCACTCCAACACCCATTAGAGCCTTTGAATCCTTTGAGGGAAGAGACTTTAGGAAAAAAGAGGTGACTCAGAATCTGCTTCTTAGAAACTGGAGTGGGAACCCAGCTGGGCTGCAGGAAGTGTGGGGTCAGAGCAAAAAAAGCCTCACATTCCATTCTCTCTTTGGCCTCGAGCTCCCTCCTGCCTATTGCCTCTAGGCTAGTCGACCCCCCCCCTTTTTTTTATCATTCTCTGGTTCAACGGATATCAGTGCAGATCCTCATAGAAAGGCCTCTACATATATAAGATTAAGGTCCAGTAAGGTCTAGCACTTATCTGCAAAGAATTTAGAATCTGGGGAGGCAAGGAATTTCATGCAACTAAAAAACATGTACATAAATAGCAACACAAGGCAATGTACAATAGATGGCTCAGGAGAATTACCACTGCTGCTATCAGCCCCAGCCATTCCTCACCTGGATCACGGAACAGACCTCTCTAACTGGCCCCTGCCTCAGCCTGCCTCATCCTTCTTTCCACTCTCAGTCCTGCCTCCACACTATAGCCAATGATGGATCCACATGTAAATCTGAGTGGGTCCCACCCCTGCTTAAAAGCCTCTCTTGACTCCCCCACATCTTTCCAGATGAAACCAAACCCCTCCCGTGGCATGCCTAGCCTTTTGTAATCTGACCTCTCCTAATCCTTGGTAGCACATCCCACTCTACACCCATGTTCCAACCAGAGTAAAGCATTTGCAATATCCAGATAGTACCAACTCTCTGGCCTCAGGGCCTTTGCACATGCAGCTCGAACTGCCTGGACTGTTGTTTTTTTTTTCTCTTACTTCCCATTTGGCTAATTCCAATTTGTCTTTTGGGACTCAGCACAGAAATAGCTTCCTCTTCCCAGGACTCCTTCCTTGACACTCTGTCTGGGTTAAGCACCCCTCATCAGTATTCCTGCGTCACCATAGTATTAAGCCAAATTGTAATGAGTCTTCTATTGCTCCCCCCCTAGACTTCAAGTTCCTTAACCTAATTTTGTACCCAGTGCCTGATACAGAACAGACAATAATTGATGGCTGAATGAAAAGCTGAATGGCAGGCAGAGGAGTTCATAGAAAATGTGGAAAGTCATTAGAGGCTTTTGATTCCGAGACTGAGAACATCACCAAACCATATTGTAAGATGAGTAATCTCTTAGTTACCAGGTGTGTGTGTGGGGGGGGGTGTTGAGGACAGGGGAGAATAGACTGAAGTAATAAGAGCTTGAAGTAAAGAATAAAGAAGGTGACAGTGAGGAGCAGGAATGGAAATGAGCTTTAAGGTGGAGGTAATGCTATAAGCATTAGCAAGTGTTTAAATGTGTTCGCAGAAGAGGGGGATGAGACTAAGGTCTGCCGCCCTGGTGTCTGAGAAGGAACTTGAGGAGAAGCGAGGGGAAGTCAGGAGGCGGCCCTGGATGCAGGTAGCAGTGGGGAAAGGGCCACCAGGGAATCTGTGAGAGAAGATGATCTGTTTGTTTTTAGAAACAGCTTCAGCTAATTAGGACAGAAAGCAACCAGACTGAAGGAATTTTGAGCTCTGGGTCGAATTTTGTCTCTGGGTGGTCTAGGCAGACAAAGACGAACACGTTAGGGCCCCATCTTATCCTTTCAGAAAATTGGGATGAAGGTCCAATGATGCCGCTGCTTTGTGACTTTTATAGCTTTAGCATAAAATGATGCCACTACCAAGCAGAGCTATTAATTCTTTTGCATTTTCCCCCACCCCCGTTCCAGAAGACTTTGCTGGGGGATAATGCTGTTTCTCCATCTGGACGGGGCTATGTTTTATCAAACACACTGCACTTCTCAGTCCATTACCTTCTCCTTCTTCTCACATTCTTCCTGTTTTCTGACTCTGCGTTTATTTTAGTCTTGTGTTTCTTTTGAAATCACCACAGACATCTGTCTCTCTCGCCTTCCCCACGCGTCCACCCCTCTCCTTTCCCACTCCTATTCTCATCATTGCCTGAAGAGACCTAAAACCGCTCGGCTTCCCTCCCTCTTCTCTCAGTATCCGGAGCCTCTTTGTTGGGCAAGTCTCAACTTGTTCTCAGCCTCAGACTAATCCTCCATAACACTGAAAATGACAGATGAGGTCAGACTTTGCTTGGGAGGGAAGGAAGAGAAAATTTCTTACCCAGGAAACCACGCTCATTCATAACTGGCTTTCCAAATGAGAACAGACTAGAGGGGCGTGTGTGTGTGTGTGTGTGTTTCTGCTGACAAGAACCCCAGATTCTGCTTTCCTCATAGCACATGCCTGCATTTTGATGTTTTGGACTCCTAATATGTAAAGAGGAGGAAGCATCAGAAATGTACATCTTTAGATGAGTAGCTGGCGGCACTAGCATTTGGGAGAGTGAGTGATCCTTTATCCTCCAGAATCCTCTCTCAGTTTGTTACCTTGCCAACTAGTATGCTGGAGTTTAAGCTGCAAGAGTCTTTGTGGGCTGGGAATGAGGAAGACAATGCAGGCTGCTGATTCTAACAAGGTCCCTGGAGTGATTTATTAGTGTCTCCGGTCTCCTTTTATTTGACAGGAGAAGGAAAAGAAAGTGTTTCTTCCTTCTGATAAGAGATGCATGCTTAGCAGTTTATATATTCAAACCCCATTCACCTCAGTTTGGTTGTTTCTGGTTGGTTCTTTCTTAAGAAATGCACAGGCCCTTTCAATTGACCTAATGTTCTCTCTAGTTAGCCTTCTGGTTCTCCTTTGCCTTTTATGCCACATTTCTTGGAAGAAGCTGGAGCCTCCACATCCTCCCCTCCCCAACTTTATAATTGGATTTTTCCCCCTCCTGTCTTCTACCAGAACCTTTCTCAAAATTCACTGGTAACAACCCTTAGTTCAGTGACTCTGTTCTTGCTTCCCTTCACTTCCCTCTTCCTTCCCATCTCCCTTGGCTCCACTGCCACCTCTCCACTAACTGTTCTTGCTACCAGTGCTCCCTTACTACCCCAGCCCCTACCTCCAGGCTTCCCCTTTATTACATTGTTAGCTTCTGCCTTTCTCTCTTGCTTGGAGAGTTTCTTTATGCTCTCAGGGTTAAGGACCATCTCTAAACTTGGCCATGCCCCCCTGGAGAGCAGCATATGAAAAGCAACACACACACACACACACACACACACACACACACACACACAAGCCTGCAGGCAGTACCCTAACGCTGGAGGCATCATGAAGGAAGGATTAGCATGGGGAGCTAGGTCTTGAGTGATCTCAAGCTGAGAAGTTTACACTTGACCCTGAGATCAGTGGAAATGCCTGCTTTTTAAACTTTAATGTGCAAATCACCTCAGGACCTTGTGGAAATGCAGATTTAGTAGTCTGGGGTGTGGCCTAGATTCCACATTTCTGGTAAACTCCCAGAAGATACCTATGTTGCTGGTCCATGGACCATATTTTGAGAAGCAAGGAGCTAGATCGCACTTCATACTATCAGGTTTTCGGTGGCGGGGGGCTGGGGGGAGTCTGTATTGTTTTTGTAGCTCATCTGAAATGTAATCCAATTCGAGAACCAGGATACTATTGTTTGCATCTCTGTGTTCCCCATTGAGGAATTCCTTCTGGGTGTTCCTGTAAATACTTAATTGATAGGACCTAGGACTGAGTTGTTAATTATCTTCTAGCTTTGCTTACAAACACCAATTTATCTTCAAATCACAATTGTGAGGCAAGTGTATAATTCTTTTTTTTTTTTTTTTTTTGGACTATAAATAGAAACCAAGAAAAGTCAGTGATTCTCCAAGTAGTGAGCCACATCTCAGATTTGGTTCCCAAAGTTCCTGGCTCAGAGGGGTCCCAAAGACTGGTCCAGGGTGAATTCTAACACTGCCTCTGCTTGGGTCCTCACTTGACTCTCCGAGATGACCTACTCACTTTCTGGACCTCATTTACTCTTTTCTGACTGATAAGTAGGAGACTCTCCCCTCTGTGTCTCCTTCTCTTATAGGCAAGTTCAGGAGCCTTAAGAAGCTGCAAGCTCCATGTTAGGAGGCCAGATGCCTGACGCTGAGGTGACTTAAAGGTTGGGAAGCAGACAGCTGGGCCAGCTCACATGCCAAAATCACCCCCACACCAGATCTTTACAACTGCTCTTAGCAGTGCAGGGAAGGAGCTCCTTTTAAAAAGACATTTTGAAGAGGAAGTGGGGTGGTGGGGGAGAAAACCACAGAAATCATAGAGTAATAACAACCTCAACATAGTGTCCCATGTACCTTAAGTCTAGCTTCTGAAACTGAATTTTTGCTTTCAGGGATTTCTCCCACAGCCATAAAAATAAAAGCAACTCAAGTCTCTAAAGTAGGTCACACACAGAGAGCAAGCTGATAAATGCAGATGCCAAGGCACTTTCACCCTTTACCAAACCAAAAATAGAACTTGGAAATTGTCTGAAGAAAATGGGCACAGCTTGAGAAAAGCTGGGGGGAAAAAAAGTGGGTGGGCTGCTCCTGCCCTGGATTCACTTGACCCACAGGCAACCTTCTGAGCAAGAGAACTTGACTCCGTGGCAATTCCTCCCAATGACTGCCCCCACCGCCACCCCGCAGTACCTCCTTCCCTTCTGTTGCAGGATTCTAGCGGGTTTTGACCATTCCTCTACTCCCATTTCTGGTAACTCACTGTAAAAACTTTCTATTAATCAATCAAAGCCTAAAGGGGAGGGAGGCTGTCTGGGGGAGACAAGGCAAAGAGGCACTTTTGGATTTCTTCATCAGAGCAGCTCTGTGATTCATTATCTGTTCTAAAAAGCGGCACATGCAGTTCCAGGAAAGGGAGAGCGGAAATACTGCGGAGCCCAAGTTTGGGCTCCCCTGGCTTTGCCTCTCCTTCCCTCCATCTGGCCAAAAGCCAGGCTGTTTTTCGGCAGCTGCTCCTGTTTCTAGATGGATACTCCCATACCCACCCCCTGCTATTATGATGGAATTGGGGATCTGGCGTGGCACCAGGATTGGACAACCACAGCTGTGGCTTAATCTCCAGGGCGTGGAGTCTCCGGAGATGCTGCGCGGCTCAAGGTCAAGAAATCCACCTCTGCTCCATCTTGGCAGGCCGCAGCACTCCCAATCACAGCTCTTCCCTGAGCACTCAGACTCTTCCGCAGGTAAACCATGAATGTGAGCTTCCTTCGGAGAGGGTGGAGGGAGGGAAGACTAGCACCCAGACAGACAGATAGGAAAGACGTAACAACTAAAGCGCTGAAGGAAATTATCTAGGCCACAAAGGGCAGGGTGATGCTGTGACTGGCTAGAAACAGCCACGCAGATGTGGATCAATCTTAAGAAAAACTCGAATCGGATCCAGGAAAGGGATCAAGTGTGAGGAGTACCCAAAGAAAATTCTGCCCCTCAGAGAAAACCTCAGTGCTTTGAGCAGAGGCAATAGTTTTCTTTTACCTCAGAGAAAGCAAGTTTCCAGCAGCTGCCCTGCCCCAAGACTGGAGACATTGAATAGATCAAAGAACAAGCAGGTGGGAACACATGGTGTTTGGCACGTCCCCGAGTTCTAGAAAAACTGAAAGGAGCCTTGCCTTGGCATCCAGTGCAATGACGGACTCGGGCAGCCTGGCAGAGGCTCGGGTCATAGGGAGAAAGCAGAGGGCAACCAGGTCTGCGTTGGTGCTGAATGGGTAGAAAGGGGGAAGATGAGTCTTACTTCATTCTGTAAGTTAGGGATGTGGCTTTTCACATAGGCATGGGGGCCTCTTGTGACCAGGTCCCAGAAAACTTTATTATATAAAATAAGATTTATCAAGAAATGTCACAGGCCTACTTTGTCCAAGAAATGTCGCTAGACCCTTAAGAGAATTACCTGCGGATGATGCTCAGTGGTAGTGACAGGGATCGGTCCTTCTTCTGGCAGCTCTCAAAAGCTGATAGCCAATACTGTCTCACCTGCCTAGAAGCGGGCAGTATCCAGTGGCGGGGGGCCGCTGCAGATCAGGAAAGCAGGGGAGAGGGAGAGGCCCTTTTAGGAATGCAGTCCCAGGAGGCTTCTCCCTCCCTGCTTGTGAGATTCCAAAGGTCTGAGATAAACCCCAGGATATAGTCCAGCAAAGATGCTTTGGGCTATGTTCCTCTGAGAGAGCGCTAGAGAAGGGTTTTATTTTTAAACCCCTCATTCCTGCTGGGGGAAGGGGTGGTGGCAGGCGTTGGGAAAAACCATGTTTGGATCAGGAAGGAGATATTCTACTAGATGTGTGTATCCTTTTACACGTTTTGCTCTCACATACTCTCTTCTCTATTGTACCCTCAAGATCTGTTACTGAAAAACTCCAAGGACATGAGTTAAGATCACAATGATTCCTAACATCAAGTCTACTTCTACTGTATTTTTCCTCCCATGGCTTTCCACTGAGTAGAATTTTAAATGTGAATAATGGTTCAAAGGCTGAGAAACAAACTGCTCATTACTGGAAAGAGTGCCAGGAATCCTGAGAAGCAGACCTCACTGCCACCGGAGTTCGGCACCTAATAGTAATGGCTTCTTTCATAGTCACGGGAGGGTTGGATCGCTTTCTTTTCGTTCTCGTCTTCTTTCAGTAACTGCTGGGATAAAAGCAAGCTTAGAAGAATAAAAAATTCACAAACAGGACAAGAATATTTAGGGCAAGAGATCAGAAGTTCTTTGGTTATTCAGTGAACTGAACTAACTCTACTTTAAAAAAGTACAAGGAAATAAATGTCCATCAAACTCCGTATCACAGTAGGTATTAGCCTTTTGACCCCATCTCACAGGCTCTAAGCTGAGTTGTTCTGCCTAGCAAGTTGAGGTAAGAGATTCAATGATTAAAAAAAAAAAAAAAAAAAAAGCAGTTTTGTCATTATTGATTCCATTCCCAATATTTACTAGGTCTTTAAGTTTGAGATTTTTACCAATGTTGCTAAATAGCCCATTCCCTCCCACTTCTCATCCCCAAATCCAATTAGTGATAAATGATAGGGATGGAGAGGTTATTATTACTCTACTAGGTACCTTAGGGAAAAGCACTTTTTAAACAACTGGTTTTTATGGGTCATATATACATATATACATTCCCCCAGACCACAGCTAAGCTTACTTTGATCAAAAGAAAAGGTCCCTCCCAGAGTGATCAAGAAGTGGCTAGGTATTAAAACTATTGCTTCATTTGTAGTCACAGTGAATCTGATTTAGTTGTGTGATAACCTCATCCTGCCACTGGGAAGGCTCTTTTCCAGGACCTATCAATTAACATGGCTTAAGAAACATTCTATGCCCTAGCAATTCACGCTAAAAATAACTCTGTGGGCTTTTTTTTCTTTACTCACCCACAGAAAGCATTTGTATGTCAACAAGATCTTTGCTCCTTGAGTGTTTTCACTCCTGCTTACTCTTCGCTGAAAATAGAGTTGCTTGATATAATCAGGAAAGTCAGAGTTGGTGTGAGACATAGAGAACAGCAAAACCATGCTGATGCAACTAAGCTTTCTAACTGCCAACTGTCCAAAGAATAAATGAACCCAGCATTCAGATAGGTTTAAAATAGATTCCTCCTTACTACTTTTCTTACAAATAATACACAATTCTTTGACAGTAATGTACCTGGTTTATACACAAAATTCACTTCTAAGTTAACAAAGATAACTAAAACACTGAGTTGCTATGTATGCTCTCTTTTCTAAGAACTTTTGGGGCATTTGGAAAAACTGAGGCAGAAAGAGATGAAGGAATGTGGCTAGAGTTCCTCAGCTAATAAGTGGCAGAACCAAGATCCAAAACCAGAAGTCTCGCTCAAGAGCCCAAGCTTTAACCACTGCACTACACTGCTTCTGCAACAATTCTGCAACAAAGCCAATAATGATCTTTTCAGATTTCCTTCAAAGCTAGATCTTCCTATCAAATATGTCCACTTACATTCTCTAAATTAAGCAGAAACATGGTCCCATGGTTTCTCTTAATGTGAAAACCATGAACAGGAACTCCATTCTTACCCAAAACATATCAACTTTCCTAAACACACCAATGTTACCCCCTTTCAAATATAAAGATGCACTGAGACAGCTGTGCAAGCATAATACTTTCTAGCAACAGGAAACATTTGCAAAATTAAGGCCCTGGACCCTTTCTTCAGTTTAAGCAGTCAACACTCAGTGGATCTCTTGTGGCTAGAACCAAACTTAAACAGCTAATCTCTTAAAGAAATCCATGTCAATTTTAGTAAGATCGTGATTAGATAAGGTTTAATTCTATGAATATATTGTTATGGTGATGGAGCATAAAGCCAAAGTTCCCTATGCTTAATGAATCACTAATAAGAGTTGCAAAAAATCAAAGCACTGGCCTACTGATCTATGACACAAGTTCACATAATCAAGACTTTAAGGGGGCACCTGGGTGGCTCAGTCAGTTAAGTGTCCGACTTCAGCTCAGGTCATGATCTCGCAGTCTGTGGGTTCAAGCCCTGCATCAGGCTCTGTACTCACAGCTCAGAGCCTAGAGCCTATTTCAGATTCTGTGTCTCCCTCTCTCTCTGCCCCTCCCCAGCTCATGCTCTTTCTCTGTCTCAAAAATAAACGTTAAAAAATTAAAAAAAAAAATCAAGACTTTTGAAATATGAAAGCACCATTCATTTGCTCCTTCTGTTCAAAGGCTATACCTTTTTTTTTAATTTCTGAGAGAGAGAGAGAGAGAGAGAGAGAGAGGGAGAGAGAGAGAGAAAGCGTGAGCAGGGGAGGGTCAGAGAGAGGGAGTCACAGAATCCGAAACTGGCTCCAGGCTCTGAGCTAGCTGTCAGCACAGAGCCTGATCCAGGGCTCGAACCTACGAACAGCAAGATCATCACCTGAGCTACAGCCAGTCACTTAACCTACTGAGCCACCCAGGCACCCCATAAAGGCTATAACCTTTACTTAATAGCTTTGTCTCATCTTTCCTCAATTTGTCCCATCTCTTAGTCATTTATAAGCTGTTATAGACCAATACGTTTTTAAAGTACTAGCAACAATATTTTAAAATAGTGTGCTAATTGATTTGCTTCTGAAAGTGAATAGTTGTCTCCAACAAAAAGCTCTCTTAAAATGCAGTAATTAGAGTGAAACCAACTGATGACATAGCTGTCATCACCTAAGTGTTTACCATGACCCAAAGACTGAGCAAATCAGAATTTTTGCTAAGTTGAATTTGCCTAGCCCTCCTTCCTTACCTAGTTTGACACAAGCAATTTCCTTTCACTTTCTACAGATAAAACAATAAAAGAAAAAAGAAAACACTGAAAACTCCATCCTGACATCCACCGGAATGCAGAGGATCAGACCAACTGGTCAGGTCAGCCTCAATTAGCAGCCCTCAAGTGTCAGGTTTTGTTTTGTTTTTTCCAATAACAAAGCTGAAGATAGCCTGTTATATAGTTTAACAGGATGCTAAAGGGATGTTTTTGTAAAAACATTTGCAATTTGCAAAGGGGAAGGGCTTCAAAAGTTGGCATTAAAGTTAATATTAGACACCATCAGACTGAGCTCAGAAAATCAAATTGGTCTAAACTGACTTTAAAAAAAGGCAGTTGTAGGGACAAGGGTTCAAGAAAATGGCTGGCCACTGATATTAATGGCCACTAATAGCAGTCCTCCAATCTAGGAGAGAAACCTTCAACATACGAAGTCAGCAATGTCCCCAGTCTGTGCATGACTGATATTAAGGAACCACAGTTTTCCAGCCAGGACCATAGTCACCTCCCTCCCCCTTCTCTCCCATCCCAGACAGATGATTACAGACAAGGAGGCAATTAAGTTGCTTCAAAATATTTAATACGTGTTAGACACGTAAAGTTACATTTTTATACAAAAATCAACACAACGAAGGAGAAAATACTGTACAAAAACCTTGTCAGCTCCCCCAACCTTTATACAACAAAGACTGGAGTCACCGTATCTACAAAACCATAAGGTCTTTCCATTTAGGGCTTCTGTCTGTAAACTCTGTTTCATTAAACACTTTTTAAAAGCACTGTGTAGTAGTTCTGATCTAGAGCTTTTAAAAATATATCTATTCTCTATAAACTCCGTATTTCCAAGCTTGAACTCTTCTGTGAAGTTCATCAAGCTTTTTTTTTTCCCCCCCTCTTTCCCTGTGGGGAAGACAAGAGCCGCTCAGATTCCCTTTTCCCAGAGTAATCACAGGGTACGGAAGTTTCTTCAGGGAGACAGAAAAGTGGGGAGAGCGAAATAATACAGGTCTCTGCTCCAGACTAAATCCCTCTAGTCTTAGGAAATCCTGTGAGGAAATGCCACTCCCGGCCCCGGTGCGGGGCTAGCTTTCATGTGAGGGGCGTGTGTAAAGTCCCTTCCGCCCCCGAGCACGAAAGGGGAACTCCCCAGCCCCGGCCTTCTCCGCCGCTTCCTTCTCGCTGCTGCCGGCGGAGGAAAGTCCCCGTCTGCCCCCGATCTCCTCAGCCCTGGGAAAGGGGTGGTGCATTCCAGAAGGACAAAATGGTCTTAATTCAACAAGACAGACGTACGTACACAGACAGAACACTACACAAAAGTTAACGATCGTCCTCTTCCGACGAGCCTCCAGAGGGGAGGCCGTCGAGCCCGAGGGCAGTCAGTGCTGCCCGGCGGCACCCACGGTCCCCGCAACGCGCCCAGCGCCTGCGGTCTCCGGGCCGTCCTCGCGGCCCCACGTCGGGGCGCCCCGCCGCTCAACCTCCTTCCGAACGGGACCCGGGGGCTCAGAAGGCCACGATGGCTGTGCTCCAAGGGTTAATGTCTCTCAGCACCGGCTTATCGCAGCAGATCTGCCCGGGCTCGGCGGCTTCCGGACCGCTCTCCTCTCCCTCGGCTTCCTCCCGGCCGCCCCCGGGGCTTTTCCGCAAGAGTCCCGAGAAGCTGGAACCGAAGATGCTAATGAGGTTAGCCACGTTACCGGTCTCCATCTCCTCCTCCTCCTCCTCCTCCGTCGCCGCCCCGCCCGGCTGCTCCTCCGAGTTCCGGCGCGGCTTCTTCAGCGGGCTCGAGCCGGGCGCCGGGCCGCCCGCGGGGCCGCCACCCACGCCCGCCGCGCCGCGCTTCCGGGGGCCGACGGCTGGCGGTGCCGGGGGCTCGTCCTCGGCCGGCCGCGGCGCGCAGCGGCAGTCAACTCGGGGGCAGGCGCCCGGTGCCCCCGGCCGGTCCTCCCCTCCTGGCGGGCAGCCGCAGCGGCGGCGCGCCCCACGGGGCCCCTCGGGGCAGCGGTCCGCGGCTCCCGCGACGACCCCGGCTCCTCCCTCCGTCGCCGCGCGCGGTCCCTCCACGCGGCGCCAGGCAGCTTCCGCCTCGTCCGCCTCTCCGGCCCGGAGAGCGTCCCCGGCGCCCACCGGCCGCGGGGCCGCGGGCTCCGCGGCGCCCACCCGCGGCGGGGCCGGGCCGGCCGGGCGCTCCGGCTGCGGCTCGGTCTCAGGCCAGGAGGCGCGGGCGGCCGGCGGGGGCGGCTCCCCCCAGCCCGCGGGAGGCCCGGCCGCCGGCTCCCCGAGCTGCTGCGGCGGCGCCGCCGCCGGGCTCCCCGCGGGACCGGCCAGGTAGAGGCCCGGGCACGGGTCACTCAGGTAGACCTGGCGGGCGCTGCGCAGGACCAGCGAGACCAGCAGGTTCTTGTGCAGTTTGATGCCTCCGCGCTGGACCCGCGAGTTGTAGATCTTGCCCAGGGAGATGCTGACGATACGATGCGCCTCCAGTTTGAACTCCATCCTGCCTTCCTTTCTTTCGCAGGGCTGCCTCGGACGTGAGGGGAGAGAGCCCGACTCCCGTTCGGAAGCTGGGAGGGGACGAGAGGCGTCGACAAGTTCGGTCCGGGGGCGGACCTTCGATACCTGAAGACTCCTGAAGAGAAATGACTCCGCTGACGCGCTCACTGCCTCCCGTTCGTACTCCCCAAGACTGAAGCCCACTCCCAGAGCCGATCGCTAAGTGAAGGCGGCCCGCACGCCCGGCGCCTTATATAGGCCCCTCGCCCGCCAATCGCGATGGGCCGCCAACCGTTCCGGGGCTGGGCGGTGCGCCCTCGTGCGCCGCGCGCAGCCAATCGGAGGCCGAGGTGGGGCGCCTGGGCCATTCGAACGTTAGTCCCGCGGAGCGGGCTCTTAAAGGGGGCGACGACGTGCGGCGGTGGCCGGAGGGGCGGGTCGGGACTTGTTCTCCCCCCGCGGGCGACGCAGCGGAGGCTTAGCCACACTGTGGTTTGCAGTTAAAGATTCTGGCTTGTGCGCTGGCTTGCCAGAACCAGAGGGAAATAAGCCACTGGAACTTTCATCTGAGCACTCCCCTCCCCCCCCCCCCATAACAAATAGTATTACCACAAGGTATTTAGCAGATACTGGTTTGGGATGAGTGCCTTGCGACCCTAGAATCACACACACTCTTAGCATCTGTTAATTCTAAGAAAGAAAAAGAGGGGTCTAAAAGCTACTAAGTTTTTGGCTGCTTATCAAGGATTTGTGACTAGATACGAAGTTATTGGTTCTCTACTAAAGCGATCATCTGTCACTTTGTTCTCTATGGAACAAACACACTTGTCACCGGTTACAATGAAAGGTGGTGCGGGTTCTCCACAGTGATTTTTCAACACAAGGACTGACTAGTCCACCCTTGGAAGAGTCTACCAAGTTCTAAAAATAACAAATAGAGAAGTCCTGTGTTCCCATCATGATGTCATAATTTTATTTTGTGTCAAGGTAAAAATACAGGGGAAGACTGTTCCAGGCTTTTCTGGTCAGTCAACAACTTAGTCCATCTACCATCCTCAGTATGTGGCCTTAGGGCAGAATCACTGCAGGATTGTCCAGGACTAGAGTTCAGTTCCTGGATTCCTGGAGAGTCAGTTTGATTTAGTCCATCTAAGCTCCATAGACCTGCCTGATGATTCTGGTACAGAATCTCGGGAGTTCTAGTTTCTCCACCTCTAAAAGGGAGAAAGCACATACACATCTGTCCTATTATGCAGAAGATAACTAAAATATTACTCAGCCATAAAAAAGAATGAAATCTTGCCATTTGCAACTACATGGATAAAGCTAGGGAGTATAATGCTAAGTAAGTCAGTCAGAGAAAGACAAATACCATATGATTTCATTAATAAGTGGAATTTAAGAAACAAATAAGCAAAGGAAAAAGAAACCAAAAAACAGACTCTATTTTATAATTTTTTCTTAAATATTTTTTAAAATATTTATTTTGAGAGAGCACAAGCAAGGGAAAGACAGAAACAGTGAGGGGGAGGGAATCTGAAGCAGGCTCCAGGCTCTGAGCTGTCAGCACAGAGCTTGATGCAGGGCTGAAACTCATGAGCTGTGACATCATGACCTGAGCCAAAGTCAGATACTCAAACAACTGAGGCACCCAGGTGCACCAATGTTTATTTTTGAGAGAGACACAGACCGAGCACAAGTGGGGGAAGGGCAGAGAGAGAGGGAGACAGAGAATCTAAAGCAGGCTCCAGGCTCTGAGCTGTCAGCCCAGAGCCCGATGTGGGGCTTGAACTCATGAACTGTGAGATCATGAATTGAGCCAAAGTCAGATGCCCAAATGACTAAGCTACCCAGGTGCCTCAAGAAACAGACTTTTAACTATGCAGAACGAACTGATGGTTACCAGAGGGGAAGTGGGGGGAAGGGAGTGATGGGTGAAGTAGGTGATGAGGATTAAGGAGTGCACATGTATGATGAGCACTGGGTGAGATATGGAATTGTTGAATCATTGTATTGTACACCTGAAACTAAGATAACACTGTATGTTAACTCTACGGGAATTAAAATAAAATTTTAAAAAATGACAACTCTCAGCCACAGTCTGAATCCTAAAACTGAGCACAGCTTTCTTGGAATCCACATGGAATAGTTGGTCTGATCCTGCCCCAGGGTTGACTAAGTGGGATATTTGATTAGGAGAAATAGTGAGAGGTGGGCTTGATAATGGTCAATTCACAATCAAGAGGCCTCCAGAAGATGTGATGGCTCAGTTAACATTGCCTATGCCACAACTTATTAATGGTAACTGAGGAACCAGTCCCTGAGACCCAGAGCTCCTTCCCTCTAGGAATTTTCGGCTCGCATAAAGGAGATAAAATAATCACGTGAATAATTACAAAAGCAAACCATATATTTTGAGAAATAACATGAATTTTTTTTTCTTCTATTTTCTGTTTCTTTGAGAGCTATTAGTCACTTTATTTTTTAAAGTGTTTGTTTATTTTTGAGAGAGAGCTGGGGAGACACAGAGAGAGAGGGAGACACAGAATCCAAAGCAGGCTCCAGGCTCTGAGCTATCAGCACAGAGCCCAATGCAGGGCTCAGACTTATGAACCACAAGATCATGACCTGAGCCAGGGTCTGAAGCTTAACTGACGGAGCCATCCAGACACCCTGAGAGCTATTGGTCACTTTAAAACACTTGAGTGCAGGCTTTGAAAGGAAGCTTCCTGAGTCAGAATCCCAGCTCCACTTTTTACTTGCTGTGTGACCTTTGGAAAGTTATTTTGCCTCTCTGTGCTTTGGTCTTTTCTATCTTTTGATTTTTTTTTCTTTAAATGTTTATTTAGTTTTGAGAGCAAGAGACAGAACATGAGTGGGAGAGGGGCAGAGAGAGAGGGAGACACAGAATCCCAAGCAGGCTCCAGGCTCTGAGCTGTCAGCCCAGACGTAGGGCTCAAACCCACAAACTGCGAGATAATGACCTGAGCCAAAGTCAGACACCTAACCGACTGAGTCATGCAGGCACCCCTAGTCTTTTCTATTTTAAACTAGAGATAATAATAGTCCCCACCTCTTAGAGTTTTTGTGAGGATGAAACAAGGTAACACATGTGAAGCTCTTAGAATAGCCTGGCATATAAGAACTTATCAATGTATGTTAATTAGAAAAATATCACCCCCCACAAGACCTTAGAACGGGAGAAGAGGCTGGGGAGGGAAGACACAGACAAGAGAAAGAAGCTGTCCTTGAAGACAGTGTTGAAAAACCCTGAGGTAGGATCCACAAGTTCTGAGCAGCAGGAGGAACAAAGTGTAGTATAGGTAACATATCATTTCCCAGGTGTCTCAACCACCTATAGTAAGTGGAAACAGCTAGAAACAGAGGCTAGAGCTGCAGGACAGTGGGTCACGAATGCCTCTGTGAGGAGACGGGGCCACAGGGAGCTACCTAATGTAGTTGAGTAAGAAAACCACAGACTAGATTCTAGAACAGTCAGTACACTTAATTACAACTGAACTATAAAGAGGCTCACTTAATTATAAAGCCCTTGTGAGAGTTCAGGCAAGGGTCCTGAAGGCCTGAACTAGGTGGAGGTAGGAAAAATGAAAAACACAAAAACACAAGATCGGAACTGTAGTTACAACTTGGGATGCCCACCCACCCACCAAGTCACTGATAGAGCGAGCATTAGGGGAAGCCCTCCTGATCCTCAGGAGCTGGAGATTTCACCATCTGCCACCGCACCTCCTTTCCTTCAGCACTGCTCTCATCACTTGCTTCTGTCATGTTCAGGGCCCCTTTCAAATTGTGCTGTCATCAGAGGCAGGAACTCATCTCATATGTGTAGCCAGAAGATAGTGAAAATATTTAATAAATGTGCAACACAGGCACTAACCACCATAACAGAGTCCTGGAGGCCTTTGCAGTGCTGGGGGTTATGGGGGGTTCCTGCCAGAGGTGCTGAGTGACCCAGGAAGGGGTGTACTCAGGGGCCTGGGGCAGACATTCTGCCACTTGGCATGGAACCATTTCAATATTTTAACAACTGGGGTGGCCACACCTGTGTATACTGAGTGATTATGCATTTGGATGAATGAATTTCTAATCATGTTGTTGTCTACCAGGCACTATGCTAGTCACTTTAGAGCCGTTATTTCTAATGGCTAATCCTTATAAAGTTCAGAAGGTAGATCTCATATCTCTCTTTACAGATAAGGAAACGAGGACTCTGAAAAGTCAAGTAATTTCCCTTAAGTCATGCAGCTGTAGGTGGAGAGGGTGGGATTTAACTCCAAACCTACATAACTCTAAATCTCGAGCGCAGGGCTCTGGGGCTAGGTTACCTCATTCTACCTCTCACTTGCTATGACCTTTGGGAAGTTATTTCACATCTAAGTAAAATGAGAAAATCATTCCCTAGTTTTAGAACATGGGTGAGTTATTCAACCTTTCTGTGCTTCAGTCGCCTATTGTGTAAAATGGAAATGGTAACAATGCCTAAGGTGCTTAGTATAGCCCCAAGCATCATACAGGTACTTACTAAGTCTAATTACCATTATTGTTAGTATTATACAAGTGCCTAGTTCAGTACCAGGCACATAGTTAGCACTTGCTGAACTTTAAATGCTTTTTCTCTTTTTTTTTTTTTATTACTTCCTTATTTTTAAGACAGAGGGAATGAGAACAAGCAGGGGAGGGGCAGAGAGAGAGAGAGAGAGAGAGAGAGAGAATCCGAAGCAGGCTCTACGTTGGCAGCACAGAGCCCGATGCGGGGCTCAAACCCAAGAACCGGGTGATCATGACCTGAGCTGAAGTCAGACGCTTAACTGACTGAGCCACCCAGGCGCCTAAATGCTTTTTCTACAACACCACATAATAGGTGCTCAGTAAATGTCTACTGACTTGAAACTGAACATGATCACTATTATTATAAGGACTTCCTCTAATCCTGAGACAACAAAACGGAACATTGAGAACTCATGTCTGGAGGGCATGGGCTCATATGCTCCAGCGTTACCTCCACCTGCCAAGAGAGATATAGAGCATTTCCTAAGCTTTAGAAAGCAGGTGACTCACAGTTTGTGGGCTAGAGCCTCTACACTAACAGTGTAGAAGCTGCTTGGGATTTTCCCTCTCTCTCTCTCCCCCATTCGTGCTGTCTCTGTCTCTCTCAAAAATAAATAAACTTTTTTTAAAAATAAATTTTTTAACGCGTATTTGTTATTGAGAGACAGAGAGAGACAGAGCATGGGCAGTAGAGAGGTGGACAGAGAGGGAGACACAGAATCCAAAACAGGCTATAGGCTCCAAGCTGTTAGGATAAAGCCTGACTTGGGGCTCGAACTCACAAACTGCGAGATCATGACCTGAGCTAAAGTCAGAGGCTTAACCAACTGAGTCACCCAGGTGCCTCTGAATAAATAAACTTATAAATAAAAGATTTTTTAAGAGAGAGACAGAGACAGTATTATCAGGGGAGAAAGAGAGAGAAAGAGAGAGAGACAGAGAGGATCCAAAGCAGGCTCCAGACAGAGCCCAACAGGGAGCTTGAATCCACAAACCGTGAGATCATGACCTGAGCTGAAGTCAGACACTTGACCGACTGAGCCACCCAGGCGCCCCAATAAATACATTTTTTAGAAATGTCCCATTATCAATCTTTGAGACTGTGGGAGCCCGACAGTGACCACAAGAAAGCGTGGTTAGGGACTCGGGGATGTGCCTGCACACGGGGCTCCCTGCCTGGGCAAGGCATTCCTGCAAACAGGATGCTCTGCCAGGAGGCCTGCACACAGTATCCAAGTTTAATGGTCCGCTTGCAAACGAGGGAACATGCCCTCCTTAGAAATAAGGAGAAGGCTGGAATTGTGAGCAGGCCTCTTAGTAAACATGTTGTGGTCGCTTCCTCCCTTTGCTCCCCCCTGTCCTTGAAATGTGTTTGGCTACTTGCTCTTAATTGGTAAAGGAATGCATCTTGTAGATTTCAGTTTGTATCCAGTTACCGGGGTATAAAATAAACCGCAAGAGGGGCTTGCGTAGAATTGTTCCTCCGGCCAGAGTTGTGTCTGTGTCTGTCTTTTGTGTGTGTCTTGTCCTTTGTGTCATTTCGTCTGCAACATCGACCTTCTAAGTGAAAGTAAGATGAGAAACACTAGGGTTAGGACAAGGTCAAGGAGGACACTGCTCAGCAGGAAGTGGCCAGGACATGTTCAAGTCTGGTCTGTCCCCCCACCCCCACGCTCACCTCTGGGCGCACAGGAGCAGGTTCCCATGCTGAGAGTTGGCCACACCTGTTCCCATTCAGGCGCTCTCTCGGCTCTGACCAGAGGATTCCTCTAAGCATGAGGCTTGGGTGCCCACTGCTGTTGACTGTTTCTCGTTGTTCTTTATTTCTTGCGTGACAGGTTGAAGGTTGAGCGTTATTATTAGATGATTACAGACTTCACATCGCCTTAAGTCTAGTCTGTAAAAGGACAATGCAAACCGGCCACGGATTATGCACTCAATAGCTGTGTGAGAAGTAACCTGGTGCAGGAAGGGGTGGGTGAAGTCAGTTATCTGCACCAAACCTACCTTGCAATGTTACGACCCTTGGAAATTCACAGGGGGTCGAAGTTGCTTATGTAAGTGAATAATCATTTGTATGAAATCCTGAGTTCTTTAGGGGAAAAGCTCTATAAAAATAACATTATTAGCACTTTATGTAGACAATCCCTTCCTGCTCTTTTGAGAACAAAACCACTTTTTAATTCAACTTTTTCTCTCTCACTGTTCTAGCATATTTTACATCTTTTTTTTTTTTCCTTTTTGGCTGCTTGACTACTATAGAATTTCTTTTCAAATAATATTTGACTAGGAGTGGGCACCAAAGCCTGCCTTTTTTTCTTTCTCATTTCCTTTCCCCTAGACCAGCCCGCCTTCTTGTCCTAAATTTTATATTTGGTTCAGAGAAGCATAGGTTGTTTTTATAATCATTTTTGTCATATCTTGCCTCCTTTGGTACTCCGACAGAACAAATTCCTCAATAAAGAGAGTACGCAAACTCATGAAAATGAGCCTACTGCCCTCTCAGGCCATACAGTGAGAACCCACCACCATATAAAACGCTAGGCCTGCACTGGGGTGCCTGGGTGGCTTGGTTGGTTAAGCGTCCAGCTTTCTCTTGGTTCGCTCGCAGTTCGTGGGTTCGAGGCCCGTGTCGGGCTCTGTGCTGACTGCCGGCTCAGAGCCTGGAGCCTGTTTCAGTCTGTGACTCCCTCTCTCTCTGACCCTCCCCTGCTCATGCTGTCTCTCTCTCTCTCTCTCCTAGAAATAAATAAAAAATATTTTAAAAAATTAAAAAAAAAAACCCTAGGCCTGCACTATTCAATACAGGAGTCATGAAGCCAATAGGGCTAGGATGATTTTAAATTTTAAATTTTGTTTACCTCAATTCTCAAAAACGAAACAGGATAAAATCCTTTTCCTGAAACCCAACTTTGTTATGTAATATTTTTGAAGTCTGAAAAAAATTTTTTGAAGTTTGAAAATTTAGCATTTAGATTAATGCTGCAACTGTAAAATACATAGTAGATTTAAAGACTTAGTATCAAAAGAAGAACATAAAAGGTCTCATTCATATTTTTAGAATGGTTACATGTTGAGATAACATTTTGGAGATATTGGTTTAAATAAAATATATCAATAAAATTAATGTAACCGATTTCTTTTGACATATGTGGCACAAATTATATTTCTATTGGACAACAGTGCCCTAATGGTGAGAAAGGGATGGGGTGATGTGGACATATAAATATGCATGAGCATATTGTGAGCAATTAACAAGTGTCCTTGATTGGAGAAGAGAGAAAGAAGGTAAAGCAAAGAGGAAGTAAGCCATGAAACACTTAGTTGTAGAGCTGAGAAGAAAATCTAGGAAAAATGTGTAACACAGAGCCAATTGGCCAAATTTCTTTCTAGGACTGAGAAGCATCCACAAAGGTAGAGAAGCACAATTCTACTATTCTGATTATGAGAACGCAGAAAGTATCACAATATTATTTTAAAATTCAAAATACACCCAGGCAAACAGACCTCAGAAACTCACTTGGATTGCGTCAATCTTGTGAGCCGTTGGAGTGGATTTATTCTTTTCAAATCCTGATGTCCACCTGGAAATTATAGGGACCATTTGTTTTCAATGTGCCATTTTCCTGCACAAAAACCTTCAATGGTTCCCCATGACCTTTATGGAAAAAATCCAACCCTCTGCCCTGGTCTTTGGAGTACTACACAATCCATTGTCAAAGACACAAACAGTCTGGAACGGTGAATAGAGCCTGGCTTCTCACCAGCTGTGCGTGGTCTTTATAAAATTGGGGAGTTGTACTAAATCAGTGGCCCTCAGACTATGGGCACACATTACAATCACCTGGAGAGCCTTTAAATCTGGAGCTGCCCAGACCTGACCCCAGGTGATTTAAATCAGAAACTCTGGGTGAGATGCAGGCATTGGAATTGTTTTTAAACTCCATGGGTGATTACAATGTGCAGTCCTGTTTGAGAACCAGTGGATGAGCTGATCATCTTAGGATCATTTCAGGTCTAGAATTCTGTGATTCCATTAGTCTGGGCAAACCTTTTCAACCTTTCTAGTACTCTGAGCAACATAAATGTCCCATCTCTTTCCCAGTGAGACAGATCTAATCAAAAGCATATGTCTAGGGGCACTTGGGTGGCTCAGTCGGTTAAGTATCTGACTCTCCATTTCAGCTCAGGTTATGACCTCAGGGTCCCTGGGATTGAGGCCTGTGTCGGGCTCCCTGCTGAGCATGGACCCTATTTAACATTCTCTCTCTCCCTCTTATATCGCCCCCCCCATACTCTCTATCTTTTTCAAAAAAGTATATGTCTTCTACTTCCTCAACAGAATGGCCTCTCCCCCTCCTGCCCAAATTCTGCACAACCACTTCCTCTAAGAAGCCTTCCATGCCCACTGGTGTTTACAGTGTGCTCACCTGGGCACACACTTTAATAGTCATTTGTTACCACAACACCACTTATTATCTATGGTAACCTTTGTATGTTTTGCATTTTATTTACTTGCATAGTACTCATATAACTTGAAAAAATTTTTTTAATGTTTTATTTATTTCTGAGAGAGAGAGACAGCGTGAGCAGGGGAGGGTCAGAGAGAGAGAGGTAGACACAGAATCCGAAAAAGGCTCCAGGCTCCAGGCTCTGAGCTGGCTGTCAGCACAGAGCCCGATGTGGGGCTTGAACCCACGAACCGGGAGACCATTGACCTGAGCCGAAGTCAGATGCTTAACCGACTGAACCACCCAGGTGCCCCTCATATAACTTTTATGTAGCTCTATTTCCCATTTCCCAGTAACATTCAAATGTTGGGAGATGCTACATCATACTTTCATTGCATTCTGCCTCCCCGACACCAAGAAGCCTGAATATTGCTTTGTGCATATCAAGGATCAATAACTGGTTGATAAACAAATTAGTAATAGGTTCCCCAAATCTGCGGTTAAACTACTCAAAAACAGCCAACTGGAGAGAAAAAAAAAAAGGGAACTCCACATATATCACTCTAGTGGCATATTAACCAAACTATCACATCAATTAGTGATCAATTATCAGATCAATTTTATCTTACCCTAGCTTGTTATTATTCATGACCCTAAGCTCCACCACTTCCCTATAAAAGCTATTTTTCACATGAAATAAGTTGATTTTTGATAGCTTGCTTTTTTTCTGTCATGCTATTACAAATGTGTGATTCTGTTACTGAAAAAATAGTTGCTTGCCTTCTCTGTCCTGATTAAATATTTATTATGGATTCACGATGTACTGAAAACCCCGTTGGGTATCAGTACCTCCTTTAGGGGCAACCTACACATCTCCAGATGATAAGAAAGACTTGCCTCTTCTCCCCACTCCCATTCTAATCGCTGTGGCTAATAGAGCAAATTCTAATTCACCGGTCAAGTTCATTTTAGATCAACACAGCTGATTTGAATTCTAATATGAATGCTCATTCAGTTTGAAAACCCCAAATCACTAACCCATCTCATGTTCATTTTGACTAAGCAAATTCTGAGTAAGTATTTATACAGACACATCCTGCAGTGTAGAAGCAAGTTTCAGATCTGCTGTCTAACCAGGAGCTGGTGTGTGGATTAGCAGATTTATGTTTATAAAGCAGTCTGAGCTCTTTTGAGGAAAAATGATTTTAAAATAGCACGCTCATCTCCTTCCCTGCATCGTAATCACTTACAAAGTTCTCTGCGTCCAACTCCTCTCTTAATAAAAGATAATTTCTTTTGACTTTCTCTGAAAATACCAAAAAGATCATGGGGGGGGGGAGAGGGCAATAAAAGGTGTCCTTTAAGAAAACAAGCAGGACCAGGATCTTTCCTTGTGAGAACTGGTCAAAGAAAAACTAGCTACTAAATGTTTTGTGGCATTGCCCTTTTAAGAAACCTAAGCATTGGGTTCCCAGTCTTTTTATCCTGGTTTCCTCGCAGGCTGACGTAATGCTTAGGAAGTTTCAGAATCACGTGGGGGCCACTAAGGTCAGAGTCCGGAGGAGCCTTTCCCCAGCCTGGGTTTTTTTTTCTGTTTCGTTTTGAATTTGTTCACGCCGTGATGGAATGAGTGTGTGTGACCGTGGGTGTTCCGATTAGTGTGCCTGGGTAGGATTGCTTTCCAGTGTGTCAGGGGGTTGGCGGGGGAGGGGATCTGCTAAGTCAGTCTGGCTGCAGTTTGAAGCAAGGTTTGAAGCGAGGCTGCTCCCAGGTCAGGTCCGAATGAATGGCAGAACCTCTCAAGTCTTTTTCGGTCAGGAGGGGAATTTTTGGGTGTTTGGGTTTTGGGTTTGTTTGTTTGTTTTGCGGTTTACGAAGGATTTTTTAAAACTACTTTGATTGGTTCTGGAGCCGTTATTAGGGTTATGCATTTCCATTTGGGTGGAAGAATTCGACTTATTTTTTAAAAATTAGTTTTTGTGCCTGTGCTTGAGAAGAAAAGGAGTTCTTTATCCTCGTCTCTTCTAGCAGATGCGAGAGTAAAATAGAATGAAGGGGAAGGGTATGACTTTTCTCTCTCTCTCTCTTTCTGGAAGATCTAACTAGACTAGAAGGGTTTGACAAACAATTAACAATCCTCCCCACTCAGCTGCTGTTTCCCAAAATAGCATCTCCTTAGCTGCCAGGGTAGATGGAGGCCTTAAGGGGAGGAAGACACAAAGGTGCCCTCTTTTTTAAAGCCTGCATCTCTGTGAGATCTTGAAGGCACAGGGGGAAACCCAGGGGATTAAATTAGCAGGCAGCCTAGTCTCCACCTGGAAGGGAGATAGATAATAGGCTTTTAAGACAGGAAACAGCTTGTGCTCCAAAATAATAATTTTCAAAAGCAACACATGATGGATGCTGGGAAGATCTTCAAACCCCCCCCAGTTCATAATTTCATAATTTCCCCCAATTCAATCATGAAAGGAAAATCGGCCTTTAAGATGCAGTTTAGTGAATGAGTCAGGTCTTCTGGTATTGCTGCAGTTCTGCTCCACCTTGCCCCCATATTTGGAAGGACTGTTTCAGCCAGCCCGTCTCTAACGCCTGACTCCCTGTTGCAGAAATTGCTCAACACCAATTTCAGGTCTGGGAAGATCTGATTAGGGTTGCGTTGTTTTGTTTTTTTCCCTTTCCCTTCTTTCTTCCTTCTCCATCTTGTCCTCTTACAGTCTTGTTTCTTTTTCCCCTTTTCTGCTTTCTGAGCCTGCCATGTTTTACCCCTTCCTCTTCCTTTTCTCTGAAAGACTGCCTCTCACGCTCCCACATGTCAATTTGCTCTGCCAGCCCAGGCTCTCTGGGGTCCTGAAATGTCTCCTGTCATGAGTGGGGATGTGGATGGGGAGGGAAAGCAAACGATGCGCTAAACAAAGGGAAGAGCCCAGGAACACGCCTTCAAGAAGGTCAGGAGCTTGAAGATAAAGGAGGAAGGCGGAGAAATATGCCCCCAAAGAATTACACATACCAAATTGGATTCTAGATTTTGCAGTTTTAAAATTTCCTTGAAAATATACCCAAAGGGAATTAAAGCCACTATCAAAAACAGAAACCTGTTCATCAATTAGCTCACAATCAACCTCAGCTGCTAGTAACTACGGGCTTGGTTCCTTTTGCCTTCTATATACGCTTCTACTTTTAACAGTGATGTTCTGATTCATGGTCTGATCACAGGACCATGTTCCTCTGAACTGGCCCTTCTCTGAGGGCATCAGGCAGCTCTCCTGTGTGGATTGTCAGTGGGTAGCATAGCACTTGGTCTAGAGGAGGCAGTCCCATGTCGGAAGGACTCAAGTGTTGGGGTGAGTGGATGGATGGATGGATGGATAGGAAATAGATAGTAGAACAAGACCTCTGGAATACTCATCAATTTTCTCTTTTTCTCCTGATATTCCAGAAAGGGGAATACACAATTGGCAGACTTTCTTCTGACAGGCAAAATAGAGAAGTTAACATGATTGACTTTGATGTTCTGATCAGACTTCTCCTCAAATAGTCTCTTCAGCACCTAGCGCTGTACGTCACATGCGCAGGGTTACACTCAGTACATGTTTGTTGAATTAATGATTAAGAAAGGAGAAATATAGCTATTCTCCTTTGAGGAAGAGGTTTCCAAGAAAGAGAATGGAGGAGCAGTATATAGTGATTCAAATATAAAGCGTTTTATTTAGTTGCTTATTTTTAAGTAGGCTCCATGTCTAGTGCGGAGCCCAGCACGGGGCTTGAAACCTGAGATCAAGAGTCAAACATTCAACTGACTGAGCCACCGAGGTGCCCCTTAAATATAGAACATTTTAGGCACATCTTCCCAACCTCAGCTCTGTGAAATATCTTAAAGAAGAAACAACCTCATGATGAGAAGGGGTATTTGGAGACCACAGAAAGGCTTCTATAGTAAAGAGAGAGGAATGGGAGTATATATGTGGTATACTTCCAAAGGATGCTCCTTCAAAGGTATTTGTGGCTAACTCAAATATTTTTTTAAATTTTTTTAACGTTTTATTTACTTCTGAGAGAGAGAGAGAGAGAGAGAGAGTGTGTGAGAAGGGGAGGGTCAGAGATAGAGGGAGACACAGAATCTGAAACAGGCTCCAGACTCTGAGCTAGCTGTCAGCACAGAGCCTGACGTAGGGCTCGAACCCATGAACCATGAGATCATGACCTGAGCCAAAGTCGGCTGCCCAACTGACTGAGCCACCCAGGTGCTCCTGTGGCTAACTCAAATATTAAACATTTGGATCCAGAAATGCTTACATTCTTTTTACTTTGGCAAGGACTCTGCATGATAGAGGGATATCAGTTTGGAGCAAGGTCAATGCCAAAGCAGTAGGCAAAATAGAATACTTGCCGCCCAGAGAGCATGGCTTCTGTTCTGTCCCAAAACGGGGTACAGGAAGGGCCAGGATGTCAGCAAGTACATGGTTGACTCACTCAGGTGTATAACAACAAGATGGCTCACTCAGATTTGTCACTTGGCAAGCTTTATGGCCATTCATTTATCCAACTTCTTCCCCACTCCCCAAGCCCTCCAGATGCACCCTGACCCCCCGCCCCCAAAGCATAGGAGAGCTGAGATTTTCAGAGGCCAGGAGCTTTACCAAATTCTGAACACAGAATATGCCTGGGAGATATTAAAAAGGACAGTTAATTGGTTGGCTCCTGAATGTGTTAATCCTGAGCAAAGCTGTGTTACTACCTCATTAGCACATTAATTCTACTGACTATTCTCTGTAGTCCTGTATCACTTAACATCCTGGGCATTTCTGGAGGTTGTTTTACAAAATCAAGTTGTATTGACTAGAATTGCAAACTAAGACTCTTGGCTCAAAAGCTCTTATTCAGGAACATTTTCGAGTAAGAAGAGATAAGGTTGTAATTATGTGCCTGAAATACTGAGCCTGGTTCTTTCTTCTCTGCTCAGAAAACCTGTGGTTGGTCTGGGCATCGTCATGGTTCCTCGTGGTTCTTGTGAAGCAAGAGGTGAGCATCTAGGCTGGAAGTGGTCTCTGGGCCCAGTGAGGGATTCTATGTTCCCATCTCCACGCAGCCATAACCACTCTCCCAAAAGACACCACCTTTACCCCTGCCACTGGCCAGTCAGGTGGCCCTGGGTGAGACATGGCATTTCAGAGCCCTCGGGATCCTAATCCATGAAATGATGAGGCTCATCTAAAGGTCCTTCCAGTTCTAATACTCTAGAAAAAGAAGAATGAAAAAGATGTTGAGTAGCCCAACTTGTCTGCCAAATTGTGGGAGCAGTGGGGGAATATTTAAAGGAAAAAGGAGTTGAGATGTTTCTTAAATGTTTCTGGGTTTATTAAAATCCCTGCGCTTCAGGTTCTAAACCAACAAAATATAAGAGGACAGAAGAGCCATCACAATATTCTAGATAATTAACAGTTTTTAAAAAATGTTGATTTAGGGGCGCCTGGGTGGCTTAGTCAGTTAAGCGTCTGACTTTCGCTTGGGTCATGATCTCGCGGTTTGTGGGTTCAGGCCCCGCGTCGGGCTCTGTGCTGACTGCCAGCTCCAGAGCCTGGAGCCTGTTTCAGTCTGTGACTCCCTCTCTCTCTGACCCTCCCCTGCTCACGCTGTCTCTCTCTCTCTCTAGAAATAAATAAAACATTAAAAAGATTTAAAAAAAAATGTTTATTTATTGGGACACCTGGATGGCTTAACTAGTTAAGCATCTGAGTTTGCCTCAGGTCATGATCTTGTGGTTCATGGGTTTGAGCCCAGCCTTGGGTGCTGTGATGAATGAGCCTGGAGCCTGCTTTGAATTCTGTGTCTCCCTCTCTCTGCCCCTCCCTGGCTTGTTCTCTCTGCCCAGGGGGAGGGGCAGCGAGAGGGGAGAGAGAATCCCAAACAGGCTCCCTGCGAACCGTGGGATCAAGACCTGAGCTGAAATTGAATCAGATGCTCAACCAACTCAGTCACCCAGGAGCCCTGAAATAATTAATATTTTTAAAAAAATAAAAGTATTCAGCCTCAGCCAGTGAACAATCCCTGATTGTCTACTGTATGCTAGGCACTATATCAGGCCCTGGGAACACCAGGATGAGTCTGGTCCCATCCAGGGGTGACTTTATGCAGCTCATCTCCTTATAGGGGAGACAGGCAGATAAGAATAGAAAGTCATCCATAACAGAAATAGTCATCATAGTAAAGAGCCATCATCATCAATACTAGAATGTCACTGAATGTCAGTCCTACAATAAGGATATGTGCAAGCACAAGGGTGGGGTCAAAGAAGGCGCAGGTAACTCCTGCAATGAAGGTTATGGAGACAAGGGGAGAGCTGGGAGCCAAGGCTCATGGTGTCAGAGAAAGAGGCTCCATACACCCCTGGAGTTGGTTTTTTAAAACTTGCTTATGACCTGCTACAACATGGATACATCTTTTTTAAATATATATTTTTTAATGTTTATTTATTTTTGAGAAAGAGAGACAGAGAGAGAGCGCGCGCGAGAGAGAGCAATCTGGGAAGGGACAGAGAGAGAGAGAGGAGGACACAGAATCCGAAACAGGCTCCAGGCTCCAAGCTGTCAGCACAGAGCCTAACGCAGAGCTCGAACCCACAAACTGCGAGATCGTGACCTGAGCCGAAGTCGGACGCTGAAACAACTGAGCCACCCAGGCACCCCAACATGGATAAATCTTGAGAACATCATGCTAAGTAAAGTAAGCCTGTCACAAAGACAAATATCATATGGTTCTACCTACATGAAGTACCTAAAGTGTCAAACTCATAGAGACAGAAAACACATGGTGATTGCCAGAGGCTGGGGAGGGGTAAGTAGGGTGGTGGTGTTTAGTGGGTACTAGAGCTTCAGGTGTACAAGATGAAAAGAGGCCTGGAGATTGATTGCACAACAAAGTAATTAACACTACCGAACTGGACATTTAAAAATGGTTAAGATGGTGAATTTTATATTATGCACATTTTACTACAATTGTTTTAAAAAAGTGCTTAGGATTGTATGACTAGTAAATGGAGGAGGTGATATTCAAGACCTTGTCTGGCTGGCTACATCTCTGCTCTTTTCAATACGCATCTGCGCCAGTGTATGGAGCTAAAGCTATAGTAGGGAGAGAGAAGTTGGCGGAAAAAGTCTTGGGAGGTCAGTAAAAGAAGGGATCTGGAGCCTCAGTGGGGGGCCAGCCCAGAACAAAGTAGAATGCCTCCACAGAGACTGTAGGGAAGTAGGTAAAGGGGAGAAAACTTGTGGGGCCATTTGTGGCTGGAGGATTAAGGAGCTTCTAAGAACCTTGGCTTTCTCTGTGAATTTGGAGGCAAATGAGGTGAGATCACGCAGGGAGCCTGAGGGAGTGAAGAGCGTCTAGAATAGCTGTTAGGGACAAAATTAACCAGAGTTACATTTACAAATAGATGCCAAGCAAGTTGAGATTCTGGCCATCATACTTAACCGAATATGTGGATAAAGTCTGTGAGGACCTGCCCCTAAGGAAATAAACAGTTAACTGAAGTTCATTCATTAGGTCATCCAGCATAGTCACAGTGAGAAGTATTAGCCATACCCCTTTGGTCACTCAGAGCCACCAGAAAATCAGTTATTTACCTGTAGATTCAGGCACAGCCCTGCCCATCTAGAAAACAGATACTGCAAGGAACCCAGCTTGAGAACTGAACAATCAGAATGGTTGAAGGGTAGTCAGTCAGTCTTACGTGGTAGCTCTCTTGACTATGCAAAAAGAGACCTCAAGTTCAAATCATCTTGAGCTGCTCACCACTCAGTGATGAGAGCTTTCAGTCCCATAGGTAGGTGATGCCCACCTTAGGTAGGGGCATCTTCACATTATGAAAGATGGCAGCAAGATCCAGGCACCAAATACCTTGCATGAATCTGCCCCCAGTACTCCCCAACAAATTACTTTTAATGTGATGAGATTACCAATAATGCAGACTTTTCTGATTATTCCCTGTTAATGGGGGTCTCCTTAACTGTCTTAATATACAATCTACTGATTGCCAAATACAGTGGGATTTTTCTAAAAAAGTATCTGGATGGTGACTATAATAATAGACACAGATCACTTTAACAAGCTAACACTGTCAGTCTCGTTATTTGGCCAGTCGCTGCATGGAACTAGCTCCGTGTAAGCCAGATAATTACAAGTATCATAACTGAAATGAGTTGCCGCATTGTCCTTCAATTAAAAAAACATTGTATTATGAAATAATTATAAATTCATAGGAAAGTACAAAGATGGTACAGAGATCCCATGTACCCTCACTAAGGTTTATCCGTGGTTATACCTTACACAATTATGGTACAATATCAAAACCAAGAAGCTGATACCAATACAATATGTGTATATTGCTCTATGCCATTTTAGCCACATGTGTAGAGCCATGTCACCACCACTGCAATCAATATACAGGACTACCATCACAACAGAGATCTCTGTCATGCTGCCCCTTTATGGTCACAGCTTGTCCTCTCCCTACAACCATCCCTCACCTTGGAAACCACCAATCTGTTGTCCATCTCTATAATTTTGTGAATGTTATAGAAATTACATAGTATGAATTATACAGTATGTCATTGAGATTGACGTTTTCCACTCAGCATAATGCCCTTGAGACTCATCCAAATTGTTTCATATATAAATAGTTCATTCCTTTTTATTGCTGACTAGTATTCCATAAAATGGATATCCCATTGTTTCACCATTGTCAGTTGAGGACACCTGGGTTGTTTCCAGTTTCAGGCTATTATAAATAAAGCTGCTATGAACAATTGTGTTCAGATGTTTCTGCACATCTAAGTTATCATTCTTCTGGAGTAAGTTGCCATGAGTGCACTTGCTGGGTAAGTAAATTTTTAGTTTTTCAAGAAATAGCCAAACTAGTTTCCAGGGTGCTTGTACCATACTGTGTTCCCACCAACCACGGGTGAGTGATCCAGTTTCTCCACATCCTTTCCAGCATTTGGTATTGTCTCTACTTTTTATTTTAGCTGTTCTTGTCAATGTGTAGTGACCTCTCACTGTGGTTTTGATATGCGTTTCCCTAATGACTAATGATGTTGAACATATTTATGTAAAGGAATGAAGTTTATAATTGGCATAAGAGTTTCTAATTGTCAAATCATTTTACTCTCTCCAAGACTCAATATTCTCATCTGTAAAATGAATTTTTTTACATTTATTTGTTTTGAGAGAGGAGAGGGGGGAGTATGAGTGAGGGAAGGAGCAGTGCAGAGCCCCACGTGGTGCTCGATCTCCCTGTGAGATCATGACCTGAGCTGAAATCAAGAGTCAGATGCTTAACTGAATGAGCCACCAGGCACCCCTAAAATGAGAGAATTTAACTATAAGACCCTCTGGCTCTAAAATTCTATATACCACTGAATCTACCTGGGTGAGTTTGTTTGCAAGATAAGGAGCTTTTAATTTTCCCTTTGTGCATCAGCCATTCCCATCTGCCATGAATTAACAAATAATGAGTCTTATCTATGGGCTTCACTGATATTTCTATGAAATGTTTAACAACTCTCTATGGGCTTTATTCAACATTTAAGTCCCATTATCAAAAGCTAAGCAAAAAGATTCACACTTTCACAAATTTAAAGGGACTTCATTTTCTGATTCATTCATTGTAAAGTTGTTTTCATTTTGTTCCCAGGGTTCATTATAGAGCATGGTTTTGAGTAGATGATACAATTTTCCTCAAGCATTGCTTGAGTGCCTAGTGTGTGCACATAGGGTGGTGCCTGGGGAAGATCATATGCTGGATATGGTGAAGGACTTGGTTTTGAATCATGCCTCTGCCACTTATTAACTGTGACCTTGTCAGGAAACATAACTTATCTGAACTTCAGAATGGAGATAATAATACCTGTTGCCAAACTTGCCATGAAAAATAGAGATATCTGTAAAGTGCCCAGTTCATAGTTAGCACTCAATAAATGGTAGCTCTGATGATGTGGGGCAGGAAGAGTAGGCCCTGGACAGAGACAGACACAACATGTTCTCTGCCCTGTGCACGGGCGCCTTCACAAACACCCACACACCTCATTCAATTCCTCTGGTAACACTGGGAGACAGGTATTTCATAGCCCTGTTATTAGTTAAAGTGCAGCTCAGAGATGATCAACAACTTAAAATCATCCTGATACTTGGTGAAGGAGATGGAATTTGAACTGTTTTGTTTTTTTTTTTTTTTCCCGTCCAAATGAGCAAACTGGGTTAAAAAACGGTTAAGCCAGAATCTTGCCAGAGGGTCTAGCTGGAGTGATGACTGTGCAGAAACAGATAAATATCAACCCAGGGTAGCAAGTGTCCCTTGAGTGGCAGAGCCAAAAAGCGTTTAGGGGTTTAGAGAGGGATTGTGAGGATTGGCCAGTGGGGAGTGGGGTAAGGCAAAAAGAAACTAGCAGATCAGAATTTACTGTGTCACCAGACATCTCTAAGTTCCTAGATGTCAGCCTCACAACTGTCTGTTGGTCCTGGAAGCCCAGCCCAGCTGCTTCTGGGAGGGAGAGCATACTTGGCTCCTCTCACCCTTCCCTCTCTCTCTCTCTTTCTCCTCCCCTTTGTTAATGGAATATTGATGTGTAGGCCCTCCTATGTCACACTGAAGTTTTATCCAACCTGTGATTTTCAGCATTACCACAGAGGTCACTGTCAGAGTTGTATTTCTTCTATTAACATAAAGCCCGGGGTCTATTTAGACATTCTAGATTACCTTCCCTAAAATCATTTTCGATGATGTGGGCTCGATTTGCTTAGAAGCATATGTCTCAGCCATTTCCTCAGCTGCTCATTTCCAAAATGTCATATATAGGCTTTATTGCCTATATATCCTGGCTCATAGTAGGTATTACAGAAATTCATTTAGTCAGTATGCATATGTACTGAGCACCTACTATGCACCAGGCAAAGGAGAATCAGCCCTCATAGAACCTATATTCCATGAAAAGCTGATCAATGTATAAAGGACATAAGAATTTAATTTGGATGTCAATTTCCAGGCAGATTATTAGTGAGACATTGGAGTAAATAGAATTGGTGGCTTTAATGAAAATACAGCGTATTGCCACAGAGATAAACTGCTAATTCCTTTTGGCAGGAGACGATCCTTGACGGGGGCTAGAAACAAGTCATCCTGCAGAGAGATTTCAAGTCTGTGAAGCTGGGCAAGTTTACAAATCTTTGAAATTTGATCTCGTTAAGGCGCTACATTGGGTTAGAGTAGCTTGCTTTCTGTCTTCACCCCTCCTTGATCCTCAGGGATCAATGACTAATTCAGTCTTTTAAAAGTAAGGTGGAGGGGTAGCCCAAGTACTCAGCCTGTGAGGGTTACATCTGGTTTGGCAACTTCCTGTTGTAACATACAAACCACGTATTTGTAGCCGTTTTGTGAGTAACATGCAGAGTATGTGCTTTTAGATCTTTTAAAATGAGTCAAGGGGCTGTATTTTAGCAATTGATGGGACTCAAAATGTTGTTACTTTTTATTATTTCAGCCCTTCAAATTTCCCCAGAATTGTCACCTTCTAGAGTTTTTATCTTCTCAGTGTGTTCCCAAAATTCCCGATTTATGCCACTGTCCTGTCGCTCAGAAAAAAAAAAAATAGAGCTTTCACTCAGTTCAGATAACAGATTCACCTTAGAATCCCTACTGATATCTTAAAAGGGAGGGGGAAAAAAAAAAACAAAGACTGCTTTAGGTTGGGGTTGAATGTCTCATTTCTCCCTTGGTTTCACTTCCTTTCCATTCGGGTGGCTTCCCATTTCGTCTGTAGCCTCCTGTTCCCTGAATGTATTTTCCATTTGAGAAGCTGTTTTCTCAGACGCTGTTTTTCTCCATCGTTGTTCCCACTCTCTGGCCCCTGTTTTGCTCCTTCGGAGATCTGGCTGCTGCCACGGTACTTGCCTGAGACCCAGTCTGGGCTTGCCAGGGCTCCGGGCCAATCCAGCTCTCCAACTGTCCAGCTCCAACCGACTCAGAACCTTCTGGTCTCCAACATTCTCTCACACCCCACCCCCGCCAAGGACAAATGCAGAAGTTCCTGCCAGGTTCAGCCAACTCTGAAGGGAGGAAGGGGGATAGGGCAAATTATACATGCTCAGTTCTGCTCAGAACAAGCAGTTTCATACACTTCCCAGGTCATTGATAAGAATTGATGAAATTTGTATTCCAAGAACTTTTGTTAACTAAACACCCATGTAACATGGAAAGGAAAATTCAGATTATGTAACAATTCTTCTGGCCTCAAGAATAAAAATATATATGTTGGGCTTCAGATATTTGGGCTCCCAACGTGGCTGGGAACTCATTTCTTGGCACCTCTTGTCAGAGCGTTCAAGAAAAACCGTGCCTCCTGTAAGAACCTCTGAATTCTATTCTTGACCCTGGTACGTGTGATTGGAGTGTAGTTAGAATGTTTGGGGTCCGTCATCTCACAGACAAGGCAGTAACAAGATGAAGTATTAAATACAATTTATGCTGCTGAAACCTTTGAAGAACTCAGATGAGCCTTTGGAGTGTTCATTCTGGGCCGCTGGAATGTTATAGCATCTTGGGTGGGACATTTCCCCTCTCTGACATCAGTTGTAAGATGACACTGTTCTTTCGCACAGTTCATGAGGGCTAGCTAATTAAAATACTGTACTGGTTCATTCAAGAAGTATGTACTGAGTCGCTAATACATACAAGGCATCTTGCAAACAGACTATGTGATATGACATAAAATTTTAAAAATAGATTGCCATAAATAAACTCCAAGATAGGATTATGTAAGACCTTCCTGTTAATTTCAGCCATTTGAATATACAAACAGGGCTGCTAGTTGTACTATTTTGAATGCATTGACCTATTTTTTTTTTCCACCACCGCACTTCCCTTCCAAATCAATTCATTCATCTTAGTCTATAGCCAATTTCCATCTATTTTCTAATGGTATAACCAGAGCTGCCATGTAAGGTTGAGCCTTGTACAAGAATACCCTCACTGAGAGGGAAAACAGGGTAGAAATCCACTCTGTGTTCTGCTGGGCTAAGCCATGACCTGGCCTGGGGCAGTGTTCACCAGAGAAAAAGAACAACTTTGTAATTTTCACAAATGTCCCATATGGGTTAGCTGTGCCTCTCTTCATGTCCTCAGTTGGTTCCTGAGCCAGAAATAGAATAAATGGGCAGAGTTTACTGAGTTTACAGAGTTTATCAAACAAGACTTACAACAAAGATAGCTTTTGATGACGTAGTGGTATTTATCTCACTATGTGAAAAGTCACTCCTGTAAGGGGCTGTATTTGGTGGGTTTTTTTGACTCAGCCAAGCCAACTGTGGGGAAGCAAGAAGGAAACTTGTTAGAGAAGGAGGCCATGGTGAAAGCTTTGGTGAGTTCCCCTGGAGCCACAGTTTGGGCAGTGGGCTGTGGGGGCTGGGGAGAGGGTGCCTCCTCAAACATGGGGTTCCCATGCTCTTTCTAGAAATATTATGTCCAGGGAAGTCCAGGGTCCTGGGGTCCGAACTCATATTTAACTTACTGAAAGACATAAACATCCCCCCTGTGGTAGAACATGACCTTCTTACTGAGAAGTAAAGACGGTGGGCATCAGATGCCTCTGGCTCAAGAGGAGAAGCTGTTGAACAAGTAGACCAATGAGCAACTCCTGTGAAAGGGGGCCAAGAACACTTTTCCTTGTCCTATAGGTATTGGATGGCAAGTCTTACAAATGGAAGAAAAGCAAGTGGTATAATTTAAAGAATTGCTGCTTCCCAAATTTCTCCAGAACCATCCAAATTTTCACCAGATTCATTTGATTTAACTCTTCTCATTCAGTGTTAAGATAAGGTGCACCACTAGTCGATCTCACGATAGGGTGAACCTGTTTAATTCTTTTGATTTCCTAACTGCTAGCTGATTCTCTGGAGCAAAAGGAGCTTTGTTGGATCCTGCAGAGGCTTTATAAGGGTATGTTATAGCTTGAATTGTGTCCATCCAAAATTTATGTTTAAGTCCAGACGCTCAGTACCTAAAAATTTGACCTTATTTGGAAATAGAGTTGTTGCAGATGTAAATTACTTCAGATGAGGCCATACTGAAGTAGAGTGGACTCCTAATCTAGTATGACAGGTATCCTTATAAAAAAAGGGAAATTCAGACACACACACACACACAGCACCACGTGAAGCTGAAGTTATACAGACACAGACCAAGGAATTACTAGAAGCAAGGAGAGAAGCCTGGAATGGCTCTGTCCCTGGTGCCCTCAGAGGAAGCACGGCCTTGCCACCACCTTGATTTGTGACTCTGGCTTCCAGAATTGCGAGACAATAAATTTCGTTGTTTTAGAAGCTGCCTGATCTGCCTTACATTGTCATGACAACCCTAAGGGACCAAAACAGGGTAGAATAGGGAGAAGATGGTGGGACATGGCAGTTGTGACAGATAGTGTCATTCCAAAGGTGACCACAAGCATCTCCTGTCCACATGTTCTTCTTAATGTGTCTTTTTTTTAAATTTTATTTTTTTAATTTTTATTTTTTTTTAAATATTTTTTATTTATTTCTAGGAGAGAGAGAGAGAGACAGCGTGAGCAGGGGAGGGTCAGAGAGAGAGGGAGACAGACTCTGAAACAGGCTCCAGGCTCTGAGCTGGCAGTCAGCACAGAGCCCGACGCGGGGCTCGAACCCACGAACCGCGAGATCATGACCTAAGCGAAAGTCGGACGCTTAACCGACTAAGCCACCCAGGTGCCCCTAATGTGTTTTTGACAATCTTCCCATTGAGTGTTGGGGTCTGCTGTGTCCCCTCCCCTTGGAACTGAGCAGAATTCTGAGACTTGACCTGGAGAATGGCAAAAGGGACACTCTGACTTCCAGGGAGAGGTCGTAGAAGTACTACGCACCTCTGCCCTGCTCTCCTGGGATGCTCACTGAGGGAATCTAGCTGCCAGGAAGCAGTCTCACCGCCCTGAGGCCACGGTGCTGTGAGGAAGCCCGATGTAAGCTGCACAAAGAGACCACGTGGCGAGTCCCTGAGTCTACCTGGAGCAAGAGGTGCCCGGCCCCCCACCCCAGTTCCGCCAGTCCTGCACTGTTTCCATTCCAGCCGGTATCTGACTGCAACCCCGAGCCAGAATGGCCTAGCCAAGCCCTGCCTAAAATCCTGACTCACAAAAACTACGGAAGATGATAAAATGATTGTTGCTGTTTTAAGCCACTAGTGTTGGGATCTGTTACCAGAAGACAGAACGACGCTGGAGAACGGGAGGTGGTATGAAAGGAAGACGCAAAGATGTCCTAGAGAGACAAAAGGCTAAAAGATGGCAAAATGTCTGAAGAAAGAGAAGCAGTGGGGGGGTCTGGGTGGCTCGGTCGGTTAAGCTCAAGTCATGATTTCCCAGCCCCGCGTCCGATTCTGTGCTGACAGCTCAGAGCCTGGAGCCTGCTTTGGATTCCGTGTCTCCCTCTCTCTCTGTCCCTCCCCTGCTCACACTCTGTCTCTGTTTCTCTCTCAAAAATGGATAAACATTAAAAGAAAAAGAAAGGAGGTAGTGAAGGTGCTTCAGACAGGCTCCTGAGGGTCTCTTCCCCAGTCAAGTGGAAAACTCCTGGTCTGGGAGAGCTGCCCTCCCTTCTAGCACCGCCTGATGCCTGTATCTTCCGGGCAAGTGCCCTCTCCTCCCCAGAGACAGCTCTGTGAACTAATAAACTGAGTGTGAAAGGAGGAGCTAAAGAGCAAGAATGTGTCCCCTTACACGAATTCTGGGGCCACCAAGCACTCCTCTGACCCTGATTAGCTGTTCTCACATAGACTCTGCTGCCAGAAAATTTGCCAACCAGCTGAGACAAATATCCGACCCACTTGGCAATCACAGTAAATTAACCCACTGGACCTCCAAGGGATGCACTCATCTGATCAGCGCGTGGGGACGCCTGCCCTGCACACGTGAAGAGAAAGACCCCGACGTGCGTGATCAGAGCAAGGTGTGACCACGCTGATGGATCCTGCCAGAAGGTGATCTCTGGGCTCCCTAGTTCACGGCTATTCTTCATGGTCACAAGTGCCACACAACCTCTGGCCAAAAATAAGAGAGAAGAAGAAAAACCAGCAGTTTCTCTAAGGGAAAGCTCAGAGGAACTCAAAAACTGTGGGAGCAAGAAGAGAGAGGCAGAGGCCAGAGGCCAGCCCTCTGATGGGACAGCTCAGAACCCCTATGGCAGAGCAGCCTGGCCCAGAAAATCCCTGCCTCACCTTCACACTGTCCTCCCCACTGGTTTCCTTCCCGCTCAGTCACACTGCCATGGAAACGAACTACATCTTGGTCTGTATGTACTTAAAAGAAAACATATAAATTGAGTGTAGTTGAAGGAGAAGAAAAAGGTGGATAAGGAGGAAGACGGAGAGGAGGAGGAGGAGGAGGGAGAGGAGGAGAAAGGATGGGAGGAGGAGGAGGAAGACTAAGTTGAAAGATTTCCCCTCCAGTGTTCTCAACTCAAGTATTAAGTGAAAACCCAAAGTCAAAATGTGATTCTAGTGACAGCACAGTTGGTTTTGATATTTAGATTACGTTGTCACATATTTTATAGATTCCAGTTGCTGAGCATCTGTCTTCAGCAAACACGAATTAATGAAGCCATTACAGGTCTAGAATTATTAAGAAATAACGAAATTTTGAACCCCTAGTAAAACGAAGGTTATAAAATTTTAGGTATTATTTAAAAGCACCCTGTTATGTTACATGCATATAATAACTCTTTAATTATAAAATCCCCAAAGGAGAAACAGAAATGCAGCCAGCACATTACAGAAGGTCTTAGCACCACATCCATCCTCGACCTTGTCTCTGCCTCCTCCTCTTCATCCACTGGGACATTTTAATTTTGTGTCGACTGTGATGCAGAGAGGCTTTGGTCATTCACACCTCTGATGAGAGTACCAGGCACTTGGAGAGATGAGACCTTTATGTAGATATATCACCTGTATCACTGTAAGTGGTCTATCCAGAAATGTATTAAGTCCTAACTATTTTAATTGTGAGAAACTATTCCAAAAATAAAGCTGCTCTCTTCCCAGTGTAACATTGATGAGAAGAAGGCTGCTCTCTTCCCAGTGTAACATTGATGAGAAGAAGGCATAGGCATTGCCTACAGCAAGCCTAAAAACAAAATAAGCAGACACAGTTGTGCTCTTCTGCAAGTCAGCTGGTTCAGAAAAGAGACACATGCTGTAGGGGCTTCCTCCATGGAAGTGGGTAGATGAGTGTAATTGATGTCGATGCTAGGACCAGCAATTCAACAGGACAAGAGGTAAATGATGGTGAGGATTTTAGGGGAGCAAGGAAGATGTTCGTTCTCACGTGGGGCTTTTATTGATTCCCAGTGCATATAGATGGAGGATAAACATACGCATAAAGGTGAGTAGGCCCATCTGTAAGAAGCCAGTAGAGGAAGAATTGAACCCTCTTCCAAGACAGAGGTATACTATCATTTTTTTTTTCATTAAAGATTGCAATTGGGTCCAGGTCACTGTAGTTCCACTGAAGGTGATAAAATGTCTGATCATTAGTATTCTGACTTTCCCACAAAAATTGGAAAGAAAGAGATGACTTCCACAGATCCAACCAGGCATACCTCCAAGATTCCAAGCTACCCAGAAGACTCACCATGAGGACGAGGCACTTCCACTTTCTCTCAGGCCAGGAAATGTGTGATACGATCCAGTCATTCACAGGCCATTGTAGAAACTCACTGGCTAATCTCCTGGGCTGGTCCAATCCTGTCTGTAGGGTCACAGCAAAGGCATCTGTGATGTTCAAGTCTCTTACATAATGAACATTCTCATGAAAGAAGAGAAAGACCATGTTATGATGTAGTGAGCTGCCCTGCACTGGTTGCTTTCCAGTGGGGCCAGATGCTCAAGTGAGAGGCATGGTAGAAGACCTTTCCTTCCCTGGATCGGAAGGTTCCCTCCAGGTCTGAGATTCCGTAATTTCACAAAAGATTCACAACTTCCTATAATTCTGCCATAAATACTCAAGCCTATGATGTCCATGTGTATTGTGGATGTGGCCAAGACTTTTGTGCACTGGACTTGAGTCCATAGGGGATGGGGAACCATGCTTCCTAGAGGAAAAACTGGAGAAGAGCTATCTCCAATCATTGATTGGGTGTAAAAAGGACTCCATTTTGCTTTGAAAGGAAAAGTCTTTAGTCAGATATGTGCAATTTTCCTTATAGCTCAAAAACAAAATGGGCAATGTTCAGCAAAATCTGAGAAGCCAGCATGGACATTTTTAGCCTGCTTTGTCAAGATTATCTTCGTACTTGACAGATTTTTAACTCAAATTCACAAACTCCATCAAATAAGAAGAAAGGACTCACAGTGTGTATCATTCTTGAAAGGGGTGTGTCATTGTTAATTTTTTTTTCTTACTGGATTGGGATTAGTGATAAACTTTATAAAGAAAACATCAATGACTCACCAACTCTTTGAGCTGATCTTCTAGTAAAGGGGTTGGTTTTACTTTGTTGTAATAACAGGCTTTGTACAGCAACACCAGCATTGAAATTGAAGTCTGTGGCTATGAAGCAAAGCCAACCTCTTAGCCCACAGTGGGTTCAAACCCATAATCCAAGTCTCACTAATATTAAGCTATGATCAATTTGTGTACCTAATAAAGCCAGAGGCAGGGGAATGACCTTATAACACTAGTCTGTAAAGTCCCTGACCACAGAAATCACATCTGTCCTTTGCTATATCCAGCATCCTGTGCAGTGCCTAGAACACAGTAGTCATTAAATACATAGTGAATGAATTCGTTTTCCCCCAAGGTATCAAGAACCTGTATATCTCCCATTTCTTTTTCCTCTTTCCCTTACCCTGAAACCCATTTTCTGAAGATATCTACTCTTCAACATTTCATGTATTGAAAGATGACTTTTTTTTAGAGAGAGAGTATGCCCATGTGCGCGCGCACACGCACACACACACACGCACACACACACGAGCAGGGGAGGGACAGAGAGAGGGAGAGAGAATCCCAAGCAGGTTCCACTCTCAGCAAAGAGTCCAATGCAGGGCTTGATCTCACGACTTTGAGATCATGACCTGAGCAGAAATTAAGAATTGGTCGCTTAACTGACTGAGCCACCCAGGCAGCCCTGAAAGATGATTTTGGAAGGAAAAGGATTTTCATACAATTCAAGGAGGAAGGTGTCAAAGTGGCAAAACTTACTAAAGTCTTGAAACAAAGGATAAAATTTCCTCAAAAGTTGCTATTAGTTAATAATGAAAACATAGTTGGGAAAAAGATCAAGATACAAATCAAGATCACTGTATCTTCTCTGAGTCAGCTTCTAGGAGAACAGTTCACCTGGACAGGAGCTGTCCTCGGTTGACATTTAGGCATCAGACATCACCTACCTATGAAACAGACCACGCTCCTCACAAGCATCATCTATGTTACGTGCTTCTTGTATCGTGGGAGAGGTGTTCCGGGTCCTCCTGCGATCACAAAGTGAAGCCCAACCCATTTCTAAATGGAGCTTGGGGGAGGGGGCCGTTGCAGAAAATGAGCCATAGGAATGACAGTCTGCAGACCGATAGCCCCCTCCCTCCACCTGCCTGAAGCTTGGCCTCCTGCCCGAGGCTAGGACCAGTTTCAGTTCTTAGGACGGTAGACCCAACAACAGCTTTCAATTTTCTGGTTCTGAATACAAGCAAGAGAGGAAAAATCCTCAAGTCCCCTCTCCTTCTAGGCTAACTTTTGGATTTGATCTTCAGGCAGACCAACACTACTTTTCTTCCTATTACCTCTCACTCACAGCTTCAGGTAGGGCGATAAATGAAAACAGAGGAACAACAGTTCCCAAACTGTGATCTGAATGCCCCAGGAGGCCTCAAGACCCTTTCAGGGAGCCTATGAGGTCTACGTCATTTTTTTTTTAAATATTGATCTCTCACATGTGCACAATGGAGTTTTCTAGAGGCTACATGGGATGTGGTGACATCCTCTCTCTGATGGTTTATAGATATGTACTTGTGTTTTTTTGTACTTAACAATCTTTTTCATTTGTAATTGATAAGACAGTAACTAGCAATAGATACAACTCACATATACAAAAGCTCCTTGGTGTCCTCAATAATTTTTAAGAATAAAGGAGCTTTAAGGCCAAAAATGTGAGAGAACCACTGATTTTCAAAAGCACACAGTGCTTCCTGCTCTCCACTGTTCCTCACTCTCAATCTCCCGACAGCCATAACCCACCATTACCCAGGGGATCTGAACAGCCACACAGAGGCCACAGTCTGCCCGGGCAGGAGTAAAGGTCACTGCTCTGAGGACCCAGCTCAGCTGATATCCGTGTCTGATAGGTTTCATCCCCACTGGGGAGAATGTCTCCATAACCTCTTTCTTAGACAATTTCTTCCCCATTTTTCAACCAGATCATGCAAATTTCTGGGGGGGTAAAAGCCATGAACTCTGCAGAAAGGAGTTGTCATCCTTGGAAAAGTTGTGATTCGCTCTGACCTGTGGGGCTCTGGAAAGAAGAAATAAAGTTAAATACAGTACAGGTATCATAGGTACAGAGCATACAACAGTAGAACTTGGCAACGGGGTTTCCCAACTAATTTTCTTCATTGCAGGAAACATCTAAAACCAAGAATGACCCAGAGCTCGAGTCCATCAACAACAAACATATTTATTGTGTGCCTCGCACTAGGGCAGTGGGCTGGGGAATGACGAGTGTGGAGGTGAGCCAAGTTCTGTCCTCTAATTGGGGGTGGGGTGGGGGCGGGGTTCATAAGCTTGAGTGTTTGGAAAGTGTGTCAGGATCATTTACTGTTAACCTTTGAAATACTTTTATGAGTCACAGAAAAGGAAAACTGAATTACAAAATGTGTGGCTGTTTGATGAGTAATTCAGCAAAAGCCTGGAGCATAGAACTCAGCCTTCCTTTTTTCTCCATTCCATGCTAGTGCAAATAGATGCAACAGCCACCTCGGCTCTGCTTTGGCTCTGAACTGCCTTATGTCCTTCGGCCAGCACTTTGGTGATTGCTATGGTTTGAATGTATGCATCCCCACCCCCACCTCCAACCCCCAGATTCACATGTCAAAATCCTAACCAGCAAGGATGATGGTATTAGTGGGTAGGACCTTTGGGAGATGCTTAAGTCCTATCAGTGGAACCTTTAAGAATGGGATTAGTGCCTTCATATGAGAGGCTTGGAGGGGCACCTGGGTGGCTCAGTTGGTTAAGCATCTGACTTCGGCTCAGGTCATGATGCCCTGGTTTGTGAGTTCAAGCCCTGCATCGGGCTCTGTGCTGACAGTTTGGAGCCTGCTTCAGATTCTCTGTTTATTTTACTCAAGAGCCTGCTTCAGATTCTGCTTCAGATACCCTCCCTGGCTCCCGGTTTGTCTCTGTCTCACTCTTTCTCAAAAATAAATGTTTAAAAAAGAAGAAGGAGGAATTCTGAGAGATCCCTGGCCTAGTCCTTCCGTGTGAGGATGTGATGAGACGTCCACAATCTGCAGCTGAGAACAGGCCCTCATCTGACCTCACCGACACCCCAGTCTCCGACTTCCAGTCTCCAGAACTGTGAGAACTACGTTTCTGTTGTTTATAAGTCACCCCGCCTGCGGTGTTTTGTTATGCAGCCACACGGCCGAAAACAGTGACCGTCATCAGAAACAAACATAGGTAATAAATAGATCGTGTCATGATTATGACCTCGAATGAGCTACAGAAATTCGCATCACAGAGAGGCACCTGTAGTAACAAAAACAAAAACAAACAAAAAAAAAAACCCTGTCCATATGTGGCCTTGCTTCCTCTTGACTATTCTGCTAATTTTCCAGATGGTGCTCTCCTAACATTCCCACTGAATTAGGTCCCATCAGATGTGAGCCATGCAGGGCTTGGAAGGGCAACCTCCTGCCCATCCATGGGCCTCACCCCTACACCCCCCCCTTGCTATCTTGTACTCTGATCAAAGGAAGAGCCTTGTCTCAACAAAACCTTCCTTCTCTTTTTCCCGAGGCATGAAATTTCATAGGAGAAAAAACACTTCCCACATTAAAAAAAAATGCCACAAGGAGAGATACTGCTTTTTACATTGCCTATACGAAATGTCACAGATACCTTCCTAGGAATGGGTTTTGACCAAAGGGTTGAGAGCCTATTAGGACACTCATGATGGATAAACAGGAGGCTTGGAGGGGGAGCAGATGCACCTACGCCGCACTGCCCACACTCTTCCCACACAACCCGGGGGCCCGGGTTCTCCCCTATCTTTCCAAGAGCTTCCCATCCCAGAGAGAATCAACATGATTAGTATTAACCCTCACATCCAAACTTATAGCAACTTTGTTCCAGTTTTCCTACCTTCTCCCCAGTTTCCCTCCCTTCCCCGAAATCAAGAGGGTAGGCAGCTAAGGGTTCTCTCTTTCTCTTTTTCAGTGTTTATTACCTTAGTGAAGGATAGAGCATGAGTGGGGGAGGAGTGGAGAGATAGGGAGACAGAATCCAAAGCAGGCTCCAGGCTCTGAGCTCTCAGCACAGAGCTTGACACGGGGCTCGGACTCACGAACAGTGAGGTCATGACCTTAGGTGAAGTTGAATGCTTAACCAACTGAGCCAGTCACCCAGGTGCCCCTGTTTGCACTCAAAGGCTATACCACTCATCAAGATCTGGGAGTGGACCTCATTAGGGAAATACAAATCAAAACCACACTGAGATACCACCTCACGCCTGTCAGAGTGGCTAAAATGAGCAAATCAGAGGGCTCCAGATGCTGGTGAGGATGTGGAGAAACGGGCACCCTCCTACACTGTTGGTGGGAATGTAAACTGGTGCAGCCCCTCTGGAAAACAGTGTGGAGACTCCTCAAAATATTAACAATAGAACTCCCCTATGACCCAGCAATAGCACTGCTAGGAATTTACTCAAGGGATACAGGAGTTCTGATGCATAGGGGCACATGTACCCCAATGTTCATAGCAGCACTCTCAACAATAGCCAAATCATGGAAAGAGCCTAAGTGTCCATCAAGTGATGAATGGATCAAGGAGATGTGGTTTATATATACGATGGAATACTACATGGCAATGAGAAAGAATGAAATCTGGCCATGTGTAGCAACATGGATGGAACTTGAGGGTGTCATGCTGAGCGAAATAAGTCAGGCAGTGAAGGACGGATACCATATGTTTGCACGTATAGGTGGACTAGAAGGAACTTAATGGAGGACCATGGAAGAAGAAGGGGGAAAATAGTGGGGGAGAGGGAGGGAGGCAAACTATGACAGACTCTTGAATGCTGAGAACAAACTGAGGGCTGATGGAGGTGAAGGGGAGGGGGAGGGGGGATGGGCATGGAGGAGGGCACTTGTGGGGATGAGCACTGGGTGTTATATGGAATCCAACTTGACAGTAAACTTAAAAAAAAAAAGATCTGGGAGTGGAGACTCATATGGTCCCTCTTCATATCTGTCTCAGTGATCAGCGGTCCAGTACACACTCTCAAGTTGGCCGTAGATTTCAGCCAGATCCTAAACTGTCAGAGATTTTCTAGTCTGGCAACAATGATGACATTTAATGTGTAAGCAGAGAAGTACCATGTACAAAGTACTCCCAGGTATGTTTTTTTCACACCAATGTCTGTGATGTAGGCATTATCACAACTTTATTTTACTCAAGGTTATTGCTTTGTTGGCTTAGCATCTATGAACTCCACTTTTTTTCTGATATTAAGAACCCCTGCTCCTGACAAACACATAAAATATATTAGAAAATTAGTTTACCTGACTCTAATGTATGATTCTGTTAAGAAGTACCAAACTTTTTTTTAAATGTTTATTTTTGAGAGAGGGAGAGAGAAAAAGAGGGGGGAGGAGGGGCAGAGAGAGGGAGACAATCTGAAGCTGGCTCCAGGCTCTGAGCTGTCAATATAGAGCTTGAGGCAGGGCTCAAACCCATGAACCACGAGATCATGACCTGAGCTGAAGTCGGAGGCTTAAATGACTGAGCCACCCAGGAATCCTTAAGAAGTACCAATATTAATCCTGCCACTCAAACATAGCCCACAGTGTCCTGATTTCTCTCTCTCTTTCTCTGGCCCCCAGATCCAGTCTCTGATCTGTGCTTGACTTTGTGCCCTGGGGGGTTGTGCTTGTCAGACCGCCCCTGGGGTCTCCCTGGCCTGAGCAGGTTTGGCCGGTGGCGAGCATCCTCAGCAAATGTGAGAGAGCAAAAGGAGAGAAGGGCTGGGGTCATGAGCACCTGTTCCTCAGCCACCTGCCTGAAGTCGGCCCCTGCTGTGTTCTCCACGGGCACAGCGCTTGCTAGAAGGCACTTCCTGTAGGGCCCCGCACCGGCCCTTGCTCACCGCTTTAGATGTGGGGGTGTAACGGCTTCCCTCCACTGCAAGTCTCTGAGTACTTCACTGTGCCTAACTGGTTTCCCCAATCCGGATTCGACCTCTGTGAATAATCCCGCGATTGAGTTCTCCTCGGTGAAATCATTTAGAGTGTGCCATTTGTTTCTTACCGGATTTCTGTACCACAGCCAATCTTAGAAACTCATCCTTCATTATCTCAGCGATTCTCTGAGGGGTGGTGCAAGATCCGGTTCAGACCAACCATATTTCTGTGAAAAAAAAGTACTTTTGTAACCAGAGCTGGGAGAGAAGCCCATTCTCCTAGAATGTTGAAGCTATGAGGATATGTATATGCTTTACGCTGGCCGCCACATCCCCACCTCATGGAAAAAGCCATCCGAATCTTGGTTTTAGGTTCTTGGGTTCTCACACTTCCCTGATTCGCGTCTTTCAAATAGCTTCCTCATTGTGTCTTAGCCAGTTTGAGTTGGCTTCTGTTACCAGCAACCATTGCAACGAAGGCGGTTATTCAGTTAGTGAGTGGGAGGGTTGGAGTTCAAACTCCAGCCCTCTGCCTCCAAAGCTGATACTCTTGGGCAGATAGCCCATATTCATAACCGTGACCCAGATGCCTCCCCAAAGCCCACCACAGCTCTGGAAAGTGCCACCATTAAAGATCACTCCTATGGGAAAAGGCATGTTGTATCTAGGAGTTACCCATGTATCATAGCATGATACAGACATAAATGCATTTTGAATGGTAAGATTATGTGAAAAGTCTGTAGTAACTAAAAGTTGACCAATTAGGTCATATCTTTAAGATATGAGGGGCTTCATACTGAAATAAATCTTAAATCCGTTTGTAAAGCAAAGAGCCTCCATTTGTCTTCTATATATGGCCAGATTTTCTCTCATACGGGTGTTGTATGAGCTCTCAGTTTAATAAACCACTTACAGGATGGCTTCCTCCCAAAGTACTTCCCAGATTATCACTGACAGGGGATGGAAGGATTTGTCTCACTGGGTGCCTCAAAAAGGAGGTGTCCCTTGGAGGTACTCCACTCTGTTAAGACAAGTGGAGTTGCTGAATCTTGTCTAGATACTGATAAAAAGTAACTAAGGGAAGTTTTCACAGAGAGTTACAAATCACTGTAGTCCGACCAACAAGGTGGATTCCAAAATAGAGAGCCTATAACCTGGATTACAGAAAGGGTTCTCAGGATGTGGGGACCTGGCATTCTCCTTTCTTGTTACCAGTCCTTTGTAGGGTATCTTCCCCAAACTCCAAGAACCTCTTTAACGAGGTAGTATGTTCTTCTTCTAGCCAATTCTTTTGGTATTAACTCATGTCAACTAGCCTCCTGTGCCCGCTTGGTGATGTGAGCCGTATTATCAGTTACCATCCAGGAAAGGATATCTCTAGTGAAGATGATGAAATCTTGTCCATCATATGCCTGCTGGAGAAATGTGGTGCTTCTGTACTCCAGCAACTCCTAGCCAATCATTCTCTGGTAGGTGTGAAACCCTGGCACACACATGCGGCTCACGAGTGGTTTAGATGGGGACGTGGAGGTGGGCATCCAGGTGATGACTAGGGGAATGGCTGGAAGCATCCTCTGCCCCCAAACACATCACCCCACAGGCATGCCTCCAGGAGGTGCCTGTGACATAAGCCACCCATCAACAACTGTTTGCTGAGTACCTCCTGCACACCATAGGACTATGATAATGTTTGCCTTGGGGAATTATCCAATCATGGGAATGCCCACTGATGAACTTTATAATGCAGTAAAGGAGGAAAAGATATGCGAGAGCCAGAAATATCCTGGGAAAGTTAACATAGCAAGTCCTTAAACATAAGCAAGTGATTCACTAAGCCTGGATACCAGGAAATGAGACACAGAATGGCCCAGGTTCAGATTGAGAAAGAAGATACAGATTAGGCCTGAATGGGGGTGGCATAGAGATATGGAGAGAAAAGGACAAAGGGTTCCTGAGGAAGAGACCACTTGGAAGATGCTTAGGGCAGGTGGCAGGCACTGAACGCCATCAGGCTTTGCCAAGAGTTCACTGCAGCTCAGCAACCAACTGCTCGAGTTCACTGGTTCACTGTCAGCCAGAGGGAGGCTCCCCACAGGGATGGGGGCTGGTGTGGGGTGCGTCCATCTCTGCTGCCTTTACCACCTGAATGGTTGTGCTGACTCTGCAGCTGCTTCTGGTTCCCCTTGGAGGTCTCCTGCTGGCCCCTTGGCGGCTGAGTGTAACCCTCCTGATCAGGCATGGGGTTCTCTGCCACCCACAGAGCCCATGGCTCTTTCTGCCAAAAGACACTCATATGCAATGATGGGATGAGAAATAAATCCAGTGAAATAAATAAACGCAGCGAAATGCCCAGGTGAAAAGATGTCAGAGTCCCAGTCTCTGCAAAGGAGGCAAAAAAGGAAGATATCCAGAGTTACAACAACACACGTCAGTGCTCAGTGTTCAGCTGCATCCCTCCTGGGACCCAACTGCCATTTCCTTTCACAGAATCCCAGAATCCCAGGAGCTGGAGCCTAGGGAGGACCTTAGAGCTCCAGCCCAAGACCTGGAGCCTTTCCCTGTCCAGGTCTGGGAACTTGAGGATGAAGTTTTCTGGGTAATCTCAACTTGGAAGTGAAGTAGAGGATCCTGTTCTGGACTTCAGAGGAAGGGCCCGGGGTCACTCATTGGTCCACCAGGGTTGCCGTACGAGGGCTTGCAAACTCTGATAACCCACCCCCTCCCTCTTTTTATGAATGAAGGCTCTAGGTGGATAAATGAGGGCTCCCACCCTGCCCCTGTGTGTGCATGGGCAGGTACGTGTACACACACACACACACACACACACACACACACACACCCCAGATCACTCAGAGAACCCACATAAGGGCTCAGCCTCCTGAGATAAAGTGTGTTTTTTTTTTATTTTTTAAATGTTTTATTTATTTCTGAGAGAGAGAGACAGCATGAGCAGGGGAGGGCTAGAGACAGAGGGTGACACAGAATCTGAAACAGGCTCCAGGCTCTGGGCTAGCTGTCAGCACAGAGCCCGACACGGGGCTCGAACCCACGAACCGTGAGATCATGACCTGAGCCGAAGTCGGACTCGGCTTAACCGACTGAGTCACCCAGGCACTCCTGAGATAAAGAGTTTTGAAAGCACAATGCTTTTCCTTGCTCTGTGGGGAAGCCTGTAGGGGGTGAGCAGAGCGGGGCCCTCTAACATGGGGGGCCACATCCACATCCAGGGACTTCTCTTGGTTGTCTAGGGACTGTACCAGAAACCACCTCCCCAAAATGTTTCCAGATTGCCCTGGCGGGTGCTCTTGTTCCTTTGTGAACTCTCCTAGAACTCAGATCTTCCCATGTGGCCCGTGTCACTGCCGAGAACCTTGGATGGGTGTCAGTCTCCCATTCCCCAGGCTGAATACTATTTAATGAGGTTTACCTTACTCTTTCCTCTTTATTTATAAAGATATATTTAACAAAAAAATATCAGAGTGCCTGGGTGGCTCAATCGGTTAAGTGTCTGATTTCAGCTCAGGTCATGATCTCACCATTTGTGAGCTTGAGCCCCATGTCTGGCTCAGTGCTGACAGCTCAGAGCCTGGAGCCTGCTTTGGATTCTTTGTCTCCCTCTCTCTGCCCCTCCCGTGCTTGTTCTCTGTTTCTCTATCTCCCTCAAAAATAAACATTAAAAAAATTAAAAAAGAAAAAAAATCAAATTTAAAAAATCATCTCACAAAGCGGTTAGGTCAACGTTGGTCCATGCAAGTCTATCCATGTTTCCTTTTTTCTAAAACTGCTTCTGAAAGAATTCATGTAGGCTGTCTTTTAGAACTGGCCACCCCAAGGCCAGGATACCTTTACCTTAACTATGAGGGGAGAAAGGATTCCCTGAGGCTGAAACCAGGCCAGCTGGGTCCCCTTCCACGTAATTGCACCAGTCTGGTATGAGCAGAACTCTTCGCTCCTTTCTCCCTGCGCCTCTAGCTGAGTGGGGGGCAGCTTGGCGGGGTTCAGAGTAGGTACCCAGCCCCATAGGCGCCTCCCTGGAGGTGATACCCTGCGAATCAGCTGCAGCGCAGAGCAAGGTAGAGCCTGGTCTTCCCTAGGCCTGGGCAGAAAGTAAGGCCCAAGGCCCCTTTCCATGGCTCTGAAATTTTACCTTCCCCTTTTCCTTCCTGGGGCTGGGGAGGGGTGGAGGGGTGAGGGCTGGGATGAAGAAGAAACACTTCTTCTTGAGGAAGACTCTCAAGTTGAGCATAAGAGTCTCTCACCGAAAAAGTGTTGGTTCTTATAAAAATAAGATCCAGAGAATGAGGCAGAGTACAAGTACTACCCCCGAATCAATAGTTACCACATTCTGCCTTCTCTTCTCTTTATCTCCACTTACCTTCTACCCTCTTCTCGATCCTGAAGCACTTGAGCATGGGGACTTTGCTTTTTTCCCTTGTGTTTCCTGCCAAGGCCTACCACAGGGAACTTGGCACATGGTAGGAGATTCGTAAATATTTGTGAATTAAGTTGTTGGCAGAGCATTTTATTTCTCCGCCTTGAAATATGCTGAGATGCAGAGGAATCTTTTTAACCTGGGATTTATATCTTTAAAAATACTTTTCAGAAGGTGCAGGCTGGTGAGTGGGGAGCAGCACTGGAAATCTAATTTGCATCTAGTCTGGAATCTGCAAAGGGTGTATGTGCTTGGATCTGCAACCAATTTTGAAACCGGGTCCACTTCTCCACATCTGGAAAGGTTTTGTGGCTACTTTGCCGATACGCAACGGTTTAAAGAGGGAGGCAAAAGGAAGAACAAGTCATGAATGTTAGTTCTCACATCTTCTTAGTATCGATCCATCTATTCAACAAGCATGTGAGTGCCCCTCCGTGCCAAGCACTGTTCTAGGTCCCAAGCACACAGCAGACAAAGCAGATACAAATGTCCGCCCTTGTGAAGACTTCACCCTAATGGAGGGGAGGAAGGCAGACGATGCAAAATACATGAAATATATGTCATATCTTTAAAAACTACGATGGAGAAAAATAAAGTTGCAAAAGAGACAGAGCAGTACAATTTAAAACAGCGATGCTTGAGAAAGGCATCCCCCAGGTGGCTTTTGAACCAGTGACTGCTGGGAGTGAGAGAGCCAGGCAGGTATCTGGGGACACCTGTCCATGCAGGGGACCGTACGAAGACCTTGAGGAAAGGGAAGGCCTGGCATGTTCCAGGAGCAGCAAGAAGGCCTGTGGCTGGAGCTGAGGGAGGCGGGAAGACTTAGGTAGGAATTGCTTCCACACTCATTCATGGGAAAAAACTGTATAGAAGTCAAATTCCAGGCAAAGAATGGCAGAGAAGGAAGAAGGGATTTAAGACGAGACTGTGTTTCTTTCTTTCTTTCTTTCTTTTTAAGTTTATTTACTTGTTTTGAAGGCAGGGGGGGCAGAGAGAGGGAGAGAGAATCCCAAGCAGGGTCTGTGCTGATGGAGCCCTAAGTGGGGCTCAAACTCATGAACCATTAGGTCATGACCTGAGCCGAAACCAGGAGTTGGATGCTTAACCAACTGAGCCACCCAGATGCCCTCAAAGAGACCGTGTTTCTGAGCTAAGCTGGATTGCTATAGAACTTCCCTTGGAATCTGGGGTTCCTTTTATGACTTCTGGGGTCTACAGACCCAGGACATGCCAAGAAACAAAACAGACAAGTGTTAGCCACTTGGAGCATTCCTGCTCAATGGGAAGATCTAGTCTGAGTGTCACTGATATGGTCTCCACACATAATATTTACAATTTGTGTAGTTTCGCTTTCTTTTGAAAATATAAACCTTGTAGAAATCAGTGTTCTCTGGAGTTTATAAGAGGGAATTAGAAACAAGGTCTGTTGACAATACTGTCCAAGTACAGTGTGATGTCGTTTTGCCAACCTCAATCTCAATCCAGGTCCTGGTTTTTCTGAGCAGTTTGTCTCCACCAGCCAGGCCAGACTTCAAAGGCTGCTCTGCCCCTGAAGGCTGGCTTCCATCTGCCCGTCATCTGCCTGCCTCCCTCCTGCAGCTGCGGGGGCGTGGCTCTGCTCCAGGGCATCGCAGCCCTCTCCCTTTGCCATGGGCCCACTTATCCATCTGGTGTGTCCACATGTACAAGTCACGCTTGCTCCTTAGTTGGGCTTCCAAAATGCTACCTCAGCCATGATGGGAAGTTGCTTGACAGATGTTAAGTCACTAACTCAGAACGGAAAGGATAGGGGAAAATCCATGGTACCCTTTCTCTCATGGTATATTAGACCTTAGGATATTTATATCCTATAGCTATGTTGCCCAGATGATCAGATTGGTAGTATAATAACGCAGGTTGAATCATTTGAAAAAACCTGTAATTGACCATTTTTTATTTCCTACAATTCAATTTAATCTTTCAATTCTTTCTTCTTGTTCCAATAATTATGAAATTAGATTTCTCTCACCTTTTTGCACAGATTATCAGCATCACTCACTTATTGAACGGAAATTTGCAGTTTATTTATTTTTTTAATGTTTATTTTTGAGAGACAGAGCACAAGTGGGGGGAGGGAGGACAGAGAGAGACAGAGACACAGAATCTGAAGCAGGCTCCAGGCTCTGAGCTCTCAGCACAGTGCCTGATGTGGGGCTCAAACTCACAAACTGTGAGATCATGATCTGAGCCAAAGTCTGATGCTCAACCAACTGAACCACCCAGGCGCCCTGGAAATTTGCAATTTAGAATTTAGTCTTCTGTCCAGACCAGTCCAACTAATTCTTAAAGGACCTGTGCTGCCCTGTCCCAGCAGCCTCTAATAGACATTGCTGACAAGCCTGAACAGCACAGCGAAACTACCCTTAGACCAGATGCAGCGGTCACATTCTCAGTTATGTCCCCTTTAGCCTGTAGATTGATAGTTGGGCCATTTTTACAAAGGATCGTGAAAATTACTGGATTATAAAATAGTTGATGACGTGTTTTCTGATATTCATCCAGGAGGCAATTTATATTTATTGGGTATCTGTGATGTACAAGGACTGGTGAGTCAATGTCAGGAACAATAAAACAAATCAGATGCCAGTTCTGTCCTCTAGGGACTTACAGTATTACTGGAGGACCAAAGCATGCAACAGAAATAAAGACAAGGCAGTAACACATGGCAGCAGCGGTAAGTGCTGTGAAGGGAGTACCAACAGAGTAATCCAGTAGCTTGGCAGAGACAGACCCTGTTCTCATATGAAGGAATCCAGAAATGCTCCAAGCTGGAGGTGGCAAACTGTCCATGAAGTTGGGCCTCCAATGGGCCATGAACGGCAGTAGCATCTGAATCATAACCATCAGAACTCCAATGTATTTCTTGAGTCCAGCCATGTGTTAGGTACTATGCTAAGTCCCTGATAAACATGAGTTGCATTTATTCCTCATAGCAACCCTTTGAAGTAGGTCTTCTAATTCCCATCTCACAGATGGAAAATAGGTGCAGAGAGATGGAGAAAATTGCCTAAGAACATCCCTAGAGCCCTTCAGTGGAGGAGCCAAGAATCACATTCTCACCTCTTGGATGGGCACTCCCTCCACCTTATATGATTACCCAACTGACCCTAACATGGGGGCACTTCCCCCACTCCAGGCTCCGTTTCAGTCTCCTCGCCTGGTCATCCCTGCTCTCTCCCGCCCCCTTGTGTCACAATGACTCATTGTCCCCGATTTCCCAGTCCCGGAGGACCCAGGCTCCAGATTTGACAAGTGGCTGTGGGTCCTGATTGGATAACCAGATCAACAAAATCCCAATTATTATTTGTTGGTTCTCCCAAATGGCCCCATGCCTTAATACAATCCAAATGATTATTATTCCTGGGAACTACTCTTTGGGAATTTCAGGCATCATGGGTATGAGGGGGAGAAGTGGATGGTGATACTCTTGGTTGAAAGGATGTTTGAATATTCCTCAAACATGCTGCTATGCCCAGTAAGATTGGCTAGTCTGTCTCCTAACCACCCACCTAACTACAGGAACTTATCAGGGCCTGCAAGTGCTGAATGTGACAAGTTGATTTTTTAAGCTTCTCTTTCGAGTCTACCTTTTTGGAGGTTACCAATGCTCTATTTCTTTTCTTTTCTTTTTTAAATATTTTTATTTATTTCTAGGAGAGAGAGAGAGACAGCGTGAGCAGGGGAGGGGAGGGTCAGAGAGAGGGAGGTACAGACTCTGAAATAGGCTCCAGGCTCTGAGCTGGCAGTCAGCACAGAGCCCGACGCAGGGCTCGAACCCATGAACCGCGAGATCATGACCTAAGCGAAAGTCGGAAGCTTAACCGACTAAGCCACCCAGGCGCCCCTCAATGCCCTATTTCATTTAAATTTTATCCTTTTCTGAATTCCCAGTAAGCACAGACCCAGCTGCTAGGGATACAGCAATGAATACTTCAAAATCCCTTTCTCTGAGCTTTTTTCTATGAAGAAGACTGGCAATAGATAAATACATAATACAAGATCAAGAGGTAATAAAGCATGTGAAGAAAAGTAAAGCAGAGAAAGGAAACTATATCTTTTAAATAGAGGGACCAGGAAAGGCTTATCTGAGCAGGTGGCATTTGAGAAGAAATTCGAATACAGGGAGAAAGTGAGCCATGGGAGAAGAACCTTCCAGAGAGAATGGCAAGCTCAAGCCCTTGAGGAGGGTGCACAGAGGAATATAAATAGTAAGGAGAACACTATAGGGCCACGTAGAGCTTTAGAGAATGAATGAATGAGCTCTGGTAGGTTTTTTTCTTAGCACTCTCTGTATACAATGACAACCATATGTCTCAGATTTCCCAGAAGAATTCCAACTTAGGAATTTTACTCTTCTTAAATGATTCGCTGAAGTTGTAACAAAATGTGATTTGAGATGAGTACTCGTGAAAGGTTTTCCAGAATAAATATAAATTGGGACATCAGAAAGAATGTCCATTGTCATCCGTCTCAATCTGGGATCACATGCTTCATCTTTAACTTATGCCCTCTCCCTCCAGTTCTTGGCAACCTCCTGGGGTAAGAGGATTGAGGTCAATGGGCTTTAAGAAAGAATAGACAGATATTCTAACTAGTCAGAGGAAAAACCTACCAATGAGTTCAATTTCCCAAAGTTAGATAGATTCAATGTCAGCCAAAAAGAAGAGAGCCTTAGGGGAGTGCAACATTGTCTTAGAGAGATTTTGGTTACACGTACCTTGGCAACAGCTCCATGGAAACATACCAAAGTCTAATAAAGTCTATAGCAAAGACCCACATTTTCTCACATTAATTCTTTGAACTGTAGGCCATTTCTAAGCAGATAATCTGCAAGTCTGCCTTTTAACACTAGTCTGGTTGGCAACTTAGGGGGCTTATCCATCATTAGTCCTTGTCTGTGAAGGACCCTACCATTTGTGAAGCAGATTGGTATAGCAGATTGATACACCCATAGAATTCTGAGATAGTAGCAAGAGATTGATCTCGGTTATTTCAAGAAGAAACACGCAAACCACATATGGCTATGCAAGAGAGATCCCATGTATGCCCCACACTAATGACACCCACTCACATCAGGTCACAGTTTCACACTGAAACTGCGAAGTGAAGAACGGGATGGGTTGTAAAGAGTGAAATGTCACTTTTTTTTTCATACAAATTCTACAACTACAGAAAACCACAGTTGCAAATTTGTAGCCATGATCGGTCCCCAAACTCTATATGGCTCCCAGTCAGATAACTTCAATTTCTTAGGGACATTACTGTTAACATAAATTCACTCAGGAAGTTATTTATTAAGTGCCTATTGGTCACTAAGTAGTGCCTGGGAAATAAAGAAGAAAAGAATGAGGTGATCTCTCCCTGCCTTTAAGGGAAGAGTTTTGAAAGTAGAAAATTATAGAACTGTGGACAGGCACTTTGGGACTCCAGAGGAAGGGACAGTCTACTGCAAGCTCTGGAGTCAATGAAAGCAACACACCAGAAGTGACATTGGAGCTATATTTGACATTTCCTGGAGTCATGACCCCAAACACCCTAGTATCTCCTTCCCATGTTTCCCTATATAGAAGCTCCTACTAAGAGCCAGCATTAGGCACAAATATCAAGTAGACCAAGTCTTGTTCATTACCCTGTCTCCCTTCCTTGTCAACATCCCTCAGAATGCTTGGTTGGGGTTCTGGCAGGAAAGAGCTTTCACTCCAAATGAGTCACGTGAAGAGACCTGAAGGACTTTTCCTTCTTTGTGTATGTATGGGCAACTTTAAGGGAATAAATGAGGGATGATGGCACACGTAGAAGCTAGCAATCATGGAAAGCCATTACCACTCCTAGAGTTGTAGAAATAAGAGAAGCAAATAGTGTTACCAAGGCTCAGTGGGGCTAGGCATGAAGAAGGGACTACTCAGGGAAAACTATATTGCAGAGGGACACAGCTACTACCAGAGGCATTACAGGAAGAGGCGAGGAAGGAAGAATAAAAAATATCCCCAACCTTTCTTTTCTCCTTGCTCTCTGATCACTCTCCTTTCAGTACCTCCCATTGGGTGAACCCAACCTGAAATCAGCCTGCAAGAGTAACTAGGTGATGCAATCTGTAGCAGTTAACTTCCCAGGGGACAAGACAGGACAAAGAAGGATTGGAGTCTAATGAGTCAACAGGAGAATAACCAACACAAAATGACCTACCCTTTAGAGCTGACTGGTTTTATTTCAAATTCCACCAGTGATCAAAGTGCCAAATATCCACATCCAAAGTCGCTGTGACATTGTGGTAAACCCCAGACTATAGGCTTGAAGACCTGTACCTGCTTTGGACTCTGCTCATTGTATGAGCTGAGTCAACCTCTCTACTCTGGGCCTGGGCTTCCTCACCTTGATATATATTTTTTTTCTTAGTCTACCACAAGGGTTAGTGAGACCATTCCATGAAAGATTATGTGCAGGGGATCCTTGAGGATCAAATGTAGGTAATACATAAGCTTTGAGCTTCTAGAAATATCACCCGTTTTTTCCTTCCTCCCTTCCTCTTTCCATCATTTGTATCTTATCCTCCTCACCCCTAGTCTTTCTCCTTTCTGACTTGAATGGTGGGACTTTACTGGATTAAATTTTTGTAGAAGGAGGAACTATGTCTGTCTTATTTACTGTTCTATCTCCAAAAGTGCTTGGCACATAGTAGCCAATCAACCAATATTTGTGGAATTAATACACAGATGATTTGAAAGAGCTCTTGACTGTCAAGTTCATGACTCACTACCTATGGTGGTGACCCAGACTGAGTTCTAGACATTGCTTGCCAACCCACTCAGGAGTACCAGCCCCTTTCTGGATGAGCAGTTGCTTAAGGCAGAGGAGCCTGGTGTTTCCAGTCCGTGAGCCTTCTTCTGTATTTAGGACAACAGAAGGCATCTGCTTCTGTTTACACCCAGTAAACAAATCCAGAACCATGGTTTTATCTTTCTAGGATCTTTTGTTACAGGTAGGTCTTATGGCAAGGAAGAGGGGAAAAAACAACAACCAGAAATAAACCTGAGCAATGGATGTGTTCCTCTATTCAATGCCCCTGAAACTCTGACCACACCCCATGAGATTCACCAAGCTAGTAAAGAGAAACAAAAGGAAAGGAAAGGATATGAGCAAAAAAGACAGGCAGCAATGCTCAGAAGGAAAGTGAGGAAGTTACCAAGAGTGTCTTTCCGTAATGGCTTCTACCCTCAGCAGATGGGTGACCTCGAAAGTCTACACACACGAACTGGAAAACTGTCCAGCTGGCCATCACTCATGCACATCCTGGGTTTAATAAATATGCTTTTCCATCCTTGGCTTCATCATTTCACCACAAGGGGAAGACAAGCTGTTCCCCTCAGGCTGCCTCAGCTTTGGGTTCAGAGCAAAGAAAAGTTGTGACCCTCACAGGCTGTGCTTCACTGTTAAGACAGTGATGAGAGGTAATGGGAGACCATTAGCAACCCCTAAAGTCCTTCTCTTTGGGGATCTTTGAATTGAAACACCAGCTCTTGCTCTTCAGTGACTTAACAACTGAGCAACACCCAGGTCCCCCCCCCCAATAAAAACTTGGAGAAATACTTAATGTCATTAGTTGCTAGGTAGAATAGAGCAACAAAATGATGGTGTTGGCTGCCTTCTAAGGTGACTTTTAGCCCTTTGTGAGTAGCACACGCTGCCCGTTCAGCTCTACTTCCTCTTTCCTGTCTGGGCCTGTCCCCCCTGGCTCCCTGGACAAGGTCAAGCCACCATTTCCCAACATGGCATGCTCTTCTGATGACAGCGCAGTCACAGCTTGGTCCCAGGATTGCTAAGCAAGCAAGTTAAGTGGCTCCCTCTCAGAATCTTCTCTCAGGCCTTTTCCTTGCTCTCCTTCAGTCAGCAAGCATTTTTGAAACACACACAAAAAAATGCTCACACTGTTGGGGTGCTGGTCTTGACCCTATTCCCAACATTTAAGTATTCCTGGCGCATAGCTACGTGCAAGGTACAGAAAGACTAAGAATACCTGGCCCCTTAAGGGGTGTAAGAGAAAAGAAGTCTTTGGTTCTTCCCTAGAGCTTAGATTTCACGCAAAGTCAATGCAAAAGATTCACACAAAGTTCCCAGGACTTGGAACTCCCTGCTCTCGCTTCCTACAGTCTTAGACCCCTTTTGTCTGCTATTGCATATATTGCTTAGACTGCCCAGTTATTTTTAGCTTATGTCTATCCTCCTTGCTGCTCTAGCACCAAGCACAATAAGCTCAAAAAATGCTTGATGAATAAAGGAACGCAAGGAAAAGGCCTGAGAGAAGATTCTGAGGGGCAGCCGCTTGGCTTGCTGGCTTAGCAATCCCCGGGCCCAAGCTGTGACTGCGCTGTCATCAGAAGAGCATGCCACGTTGGGAAACGGCGGCTTGAGCTTGTCCAGGGAGCCAGGGGACAGGCCCAGACAGGAAGGAGGAAGTAGAGCTGAATGGGAGAGATGAATGGAGGCAGGCCCACGAGGCAGGCTGGCTTTGCACTGGAGTTCAGGGGACTAGTTCTGCATCCCAGCTGCATGACCTTGGGCAGAATTCCAAATTGCACCAAGGCTCAGTCTCTTCAACTTTAAAAGCAAATCCTGACATACATTGCACAAGGTTGTTGAAGTATCAGATGAGGTTCTGTTTATGATGCACCGGGCAGGTAGCAGAACTATAAATATTGGCTTCCTTCTGTGGAAGGCTGAATAATGTCCCCACCCTCATCACTCCAATGAAATCCACATCCTAATCTCCAGAATCTGTGAATGTCACCTTACCTGGCAAAAGGGATGTATCAGGTATGACTAAATTAAGAATCCTGAGATAGGAAATTACCCTGGATTATCTGGTGGACCCAAGGTAATCACACAGGTCTTTATAAAAGGAAGGCAAAGGGGTCAGTGTCAGAGAAGATGTGACAACAGAAGCAAGGTCAAAGGGATGCCATTGTCAAAAGGGGACCTACACCAAGGAATGTAGACAGCCTGGAAATAGAAGGACCAGATTCTCCCCTCAGGCCCCAAGAAGGAATGCAATCTTGTCAACACTTTGACTTTAGCTTATGAGACCCACTTTCAAACTTCTGCCCTCCAGAACTGTACGAGTATGTTATTTTAGATCACTAAGTTTGGGGTCATTTGTTATAGCAACGATAGGAGACTATGTATCTCCCATTTCCCCAAAGAGAAAAGAAGCCAAGTAGTGAAATTAATATTTGGTAACCTCTCAGGCCCTCCTAGTACTTTCCCTTCTCAGATCTTTGTATTTTTTCTTTTTCTTCTTCCTTCTCTCCTTTGTTCTTCCCCCTGCTTTTCATTTAACAAATGTGGAGCAACTATGTGCCCCCACCCCCCAGGGTCCCCAGTAGTCTTACATGTCTCTCGCTAGCCATGGAGCTCCTTGGCAATGTATTTGTTCTTTGGTTTTCTGTTCATATCTTGTTCCAAAAATGCATAGTATACCACAGTCTACAGCATTTACATTAAAAAGCAGGTATGATGACCATGCCTTTCATGTTGAGCCATTTTTTTCAAATTGCAAATTAGAGAATACAATCTCTAATTGTATTCTCTCTTTTTGAAAAAAATCACACAGTAATAAGATAAAAATCATCCTTGAGAGAAAGTCACTGTTAACATTTTAGTATCTGTCTTTTTTATATACATACATATGACTACATATGCATGTATATAAGCACACTTGGGGGGGGTTCATGTTATCAGAAAAGGGTTTCCCATCCTAATACTATTTTGTAAATTGTTTTTCACTTAGCATTATTACAATGCATTTAAAAAAGTAGAATAGCTTTAATAGTCCTTAAATTCTTAAATAAATAGATTTGATGACAATCAAGATCCTAAAGGATAGGGGAAGCCTGTTCTGCCCACTAAGCTGGGAATCCTTGGGGGTAGGGAACATCCTTGGAATCCTCCTTGGGAAGAACAAGACTCCCTCTGCATGATTGTCTATCCTTAAATCTCAGGCTGCACTTTTCAGTGTCTTGTGCCTATCTTGTTCACTACGGGTCCCTTTCATTGTGTCTTGGCTTCGTGTGCATGCATGTGTGAGTGTGTGTGTGTGTGTGTGTGTGTGTGTGTGTGTGTTGGCTTTTAACACCTGATTTATTGTGTGTATCATAAGGCTTTTCTGAAGAATCTGACCTATTTGCCAGTGGGACAAGTCATCCTCAAAAACCAAAGGACAAATTATCAAGTTAGCAGAGGGGTCTTGTTTGTTAAATAATGCTGTTTTCCACACAATGTAATTTATTACAGTCAATAAGTAGTTTCCTCTTGGCTACTTTAAAATATTATACAGGTGTGCATGTGTTCAAGCCTGCATGAGCATGCATGTGTACGTGTATGTGTGTGTGTGTGAAGTCTGATCCATTTTCTGTGCTTAGGTAAAATCCGTTTGCTAATTTTGGGGCAAGGCTAGCCCTTGTACAAATGGGAGGTAGGATCCTGTTGCAAGGAATAAGGGTTTGGGAATCAGAAAAACCTGTTTTCAAATGGGGATCTGCCCCTTCCTACCTATGAGACCTTGAGCAAATTATCAACCTCTGTACGCCCCAGATTTCGCATATGGAAAATGAGGGTCATAACTCCTTATAGTTGTTGTGAGGATTCAATGAAATCCCCAGTGGTTCCCAGGACTTGTGACTTGTCACTTGTTGGGACTTTAGAGCACTATTATCACACGTGCAATCACCAATAGTACTCTTGAGCCATCCCAAACAAACCCGTAATTTAAGAAAAGACAGTGGATCACTCTTGTAAGTCTCAGTTCAAGCCACCTATCCCTCCATACAAACAAGTTATGTTCCAAAACCTGCCCGATGTAGAAATTCTAGAGCCACTTCTGAAGATTATGCATGGATATTACTTAGCGCAATGTCTGGTACATAGTAGGTAAATGTTAGCAATTGTTATTACTATTCTAGTTATTCATTAGTTTACCAGGAGAGATTATGGTTTTTACTTCTCTGTGCACTGACAAGTTTATGGAAAATGGTAAAGGTCATACCTGCCCTCCTGCAACAGTTCAAATTCAATAAGATATTTTAACTTTTAATACTTACCAGTATCCATTCATTCATACATGACTAACTTGTCTTGTTCTAGAAAGAATTTAAAACTGCTAACTTTTGATGTACTTTTTCCATATGTGGTCAGTTGGCTTTTTTACTTCTCTTTTTAAATTTTTTTTCACTTTTTCTATTTCTGATTATCCAAGTAAAAACTGCCAAACTTTACATTTCCTTTTTTTCTAAATATAAATGTTTTCTATGTATAAAAATGTTAGTATATGTGTACAAATGTGTATGTAAAAATGAAGAGAGTGTATATATGTATAAATGTGCACATAAAATGAACAGTGTATATAAAAATGCACATCATATACATAATTTTGTGTCTTGTTATTTTCCATACATGTCATTACACACTTTGAAACATTTCTAAATAACCATCAAATGTATGTTCCATAAATTCTTAATCACGTCTTAGTGTTTGGGATATGTAAGTTGACTAGAAATCCTCTTTGTTTATTTTAAACCAGTGTGTAAAGGGTAAGAATGGGAGGTGTTGGTAACATCCAAGGAGTGGAAAGAAAACATAACCACTGTGTGGATTTCCTGTGGCTGGGGCTAGGAAACGTAGAGCCATAGCTGGATCAATAGAAACCAATATAAGTGAATGTTTCCTAGAGTGTTCTAGAACATACATATGCATATCAGGGTTTTCAAAAGATTGGGAAAATGCTGAAGAGTATAATACCTAACATCTATGTAACACTTTTCTCCCTTACTCTATGCTGTTTCAAAAAGGACTTAGGGTGAACTCAACAACAAAAAACAACTCAATTAAAGAAATGAGCGAAGCATTTGAGGGGTGCCTAGCTGACTCAATCAGTAGAGCATGCGACTCTTGACCTTGAGATTGTGAGTTCCAGCCCCATTTTAGGTGGAGGGATTACTTAAAAATAAAATCTTAAAAAAAAAAAAAAAAAGAACTTGAATAGGCATTTTGCTAAAGAAGATACACAAATGGCCAATAAGCACAGGAAAAGACGCCGAACAGCAATAATCATTAGGGAAATGTAAACTACAATGAGATACTACCTCATATCTGTTAGGATGGTTGCTTTTATTTTATTTTATTTTTAATTTATTTCTGAGAGAGAGAGAGAAAGACAGCGTGAGCAGGGGAGGGTCAGAGACTGGGAGATACAGAATCCGAAACAGGCTCCAGGCTCTGAGCTGTCAGCACAGCCTGACGCGGGGCTTGAACTCACGAACACAAGATCATGACCTGAGCTGAAGTTGGACGCCCAACTGTTGGAACCACCCAGGCGCCCCAGGACGGTTGGTTTTAAAAACAAACAAACAAACAAACAAAGTAACAAGTGTTGGAAAGGATGTGGCGAAACTGAGGCCCTGAGGCACTGTTAGTGGGACTGTAAATAGTGCAGCTCCTGTGGAAAACAGTCTATGTGGTTTCTGAAAAAATTAAAAATAGAATTAACATAGGATCCAGGAATTCCACTTCTGGATACATACCCGAAAGAATCAAAAGTAGGGTCTTGAAGCGATACTTGTACAATTATGTTCATGCAGCATTATTTACGACAGCCAAAAGGTGCAAGGGAGCCGAGTGACCACGGATGGATGAACGGATAAACAAAGTGTGGTATGTACATGCAACTGAATATTATCCAGCCTTAAAAAGGAAGGAAATTCTGGGGCTCTTGGGTGGCTCAGTTGGTTAAGTGTCTAACTTCGGTTCAGGTCATGATCTCATGGTTTCTGGGTTTGAGTCCTGCCTCAAGTTCACTGCTGTCAGCACAAAGCCCGATGCAGATCCTTTGTACCCTCCTCTCTCTCTGCCCCTACCTGACTCATTTTCTCTCTCTCTCTCTCATTTTTTCTTTCTCTCTCTCTCTAAAATAAATATTTTTTAAAATGAAGGAAATTCTGACACATGCTACAACATGAACAAACCTTGAGACATTATACTGAGTGAAATAAGCCAATCACAAAAAGGCAACTACTGTATGCTTTCATTTATGAGGTTCCTACAGCAATCAAGTTCACAGAGACAGAAAGTAGAATGGTGGTTGTTGGGGGTGGGGGGATAAGGACTTGTTTAATTGGTGCAGTTTTATATTTGCAAAGACGAGAAGAGTTCTGGAAATTGGTTGATCAACAGTGTCAGTATACTTACTGTATACTGAGCTGTATACTTAAACATGGTTAAGATGGTAAATTTTGTGATGTGTATTTTACCACAATGAAAACATTTTTAATTACTTAAAAAAAAAGAATTTAGGGTACTTAGAATACCTCGTTCTTTCCAAAATGCTTTTATATACATCATCTCAGCTGATCCTTAGAATAACCTAGTGAGGGAGCAGGCTGGGTATTATTACTCCCATTTTTAGTGTAGAAGCGATTCCCTGGTAGGGGTGTCATGGAGCTCCCTCAGCTTTTAAGGGGAAGGGATGCCTTCAGTCTACCCTGAATCCTTAATGGTAGGATGTGCTTCCATACTTTGTCTGATCCTTATTCTCATTGGATCCGGGGCCTAGTGGCCTGTGCCTGGACCCCAGCAAGCTCCTTGTGTCACTCACTCTCCTAACTTTGCAAACTTACATCTCCGGGATGTCCTTTCGGGACTGTACCGAAAACTCAGAGGTGGAGCAGTAGCCTCCTCCAGCAAAATGAACAGAATCTAAGTGTTACAGTTTGATGAGTTCTAACAAAGGCATGTAACTGTAACCCATGCTCCTATCAGGATATTTCTATCAGGACATTTCCATCACCTCAGGAAGTTTCCCTTCCCAGTCCATACAAGCCCAAGGCAACTACTATTTTGGTTTTTTATTCCGTGAGAATTTTTAAATCTTTTTTTGGTGGGGGGATGGGAGGAGGTGGCTTTTTGCTGAGTATTCTTCCTGAGCGATTGTTTATGGCGAGACCTCGGACCTATTAAACTTAAAAAAAGAAAAGAAAAGAAAAAAGTAGCTTCCTTTGTTTCTCCCTCATTTTAATGATAGCTTCCCTTTCCACGGAGCCTGTCTGTCCCACTGGGCCTTGAAGGCCAGGATCAAGCCTATTTATCTCTGTTCCTCGGTGCCCAGCACATATAAAAGCACCACACACACCGGGCACTGTCTCAGCACTTTTCACACAGCGGTTCATTTAATCCTCGTGAAACTCTAGGTGGAAGGTGTTATGATGGGGTCCATTTCACAGATGAGGACAGGGAGAGATTTAACAGCTTACCCAAAACACATAATCAGAAAGCAGCAGAACTGGGAATTGAACTGAGGCAACCTGGTTCCACTTATGGCTCCTAATCAGTATTCCCATCTGCCCCTCAGTCACATGTTATTTGCTGAATGAATGAAAAACGAGCCCTTTTCACCTTCGCATCTCAGTCTGTCGCCAATTTTTTAAATGTTTATTCATTTTTAAGAGAGAGAAACAAAGTGTGAGCAGGGGAGGAGCAGAGAGAGAGGGAGACACAGAATCCGAAGCTGGCTCCAGGCTCTGAGCTGTCGGCACAGAGCCTGACGCAGGGCTCGAACTCATGAGACGTGAGTGAGATCATGCCTGAGCTCACCCAGGTAACCCTGCCCGTAGCCAAATTAAATGCTGCTCTCCCCAAAGTTTCTCTTCCCCACCTCTGACCTCACTGCTCTTCCAGGGTCTCAGAGAAGCCCAGAGCCTCTTCTTGGCTCCCTGGCCTCATTTAATCTCTCCTCATGTCTAAGGACACCTCTTTTGTCTTTCCTTGAAAACATCCATCAGATTCACTCCTTGCTCTCCCTTTGTCACCTGCTAGACCCCAAGACCTGACATTTACTGCCCACCTGCCTGTACTTCCTAACCTTTACATTCTTCCTTAAGCTCTTGTTTGCTGGCTTACCTCTTAACTCAAGCCAATGAAACCCAAAAGTACAAAACTGAAGAGACCTCCCACTGGCCCAGACCACCCAGTCCTTTTGAGCTAAACCCCACCCGGCCCCACCTACCTCTACCTCCTTGTCTGCGAAGACGGACCATGGAGTAATCTCTGGAATGACCTACAACTACCTTTACTTCATTATAATACTAAAATATCTGCCCAGGGAGGAGCCTCAGACTCATTTACATAACATACCACCTTATTCCTGCGTCTACATAGGATGATAGGCTTCCCTATCTAAATATCCATCCTAGCTTTGAACAAAAGGAACACCTTCACCCTCTCCTGGGGAGCCATCACTTCGGAAACCCTTTCTTATTTGCTGCAAATTAAAGTTTTCTTTGCGCAACTACTCAACATGGTGCCGTTTCGGACTCACCTAGGAGCAAACTCACATTGGCTGGGTTACACCTTTACAACTGCTGCCTCACTCTTTGGGGATCTTGGGGCTTACATGCATTTTTATTGAACCTTCACAGTAATCCACAAGCCAAATATTATTATTCACATTTTGTAGATAAGAAACTGAATAACAGAGCCCTGGTTCAAACAGGGTTTGTCTGGCTCTGAGGACTCATCCATCTCCCAAAAGACTGGTGACCTTGAATAAGTCACTTAACCTCCAAGAGTCTCAGACGTCTCATTTGTAAAATGGGGATAATAACAGTAATTTCCTTATTATTAGAGCAACTGAGAACACTGAGCACAGTGCCTGACACACAGTAAATGCCCAGTGATAAATTAAAGTTCACAAAACCGATAGAGCATACATAGCATGAGTTGGCTAACTGTTCTAACCAAAATGCTGTCTGAAGAGCTTTTGAACTATGGCTGGGAAGAAATTGCCATACCTGGCCCCTTTTTTCCTCTCCAGGGAAGCACTGAATGTTGTATGAAAAGATTATTTTACTGTTCACTTGCACAATGCACAGCATTAGAAAATACACCCAGTCTGGTGGAAGGTGCACAGAATCTATGACTCTGCCCTGTCCATGTTGTGTGACTACGGGGAAATCTTGAAATCTCTGAACTTGCGTCATTTACAAATTGGAAATAATTCCTTCCCCCCCCAAGAATATTGAGATAACGCACATACAGCCTTTAGGACATTCCGGGACACATAGTAAGACCCGCATAAAGGAGTTCTGCAACATTATCATAGTCAGATAATGTTACATGATCATGCTTTATTGCAAGTCGAGGACGAGATAGATTTATAAGTCATATGTTATCAAAATCAAGTGTTAAAAGTACAGGAAAGGTAAAAGGACTGTGCAAATCGGGTACTGGGTGCCTATCTTGAAAACCTAATTGCCCCCAAAGAGAAAACGAACAGCTCCTCCCCTGAAGCCTGAGGAGGCGGGCGGGGCAGCACTGGCCCCCGCACCAGCCCCAGAGCCCCGCCTCCAGGGTTGCTAGACTCGCCGCCCAAGCTCTGCCGACGGGAGGCGGGGCCGGTCCTGGTCACGTGAGCGCGGGTGCGGAAGTGGTGCAGCGGGCCGTGTTTGTGGTTGGACGCTGCCGCAGGTCCCGGGGGCGGGGTCGAGCCTGCCAGACGCGCCGGGAGGAGCCGGGGGTGGAGGCAGGCGCGGGGGCCGGCGTCGGAGACCGGGATTCGGTCTTCTGGGCGATCGATTGCTGGACCAGCGGCGGTCCCGCGCTCCCCGGCCTGCGCGCGCCAGCTGCTCTGGGTTCCCCAGGCCGAAGCGCCGGCGGCTGCGGCAGGCCGGTGTGGTGGGCAGAGGGAGGCTCGGAGGGCGCGGGCGCCCGGTGCGCGGAGCAGGCGTGAGGCAGCTGGGGGCCGGGACGCCATGTCCATGGAGGACCCCTTCTTTGTGGTGAAAGGGTGAGTGTCCCCGAGGTCTCCACTGGAGGAGGTGGTGGCCGTGCTGCCAGCCCGCACCTCTCTGCTCTCCTCGCCGGAGGGGGAGGGGAGACAAGTGGAGGCGAGGGAGGGGACAGCGGGGACGGCTTAGCCTGCAGGGCCATGACCAAGCGTCCAGAGACATCCCTTCCCCGTCCTACCTGGACCGTGAAAACCGTATCCCAAACCAAGCCCCTGGGCAAGGAGATGCTCTTTGGCCTGTGCGCCGAGGTACAACTTATTTGGGGTTCCAGAGGATCAGCAGCTCTGCAGGTGGGGAGGGAGACGCGCCCCCCAGCCCAAACTGGGGATCTGGCGGAGCACGGGGCCCTACTTCGAAGGAGGGAAAACAGCATCTGGGCAGGAAAAGGGAAATGGCCCTCCTGAGCTTTGTAGTTGGCGTTGATGGGGCTGAGTTCCCATTGTCCATTGAGTTTGGAGCTCTGGCCCGCAGACTGGTGAGACCACAACATGCCCAGAGGCGCCGGAGCACGTTTGCAGGCTGGGCTGCGGGGGTGCACGGCTCCGGAAGACAACTCAATTCAGTGGGGGCGTTTTTACTGAGTAATGTGAGGGGAGGAAAGCAGCCGTTCGAACCCAGCGATGATGCTGGAAGGAAAACAAAATGAAATCAGCCAAACTAAACTTTCCTCAGCTTTCTATGAGCAACTGGGATTTTCCCACAGTGCTAAAGGAAGTGAGTGCTTTCTTTTCAACTCCCTGATTTCGTCCAGGCTATTTGACAGGTTTCCCCCATTCTTATCCAGCCTTTCAGAACAGAACTGCCTTAACTTACTTTTCCCTATGAGCTGTCCTGACTCCATCTTTGATTGCTCGATTGCTTGGAGGTAGCAACTTAATTTGCACCTTGTATTATCTTTGAAGCCATTAAGCAAATGAAAGAAAGAGGGATTCTTATGTTGTGGTAACTTGTCAGTTCTATGTTTTAAGTGGCAGATATAAAAAAAAATCTGAGAACTACTCAGTTCCCAGAAGATCAGTACTCGTAATCGCCATGTGTCCCTTTACTTGCAACTAGTTGCTACTAGCTTCTTCTGTAGCGGTGAAAGCTGGCCAGTTGTTTTGAGTTGCTTGAGCGTTTGTGTTTTTTAAGGCTTCTCAGAAAACTTACATGGTACTTTGGGTGAAGGACTTTGTTATCCATGTTACAGTAAAATCTCCTTGTACACTTCTTAACATTTTCCTAAAAGGGTTTTCTTCATCTGACTTTAAGGTAGGTGGGAAAGTGACGAGTTGTAGATTGATTATATATGGCTCTCTGCTTGGAACATGTGTTATTTTTTTTGGAAAGATTAGTTTCGGGGTTCATTTTAAAATATTAGAGCCATGTATATCTTTTCCTTAAAGGAGAATTCTTAATGCTTAGTTTGCAGAGGTTATCTCTGTCAGCGGAAATCAGAGAGAATCATAAATTTTTTGTTTGAATGTTAATAGATGTGTGAAAATGCTAAATTGCCCTGCCATCTTGGCCTTCTTTTCCTGACAGTATCTAATACAGTCTACCAGCGCTTGCTCACTGATTAGATTATCACGGCAGGATTGGAACATTGGCCTGGATTGTGCGTTGACTTTTATACCATGTTAGCTCATGTCCTTCAGGTGTCTGAAGGAGGAGATTCGCAATACCTCCCGACTTTGAGAGAATATTTGGGGAGCCACGTACCTCTATTTATTAATGTTGAAAATGTATCGCATGATGTGGAAAAATTAGATGCTCAAGTTGTGGCTCTCAGCCTAGCAGCTGATGGTTCTGAGAAACAACTCACCCCCAAATTAAGTAGAAATGGCAGGTGATAAATTAAGCGCTGAAGCGAATGCTACAGAAGATTAAGTGCCCCAGTAGTTCTGAGAAAAGCAACTCATTAGAAATGGTTATGATTGGAAAAGCTTTCAGAGGTAGGCCTTGGATTAGGTTTTGAAGATGGGTAGAATTTAGATAATTCAGGCCTGAATCTCATCTGGACTCTTATTAGAAAGAGTCTCTTAATTGGTCAGCCTGCCTCTAATCATCTGCCTTTGGTTCTATTGGATCAGTGCTGTCTAAAATATAATGTGAGCCGTATATGCCATTTGACATTTCCTAGTAGCCATGTTAAAACGTGAAAAGAAACAGGTGAAATTAATTTTAATGTCATCTTTAATATAGTCAGGATATTTCAGCAGGTGATTAGTATAAAGATTATAATCGGGGGCACCTGGGTGGCTCAGTCGGTTAAGTGTCCGACTTCGGCTCAGGTCATGATCTCGTGATCCACGAATTCAAGCCCGGCATCAGGCTCTGAGCTGTCAGCCTGCTTTGGATGCAGTGTCTCCCCCCTCTCTTGGCCCCTCCTCTGCTCACACTCTGTCTCTCTCAAAAATAAATGAACATTAAAAAAAAAAAGATTATAATGAGATATTTTACTTTTTTGTACCAGGTCTTCAAATTTGGTGTCTATTTTACACGTATAGCAAGCACATCTCAATTTGGACACTAAAATTTGCATCAGAAATCTTTGATCTACATTTAGACTTTATTCAGTTTATAGTTGAAAAAGTAGATTCACATACTCAAACGTTCCAGACATGCTTAAAAATTTTCCAGTAACTGAATTGCGTATCAGCTTTTCAATTTAAATTCATCGAGGTAAGAAAATCAGTTTCTTAGTCCCACTGGTGCATTGCGACCATTCAGTAGTCACTTGTGGAGCCTGTATTGGGCAGGAGAGGTGCCCAATACAGAACCCAAGCAGGGGTTTCCTACAATACATCTTTCAGTGGTTGCCTGTTGCCTACAGAATGAAGTCCAGACGCTTGATGGATGCCTTGATCCAGCCGTTCTTTCCCCTCTGCCCACTCTGCCGGCCCTCAGCGCAGAGCTCCAGCAACGTCAGACTCAGTACAGTGAGTCTGACCCCGGTACTGGCTGCTCTTACTCCACATGCACCCACGCTGCCTAGTTCACCCACCGAGCTTTGCAGATTCAGTGTAAGCATCTGCACTGCCTCCAGGAAGTGCTTCCCTTGGCCCTTGTGACACATTATTGCACCTCTTCCTCTGGCTGTCTTTCATTATTAGGCTATGAGCCCTGAGGGTTGGGACTTTTTATTTTTCCTGTACTTCCAACCCGGCACTTTGAATATACAGCATAAATGTTAAACACTCAAAGGTGTTTGGTGGTGGTGGTGGTTAAGGAGTAGTGATCATGGGTGGGATCATTGCCCAATGGATCATTGCCAGCAGAGGCCCTGCGATGGGCATTGTGTATTAGAAATTCTCAAGGAGAGCATCTCAGGTGGTGTAGGGAAGCTTCTTTGGGGAAGTAGTAATAATAGCAAACTTTTAGGGGGTACAACTCCTATCCAGGCATTTTGTGCTAAGAAAAGCACTATCAAGGGGTGCTTGGGTGGCTCAGTCGGTTAAGCGTCCAACTTCGGCTCAGGTCATGATCTCACGGTTGGTGGGTTCGAGCCCCGCGTCAGGCTCTGTGCTGACAGCTAGCTCAGAGCCTGGAGTCTGTCTTTGGGTTCTGTGTCTCCCTCTCTCTCTAGCCCTCTCCTGCTCATGTTTTCTCTCTCTCTCAAAAATAAAACATTAAAAAGAAAATAAAAAAAAAAAAAAGAAAAGCACTATCAGAATTCTCACTTGATAAGAACAGTTCTATGATGTGGATACTAGTCACATTTTAGAAATGAGCTGAGGAAGCACAGAGGGGTTATTTGCCTAGGGTCACACAGCTAACAAGTGGTATTCCCAGGATTCAAATTTGAACTGCCTAGTTCTACTCACACTGTTCATAATTCACAATACAGATAGAATAGAGTCGAGGAGAGTCTCATTTTGAAGCCGTGGGAGATTTTTAAATCTAGGAAATGGTGTGAAATTAGGTTTTTTAGGAATATTGATTTGATGGTAGTGTTGGATGCATCAGCGTGAGGAAAGATTAATCTGAATATGTAGTTCTTAATGGCTGGATGTTTGAAGCTACTTTTGTGGGGTTTGAACACTCAACAAGCGTCCTGTTGAAAGCAGAATCCGAGAATACAGGAGACAATGACCACCATGGGGAAGCTGAGCTCCTCGAATTCATGTAGCCAGCCTCTACCTGGAGGAGACATTCATAGTGGTATTTACATCACCAGAACTCAGTCCTGAAACTCCAGGCTCTACTGAATCCCCTCTAACCTGCCCTTAACCCATAGCCTCTCTGGCAGGTCCTCTCCATGTGTTCTCACTGGGTGAGCTCAATTATTCCCAGTATGTCAGGTACTGTGAGCACACCCAGGTCAGTCTGACCCCCTCTCTCCCCTTCTGTTTTTCTTATCCGGCCTCCTAGCCCTCTACTCCTGACTCCGAATTCTCCTTCAGTCCCGTGTCCACTAGGCATCGTGTTCTATCAGGGCCATCCCTTGTATATCTCTAGAATCTTCTCTCCCTCTCTAGTTACGGTTCTTCTGCCCTGGTTCATGCCCTTGTTCTCTCCCACCTGGACTCCTGTAAACACCGTCCTCAGCACGCTTCACACTGCTACCGGATGTGTCCACAGAGCCATGGTCGGATGGATCATTTCTCTATTCAGAATCTTTTCATTCTAAAATATCGCGGGTCTGTTTTGTGTGCCCGGAGCTGAGGGGATACAGCAGTGAACAAACAACAGCCCATCTTTATGGGGCTTACATTCTGAGGACCGGAAACGGACAAATGCGTGGTATGTCAGGTGATGATAAGTTCAGGGAGAATCAAGCTGGGTAAAGAGAAAGGGAAAGTGGATTCTGGGTGTAATTTTTTTTTCTTTAAAAAAATTTTTTTTAATGTTTATTTTTGAGACAGAGAGAGACAGAGTATGAGCCGGGGAGGGGCCAGGACAGAGGGAGACACAGGATCTGAAGCAGGCTCTAGGCTCTGAGCTGTTAGTTAGCACAGAGCCCGACATGGGGCTTGAACCCAGGAGCTGTGAGATCGTGACCTGAGCTGAAGTTGGACACTCAACCGACTGAGCCACTCAGGTGCCCCTGTAATTTTTCTTTTTATCTGACTTCAGGAAGCAGTGACGTTTGGTTAAAGAACTGGTGTTTGGTAATCAGGGCTGACCCAGCGTTAGCATCTCACCCTGTTGATCATTTGGTATAACTTTTGGCAAGTTAATTCTCCTCCTTAAATCTATTTGTACAAAATGTGTTAGCAAGGTACACAATTGGCTTAACAATACCTGCATTATTAGTTGTAAGGATTAAAAGAGCTAATGCATGTAACTTGCCTTGCATTTGGGGGCACATATTAAATGCCCAATAGACATTCTCTTGTAAATGTCTATATGTTTCTATCGAAATTGGCTGCCCTTTCTGAGAGGAAAGACCACATCTTACTGGTTTTTTGAGTAACATTTAAAGTAATATTAAGCTAATGTATGCTTATTTTAGAAAATCTAGGAAACAAATATAAAAAGGAGAATAAACATTTATTGGGACACCCAGGTGGCTTAGTCAGTTAAGGGTCTGACTCTTAATTTCAGCTCAGGTCATGATCTCATGTTTGTGAGATCAAGCCCTGTGTTGGGCTCGTCACTGATAGCATGGAGCCTGCTTGAGATTCTCTCTCACCCTCTTTCTGTACCTCTCTCCTGCTCGCTCGCTCTCTCTTTCTCTCTCTCAAAAGAAAAGCACTTAAAACAATTTACTGAAAAGCCACCATCAGAAATAGTTCATTAAAATTTTGGTATCTTTTTTTAATGTTTATTTATTTATTTTGAGAGGGAGAGAGGGAGAGAGAGAGAACAGGGGAGGGGCAGAGAGAGAGGGAGAGAGAGAATCCCAAGCACGCTCCGAGGCTTCAGCCCAGAGCCCAACTCGGTCTTGTGAATCAGTGAGATCATGACCTGAGCTGAAATCATGACCTGAGCTGAAATCAAGAGTCAGATGCTTAACCCTCTGAGCTACCCAGACACCCCTTTTGGTGTCTTTTTTGATCTTTATTTCTATTAATAGTTTTAGGCAATACCATTAATAGAGTTTTTGATCTCTTACTATATATCAGTACTGTTCTAAGAACCTAATAGTAATTATCTTTTTAATCCTTATGAAGTAGTAGTACTATTACCATTTCACAAGTGAAGAAAATGAAACTTAGAGAGTAAAAAAAGAAAGAAAACTTCAAGTTTATAATCTTATCAGTGGAAAGGCTAGGATTTATATATGTGTGTTGTTATTTAATAACTGTTTTAGAAATTGGAATCATACGGTTTTAAATCTTTTAATCAGGGGCGCCTGGGTGGCTTAGTCGGTTAAGTGTCCGACTTTCGCTTGGGTCATGATCTCACGGTTCGTGGGTTCGAGCCCCGCGTCGGGCTCTGTGCTGACTGCCAGCTCAGAGCCTGGAGCCTGTTTCAGTCTGTGACTCCCTCTCTCTCTGACCCTCCCCTGCTCACGCTGTCTCTCTCACTCCTAGAAATAAATAAAAAACAGTAAAAAAAATAAAAAAATAAAAAAAATAAATCTTTTAATCTGTTTTTTACATCCTTAAAATATCTTCAATGAGGAAAGCTTTTAATGATTCTATTGTATTTTGTCATACAAACTTAATATAATTTATTACCCAGGATGACAGTTGTGATGTTTCTAATTTTTCACTGTTACAATTAATGTAGTGGCAAGGAGAATGCCTGATAGGTTTTTATTGCTACTACTGATTATTTCCATAGCCTGCATTCCTGCAGTAGAATTGCTAATTCAGAGAGTATGCACATTTTAAAAAAATGCTTATTTATTTTTGAGGGGGGTGCGTGGGGCAGAGAGAGAGGAAGATACAGAATCTGAAGCAGGCTTCAGGCTCCAGGCTGTCAGCATCGAGCTGATGCAGGGCTTGAACTCACGGACCACGAGATCATGACCTGAGCTGAAGTCGGTTGCTTAGCCAACTGAGCCACCCAGGAGGCCCAGGGAGTATGGACATTTTTAAAGTTTCTGGAACATATTACCAGATTGCTCTCCAGAATACACCCGTATCTCCACTCTGTCCCCCACCCCCACCCATTTCCCTTAATCTCTTCATAGTACTGGGATTCTTGTTTTAAGAAATCTCTACTATATTGTGAGGTGAAAAAAATACCATCCTTGAATCCTTTTTCATCATTGTATTTATAGTAGGGACTTATGCAGTGCTCATTTGATGAGTGAACCCACTTTGAGTTTGGGGTTCTGTATTTTTCCCTATTTTGTTGGCAACCTTTTAGAATTTGCAACTTCTAACCAAACAGGCCAAGAAAACCACAAAACTGGGCATTGGAGATGAGTCTGTTGGTACCAAGTAGCCTCTCCCTATAGGTAAAAGGCATGAATGTTGTGTGGCTTTTAATACTGAGCTGTTTGGGAGGCTTTGCGTGCCTGAATAAGGGTAATTTCTAGGTTCTTGGCTGTGGCTCAATGTTGAAATAATGGCATTAAGTGAACAGGTGAGCAGTGTGGTGTATGTTATGTTGTATTCTCTAGCCAGCACCTGGCCCTGCAGCCTTTTCAACTCTAGATTGTGCGCTCCTTGAAGGCAGGCATTGTGTATTTTATTCACAATGTTGAGAAAACTGTTTATTGGTATAATCCTTAAAAAAAAACTTGTTTGCAGAGTAATTTTAGTCTATTAATACTGAATGTAAGTCAAATCTCACTTTCCACTTTTTAGTTTTTTAATTTTTGTCTTTTAACATTTATTTATTTTTGAGAGACAGAGAAAGAGCATGAGCGGGGGAAGGGCAGAGAGTGAGAGAGACACAGAATCTGAAGCAGGCTTCAGGTTCCAAACTGTCAGCACCGAGCCCAACAGGGGTCTCAAACCCACAAACTGTGATGGGGCGCCTGGGTGGCTTAGTCGGTTAAGCGTCCGACTTTCGCTTAGGTCATGATCTCACAGTTTGTGGGTTCGAGCCCTGTGTCGGGCTCTGTGCTGGCTGCCAGCTCAGAGCCTGGAGCCTGTTTCAGTCTGTGACTCCCTCTCTCTCTGACCCTCCCCTGCTCACGCTCTCTCTCCTAGAAATAAATTAAAAAAACATTAAAAAAAAAGCTAAAAAAACCCCCACAAACTGTGAGATCACGACCTGAGCCAAAATCAGATGCTTAACCGGGGTGCCTGGGTGGCTCAGTCGGTTGAGCGTCCGACTTCAACTCAGGTTATGATCTCATGGTTCATGGGTTCGAGCCCCGCGTCAGGCTCTATGCTGATAGCCAGCTCAGAGCCTAGAGCCTGTTTCCAATTCTGTGTCTCCCTCTCTCTCTGACCCTCCCCCGCTCACGCTGTCTCTCTCTCTCTCTCTCTCTCAGACATAAATAAAACATTTAAAAAAAAAAATCGGATGCTTAACCGACTGAGCCACACAGGCGCCCCTCATTTTCTACTTTTTAAAAATCAGAATACGATGTTTCACCCTAAAAACAACTTTGCAAACGTTTGTTATAAATTTATCGAATGCCTAATACTATATCTGGCTGAAATTGTGGTCTTATTGGAGAATGCTATACAGAAACATGGAGGAGTGCAGGCGGAAGACCATATGCATTGTGTGTAAAATTTTGGAATAGAGTTGAGATGCCATGGAGATGGAAAAAAGTAAAGACCCCAGTGGGAATGTTGGTCAAGGACATGTTAGTGAAGCAGGTATAGGGGTCTCAGTCTGGGCCTTAGTGAAATGTCTGCTTTTCATTTGCAGAGATGTAGGGACTCTTGGCTGAGGAAGCAGCAAGCGGATAGCTAGCGCCAGGAATGAGAAAGGGGAGGATGGGAAGGGGACCTGCCAAGTGACACAGATTTTGTTTCAATGACAAATCAGGTGGGATATTAAAGTCGGCCAGTTTGGGGGAGGAGGGTGTGGAATACCCAGCCGAGGAGTTTAAATTTAATCTGTTTTCTGTTACAAGTTCCTAATCTGGAGGCAGTTTTAACTAGCAGTTACTGTTCACTTGCCTATGGGCAAACAACTGTTAAGGGCTCAAACCCAGGTGTTCTGATTCCACAAAGAAAATAGATTTGTCTGGAGGCTTAGCAAAGATGGGATTGAATAGGTCTTGGTACTGGAAGGCCCCCTCACAGTCAGGGTCAGAAGCATTTGAGGCAAACAGCCCAGATTCTTCTATTTGTTCAATGGAATGCAGAGTGGATATCTTGACAGTTCCTTCCAGATCTAAAATCCAGTGATTGGGCTTAAGTAGAAGCTGTGCAAGGTAGGAAGTTTAAAAGGAAGAGTGAGTATCTAGACAAGTTTCAAATCTTGGAAGATAGTGGCTCTATTGATGGAAAATGGGAAGTTAGAAAGGGAAGCAGACGGTTTGTCTGTTTTATCTTTAGGTTTTTTTAATTTTATTAAAAAAAATTTTTAAATATCTTATTTGTTTTTGAGAGAGAGAGAGACACAACGTGAGCAGGGGAGTGTCAGAGACTGGGAATTACAGAATCTGAAGACAGGCTCCAGCTCTGAGCTAGCTGTCAGCACAGAGCCTGATGTGGGGCTCGAACCCACAAACCAACACCTGAGCCAAAGTCAGACGCTTAACCAACTGAGCCACCCAGGCAGCCCATCTTTTGGTTTAATACTTGCCTTTTTTTTTTTTTTTGGTCGGCAGGAAAGGATTAGTTTGGTTTTAGGCAAATAGAATGGTCTTATAGGCAGCTAAAATTTAGGAATTAATGCTGGGTGAGTGGCTGGGGTGGGTAATGCAGTTGGGGAATCATCAGCTTAAAGGGATGTTTTGAACCTGTGAGTATAGAATCGATAAAAGTGCTGAGAGGGGCACGTGGGTGGCTCAGTCAGTTAAGCTTCTGACTCTTGATTTTGGCTCAGGTCGTGATCTTATGGTTATGGGAACAAGCCCTGTGTAGGGTTCTGTGCTGAGCATGCTTAAGATTCTCCCTCTGCCCCTCCCCCTACTCGCACGTGCTTGCTCTCTTTCTCTCTTCTCTCCCTCTGAAAAGGAAAAATAGTGCTGAGAAACACTGGGACCAAGTGGAGGAAGAGGAAAGAGAAAACTGATAGAAACTAGAAGAGCACAGTGACACAAAAACAAAGGAAGTGAGAGTTTCAAGAAAACAGGCTGTAGTGGCAAGTACCTTGAAAGTGAGCATGAGTTCAAGCCACTCATGACTTTGCCCTGCAGTTGTCATCGGTAGCAGTAGTATCCCCGGGGAGTTGTGAAAGCAACGGCAGATTGAGGTCAAGATTGTATATAACTGCAGGTAACTAAGTAGAGGCAGTTTCTCCCCCACAAGAGTGATTGCAAAAAGTATCACAATACGGTTAACTTTGGAAATGAAGTGAGGTCAAGTGAAAGGAGTGTGTGTGTGGTTTTCCCCTTAGATACAAACGATGTGAGTGTGGAAGTCAAGCAGTACCCGGAGCTCCTCCCTTACCCGAGCTCCTCCCTTACCGGAGCTCCTCCCTTACCCGGAGCTCCTCCCTCACCTGAGCTCCTCCCTTACCCAGCACAAGGGCTGGTGGTGGAACGAGGTTGGTAAGACATGGGGCAGGATGGTGATGTGGTTGCAGGGGGTTCGTTACTAGAAGGGAAACCGTGCACCTTTCCTAGTATATTGATGAAAAGCGGGAACCTCTGTGGAGAGGCGTGCAGAACAAGGGCTGCCCCAGAGACCGGTATCGTGGCAGATTGTATTTGTCCAAAGATGGCCACCCCGGTGTACGTCCTGCCCCATTTGCTGTTCTTAAATTGCGAAGCTGGCCTTCTTTTATCAAGCTGGGTTCCTTTCCCTTGAACCCGGGCAGACCTTTGTAACTGCCTCACCTGACAGAATGAGGAGGAAATGACACTGCCTGACTCCTGAAGCTCTGGTCCTAAAAGACACCCAGTACAGCTTCCACCTGCATCTGTCTGACCCAGGACACAAGGCTTGGGGGTCCTGAGCCAACACGTGAGGAGTGCAGCTGTACTGACGCTGTGAGGGATGTCGTGTGGACAGGCGGCATAGACACCGAGGAGTACAGACGCTGTGGGGCAGGGACCAGCCATCTCTTCTGTGTTCGGCACGACTTCCCGACCCGCAGAACCCATGAGCATAATAAATGGTTGTTTCACACCACTGAGTTTCGGGACGGTTGTTATACAACCGCCGTAGCTGGAACAGGTGCCGAGTCAGAGCCCGTCAGCATGATCAGAGGAGAAAAGAGAAATGAGAAGGCTGCTGGATGTTGCAGCTACAGTTATCCTACAACTTGTTGGCATAGCTGAATGGAAGATTCTGTGAAACTCGAAGTCCCTAATGGCTGAGATACTCCTTCCTCCAGCTTGACTGATAAACTTGGTGAGATCTAGATAAGGAAACTTTGTGATTTTTTATGAACATCTGGATGTATTGCCTTTAGCCCTAGAGGTTGGATTGGTCCTTCCCTGTGGTGGAACAGACTGGAACGTTGTGTGAGAGAGGCTCAGCTAACTATGACAGAGGGTTAGTGTTTGGCTGGCTTCAGAAACAAACTAGGTTAGTTCTGACAGTGTCCACTTTTTATTTGATAAGGAATGGAAGACTCTGGTTTTGAAAACTTTGATGACTTCATTTTTACCCCCCAAAAATACATTCTTCAAAGATATAGACTGTGTTTTCACTTTTGACAGTTACTTACCGGTAGTTCCCTGGGCATTGAGGTGGATTACAGCAAAGGACCTTCATTCTGGTGTTCATGGAATTTAATCCACTAGGGTATGACAAGTCCTGTGAATTTGATTGACCATTTGGTGGGCAGCAAGGGGCAAGAGCTTCATCCCTAGCATTTTCCAACACCGTGACTCTTACTGCCCATGAAATGTGTAACATCTGCAACAGATGTGGCAGCAGAAAATTGGCTTGACTGTTGTGGAGACCTTCTCTGGGTCAAGAGCTAAACCTGTAATTCCTAGGAAAATAATTAGCGAGTTTTTGGTCAAACGGTGCCAGACATGATCCCCAGAGCTGTTGGTGAGCAGATTGTTATTAACCAGTAAGTTTGCTAAGCCAAAGAGCTCCAAAAATTCAGGGTGTTACCTGGCCCTTCATGGAAAGTTCTGGGTATCAGACTTCAGGTATCCCTATCACACGGTTGAAAGAGAAACCTCAAATAGATAAACCAGACTTCACAGGAAAAGGAAAGCAATATTTTGTGATTTTGACTTTTCTGGAGACTGTAGACACAAGTGGATTGCTTCTGCCTGAGGAGTCAGCACCTGCAGGTGTTTGCTCAGGGTGCTGTGCCTCTCACGGGGTGAAGTACTTCTCATGCGGTGAAGTACTCCTCATGGGGTGTGGTGCTCCTCATGGGGTGTGGTGCTCCTCACGGGGTGAGGTGCTCCTCATTAGGTGAAGTGCTCCTCAGGGGGTGCAGTGCTACTCCTGGGATGCTGTGCTCATATGGGCTTTGCTAGGCTTGTGTGTGTGGGAAGTGCCTAACTAGCCAGTTCTTACAGAAACAGCTCCCTTGCCCTTGCTGAGAAAGGATGTGAAGAAAACTGGGCTTTTCTCTTTCTCTTGTTAAAACCCTCACAGATCTGAGGCTGGTGACATTGTTATATATTCCTCTTCTCTCTCTCTCTCTCTCTCTCCCTCCCTCTCTCCTCTGTCCTGTTAATTGATTTACCAGGAAGAGCTAGTGATTATAAATATTTAGCTCCAGATAACTACAAATGTTAGTTAATTGAGTTGTCTGACTAGAGTCTTGCACATTTAATGGGTGTGTCTTGTGGCTCTTCAAACTGTTCAGAAATCCCAAGTTCTTTGGAAAATTCTGGTTACCATTCATATTTGGCTTAAAAAAGAATTTGTGACACATGTTGTTTTCTACTCTCCTTTCAGTCCTTCTTTTTCAGGCCAATGCTAAGCTGAAATGAAGCTGGGAGATGTTCTAAACTTTGACCCCTTTAGCTGCTGTTAAAATGGGATCCCTTGACACACCACAGGGTCTGGCTTTTTGAGATTTGAACCATTGCTTATCGGCCCCATTTTTGTAATTCTTTGAAACGTTTGTCTTAGAAATGCAAAATAATGCCAACTTTGCCTTTTTGTGTGTGTGCTACTAACTGATAGCTAAACATGAAAGCTTTTGAAAAACAAGAGATTGAGAGTGGAATCTGTGGGGTGTTGGGTGTCATCCTGGGACTGATTCGTAGCCCTTCTCTGATTCCTGCCATTTCTTTGATTACTTCTTCGGAACATGCCTGAGGACTCCATGATTTCAGTCTGTGCTGCTAGGATTGAATGCACGCACCTGCCCCACCTCCCCTCAGGTCTGACTATCAGTGTGGTAAGAGTAATGGTTATGAAAGTGTGGTCCTGGAATCTCAAGGGGTTCTCAACCCTCTCACAGAAGAGTCCCTCGGCCTAAAATGCTTTTCATAATAAAACTCAGGTGTTTGCTTTTTCCATTGTGCTCACATTTACACCGATGGTGCAAAAAGCTGTGGCAGATAAAACTCTCGATGTTGTCATCGAAATCCAGGCCATGGCACTAAACTGGACTAGTGGCCTCCTCACAGGGAGGGGAGGGGGAGGGTCATGTTTTAACATATGGTAAAAATTGTTCATTGTATCGAATCTTGATCCTCAAAGACCCTTCTTCCTTCCCTTCCCTCCTTTCTTCTTTTCTTTCATTTTTGATGTTTATTTGGTTTTGAGAGAGAGATGGTGTGAACAGGGGAGGAACAGGGACACAGAATCCAAAGCAGGCTCTAGGCTCTGAGCTGTCAGCATAGAACCTGACGTGGGCTTGGACCCACATCTCATGGACCGTGAGATCATGACCTGAACTGAAGTCGGATGCTTAATTGACTGAGCCACCCAGGTGCCCCAAGACCCTTCTTTCTTTAAAGTTATGATGTACCTACAGTAAAACTGACACTAATTTTTAGTGTACAGTTCTTCAAAATTTGACAAATGGATACAGTCGTGTGTAGCCACCACTTCACAAATAAGGTGTGGGACATACCTCTCCCCAAAAAAGTTTCTCTGCAAGTTCACTCCTTCGTGAGTCACAGATACAAATCGAAGCAGGTGAGGGGCACCTGGGTTACTCAGTCGGTTAAGAGTCCAACTTTGGTTCAGGTCCTGATCTCACGGTTTGTGGGTTCCAGCCCCATGTTGGGCTCTGTGCTGACAGCTCAGAGTCTGGAGCCTGCTTCAGATTCTGTGTCTCCCTCTCTCTCTCTGCACCTCCCCTGCTTGTGCTCTGTCTCTCTCTCTCAAAAATGAATAAACATTAAAAAAAAATTAAGAGGCGCCTGGGTGGCTCAGTTGGTTAAGCATCCGACTTCAGCTCAGGTCATGATCTCACAGTTCGTGGGTTCAAGCCCCACGTTGGGCTCTGTGCTGACAGCTCAGGGCCTGGGGCCTGCCTCGGATTCTGTGTCTCCTTCTCTCACTGACACTCCTCTGCTCACACTGTCTCTATCTCTTTTTCAGAAATAAATAAAACATTAAAAAATTAAAAAATAAAAGAAACTATAGTTGGTGAGTTGTTGCACCAAGAAAACATTTGCATCACAGGGAATAACTTCTAAAGCTGTGACTCCCCAAGCCATTGTGGATGTGTACCTTTTACTTAGGGTTAGGATGAAGATTTATAAAGGGGAGCCTCATCCTCAAATGCGGAGGGGGGTGTAAGGTGCACGCATCATAAGAAAACATGCCTGTGTGAACATTGTATGTTATGTGAATGAGACTTGTGCTCCTTGTTGGGGGAGGATTTAGTGTTATAATGAGGTAACAGTAGTTATAGGTCATTCTGGGGGTCACTCTCTGCTCCATCTTCCCTGGGCTTGATTCCGGGGATGGGGGGGTTTTACACTCAAACTGGTCTGGGTGCCCTGGGCTGGCTGCTGTTTCCTGAGTCGCTATTGCTTGTTTTTTTGTTTTGTTTTTTTTTTTTTTATTTTTGGCAATTACGACTAAAGCTACTCCAAGAATTTGTAGGTGGTTGTGTGAACATACGTATTCATGTCACCTGAAAGTGAGATTGTTGGGTTATAGGGTAAGCGTATGTTTAATTTTAAGACACAGCCGCAGTATTTTACCAAGTCGCTGTGCCATTTTGCATTCCCTTGAGAAACACATGAGCATCCCAGCTACTCTACCACCTGTCAGCGCTTGAACGTCACCAGTTTGTTTTAGGCCATTCTAGGTTTGTAGTTGTATCTCATTGTGCGTTTAATTTGCATTTCTCTAATGACTAATGGTATTGCACATTTTATGTGCTTAGCTGTCATCTATATGTCATCTTTGTTGAAAGGACTATTCACATCTTTTGCCCATTTCCCTTTCTCTCTTTTTTTTTTTTTATAACTTTTTACTTATTTGAGAGAGAGAGAAAGTGTAAGGTGGGGAGGGGCAAAAGGGAGAGAGAGAGAATCCCAAGCAGGCTCCACAGTGTCAGCTCAAAGCCCAGTGCAGGGCTTGAGCTCACAAACTGTGAGATCATGACCTGAACAGAAGTCAGATACTTGACTGAGCCACCCAGGCACCCTGCCCATTTCTTCCACCCCCTCCCCATTTCTTTCTGTCTGTTTTTTGTTGTTGTTGTTGTTTGTTTGTGTTTTTGAGAGAATGAGCTCCAGTAGTGGGGAGAGGGCAGAGGGAGAAAGGGAGAGAATCTTAAGGCAGATATGTAATTCACAAATGTTTTCTCCCAGTCTTAGTATGCATTAAAAAAATTTTTTTTAATGTTTGTTTTTTGCTTTGTTTAATATTTTGTTCATGGGAGGGCCATTAACATGAGAGGGGCAGAGAGAGAGGGAGACACAGAATCTGAAGCATGCTCCAGGCTCTGAGCTGTCAGCACAGAGCCTGATGTGGGGCTTGAACTCACTAACCATTCAGGCCAAAGTTACTTAACTGATGCTTAACTGACTGAGCCACCCAGGCACCCCCTTCATACGCATTTTAATATTCTCTGTGACAAAATGAGAGTATGCCAAAGCACTTTTGCTATATTGTGAAATAAGACGGCTATCTCCAGGAAAAGTAATTTGTGATTGAGTTGGGAGCTAAACTAGCTCATTTTTCCCTCCACGGAATCCCATTTTTACTTGAAAGAATGCCTGGTAAACTGGTTATTGAGACTTACATATGATCTCAAATTTCAAAATTAAGAAATACTTGAAATATTTTCTCAAAAACGAATGAAGTGACCCTGTCACTTAATGGAAACAGTTGACGGTATTTTCGATGATAATAAAATTAGAGCCTTTGTTTAAAAACAGAATTTTGGAAAGCTTCTCTCAACTATGATCACCTTACATATTCCCAGTAGTTAAGCTTTTCTGATGATGCTGGTAGTGATATTATATGATTTTGGATGTTGTATAATGAAAAGAGTCCACATTTTCAAGACCTGTGATACTCAGTAAACTAATACTTTCCAAATGACCAGTACGTGTGATAAAATTAGACTTGAGTGATTGAAAGATCCATTCAAAATACAAGGTAGGCAGTGGATTATAATATATGAGAACTCAAAAAGTCTTCGATACAGTTTCAGGTTCCACATTGCGACTAACCTATAAGAAGCTGCCATTTTGTTGAGTTTTGGTATAGTGGCAAAAAAGAATATCCACAAGTATCTAAAAGACTGTAAAATACTCCTCCCTTTTCCATCTGTCTATCTGCATGAAGGCTGGGTTTTTCGCATATACTTCAACAAAACATGTTCACAGACTGAATGTAGAAGCAGATATGAGAATCCAGCTGTCTTCTGTTAAATCAGATATTAAAGAGATTTGCAAACATGTGAGAGTGTGAATTTTTAAGATATTATTTTTTGCAAAAACATTATGTTAACATGTAGTAAGTTCACGGTTATGTTTGATTACTGATATTTTTTTTTTAAATTTTTTTTTTAATGTTTTTTATTTATTTCTAGGAGAGAGAGAGAGACATTGTGAGCAGGGGAGGATCAGAGAAAGAGGGAGTCACAGACTGAAACAGGCTCCAGGCTCTGAGCTGGCAGTTAGCACAGAGCCTGACGCGGGGCTCGAACCCACGAACTGCGAGATCATGACCTGAGTGAAAGTCGGACGCTTAACCGACTAAGCCACCCGGGCGCCCCAGATTACTGATATTTTTTTAAATGTGTTTGAATTTCTTTTTTTTTTTTTAATGTTTTTTTTTTTTTTTTTTTTTTTATTTCTAGGAGAGAGAGACACAGCATGAGCAGGGGAGGGTCAGAGAGAGGGAGTCACAGACTGAAACAGGCTCCAGGCTCTGAGCTGGCAGTCAGCACAGAGCCCGACGCGGGGCTCGAACCCACAAACCGCGAGATCATGACCCGAGCGAAAGTCGGACGCTTAACCGACTAAGCCACCCAGGCGCCCCATAAATGTGTTTGAATTTCTAATATGATAAAGGGCAGTAGATAAATAATCCATATCAATTTAAGTTTTGGGGTCTTCAATAATTTTGAAGAGTGCAAAGGAGCCCTGACATCAAAAAAGTATATGGATTCTATTTAAGAGAATTTTATTTGAGTATCATGGTTGTGTTCTGGTGATGGAGAATGAGGTATGCCCTGGCCTGAGGCTTCTGTGCTTTAAGGCTTTTAGTTCTCAAAAAGGAATTTATATTAACTTTACAGAATTGGTTATTTTTTATATTCTTTAAAATGAGATATCATTATAGGTACCCTCTTTAAACTCTTGTCTTTTAGGGTCGCCTGGTGGCTCAGTCAGTTAAGTGTCTGACTTCAGCTCAGGTCATGATCTCACAGTTCGTGGGTTTGAGCCCCACCTCGGGCTCTGTGCTGACAGCTCAGAGCCTGGAGCCTGCTTCGGATTTTGTGTCTCCTTCTCTCTGTTCCTCTGTTCACACTCTTTCTGTCTCCCTCTCAAAAATAAAGAATAAAAGAAAATTAAAAAAAAATAAACTGTCTTTTATTATCATAGATGATATTCAACACTTACAAATAAACCAGGTACCTCAGATTATGGGAAGATTTGTCCCTCCTTCTCTACCAGATCTGCCAGAAACTTAACTAAAAATTAAAAACAGTGGATTTATATCTCACTGAGTTCGTCCTTCCAGCACTGAAAGTATAGTCTGATAGGGGAGGAACAGTGAGAGCACTCTGCTAACTTGTAAACTGGGTGTTGAACATACCCGAAGATATGCACTGCCAGCCATGTAGCTCACTGACGTATGCAGCCTGGCCCAATGACACTCACCTTTCTGCTGTCATGAGTAGCATCAAACCAAAATATTATTGTCAGGCACTGTTCTTCATTTTGTGAGTGCTTTGTCTTCTGGTACTTGAAACGTCAGAGAGAATAGGATGCATGGTTTCTGTCTTAAAGCTACCGGTAGCAAATACCGTGAGTGTGTACCCGGAAGAACTGGTAAAGAAATCCTAGAAGGATCAAAACAGATCTCATAGTTTGGGTGCATGAAGATTATAATCTTTGTACGCAGGAAACCATATGATTATAAAATGATTCCCTTTTGGCTTTTATAAGTGATAGTATTCAATTACAGCATTTAAATTATGGATATTGGGGGTGCCTGGGTGGCTCGCTTAAGCATCTAACTCTTGATTTTGGCTCAGGTCATGACCTCACAGCTCTTGAGTTTGAGCCTCGCATTGGGCTCCATGCTGACACTGCAGAGCCTGCTTGGGATTCTCTCTCTGCCCCTATCCCCCCTTCTCTCTCTCTCTCAAAATTAATAAATACACTTAAGAAAATTATGGGTATTGGCCCATTAGTAGAGGGCAAAGTTTTGCTTATTTTTTTTTAATGTTTATTTTTGAGGGAATGGGGACAGAGGATCCGAAATGGGCTCCATGCTGACAGCAGAGACCCTGATGTGGAGCTTGAACTCACCAACCTCAAGATGATGATCAGAGCCAACGTCAGACATTCAACTGATTGAGCCATCTGGGCACCCCATTTTTTTGTTTGTTTTTTCTTTCCTAAGTCTGTCTTAATCTGCACTTCCTAGAAGTTATATAGTGTCATTTTTACCACACCAATATAGACTGCTACCTCAAAAGCAGTTCGTCTTTTTTCAAATGTATATCACATTTATTTATTTATTTTTCCAAGTTTTTATTTAAATTTCAGTTAACATACAGTATAATATTAGTTTTAAGTATAGAATTTAGTAATTTAATACTTACATACCACACCTAGTGCTCATCACAAGTGGCCTCCTTAATCCCCATCACCTACTCAACCCACCTCCCCCCAACCTCACCCCCTCATCTCCTCTCTGGTAACCATCAGTTAGTCTCTATACTTAAGAGTCTGTTTCTTGGGTGGCACCTGGTGGCTTACTTTGTTAAGTATCCGACTTGGGCTCAGGTCATGATCTCACAGCTCATGAGTTTGAGCCCCACATCAGGCTCTTGCTGACAGCTCAGCGTGGAGCCTGCTTCACATTCTGTGTCTCCCTCTCTCTCTGCCCCTCCCCTGCTCGCTCTCTCTCTCAAAAATGAATAAACCTTAAAAAAAGAGTCTGTTTCTTGGTTTTCCTTTCTTTCTCTAGCCAAGTTCATTTGTTTTGTTTCTTCCACATAAGAGTAAAATCATGTGGTATTTGGTTTTCTCTGACTATTTCACATAGCATAATACTTTCTAGCTCCATCCACATCAAATGGCAAGATTTCATTCTTTTTTATTCCACCACATCTTCTTTATCCATTCATCAGTTGATGGACATTTGGGCTCTTTCCATAATTTGACTGTTGTTGATAGCGCTGCTATAAACATTGGGGTGCAGGTATTGCTTCAAATTAGTATTCTTATATCCTTTTTAAAAAATTTTTTAGAAATGTTTTTTATTTATTTCTGAGATAGTGTGAGCAGGGGAGGGTCAGAGAGAGAGGGAAATACAGAATCCGAAGCAGGCTCCAGGCTCTGAGCTAGCTGTCAGCACAGAGCCTGACGCAGGGCTCAAACCCATGAACCGTGAGATCATGACCTGAGCCAAAGTCAGACACTTAACTGACTGAGCCACCCAGGCGCCCCAGTATTCTTAGATCCTTTGGGTAAATACCTAGTAGTGCCATTGCTGATGATAGGATAGTTCTATTTTTAATCTTTTCAGGAACTGCCATACTGTTTTCCACCAACAGTGTAAGACAGTTCCCCTTTCTCTGCATCCTCACTTACACCTGCTTTTTTCCGTGTTGTTAATTTTAGCTATTCTGATTGGTGCGAGATGATATCTCATTGTAGTTTTGATTTGTATTTCCCTGATGGTGAGTGATGTTGAGCATCTTTTCATGTGTCTGTTAGCCATCTGTATGTTTTCTTTGGAAAAATTTCTATTTATGTTTTCTGCCCATTTTTAAAATGTTTATTTATTTTGAGAGAGAGTGCTTGTGAAAGAGGGGAAGGGTCAGAGAGAAAGGGAGAGAAAGGATCTCAAGCAGGCTCTGTGCCGATAGCATAGAGCCTTACGTAGGGCTGGATCTCACAAACCTCGAGATCATGACCTGAGCTGGAATCAAGAGTTGGACACTTAACCACCTGAGCCATCCAGGCATCCCATTTCTGCCCATTTCTTAACTGGATTATTTGTTTTTTGAATGTTGAGTTTGATAAGTTCTTTATAGATTTTAAATACTAACCCTTTATTAGATATGTCATTTCCAAATATCTTCCCCCATTCAGAAGATTGCTTTTTAGTTTTATTGTTTCCTTCACTGTGTGGAAACTTTTTTATATTGATGATGTTCCTATAGTTAATATTTGCTTTTCTTTCCGTTGCATCTGGAACAAGTAAGAAGTTGCTCTGGCAGCCAAGGTCAAAGACATTGCTACTTCTGTTCTCCTCTAGGATTTTGATGGTTTCCTGTCTCACATTTAGGTCTTTCATGCATTTTGAATTTATGTTTGGTCTTTCATCCATTTTGAATTTATTTTTGTGTGTGGTCTAAGAAAGTGGTCCAGGTCCATTCTTCTGCATGTTGCTGTCCAGTTTTCCCAACACCGTTTATTGAAGAGACTGTCTTTTTTCCATTGGATATTCTTTCCTGCTTTGTCAAAGGTTTTCCGTATGGTTAAGTGCATTTCTGGGTTTTCTCTTCTAGTCCACTGATCTGTCTTTGTGCCTGTGTCATACCATCTTGATGACTACAACTTTGTAATATAGTTTGAAGCTCAGAATTATGAGGCTTCCGGTTTTGTTTTTTCTTTTTTAAGATCCCTTTGGCTATGCAGGGTCTTTTGTGGTGTCTTACAAATTTTAGCATTGTTTGTTCTAGCTCTGTGAAAAAGGCTGTTGATATTTTGATAGGGATTGCATTAAATACATAGATTGGGTAGTATAGACATTTTAACAGTATTTGTTCTTCCAATCCATGATCGGGGAAGGGGGTGGGGGAGTTTCTAAAACCTTGTGACTATATCTAATTTGAAAGCATTCTAGATCATAGCACTTAATGACCTAGTTTCACTCTCTAAACAAGAAACACACTTACCTGCTATATGTATATTTTATACATGTATATATTTAAAGGTAATAATATTAGGAAATCCAATGAGATTTGAGATTTTAAGATGTCTCAGATTAAAGGACAAGTTACTAAATGGGAGAAGATATTTGCAAATGGCATCTCTGATACAAGGTTAGTATCCAAAATATATAAAGAACTGATATAGCTCAACACTCAAAAAATAAATAATCCAATTTATAAAATGGGCAGAAGACATGACCAGACATTTCTCCAAAGAAGACATATGGATGGCCAACGAACACATGAAAAGATGCCCAACATCAGTCATCATCAGGGAAATGTAAATCAAAACTACAATGAGATATCACATTATGCCTGTCAGAATGGCTGAAACCAAAAACACAAGAAATAGCAAGTGTTGGAGAAGATATGGAAAATAGGTACCCTTGTGCACTGTTGGTAGGAGTCCAAACTGGTGCAGCCACAGTGGAAAACAGTAGAGTGGTTTTTCTAAAAATTAATAATAGAACTACCCTACAATCTAGGAATTGCATTACTGGGTATTCACCCCCAAAATATGGAAGCACGAATTCAAAAAGATGCATGTACCCCTATGTTTGTTGCAGCCTTATAGCCAAATTGTGGAAGTAGCGCAAGTGTCCATCAATAGATGGATAAAGAAGATGTAGAATATCTACACAATGGAATATTATTCAGCCATAAAAAGGAATGAAATCTTGTCATTTGCAGCAACATGGATGGAGCTAGTGAGTGTAATGCTAAGCGAAATAAGTCAGAGAAAGACAAATACCATATGATACCACTCTTATGTAAATTTTTTAAAAAATGTTTTTTATTTATTTCTATGAGAGAGAGAGAGACAGTGTGAGCAAGGGAGGGTCAGAGAGAGAGGGAGTCACAGACTGAAACAGGCTCCAGGCTCTGAGCTGGCAGTCAGCACAGAGCCCGACACGAGGCTCGAACCCACGAACCGCGAGATCATGACCTAAGCGAAAGTCGGACGCTTAACCGACTAAGCCACCCAGGTGCCCCACTCTTATGTGGAATTTAAGAAACAAAACAAGCAAAGAGAAAAAACCAAGAAACAGACTCTTAACTATAGAGAACAAACTGATGGCTACTGGGGTGGGGGTGGGGAGTGAGAAATGGGGGAAACAGTGAAAAGGATTAAAAGAATACTTGCCATGATGAGCACTGAGTAATGTATAGGATTGTTGAATCACTGTATTATACACCTGAAACATAACATTAACATAACACTCTTTGCTAACTGCACTGGAATTTTATTTTATTTTTTAATTTTCTTTAATGATTTTTATTTATTTTTGAGAGAGAGAGTGTGAGCAGGGCAGGGGCAGAGAGAGAGGGAGACACAGAATCTGAAGCAGGCTCCAGGCTCTGAGCTGTCAGCAAGAGCCCGATCCAGGGCTCGAGCCCACAAACTGTGAGATCATGGCCTGGACCAAAGTCAGACACTTAACCGATTGAGCCACCCAGGCGCCCCAACTACACTGGAATTTTTAAAAAATTCTTTAAAGTCTCAGATTAAAATACTTACCTTCAAAAAGACTAGCTGTGTGAGTAACCCTTCCTCCACTCTTTTTACCCTCATCCCTCCTCCCTGCAGGGAAAGGGAAGCTGTATTACAACTTCTTTATGTGAATATAAAATATCACACCAAATAGCAACATGTGTGAATGTTAATGGTACTTTAGTTAAATTTGTAGGATTGCTTCTTCTAAGATTTTTAAGTATAGTCAATTGAGAGACAAATTTTGTCCTTCTCAGGCAAACTTGACGTAGCTACTTAAATAATGACTGTTTTATTCCAAAATCCGCTGAGAACATAATACTAGGACTGGTATCTTTAAAGGTTTGAACTTTGATATTTGTTCATGAGGAGCCTTCTATAAACAGCTAAAAATACTTTTGGGAGCGGTGGTTGCTGCAGATGGTGGATGATCACGGGTGTCCACTTAAGTCAGGCAGTCGTAACTTGTACATGGACCATGTTGTCTCTGATTTCCGTCCTTTCCCTTCACCTTGATTACAGAGAGGTACAGAAAGCAGTCAACACTGCCCAGGGCTTGTTTCAGAGATGGACGGAGCTCCTCCAGGACCCCTCCACAGCCACGAGGGAAGAAATCGACTGGACCACCAACGAGCTGAGAAACAACCTCCGGAGTATAGAGTGGGATCTGGAGGACCTCGACGAGACCATCAATATCCTTCTCTGTGGTGCCCAGACCTCTGAGGTGGACAGAAAAACGAACACGTTTTTGTCCAGATGTCTCAATACATAGATGAGATATTTCCTTTTCTAATCAATTGATGTTGCTCTTCTTTGTAGCATGACATACTCGAAATAGTTGCCCAGTAAGCTAACGGGTAGAGGCCACGTTCTTCTACAGTGCATGAGGGATCGGGCAGTGTGGAGACAGTGTAGTGTGGTGGTCATAAACTCGGATCCTGGAGTCAGATTGTGTGTTCAAGTCCTGACCCCACCAGTTACTAACTGTTTGACTTTGAGCTCGTTGTTCTCTGCTTCAATTCCCTCTTCAGTAGAAAGTTAGGATAATAGCAGTACCTAGCTCGTAAGGTTGATGGAAGTGTAGCAGGCAGAATATGGAGCCTGACACACAGTGAGCTGCTGTGTTAGCAGTCATTACATAGACGTGTATACGCGCCAGTGTTCTACGTTATCAATTAGAAATCAAAAGAAAATCCTTTTGTGGACTGTCTTTCTCCCATTCAAGAGGTGATGCTACAATGCCAGTGTCCATTGGAGAGGCATTCTGTACCGTCCAGCTGCATTTAGTAAAAGCAGGTCTGTTACATTCAAGTCATGCTCTTGATGTTAAATAAGTGCACTGACCTGACTGACGAACCAGAGAACTGTAAAAGCTGAACTATACGGCCTTTTTTCAGGTGGAAAAATTCCCAGCGAATCAACAATGTTGACAGTGTGCCATCTGCATGTTCTCAGTTCTCTTTTGTTCTTTCCTGAAGTGTGATCTAGGGAACTGGCTTTCGTCAGAGTCACTCCATAGTACGGGTTCATATGCAGTTGATGTGTGGAGTACATAATCGATAACATATTTCTGTTCATAATAACCCTGGGTACCTTTTGAATTATTAGTTTTAGAGTTTATTGATTTTTTTGAGAGAGAGAGTGAGTGCGTGCACAAGCAGGGGAGGGGCAGAGAGAGAGGAAGAGAAAATCCCAATCTGATAGTACAGAGCCTGATGTCATGCCAGTGTTATACGTTGTCAATTAGAAATCAAAAGAAAATCCTTTTGTGGACTGTCCTGAACTGAGGTCAAGAGTCAGTCGCTTAACTGACTGAGCCACCCAGGTGCCCCCACCCTTGTATATATATATTTTTTTTAAAAAGTGTGTTCTTTCAGATTAGTGGAACAAAATACGTGAAAGGGTGGGATCAAAGCCACAGGTGCAGGAAGGTATGTTGTCCCTTGAGATGGAAGAGAAGATTGGAGACAGATTATGAGAGAAAGAGGAGATACTGCAGGTTCAGTTCATAGAAGTGATGTCTATGCTAGACTGTATTCTGTTAAGTGTGCAATAGGATTTTGTCTGAAAACAATGTACATACCTTAATTTAAAAACACTTTATTGCTGGGGCGCCTGGCTGGTTCAGTTGGTAAAGCACATGACTCTTGATCTCGGGATTGTAAATTTGAGCCCAAGTTAGGTGTAGAGATTATTTAAAAATAAAATCTTTAACATAAAAATACTTCATTGCTGGAGAATCCTAGTCATCATCTGAGCTTTCAGTGAGTCATAATCATAGATCACCATAACTAATATAGTGAAAAAGCTTGAGATATTGCTAGAATTACCAAAAGGTGACACAGAGACACAAAGGGAACAAATGCTGTTGGAAAAGTGGCACCGATAGACTTGCTTGACACCAGGTTGCCACAAACCTTCAATTTATACAAAACACAGTATGTGCTAAGTGCAGTAAAGCAAAGCACAAGAAAATGAGGTATGCCTGTTTTCATCATTCATTCAGCAGACAGTCACTGAGTGTGTCATGTGCTGGGTATTTTGTTAGGTACGGGGTACGGATTGATAAGCAGAACAGTGTACCAGCCCTCATGGAGTTTATAGTGGGGAGTATTGAGGAGCTCTGGGGACAAGGGAACAGACATTAATCAGAATAACACAAATATCTATTTGCAGAAGTACAGAGAGCCATGCAAATGTCTGACGGGGCAGCAGGACCAGGCTGGGGGTGCAGAGGTCAGGGGAGGCTTCACTGAAGAAGCCTCCATCTCTGGATTCATAAGCAGGGTCAGCTTCTGGCCGTAAGAGGAATGGTTTAGAATAGCAAATGAAAAAGGCTTTCAGAGCTGTCATGGGAAGGGTAATCTGGAGTCAGGAAAGAATAGATATGAAGCTCTGCAGGTCTTTGGAAGAGCCCAGCTCAGCTGTGGTCAGACAGTCATGGGTGTATAGTGAACCCAGTCAGCAGGGGCTGTTTCTTAACCTGGAGGGTCTTCTCCACTTTGAGGCACAGAGATCCCCCATAGCTGTGGGAAGAGAAAGTTTGAGAATGATCTGTCAGGCTGCCTGTGTTTTCAGAAACATTGAGCCAGATTTTATTGCTTGCCCATGAGAGATTTTGTGGTTTAACATGGTGTTGTTTGATAGGCTTTTGATGATAAAATTGCTTTACCTTGACTCTTTGACCCACGCATAGTTGAAGCGAACCCTCGGAAATTCAACCTTGATGCGACTGAATTGAATATAAGAAAAACATTCATCACAAGCACTCGGCAAGTTGTCAGGGTAAGGAATATGATCTCATTGTGTTATTTGTGTGACAAGTAGCCAGACTGCTCAGAGCTCTTCTTAATTGTAAACTCTGAAACCACTTGTTAGTGTGGCTAAATGCCGATTTCCATCATAATGTCCTCTTGATTCATATAAATAAAGAAATTTGTTATTAGTATTGTCAGGCATATTTCTTGGAGCAAAAATGAGAGAGTAGATGCCTGGCCCTGGGGAAGTTACTTTAATGGTGTCCTACTTGGCCACAGCTCTCAGTCCTTCAAACCAGTTCTCTTGTTTCCTCTTTATTTCATGCTTTACTGTGTTTTGGGACAAAAGGAAGAATTAGCATTGTAGAAACCATTTGGTTTCTTGACTGATTGGTAATCTCTTTGCATTGTGTAGAGTGACTCTTACCAGGTTTGGATAGCGGCCTCTTCCACCATCTGAATTGCTTCTGGAACTTTTGCAACCCGTGTTACTGACATTTCCATATACAACTGCTTGACAGCCTTTCGGGAGCTGTCCAGAGCAAGCATCCACCAAGAGTGTTAAAAACCAGTCCAAGTGAACAAATCTTTAGTCTCAAATTATATAGCTAATAATCTATGGTTAAAAAAAAACTAAGAGAAAATATCATTTAAGTCAAATCCTATATCCTTGAGATATGTTTGTATTTTGAAACTATATGGCTAAGCCGTTTGATTAGCATAACTAGATGTAAGAGAACCAGCTGTCTTTAACATATGTACTAGAAAGCAGCTTCCTTGAATAAAAAGATTTGGGATCATACCAGCGCTAACATATGGCTTTTTAAGAGTCATCTTAGGCAGGAACCTTGCTATGTGTTTGCCAAAGACTTTGTCATGTGATTTCCTTTTGAAATTATTTCAGATGGTAGGTTATCACTGAACTTTAACTATTTTTGTTTCTTCTTTTATTCATTAGTTGCCTTTCTATATACATATACCTAAATTGTGTTTAAATAAGACCATACTTTAAGGGGTCCCATCTTTTTTATATTCCTCTAGGGTAAATCCCCAATTATTTATCTGATAAATACAGTTTGCTTTTCTATTTTTTGTAATGGATTTTCTAAAAGACACTTCTGTAGATGTTAGTATTTAAATGGTGCCTTGCAGTGAAGTGTATATCCCTGACATCAGTAATTGTATCTTTTCTTTCTGCAAGATAGTACTGCTTGTAAATTTTGCAAATTGAAATTCAGAGGTAAGTATATTGAAAGTTAGGTTAATTGGTATAATTAATTGGAAGTAGAAACTGAAGTTCATTTTCTAATATTTTAAAAGCCTTTTATTTAAAGTGTATTCTTTGAAAGAAGTATTTAAAATCCAGTCCATACTTCATAATGTTGCCGCCCTTCTAGAGTTGAGGTCTAAATCATACTCAACTATATCATCCAACTGAGTATTGTAGAGTTTTTAATCATTCTTGTTTTAATTATGACTCATTTTTGGAGGACTGTGACTAGTTGTAGGTTAACAGTACCTATATGAGCATTTGCTGGTTTCATTTTATTTTTTGTAAACAAAAGTTTTTTTCATATTTATTCGTTTTTTGAGAGACAGAGTCAGAGCACGAGCAGGGGAAGGGCACAGAGAGAGGGAGACACAGAATCCAAAGCAGGCTTCAGGCTCTGAGCTGTCAGTACAGAGCCAATGTGAGGCTCGAACCCACCAACTGTAAGATCATGACCTGAGCCAAAGTCAGATGCTCAACCGGCTGAGCCACCCAGGCGCCCCTGCTGGTCTCATTTCAATAAATGGGATTAATTATTTATTAATAAATAATTAATAAATTCTAATTGAAATCCTTTCAGAAGAGAATGAGGTAGTAATGATGCTAACTTGAATTTTTTTTCTTAAAGCACCCTGTGTTGATGGATTATTATTGCATTTAGCTAGGTAGTATTTGCAGGTTTTTAAAAAATGTTTATTTATTTATTTTGAGAGAGAGAAAGCTAGTACATGCAGGGGAGGGGCAGAGAGAGAGGGAGAGAGAGAGAATCCCACCCACACTCCTTACTGACATGGGGCTCCGACCCATGAACCGTGAGATAATGACCTGAGCTGAAATTAAGAGTCAGATGCTTAACCTACTGAGTCCCTAGCAAAGCAGTATTCTATACTGAGGTCTCTGGGTTCTAGTTGGAGGAGATGGAGTGGGATCAGAGAGTTAGCAGATTTCGGAAAAGAAACCGAAGACCAAGCTCAGGTTTGGGATTTGTATATCACAAGCTTACATAAAGTTTTCTGTTACCATTATCAGTATGTTTTCATTTATTTGTTCCAAAAGGAGTACCTTTGGATCCACAGTTGATGCTTTCTCCTTCCTAGGCAGGAAAGTTGGTGACACATGGTACATTTGTGTATGCGTGTAGTTGTTCTGTCAGAAGAATTACATCTTTCTCTTGTTTTTCCTTGAAATTCATGTCCATTGGCTTTGCTTTTCGAAGCCTCCCTGGTTTCAAGAGTCATTTATGTGTGTTTTTCCCAAGTGTATTGTAAGTTTGTGTCATTTTTACTAAGTTTTGCTAGCAGTTTTTTTTTTGAAGAAAAAAATACTCTTTTTTTGTGTATAAATAGTCTTTGATAATTTTGAAGTCATCATTTTTACATTTGTGGGGGCACCTACACATCGGAGATCTTACATGTGAGATCTTTGTGTTGTGGAAATGTGTTCCAGAAGTGACCTCGTGTTACCTTAGTAGCAGAAGGTTTTTCAGTCTATGGCAGAGGAACTGGGAATGAACTGTGAGGAGACCTGCATTCTAGGCTCATCTCTGACCTTAATAAGTCTTCATCATGGCTAGTCATTTAGCCTCTCTGGCTGTTTTCTTTATCAATTAAATGATCAAATGGTCCTCACAGACATTCTCTAACTTTCAAAGACGATGAGAACTGTACGCCCTTGCAAAAAAAAATCCAACTTGTTCCAGCCCAAGAATTGTTTCCATGTCATTATAAGTCAAGATAGACATGATTAACCAAAAAGGGTGAGGTGTTCAGTGTGGACAGAGATGACATTGGGGTGTGTGACCTCTCAGTGGGAAGTACTGGCATGTATGGTGTCCCGTTCACGCAGTTTGGAAGACACCATGAAATGGGAAGAGGAGCATAAGTAACCAGGACATTTATTGTCGTTATTGGCAGATGAACCAAATTGTATTGGTACTCACTACTTCTTAACCGCTGGTTCTAAACTTCATGTGTTAGAAAGAAGATGACTGATGACCGTTTTGGCCGGACAGGTTGTTACAGAATGCTTAACAGTGTTCAGTGACTCAGCTTAAAATCCCAAATCCTAATGTCTGATAACTTTTAATGTAGTAGAAACAAATGCTGACTAGGAGTGAAAGCCTGGCCGCTTTACCTGCTGTCGTGGCCATCAGGACACACGCCACACAGTCATTGAAGGAGTCACTTGCTGTCATGGCTAATGGCCCCTCCACATATATTTTAGTAAGCAGAAACCCTAAAAACCTGGAACTTTTAGGTACATATTTCATGAAAGCAATACATGTTCATGAAAAAAAAAGTTTTATAAGAGGAGAAAATAGAAAAAAGAAATCTAAGCTCAAAACAATAAACACAGAACTTTGTTATATTTTCTCATAGTCATTTTCTTTCCAGTGCATGACAGTTGGATTTTTACACAGTTGTGATCATACTATTAAGCAATCATAAGTATTTTGTATTTGACTTTTTAAAATTAAAAGTAATTCATACTTGGCTGTTTTTATTTTTTTTTACTTTTTATTTTATTATTATTTTTTTTTTACTAATAGTTTATTGTCAAATTAGTTTCCATATAACGCCCAGTGCTCATCCCCACAAGTGCCCTCCTCCATGCCCATCTCCCCCCTCCCCCCCACACCCATCAGTCCTCAGTTTGTTCTCATCATTCAAGAGTCTCTCATGGTTTGCCTCTCTCCCTTTCCCCCACCATTTTCCCCCTTCTTCTCCCCCATGGTCCTCCGTTAAGTTCCTCCTAATCCTCCTATACGTGCAAACATATGATATTTGTCCTTCTCTGCCTGACTTATTTCGCTCAGCATAACACCCTCAAGGTCCATCCATGTTGCTACACGTGACCAAATTTCATTCTTTCTCATTGCATACTTGGCTGTTTTTTTAAATGCAAATAATTTTGCTGGATGAGAAGGGTAAACAAAAAGCCCTTCCATTCTGTAATTCCCTTCCCTGGAAATAATCACTGTTAGCAGTTTTACATACTTCCTCTAGTCATTATATGACATTGAAATGGACTCTTAAATGGAGTATTAGGCTGAGTTTACTCTAAGTTACTAGTCTCTTCTTGGAAAATGCTGCTGATTTCTGTTTTTCTTTCTTATTATAAATAGCATTGCAGCGTACATCTTTGCTTTTTTTTCTGGTATTTAAGATTTTATTTTTAAGCAATCTCTATACCACTGTGGGACTCCAACTCACAACCCTGAGATCAAGAGCTGCATGCTGTACTGACTGAGCCAGCCAGGTACCCCTTTTATATTGTTTTCCTAAAATAAATCCTAATAATGGAATTGCTAGGTCAAGGTCATGAATATTTGATACAAATATCAAGGCTCCTGATACAAAATGTCAAGTTTTTTCAGTTAGTCCAGTTTACTTTCCAGCCATTGTTCTAAAGCAGCAGGGTCTTTTTTTTTTTTGCATTTTTATTGAAGTATAACAATAGAGAAAAGTGCATGTATCCCACGTATACAACTTGAAGAGTTTGTAAACTGATCACAGCCATGGAAGCATTCCAGAACATTCTAGAACATTCCAGAGCATTCCCAGCACCCCTAGAAACCTCCTTGTGCTCCTTTACAGTCTACTCCCCTGCTCACTGTCCTGACTTCTAACAGCAAGAACACATTCTACAGATAAAGTTCAAAGTTTACTTGAACTTCAGTTATTTTTTTCATCATGCTTGGATACATGTTGATATTTTCATTATGCAAGTAGTGTTCATTGTTTTTAAAAAAAGACTGTCATAACATGTATTAAGTGCATTTTTAAAGCATATATTATCCCACCAGTGAACATTTCAGATATTTGTTCTGCATAGTTAATAGTATATATGGGATTGTACCTCTCATATTGTTTGATTGAATATCAGACTGTCCTCTTGAGCTCTAATTGATAATTAGGAGCCCAAAGTCTGGGAGATAATAGGTGATGGTCTCAGTTTCAGGCTGCTCATATCTAGAGCAGAGCAGCCCAACTTCAGTGTTCATAATCCTCACCTGGGGGCGTGTTCACTGTACCTTAGAGTCTGCTTTAGTGGGCCTGGTGGGGATCCAGGGACTTGAATTTTTAACACCACCCCTGGTGACTGACTCAGGCAGATCTCACACATTGAAAAAACATGGCTTATACCACCAAATTTCCTTTTTTAAAATATGCCAATATCTATATTTTCATGGTGTGTGCCTTTTTTTTTTTTTTACTAAGTATATTTTTCTCAATGTTTATGGGTGGCCTTTTTTTTTTTAATACTTTTGAGGTTTATGAACAGATGAAATAGGTAGAGAATCCTAGAATTCCTGGGTGAACTGGACTCTAGATGGAATACCCGTTGGATGTGCTACCTACTCAGTGTCATTGCCAAGAGCTCAGGTAGCCTCTTGTTGAGGACCCCCAAGAGAGGGGGTTTGCTCTTTCTGGATGCACTCTTATGTGGGGCAGCACTGGGAGGGACATTGTGACAGGTTATAGTAAAATGATGTCTTTACTTTCGCTCTGCTGGATTAACATTTTTTTTCTGCAGAGTAACTGAAGTGATTGTCTAAAACATGATCCAGAAAACTCCATAGCCGTGCTTAAAATACTTTAAGGCTTCCCATTTGCCTTTGCACAGGGCCTACAATCTATGGCCCATGAGATCGAAGAACAGTTTTACATTTTTTAAAGGATAGTTAGAAATCACACACACATAACAAAGAGTGTATGACAGGGGCTGAATATTTAATATTTACTCCTTTACAAACAAAGTTTGCCAACCCCCTGCCTCAGAATAAAATCTAAGCAGCCTGAAGGGCCTGCACGTTTAGCCAACCTGCTCTTTTATCCCCTAGCCCCAAACGTGCGGTTGGCTCCTTGAGCCACCCTGGCCTGCTTTCTCAAGAGCCAAAGGTACTTAGCTGTTTCCCGCCTCCAGGTTTTTGAATTTGCTGTTCCCTTTGCCCAGATTTCTCAGCCTTTAGTTCTTTCTGCGGTTGACTCATTCTTGCCCTTCAGGTCTCGATTCCATTGTCACCCCCATCCTTCTAGAGCGGCGTCCATCACCCACTCAGTTCCAGTCCTGTTTATTCCCTTCCTTCCCAACACAGCAATCACTTTGTTGACTTGTCTGTGGGATTACTCTTTGCTTCTCTCCACCACAGTGTTGGCTCCATGTGGGCAGGGGCTGGGCCTGTATTGCTCACTGCTGTACGTGGGAACGCATGAGGCTTTAGTGAGCATTTGGCGAACGTGAGAATGATGCTCGGAAAGTTGAAGCAAGGTGGTTATTATTCAGACTCCCCATGGTAGGAATTAGGAAAACCGTGGCGCTGTCTGATCTGCTGTTCACTTGTCATGAGTCTTGGAAGAAGTTTCTGAGAGCCTAATAACTCAACATTTGCATCGATAAAATAGCCTTCTTGCCAACAGAAAATTTTAAAGTTATTTTGGCAGCCTTTATTTTTTTAAAGACAATTTGTATTACAGTAATCGTATTCAGTTCAAATAATTTTAAAGTATATTGGGTTGTGCTTAAATATAAGGAAAATGGCTCATATTTAATCAGGTGTTTTACTGCAGATTAAGTAATGGGTCCATTCATTTTTTCTTTCCATACAAAATTATTTTTTAATGTTTTGTTTATTTTTGAGAGAGACAGAGCATGAGCAGGGGAGGGGCAGAGAGAGAGGGAGACAAAGAATCCGAAGCAGGTTCCAGGCTCTGAGCTGTCAGCACACTTAACTGACTGAGCCACCCAGACGCCCCTTTACAAAATTATTTTTGATACTGTTCTGGAAATTCACTCTTGGGTTACAAATAGTCTATACTTCACATGAATCAAACTCAGAAATAAAATAAAATAGAACACTAGGAAGTATTTTCTGGTGTTTAATGGTAGCTATATTTAATCCTAAAGTGCATGACTTTTCACACGCATTTTGTTTGAATATCCTAGCCCTTGAGCACAGGCATTCAAGTTTGCGTTCGAGAATTGCCATTTACTATGTGACCTTAAGAAAGTATCTTAGCCTTTGTAGATCTCAATCTCCTCACCTGTAAAATGGAAATATACCAGCTTCACAGGATCATTGTAAAATTCAGTGATAAATATAAGTGTTCGGTGGTGCTTCTGGCCTGTGGTTGGTACCCAGGAATTCCTAGCTCCCTTCCCGTCTTCCTATTTAAATTTAGTATCCAGGTTATGCCCTTCTAAGGCAGTGTCAGTCTCTCTGTTTTATTTCCTTTATTTTTGAGACTTAAAAGCTAAAGAGTGCTGTCGTTTTGCTTCAAAAATTATATAATAACGTATGTGCATTTTGCTAGCATGTAAAGTATTAACTATGATTTTGTTTAATCTGAGGATATTCATTTGTTTTCTGGTCTCCTTACCTCATTAGGACATGAAGGATCATATGTCCCCTTCCTCTGTGCAGGCATTAGCTGAACGAAAAAACAGACAGGTGAGTAAACATCTGAAAACACAACACTGGCCAAAGAAAAGAGCATGGTTAGATATTTGTAATGAAAAAATGCTGACATCTGTGTATCGTGTGCTCGGGCAGAGGACGTGTACCTGCTGAGCCTGGAGTGAGGCCGGCAGGTGTGAGAAAGTCTGGTCGGCTGCCCTCCCCTCCCTCGCACCCTCTGGCTCTCTCGTCTGGGCTCACGTAGCTGCCTCTGCTTATCCTTGTATCCCCCGCCATGCCGCCTTTATTCCGGACATGCGCGTGCTCCTTGTGCAAGGCCCTGTTAGGTGCCGTAATTGCTCCGTTTCCTGTCTTCCTGTCTTTTTCTTTGCTGGACCCCACGCTCCTTGAAAGGGAGGAACAATTTGTGTCACAGGCTGTTTTTAAATCTCTGGCTGCTATTACATTGCCCGTAGAACTTACTCGACATCTAATGAGTGAAATTTTATGTAAAGACACTGAAGGAAACTGAAATGTATGTTAAATTAGTGTAACATGTTAATTTAAACCTTTCATCATTTTAAGTATTTATTTTTATTTTATTAGTTTTTTAATGTTTAATTTTGAGAGATACAGAGCGTGAGTGGGGCAGGAGCAGAGAGAGAGGGAGAAACAGAATCTGAAGCAGGCTCCAGGCACTGAACTGTCAGCACAGAGCCCGATGCGGGGCTCAAACTCACGAACCGTGAGATCATGACCTAAGCTGAAGTTGGACGTTTAAACAACTGAGCCACCCAGGCGCCCCTTAAATATTTTTTTGACACGAGGTCCAGTTTTTATTAGTTATTACAGATACATCACGAAACCTAATTTCAGAAACCAACACACAGATAATGACATATCAAAAATAAAAGCTACAGGGGACCAGTCCTTGAATTTTAGGTATCTTTTTAAAATTAGATACTTTGGATAGAAATTCCTCTCTGACTAATAAAATAAAATCATTTTAAAAAATGTATAACAGTGGCACCTGGATGGCTTAGTCGGTTAACCGTCTGACTGGATTTTGGTTCAAGTCATGATCTCATTTTGTGAGGTTGAGCCATATGTCTCTGCACTGTTAGCACAGAGATTCTCTTGGGATTCTCTCTCTCTCTCCCTCCCTCCCTCTCCCTCTCCCTCTCTCCTTCTGCCCAATACCCTCCCCCCCAAATAAATAATATATATATACACACACAAACACAACAGTTGCCTAAAATTTAGACTTAATTTCAATTCTGTTCAGATTCCATAAAGTTACCAATAGTCCATTTAGTATACTATTAACTCAAGAATCAGATCATCATTTTTAACTAACTAGGAATCAGTAATTCCTTACTTTGTACCTGTGGGTATTAACCCACTTAATTTTGAAAACAAGTATTATAAGAGCTCAAAGAAAGGGAGGGGGCTTTCCAGATATCACCCAACTTAATTTTCCTGTTTCCTTTCTCATATTTCATTTTTCAAGTCATTGTTATGTTTTATTTTCTTCCTGTCTACCTCCCTTCCTCTTAACAGTGCAGCGAGGAAAAGCCAGTAGTTGACCTGGTCCATCTGGCACTAGCTCTTGGAAGAGGCCGAGGGTATGGCCACGGCTGGCTAGTTTCAAAGTTCCCTTTTTGTCTCCACTTCAGCTCACAGAAGCTGAGTCACCTGAAGTAGTTGTGACAGTGAGATAGCGAACTCTTGGCCTCCAGCACCCCGAACTTGAATTATTTTATTCCCTAGAGAGTAAACGTTGAGCTGACATAAATAAAATGTGTATAGTTACACATTGCCTTTCCAAGTATGTACTGGAATTTTGTTTTCAGCGTTGTATGAAACGTCTTAGAGTCACAGATTTTCAAAGAATGGTGGGGCCGGTTTTCTGTAAGCACTCAGGCAGGCAGTCGGCCTCACCGCTTCCTGCCAGGACCAGGTGCTGTGCTACCCCCTGCTGAGCCTCCAACTCTGGCACCTGCACACAGGCTGGTCGTCTGGTGCCCTGGGCCCTCGCCGTCTCCTTCCCCAGCCAAATAAATTCCTGGAAGTCAGACTGAGGAAATCTAAGCTGCTTCACAGTAAAGCACAGATGACTGTTAATGGCATGACATATGTCCACCTGAGTGTAGACCATGGATAGGCTAGAAAGGATAGTCCTGACTGTGGCCCCAGGAGCAATGATGCACTATATATAGCCTTTTTCTGACCTTGAAAAAATTGTCACTAGGCCCCTGTGCCCTCCACAGAGATGGTTAGAGTCTTCGGCTCAGAAGGAGCAGAATCTTTCCAACTTGACAGCCCCACGATCAGGGCAGAGCAGGGCCATCTTTACAGGGCCTTGGGTCTGCTTCCTCTAGAGGCCAGGTCACCTCTAGTCCCTTGGCTGGACTGAGGCCAAGGCTTGCCGGAGGCTCTCCTGCGTCCTGGTTCCCTTCTCACTACCACCTCAGAACTTAGGCTCTGCCTCCGGAGCCTCGCCAAGCTCAGTCCCTGAATTGTGGCCGTTTGACCCAGTTCAGCTCTGAGCACCAGGCGAGGTGGTCCACGTCAGTCCCAAGGGGCTAGTGAAGGGCTTTTCAGATAGAGAACCAGGTGATCAGGCTTTTAACAGCTCTGGAGATAAACAGTACCTGGTCAGAAGATCTGGCAGCCGCACAAGGGAAAGAATCTTTGTCAGCAGCATCTTCTGGCTCTTTATGCAGGGCTGGTGCGAGCAGTAACTTTGACCAACTAGTCAGACAGGCTTGTGGGGCTCCCAGTCAGAGCCCGCAGCCAAGAATGAGTTCTCCCATGCCTGGTGGGCCCCTTCATGTTGCGGAGACTTATCCTTTTTCCAGGCTTATCCTGTTCTGGCTACAAACTTCCTTGAATTCATATTGGGAAATCTGACCCTGGTGAAGAGCTCTGACTTCAGGACCAGCACTTGCCTGGGTTACAGGATCAGAGACTCCTTTGTGGCCATTTCTGCCCATGAAGCAACCCCTAGGTCCTCTCTGGGGAGCCTGTAGCCTTTTAGTTCAATTTGAAGGGCACTGGGATTTGTGTATGGGTTACATTGAACAGACAGCGGTGGTTCTTGTGCCTTCTGTGTACGAGAGGCTGTGGCTTAGCTTCTTGTCCTACTAGGGAACTCTTCTCACCTCCTTCCAAAAAAAAACCCCAGAAACTTCCCTGGCTCACACTTGAATAAAAAGGATTCTAGGGGCGCCTGGGTGGCTTAGTCGGTTAAGCGTCCGACTTTCGCTTAGGTCATGATCTCGTGGTTCGTGGGTTCGAGCCCCGCGTCGGGCTCTGTGCTAACTGCCAGCTCAGAGCCTGGAGCCTATTTCAGTCTGTGACTCCCTCTCTCTCTGACCCTCCCCTGCTCACGCTGTCTCTCTCTCTCTCTCTCTCCTAGAAATAAATAAAAAAATAAAATAAAAATGATTCTAGATCTGTGGAATCAGACTAGACCCTATGAGGCTCTGGTGAACTTCCCAGGGTGTTAGGAAGGGCTGGCCTAAAGAGACCGAGGGTTTGTACTTTATGAAGCAGTGTACAGACGGGTGCTTGTTGGTTTCAAGTTGACATTTATTTGCATTTTAATGGGACCAAAGGCCATTTTTGAGACCCACTGGGAAAGCTTGGAGGCAGCGGGTGCCCTTCCCGGCATTCCTGAAATTGTGCCACGCAGGCACCAACCTACACCACCACACAAAGGGCCGACCCGGTGGAAAATGCACTGTGAGCAGTATGAGAACTCTTTATGTCGCTGCGGCGGAGCGTGTGTGCAGATAGTAATGGCTTGTCCCCACCCCTCCCCCGCCCGGCTGCCCCCTGCCCCGCTGTCACAGGCACTGCTAGGGGACAGTGGCGGCCAGAACTGGAGCACTGGAACGACGGAGAAATACACGCGCCTCGACCGTGAGCTCCAGTTGGCCAACTCCCATTTCATCGAGGAGCAGCAGGCGCAGCAGCAGGTACCCAAGACCCACGGGGGGCGCTGGGAGCCAGGGTGCCCCCCACCCCCCAGTTCCTCTGCCAGCCAGGGGCTCATCCTGCGTCCGCACGTGCCCTGGACCTCCTTCACAGCACGACCTTGTCGAGAGATCCAAGCTTGATTAGATCTCTCAGGAAAAGCTGACCAGACATCCTCAACTGTCAGACAAGGCCCTTGATTTAAAAAAAAAAAAAACCACACACAGAAAACTAGCAACTTCTTTCCCCACCTCCACTTGTATACTCCGTTTTTTTGTTCATTTCAACAAAGGCACTTTCAGAAAAATGGAGTCCTTGTGTTTTCATTGAAAATTATTCAATTTTCATTATATGTAAAGTGATTGCTCTGGTGGAGGTTATACAGCAGAAGGGAAGAAAGGTGGCTTATGTTCACATTGTTGCTTTTGATATGTAGCTGTATTTTAAAAAGGAAGCTGATAACAGTGTGTCTGGGGATTTGAGGGTTTTCTGTGCATTGAAACTACTGGTGCTTAAATATTAATCTATACGTATACATGTAGGATTGTGTGTTCTCTTTCCATTAGCATCCCTGTTTAACCAGTTGTCTTCTTAAATTGCCGTTAATCAAGTAAACTTTAGTTATATGTAAAAAAAAAAGAGGCCACAGCACAATTAAAAGTAATTATCACTTAGTGGCTGTCCTTGAGACAGCTCACCGCCACAGGGCCGCCTCTTGGTTTGTCTTTGAGCAGGAAGGAAAGGACTCTATGTGCAGCGTTCCCACATTCAGATTTGCCAGGCTCTCTCTCGTAGTTAGGCTGTGGCAGTCTGTTGTGGACTGAGACCTTGACCCTGGCCTGGGCTTCCTCTTCCCAAATACCCGGTGGCTCAGTGGTGATTGCATAGGTGCTTTTGGCCCCGTGTTGGACTCGAGCCAAGCAGCGCCAGTCCCCCGTGGTGGCTTCAGGGCCTGCTGGCTGTTGACGAGTTGGATCAGCAGGCTACGGTATCGGGCCTGACAACCCAGCCTTTGGAGCAGTGTGTTCTCAGAGGCGATGGTCTGCTCCTTGGACTTCTGGGCTTTGCTTCTGAATGAGAATTGTCCCAAGTTGGCAAAGACGCGAGCAGCTGCTAGTGTACCGGGATGGGAGCCAGGTAAGATGGGTCCTCACTGCTTATCTCCCATCTCCCTGGCACCAGCTGATTGCAGGGCAGCAGGATGAGCAGTTGGAGCTGGTCTCCGGCAGCATCGGGGTGCTGAAGAACATGTCCCAGCGCATCGGAGGGGAGCTGGAGGAGCAGGCAGTGTGAGTATGGACGCGCCCCTCTTGCTGCAGGGAAGCTGAGGGACAGAGCCATCCTCAGAGACCCCTAGAAAGCCCAACAGTTACATGGCTATTGAAACCAAAAGCTGTTTTCCATATAGCTGTATCTTCATTCTGGCTTGCAGACTAACCTCCCCCATAGACGCCGATTTATCAGATAACATTTTCAACAAGGTTTAGGCAGAGTTATTCCCATGATTAGTGTTACACCTTGCAAAAACAGATCCAGACTCCTCTGAGAGGATTCTTGGAGTGTCCCGATGAATGGGAGCATGAGACGGATCTGGCTTTTGTAACCTTCCTGGAGATTTGGGTCCCGAGGAGGATAGGACATGAGCTGACCTCACATCGTCACCCCTTGACTCTTCCGCTCTATCCAACAAAACTTGCTTTGCATCTTAATCTTTATGAAAAAAAGTTTATACATTTAACCTCAATAAAAAATCTTCCCTCTCAAAACTAAAAAGTGAACACAGAGCAAACAAGAAAAAACAACTGGGTTTATTTGGTTTTCCCTCGGCACAGTCTCCTTTTGTGCTTGGAAGTATGACCCCAAAAGCATCGTTCTAAAATGGGTTCATTTCACAAATTTTTTTTCTCTGAAAAAATAAGACTATCTACTAGGATATTTCAGAACCTCTCCAGCTTCTTAATTAAGTTCAGCATATTCGTTTGTTCTTCATAAATTCAAAGTGGGCATCTGCTCTGCTGGAGGTCTTGGGTGTTGACAGAGGAGCGAAAGAACAGACCGTCTTTGCCCTCAGAGAGTTTACCATTTACTGCATAGAACGGATGTTCTACAAATGGTGAGAGTCATTAAGTGGGGACAGAGAGGTAAGAGGTGACGGAGAAGTAAGGGGGAAGGACATGGGACCTTGGGAGCCCTCACTTAGCACAAGCTGCAGACCTGACTTAGCCCAGGTCCCTGAGAAGATGTGGTTAACCGGAAGCTGAAGGATGAGTAGAAGGTATCCCCGTGGAAGGTTAGGGGTAAGGGGAGGGCCGACCCGGAATTAGAGAGAGTGAGAAAGTGCATGATGCAGAAAGGCTTAGGGTATGGGGGCGGGGAGGTGTGCAGAAGTCAAGGCAGGGAGGCCTGAGAAGCCCTGTTAAGTGGTTAGGACTTTGTCTTCTGAGCGTCGTGTCGTGTTAGGAAGGACACTATGGTCAGGTTTACACTTCAGGGAGGCCCATCATGCTGTGGTTTAAAAAAAAGTTTTTTTTAACATTTATTTTTGAGGGGGAGAGAGAGAAAGCACAAGCTGCGGGGGAATGGAGAGAGAGAAGGAGACACAGAATCTGAAGCAGGCTCCAGGCTCTGAGCTGAGCCTGACGCGGGGCTTGAACCCATGAACTGTGAGATCATGATCTGAGCCGAAGTCAGATAGTTAGCCGACTGAGCCACCCAGGCGCCCCATCTAGCTGCGGATTAGATGACTAGCACTAGTGGAGCGAGACTGGAGGCAGGGAGACTAGCTGGGAAACTGCAAGAGCAGGAATCTAGGCATGCGTATGTAATTTCTGTCTAAAATGCATTCTTCTCCTAAAATGCCAGTTTGGGGATGGGAAAGGACTGATTGCCTGAACTCCTTGGGCTTCGGCAGGTAATAGAGAAGCCTGGTAGACTCCCAGTTAAAGATGGTGACTTTGAAGACACCAAACACACCTTCTATCTCCGCTTCTTCCCTAAAGCCCACTAGAGCGCTAGCAGAGGGATTTTTTTTTTTAATGGCATAAAACCTAGGGGACATAGAGCATGAAATAAACAATAAGCATAACACTTTAGATCCTTTAGATCTATAAACAATAAGCATAACACTTTAGATCCATAACACTTTAGATTACCGACTCCACAGACCAGAGAAAGCTCAGCCCTTAGCCAGCCGGCTGTGGGGAGAGCCAAGGAGCAAGTGTGGTTCCTGCCACGAACCACCAGCTGGGAAGAGCATTCACTCGCTGTAGACTGCGTGAGCCCCCAAAGGGGATCTCCTCTCACCGTGACAAAATCATGTTGGAAGAGAGGAGGAGGAGGTCTGGGGTGGATGCAGAGACAGGGAAGGAAATGGAAGCAGAATGAAGCCCTAGCGTTGTTAGCATGGAGTCAGCAGGATGGGATTTTGGTGCAAGCATTTACTTCAGAAAGTCGAAAAGGCCCGAGAGTAGAGTGGGAGGGGTTGGAGCAGTTATCCTAAGTGGCAGGAAACAGCCGTGGTGGTTGTGTGTTTTGTTTTGTTTTGTTTTATGAAAAGCCTTAATGTACTATTTAGCTCTTTTAAAAAAAAATTTTTTTTTTGTTTTATTTTTGAGACCGAGAGAGACAACATGAGTCGGGAAGGGGCAGAGAGAGAGGGAGACACAGAATATGAGCCACCCAGGCGTCCCTATTTAGCTCTTTAAAGTGTGTGTTGGGGCGCCTTATTAAGCATCTGACTTCGGCTCAGGTCATGATCTCAGTTTGTGGGTTCAAGCCCCTTGTTGGGTTCTGAACTGACAGCTCAGAGCCTGGAGCCTGTTTCAGATTCTGTGCCTCCCCCTCTCACTCTCTCAAAAAATAAATAAACATTTAAAAATATATTAAAAAAATAATAAAGTGTGTGTCACTTTGGCAAAAAATAGTAAATTCAAAAGAGAACACATGGGTCTTGGACTCTGACTGTGTCCCCTGGGACATGTAGCCACCAGCAGCTGTGACCATCAGCCACGTAAAACATTGTCAGTCTGAACTGAGATGCGGCTAAAGTGTAAATGCACCAGACTTTGAAGACTTACTATGAAAAAAAAAAGAAACATAAAGTAGCTTGTGAGTGATTTTTTTAATATTGATTACATATTAAAATGATAATATTTTGGCTGTATTAATAAAACAGACTATGAAAATTAATTTCATCCTTTTTGTTTTAAATGTGGCTATTAGACAGTATGAATTAGCATATCGGACTCACAGTCTGTTTCTTTTGGACAGTGCCGAGGAGATAGAGCTGAGCTAGAAACCTACTTAGTGGGTGTCCTTGGGCTGGAGGCTGGGTGACTGACCTTGTCCTCAGTCAGGAAACTCAGGCCCGGCATACAAAGGTGGCTCTTGTGTCCTCAGCGTTTGGCCCTGCCTGGATAGGTCTGCAGCCGCAGGGCCAACATGCTACCAGGATCTAAGATGAGCTAATAATGTTTTAATGTGAAAATTCAGGTAAGGGACAAAGACTTGCTTATTAGTTGTCAACATGGACTTTATTTAGTAATTGACTTAATGAGGAGTCGGTTGCCCCAAATCTGGCAAGGCCGTCAGGTGCTTCCTGTGGGCACAGACCAAACCCAGGACTTTCTAGCCGCCATTGATGCTGTCAGAGCACTAGAGCCTTAGAGCCTTGCTACCCATCTATACCTGAGATGATCCCGTGCTAACCCGAAGATGAGAAGTCTGGAATGTTTAGTAATTTATGAAGTAAACACTGTTGGGATAAGAGTATGTTGGTGTTTCTTTCCCAGCTGCACCTTGGACAGCAAATAGTGTCAGCTTCCTGGAGCTGCTTCCCCTGGTAGGAAAACAGTGGCTTCTCTGCAGGTGTAGATGAGGAGTGCACACCGTCAGGAGTGTCAGGCCTGGGGCCTCCCAGCTTTATGACTAAGCACAGAGTGCGTCACAGGCGATGATTAAAGTATGTTCGGCTCCTGTCGCCCTGAAGTGCTTTGAGTTATGATCTGGTGCTCACAAGACTCCAGCAGGGAAGCTACCCCGTTTTACAGATGTGGAAACCGTGCCAAAGAGTTGTGCGGTGCCTCGTCAAGGTAGTAGGGGAAGCAGGTGGCAAAGCCTGGTTGTCTGACCTCACGCAGCCTGTTTCTAGAGCGCTGCATTGCCACTAAGCTTCTCTTATTGGGTCAGTCACGTCCACACTGCCTGGTCTTCAATCCTAAAATCTAGAAAGTTCTAAAAAAATTTTTTTTAAAAAAAAGTTCTCAGCAAGCTCATATTACAGAAAACCTGACCTGACCTGACCGCAGCTGTGATTCCTCGTGGTTTTCTCTGCAGAAATATTAACATGTTTGATTATGGGGTCTGCCCCAGACCCTGCTGGCGAGTGTTGGCCAACATATAGCATATGTAACTCATTACTTTTTTAAATTCCCCAAATCCTGAAATCAAAAACCATGTCTTGTGCTAAGGATTTTGGATAATAGATTAGGGGCTTGACCCAGTCCCCACATTATCTGTTTGAGGTTTGCTAAGACTGGGGTGCAGCTAGAAGCTAATTTACACGACCGCTGCCACAACTTTGTGCTTACTGGCTCCCCCTCCGTGTCTGCTTCCCTTTCCAGTATGTTGGATGATTTCTCCCACGAGTTGGAGAGCACTCAGTCCCGGCTGGACAATGTGATGAAGAAACTCGCAAAAGTATCTCACATGACCAGTGGTATGTATTGCATGTAAAGCTTAAGAATTCCTACTTCTAGAAACACGGTCTGTCGGGTTCTCACAGGTGTGCCCCTGCAGATCTCTCTCCTGTGGTACATTTTTGGTCCTGCTCTTTCTTTCTCTCATTTATTTCTGAGAAAGAGAACAGCGTGAGCAGGGGAGGGTCAGAGAGAGAGAGGGAGACACAGAATCTGAAGCAGGCTCCAGGCTCTGAGCTGTCAGCACAGAGCCTGGCGCGGGGCTCGAACCCACGAACCGTGAGATCATGACCTGAGCTGAAGTCGGACACTTAACCGACTGAGCCACCCAGGCGCCCCCGTCCTGCTCTCTTATCTGAGAAGGAAGACTGGTACGCACAGGCCTCATCTGCCGCTTGTGGCTTCACCAGAGAAGTGGTTTTTGTGGCACAAGGCCGACAGTGGTGGGGGCTTTGCTCCTAGTGGAGCCACTCTCTTGGCAATTACAAAATCCTCTGTTCTGTTCTTTTCTTTCCTTTCCTTTTCGTTTTCCTTTTCCTTTTCTTATTTCCTTGCCAGAATGGGGAACTTCTTATAAAACAGTGATGAAAAAGCTGGTTACTGTTTCTCCTGGACTTTCTTTTACTGAAAAACTCCTACCATTTCAGAATAAGATGGCCGTACAGATCTAATTTCAGTTGTTTCCAGGGGCACCTGGGTGGCTCCATCGGTTAAGCATCTGACTCTTAATTTCGGCCCAGGTCATGATCTCACTGTTCTCATAGTTTGTGAGATCGAGCCCCATGTCAGACTCTGTGCTGACAGCAGGATCCTGCCTGTGATTCTCTCTCTCTCTGCCCCTCCCCCGCTCTCAGTGCGTGCATTCTCTCTCTCTTTCTCAAAATAAATTAACTTTAAAAAAAAATCTTAAAAAAAATTGTTTTCACTTAAACCCATAAGTGAAATATTCTGGCAGATTTGTGTCAGAATGGGGATGAAGAAATTTTAACAGTTTTCAAATTGGTCACTATGTGGGAAGATGTGTTCAATGACTCTATTTGCTAATGGCAGCAACCCACCTTCCCTAGTACATTAGAAATACTATATTTTGCAGTCAAAGAAAATCCAGTATCTCCTTTCTTCATTAGTGGGTGGGAGTGGCTTGGTGAAGGGAGGGGCTGAGGTAGTCTTTGAGGTGAAGTACACCTTGTTAAAGCAGAGCACGCAGCTCCCCCGCTCGAGCTTGCCTTGTTTCCTGATGCCTCGTTCTTTGGTGGGTTCCCCCCTACAAGGATGTGCGTTTTGGGGTCTAATGGTTCATTCAGCCTTCTGCGCTAAGACTTAAATACAGAGATGTATTTGCTTTCCAGCACTTCAACTCATAGTCAAGTTAAAGAACGGTTGTCTGGGGCTCAGCCTCTATCTGTAAAAGATAGGTTGTTGCCCATATCTTCAGAGCACTGTGGACGTTAAATGAAATAGTAATTAATGTACAAGGGTTTAAAGTGTCTCCCATGTATTAGTACTTAATGTTTGTTTTTTAAAAGAAATAGGAAGATGGGTAGAATATGGCCCTGCGGGGCAAAGGTCCTGTTTTTTATCCAGGACGCTTGTAGCCAGACTTAGTTCCTTCTTCTCCCCAGGGACAAATACCTTTATGCCTCTAGCAGCTCTTCATTGCCTAAAGCAGGCACAGGCTTAGTTAGCCTTTCACACACTTAGAGAAAGGTTTGCAAAGCCTTCTTCCCTATTCCTCTGTTCTCTCCTCTTCCACCTCCGTCCCTCTACTTAAAATAAGTAACGAAGTATTACGTAACCAGTGTAAACCCCAGGCCTCTCTCTAGTGTATGTATTAGTCACAAAGTCAAGTAGCTACTTCAGCACGAGTTTTGTTTGGGGAAGAGCAAAGAACAAAGGCGCACTGTGTCTTTGTTTCTCAGCATTCCGGGTATGAATAATTTAGAAAAGTACTTGCATTGTGATAAGCCGTTCAGTGTGTATAAATAGCACTGAGCTTTGCCTATGCTTCATGCGACTTTATTCTGAAAGAAAAGTTTGGGGAGCAAAGTAGGGACTTCAGTTCTATTTGTCTAAGAAAACGAGCCAGGAAAGGGAGCGTTTAGCCTGAAAGGCCCTTCAGTTTGGACAGCTTGCCAGAGGTTTTCACGTTAAGCTTTGCTTGCTCTCAAAAGAAAGATTGCCCAGGGCCTCCTGCTTGGTGCTCTTGGCTTCAGGTCGACAACAAGCCAGTTTGTATTTGTCCCTGTTCTCTGCTGTAACGTCCGGGCAAGTTCTTCTGAATCGGTACTTAAAGCATATGAAGACACACTGATGTCTGATCAGCACACACGCCACACACAGTTCTGGAGACTCGGAACATCTGCCCTCCCCATGGCTGGCTGCTTCGTGGGAGAAATCAGCCAAGATGCCACACTTGCTTTGTTGAGTGACCCAAGGAAAGCATATTCTTTTGAGTAGATACGGAGGTTTTCTTCCCCTCACTTTCCAAAATGTTTTTATCCTTTCTCTTTAGGGGAGGAAGATATACTGGGAGGGGAAAAACACCTGCCATCGGAGCTCTCTTTGTTCCTGTCGACTTTTTGAAGCAGGTCTTGCACTTGCAAAGCTGGTTAGGCTTTTCCCTTGGGAGCACAGAAGCCTTTGTGGTTAGGAGGCCCCCCTTCTGGGGAGAAGTCAGCCAGTGAGGTTACCTGAGTGAGGTTACCTGGTTCACGTAGCAGCTTAGCACTTCAAAGGAAAATGGCTTTAAAGGAGCGTTCCTGGGCTGTGCTGGCCTGTGTGAGGGACGTTCTCCTTGATGAAAACCCCTGTTTAATGCAGCTACGGAAGAGAAAGTGACTGGAGGTGGGAGGGGGGTGGGGAGAGGCTGACGGAAAGCCAAAAAGTAGAAAACTGGTTCAATGTTGGGAATCAGGGGTTGAGAATGTCAGGACGGGGGTGGGGGTCAGGAGCAGGGACTTGTGTGAGGTTGGGGGGCAGGGATGGTTAGGAAGCAATTACCTTGACTGTTTTGTCCTGGAAGAATATCAACTCATCATTTTAATGAGTGTTTTGAGATTATCGTAGGCATTTTTAAATAGATGAAAGAACGCTAGATTAACTCAAGTTTTCTTGACCAGTGAAATGATAGTTAAAACAGATTAAAAATCTTATCTGAGTAGGCCAGCTCTGCCTCCCGTGCCCATTGGGCTAGTCCTGTTCAGACCAGGAATGAACAGACTTGGGGACTTTGCCCTAATCACAGTTACCAAGTGAGTTGCTAGCGTGTCTGAAGTAGAGCAAGGTGATCACCACTAAGAAGGTACTTGTCGCTTGGTGGCAGTCTGTTGGGTGGCTCTGTGATTTTGCTACCCGTGACAGTTAGATCATTTAAGTACTTGGTTTGCGGACTTAGCACTGCTTTGAGGAAAGCTTTGCAATCTATTTTTCCTAGATTCAGACCTTCTTATACTGTGGTCTTCGATAGCCACAGTGCACTAGAACCTGCAGGCCTTCAAGTAGACTTTTGATGAATCTGTTTACCTTCATATTTCTGTTTAAATGGAGCGCTCCTCTCCAGCAGCAGAACTACATTTTCATAGGCCAGCGAAAGTCCATTCTGTCATTGTGACCCTTCGTAGAAAGACTGCTTGTTCTTTCTACCTCCACAAGTTCAGGAGGCATCCTGGCAACGGCAGCACCCTGGGCCCCCAGCCCGGCCCAGGGTGAGCCTGGGGCCCAGGGTGAGCAAGGGTGTTCGTGTTTCCTGCCAGGCAGGCGGGGGATTGCGGGTGGAGCCGGGGCCCCGCTGGGGTCTGTGTGGGCCCTTCTGTTCCTCCGAGCCTCCTTGCACTTGGCGTCTAGATGGACTCTAGCTCAGTTTCCGGTGCTTGTTCTGAAGTGTTGGTAGGGCAGGTTTCAGAGAAGACGTTCCACTCAGATGCAGCGGTAAGCTGTGTAAGTTGCTTCGCCAGTGACCCTTCCTGGCAGGGTGTGGTGTAGACGTGATCGTGCGCATGGGCCCCAGAGTGTGCTTTCTCAGCTCTTGTTTCCTGGAGTGACCAGCGGGAGCTTTCTCCCTCTTTCCATGCCCCCTAGTGCCCATGGAGCAAAGAACATGATTCTCACTGAATGAAGGGATTTGGCTTCGGTGGAGGGTTAACGCGAACGGGCTCTGATCTGTAGTGCCAGCGCCGGCAGCGTGCCAGGGGCATGGCCCGCGCAGCAGCCGGCAGAGAGCCACGGGCTTTGGTGAAGGACCTGAGGCGCGGGGCGCGTGCTGGGTAGAGGCCACGGTCGAGGGGGGGGGACGCCAGCAGAGCGGTGGGTGCCCGTGCGGCGCGGGCCCAGACGGTCGGCTCGCGGGCGGGTTCCAGGCCCTCTGTGGCCCTGTCGTCGGCACTCCGGCCCCTTTCTGCTTCGGGGAGTTGCATGTGACTGTACCTTGGGGACCGTGGAGTCGCGGGAGCGCTAATCCTCGTGTCCTGCCTTCCAGACCGGCGCCAGTGGTGCGCCATCGCCGTCCTCTTCGTGGTCCTGCTGGTCGTGCTGGTCCTCCTCCTCGTGCTGTGACGCGGCCGGCGCGGCCCCTCCTGCACTCGGCCCCGGGCAGGTGGCAGGCGGCGCCGGGCTTGGTCCCCTCCCGCTCCTCTCCGGAAGCCGCCGCCTGCACTGACCTCCCTCCTCGTGACCCCACCACCGACAGCCGCTCTGACCCGGCACCGGCAGGGCCGCGGGGAAGGCCGGGCGGACGACTGCGCTCCTGGCCGGCCCGGCCCGCTCCGAGGACGGCTCGCCACTGCTTAGCCTCCCAGGCCTCGCGCCCCGAGGACGGCCTCTGAGGAATCCAGAAAGTTCCGCACACTCGACTAGCGCTTGCTGTTGCTCATTCCATCCGTCTTTGGCAGCTGTTTCCTCCTACCCAGACCCTGCCCCCGGCTCTGCCGGCACACCGTCCGGAGTGCGGGCTCCCGGGCGCATTTCATTCCCACTGTGGCAGCGGCCCTCGGCCCCTGACAGCCAGTCGCTGATGGGGACAGAAGGCCCAGGAAGCAGTTTGTGACAGAACATGCACCGACCCTTTTTTCAGGGATAAGTGCTGGGATACAATTGCTCTTCCAGGCACATTATTTTGTGGTAGAGTTAACTAATGGAGAATAAGGGAGAGCACTAGGCTTCGGGGTGCTAACACCTGGTGGCTTGAACTGCAGGGAGGAGAGGGCGGCGGGACCGAGTCTGCACAGCTGAGGGAAGGCTGGGTGAGGTCGCCGGAGGTCAGAGCCTTGCCGAATTCACGTTGCTATCCTGGTGCAACTTGTATTTTTAGGACCGCCTTTAACTGTACGGCTGTGGTGCGCTTGAATGGGTTAGGGTCCCGGGCCGGCCTCATCGACGGTTAGGTCACTCCTGCGGCACTCCGCACTGGGGATGGGGACGGTCACGGTCAGGAGGGGTTAGTACATCATTAGCACAGCGGCACTCGCTCAGAAACCGTAAAGACAAAAAAAGCTAGTTCTGACCCAGACTTCTCTTACCTGTGAGTGATGGCAAGAATGGGTAGGTGAACTTGAGGGCTTTTCTCCCCAAGATGACAACTCGTTTTTTTTTTTTTTAATCATCCATTCAAATAACTGAGCCAATCCAAATTTAAATAATGGATGCTTTAATTGAGTTTTAGTAGCTGAAACTGCTGAGATGCTAAATTTCGGGCTTCTGATGACTTTTTAAATGCCTCCAACGCACACAACGTGTCTACAGGGTGTTGTAATAGCCTCCCTGATGCTGTCACCGCTGCAGAAGCAGCAGCTGACCCAGAGCCTGGGTGGGGAGGCCGTGGCTGTCCTCGCCATCATTTTCCTGCACTCGGAAAGCACAGCCAACATCCGGATAGAGCTCTAGCTTGGACTTCGCGTTTCCTCATCTCTTGGGGTCCACTCCTCAGCATGCTGGGTTGGTTTTTTTTTTTCCTTTTAATTTTTTTCTTGTTTTGTTTGTATTTCTTATTCATTTGCTTTGGGCTTCCCTCCCCCTCCCCCCCTTTTTTTGTGATTTGCAATGATGTACCTGCCCAGCTGACTTTTGACTTGCACTTTTTAATAAATATTTGTAACAGTTTTTTAAAGAAGGGTATTTTCTCATGGTTAGGATTGTGATAGGTAAGGAAATCTGCCTGTTGATGAAAGCTAAAAGCAGATTTAAAAAACTAAAAGGGTGGTTGACATCCACGTTTACACTCAACTCTATCTGATATAGAAATAAGTTATTTTTTTGAAATTAGCAAAAAAAAAAGATTACTACAAAGGGCTTCAGATATAGGGTACTAGATTATTCGTTTTACAGAGTTTTGAGACTCATTCCAATAGTCTTCTCTAAACTTAGAACAGGGATGGTCCTTAGAGTTGCATTAAAATACGCAGGTCTTTGTTACACATAAATGGGGACCTCGTCCCAGTACTGTGATCCACGCTCCACGTCCCAGAGGCAGCGGGCATCCTAATGACCTGTATGACTATGCTTTTTACAAGCCACACCCTTGTCCTCCTGTTACCACGTTTACTGGGTCCTGCACAACTGTCGCGTGTGTCAGTGGGGCTTGTTGGGAGTATGCCTGGTCATGAATGAGTAAGATGCTTCCCTGATGTCGGGGGGGGGGGGGCTGGGGGCGAGGGTCGGCAAGTTTTGTGATCCGGAGGCTTAATTACTGAGTGTTTGGATGCGTTTAGAATCGGCATGATGACCTCACTTAATTTCAAGTATTTGCCGAACAGTGGCAATTGTAGACGAGACTCCTGAAGCTGAGGAGGAAATTATTTAGGAGGAGAAAAGTTTCCTTTAAAATCCAAGCACTGCATGCATTCTGCCTGCAGGCCGCCCCTGTCTCCTCCGTCAGAGGAACAGCTCTTTGACAGGCAGCCTCTTAATGTCTTCTTCAGAACCGGCTCTGCTCCAGGCATGACTCCTGGCCCAGCGGGCGTGGTCCTGGGTCTGACCCTGTTGTGCCCGAACTGGGCATCACTACAGATGAGTGTGCATTTGAAAGCCTCCACTCAGACCACAAACCGTGGTGGTCCAGGGGAGCCAGCCAGGGGCTTAGGTTGATTTTTGAGGACCAGTGTTGCCTCCTCGTTTATCCACTGACGGGGTCCAGAGGGTACCTAAGCAGCCCCCGGCCCATAGGAGGGGGAGAGCAGTGGACACTGGCGATACCCCCCCACCCCCCCACCCCCCACTGCTCAGGGGCACATCCTGGAAGCAGTTGGGCTGTCTCCAGCCTCTGCACCTTGACACATACTCCTCGTTTGTAAGGAACTGGCAGATTGTGATGGATAAAGAGAAAGAGCTTAACTTGTGTTTATTGCGAGAACGCTTTTCTAATCAGCTGATTTGGGGGGTTGGTTGGGGGAATGAACTGTCAAGAGAGTTGGCCAGAGTTGGGGATCCAGCTGGAAAACCGAAATACCTTTAGTCTTTCGTCCTCGTCTTTGATCTTGCCTTTGTGTGGACCAAAAACCCCTTACGCTCTCTGCACGCCCGCTGCTGGGTGGCAGTTGGAAGTCGCTGCGTGTGTGTTACATGACGATCTTCACGCCAGAGCCGAAGGGGGAGAAACTTGGGAGCTTGCCCATTATTCTCTGCTTTTAGCCAGAGTTAAACAGACTGATGGGTCTGGTAGCCAACCACTTGGCAACTTCTACTCCTTCTCACCTCGTGAGATTCAGGGCTGTGAAGAGAAATCTAGTCTAACTCCAACAGAAATCTGTCTCTGTTAAGTGTTTTACCTTCTGTAAGCGAAGGTGGCAGAGCCAAGATCTTTCTTGTAATTTCCCTGGCTATAAAGTGAGACCATTACCTTTCTAGAGAATTCATAGCGTTTGAAGAGCTAGGAACTGAATTATACAAAGGAGCTGCTTTTCAGCTCTGTGGACTCGGATCGCTTGTTTCACCTTGTACTACAGGATGAACTTGGAAGCAAAACAAAATTGGGACAGTCTGAAAAGCGGAAGTTCCAAAACGCGGCAGGCGCTACCTCCCTCTTTGTGTTCCTCTCGCTGGCATTTTTCTCCGTCCCAGGTTTTCTAAGAGTAACATTTTTGAAAAGCATGTTCTTTCTCCATCAAGAGCAGAGAGAGGTGAAACCAGAGAGTGCTCGGATCATCTGCCCCTCCGTCACGCTGAGCCACGCCTGACCAAAGTCAGTTCATGAAGGTCGCAAACAGACCTGAGCTGCTGGCGGGGGCTCAGCGGCATGCTCCTCCCGGGACCCCTGATCTGAGTGAGGGGCACTCCCGTCCCCAGGCTGGACTGATGAGGGGAGATCCGCTCTCTGTTGTGTCCCCTACCTCCCCCGGCTCCCAGCCCTCACGAATGCGCTTGCGCCTCAGTCCGTCATACGTGAGCACGGACGCCGGACTCGTGCTTATCCCTGGGAAGCTGCCGTCTGCTGTGGAGTCCAGCGAATCAAGAGAATTCTGAATAGAAGGGAACAGCTGTCCAGGTGAGGACAGCCCTGCAGTGACCCCCTGAGACAAAAGCCCTCACGGCTCAGCATGGGTCACTCGGTGCGGCTGAAACTCCAGACTCGCTGGCTTCTGGGGTCCCATCCCTGACCTACACTCAGAAGCGTGTGGACCACCCAGCTCAGCCCTTTTGTTTTAGAGATGAGACCACTCGCTGCAGCTCCCCCTGCAGACATGGGGGCATCGTTTGCTGGGTTGTGTTCTGGGCTGGGCCCCAGGGAGCGTCTACACTGCCTGCGGCCAGTGACCTCGGCGATGCAGCAAGGTAGGCCGGTAGTGACCTGTCGTGCTCACCCCTCACTCCAGCTCTTGGGTGTTTGAAGCTCCGAAAGTTCCAGCGGCGCCTTGGCTGTGTTGCTGCCATCTGCCTGCAGGTGACGGCTCCTTATTGTGGGAGAGGTTCTTTACCAACACAGGGCCGGGAGGTGGGCAGGACAGAGAAGGAACTTGGTTTCCCTCTGACGTAGGCTAATGTGTTGGTGCTGTTTTCCTTCCGATGTGACCTTTATCCAGAAATGCCCTTCCCCCATGGCTGTGTAGACCGGAACTGTACTTCCACAGTCATTGTCCCATTGTCCCAGTCACCTGCCCGACTGCTTGGCCTGGGCCTGGTTTGCCAGGTGCAGCCAGTGAGAACGTGTATTTTATCTTTTTTTTTTTTTTTTTTTGAGGCCATGAGTTCTTGAGCCCAGAAGCCACTTGATTATCCAGGGGGCGTTAGAAATAAAACCACCCAGCTCCACTTTCCGCTGACCAAAGCTCTCACGGCCTTGTTCTGTGGCCCTGGCGGTAGCCCAGTTTCCCACACGAGCCAAGCTCTCTGTCAGCCCCGGGGGGGGACCCCGTGTCCAGGGTTTTTCTTGCTGGACTCTGCAGAAAGCGGGCTTTAGCTGACCATGCTACTGAACAGGAAGTGCAGCCCCAGGGGTAAAGTCCACTCCGGGAGAGGCGGACAACCTTGTCCTCAGGAAAAGAGAGGGGCTGTGCAGGGTGTGGCGAGGCCGGCCTGGTGTTCCTGCTAATAAGTTACTGGGACTCACTTGGAAGCTTGATGTGAGTGCGTTCTGACTTGACCCAAGAGAATGCCCCGGTGAGGGTGGCCTGGAAACCGGGAAAGGGCCAAAGACTGCAAGGGGTAAATGATTGTGGATTGGTTTTCTCTACGTGGAAATATGCTCTCACTGGCTCATTTGTAATCAGAACTTAGTGTAATGAAAAAATCAAATGTGTAATACGTGGCAGTCAGTACTCAGCAGGACGAAATCGTTGTGTTTTTCTTCCAAGGATAAATAGCCTACAGTGTTTTATTTTTAAATCATTAGAAGGCATAAACTAAAGACGTGAGATCTAGGATTCGAACTGCAAATGCCTGGGTGATTTCCAAATGGTGTGCAGTCTCCCCCCGCCCCCCCAGGAGAAGAACCCAGTAGCCCTGGTGCCAGTTTACACCCCTCTCCCCAAGTAGATACATTCTTGCTCTTTCCACAGGCTGGGTCTCCAGGCGTGGTTTGGCCGGCGGCGGCATTGCCCCGGAGCTTGCTAGAAATGCAGGTCCTCAGGCCTGCCCGGCCCTGGGCCCTGCCGAATCACGGACTCTGGGGGGTGAGGCCGGACTCTGGGGGGTGAGGCCGGCAGGCTGTATTTCACAAGCATCCCGCCCCTCCCCCCCCCGGGGGGGGATTCTGCCGCCCACTGTAGTTTCTGAATCACTGCTCCCGCATTGTGGAATTTACGCTACAGTAAACCATCCCTGCATAATAAAACCTCTTCCATAGCTTTGATTGTAATCCTGACGTTAAACAAACTGATGACACTATAAACTTGAAAACTTTTTAAAAATACTTGCGTAAGAAAAATCTCAACTAGCCGTCTTTCAAAGTGGTATTTTTACACCCTGAAGTCTATCAGTAATGTTTCTTATTTCTGCTCTTGAAATCATGTTCCAGCTGTACAAAGAATACTGTTCAGTATTAAAAGAGAAATGGAGAGACCATGACCTTTTGTCTTGGGTTGTTGTTGGTTTACGTTTTGTTTTTTTTTCTGATCTCTTTCCATACCTACCCACAGCTCCTTCCTTCTGCCCCCACCAGTGAACTCGGACATGTGCGTGTGCCTGGGGTGTGGAAACCGGGTGGCTCTTGGAGGATCTGAATTATAAATTGTGCTCTCTTGGGCTGGGCAAGTTACATGAATTGTTAAACCCCCAGGTAACCACATTATGTATTTAGAATACCATACAGCACAGTTTCAGTTGGGACAGGGAGCGTGGGGAGCAGAGAAACCACACAAAAAGAACTGAGTCTCTTATTCCCCCCTCACCTGAGCGTTGGCCAACAAGATCACTGGCCCTCCCCGGTGGCCAATGAAAGAGCCTGCCCTGAAGATATGAACAGACACTTCTCCAAAGAGGACATCCAGATGGCCAACAGACACATGAAATGATGCTCAGCATCGCTCCTCATCAGGGAAATACAAATCAAAACCACACTGAGATACCACCTCACGCCAGTCAGAGTGGCTAAAATGAGCCAATCAGAGAACTCTAGATGCTGGCGAGGATGTGGAGAAACGGGCACCCTCCTACACTGTTGGTGGAATGTAAACTGGTACAGCCCCTCTGGAAAACAGTGTGGAGGTTCCTCAGGAAACTAACAATAGAACTCCCCTATGACCCAGCAATAGCACTGCTAGGAATTTACCCAAGGGATACAGAAGTGCTGATGCATAGGAGCACATGTACCCCAATGTTCATAGCAGCACTCTCCACAATAGCTAAAACATGGAAAGAGCCTAAGTGTCCATCAATGGACGAATGGATCAAGAAGATGTGGTTTATCTATACCATGGAATACTACATGGCAATGAGAAACCATGAAATCTGGCCATGTGTAGCAACATGGATGGACCTTGAGGGTGTTATGCTGAGCGAAATAAGTCAGGCAGAGAAGGACAAATATCATATGTGTGCACGTATAGGAGGATTAGGAGGAACTTAACAGAGGACCAAGGGGGAGAAGAAGGGCAGAAATGGTGGGGGAAAGGGGGAGAGGCAAACCATGAGAGACTCTTGAATGCTGACAAAAACTGAGGACTGGTGGATGTGGGGGGAGGAGGGGTGGGCATGGAGGAGGACACTTGTGGGGATGAGCACTGGGTGTTATGTGGAAACTAATTTGACAATAAACTATTTGTAAAAAAAAAAAAAAAGAGCCTGCCCTCACTTCTGTGTGTGGGGCAAGGTGACAAGGCTTCGTAAGCTCCTAAGGCCAGGGACCCTCATCGTCCCATCTGTCATCATCATCCTCCCTCATGATCTGAACACCTGCTATGTGCCCAGCAGCCTTCCAGGTGCTTCATCTGTATTAATGCAGATGGTACTTAAAATGGCGTTTTGAAACTATGAAGCTTCCTCATCTAATATTATCTCAAATGTGCAGTTGAGGGAACGGGGACACAGGTAGTTCCTCAAGGTCACACAGCTGAGGAGAGGCGGAGCCACTTGCCGTGCCACCACAGAAATTTGGACATCTGTGCTCATGGGTCCCCAGCTTGACTTCCCCCAAAGGTAATAGCTCAGGAGCGTTAACGTAAATCAACATACTAACCAGCCTTGCTAGAGGAACCCGTGGCCTATCTTGAGAGTTACAGTTAATGTTTGAGATGGAAGGGCTATGTGTACCCCCTGGTGAGAGCAAAGCCGCCCCTCTCCAGAGCCGGGGGATCTGTGGACTGTGGTGTAGACAAGGAGAAAAAAACAGCCGTGTACGAGGCTGAGGGCTCTGGAGCCACCAGCACGTTGACTCCACTCGTGGCTCTGCTGTGCAGCAAAAGAGTGATTTGCTGTCTCTCAGAAGGTCCCCACTGGCCACAAGTCTTACATAAAACTCACGCCGAAAATACAAGCGGAGCCCTGGTGCCGAATGAAACTCCCAGGAAGGGAAGTCCTGTCCATACCGCCGCACTGCCGCACCGTCCACGAGGACACGTAAACCTTGATCCTTGGCACCTTGGAAAGGGTCACTTGTCTGGAAACAGGGACCCTTCTACCAAGATGGCACGGATAACTGGAACATTGGTGGCGGCTCCATTCAGTGCAGCTGCGGGCAGAGCCTGTCCCCAGTACACCTCTCAGTGGGTGAGGTGTTCCAGAGCCTGGCGTGGATGGCCAAACCTCCAACCTTTCTGACCTCTGCAATGGTAGCCCCTTCCTCACCACACCGTCGGATGCGTTCTAGCTGCGTTCACAGAAGTTCACATTAAGATTGGCCAGCCTTTGGGAAGGGGTCGTCAACCGTTACAGGGACAGATTTCTCAAATTTTATACCTGATTAGCAGCTAAAACTTCTGGCCAACATTTGATAAGAACCTGCTGTGCGGGCAGGTCTTTGACCACGGGCATCGGGGACAAGATGGGGAGTGAAGTTTCGGACTTCATTCTTACAACCCCATGAGGGAAATCCTGGTGAGGCCCACTTTATACCCACAGACCGGCGTGGAGCATTGAAGACATTTGCCCAAGGGTAAATGAGGTGGTAGAGTCAGGAGGAGGGCCCAGCTCTGACTGGACCAGTATGAGGTCAGCCTCCCTTCAAAGGGAAAAAGGCGCCACTCAGACTGAATGGCAGAAGCCTTTTGCGAAGCTTCCTAACCAGAGCAACAGTAAGGCTGGGGAGAGGATGAGGAAGCAAAGCGCTGTAGCAGGAGTTCGCGGCAGGCGAAAGCACTGCTCTAAGAAGTGAAGATAAAGCATGGACACCACGTGCCTTGGACTTGACCACATTTCACATCCCATATGTCCACTGGAGAGTTAAGAAATCTGCTAGTCAAGGACCTCAGGCATGCTGGCCTTGCTGGTAAAATGTTTTGGAGCTTTCATTTGGCTGGAAAAGGGCAAAAAGGTAAGTGAGCCAAAACTCCTGATATGAGCTCGGAAAAGTCTGGAGACAGTCTGCGGAACCCAGGGTGAGAATCAGGGCTGTGGCATCTGATGCTGTGAGCGCCCACCCCAGCCAGCGTTCTGTGCCCCCGAGAGAGCACCAGAGCTAGGATGGAGGCTGCTGAGCCCACGCCTGGCCCTTCTGGGAAGTCTGCTCAGCAGGTGGAGTGGGGCCTCCGGCCTGGGCTTCCGTTTTACCCCTTGGCACACTGGTCTGTCTCTCTTCACAGCTGTAGCTGTCTCCACCCTGGGGACACAGGCATCCCAAGGGCAAGGCGGGCCTCTCCCCAGTACCTGGCACCTGGCCAGGCCCCCGAGGACAGCCCCATACTGCAAACTGGGGCCTGAGCCCAGATTGCAGAAGGACAAGACAAAGGCAGGCCCAGCGGGCAGCCAGGCACCCACAGGAGAGCCCCGCATGCCCTCCAGGCCTGGCAGGGCAGCTGTTAAAGCCTGGCTCCGTGGGCAGAGAGTCAGAGCCAATGCCAGCAGCCCCTTTCTCAGGGCCCAGCGTTCAGACCTGGCCAAGCCCACAGCCCGGGAGAGTTGGGCAGAGCTTCTTGCCAAGGAAGGCTGCTGCCATTTCTAAGCAGGTGCTCTGGCTCTGTAGGAAGGAGGGAGACTTCAGAGAGGATGGTGGGGAGGGAGGGAGAGGGAGGGAGGGCAGGGAGGGGATCCGGTGACAGCAGGGCCTTGTGAATGGCTCCACGGCCAACCTGGGTTTTTAGGGTGGGAAATAGGCTGAGCAGATGGACCAGGGAAACCCAGGTGTTGCCAGGTAAGTGCTGGAGGATAAGCAGGAAATTGCTTGAATAGAGAGAGCCACAATAAAAGCCCTGGTACCCGGTTATATGGGAGCGAAGGGGAGGGGAACAAAATCAGCATGCAGGTCTTCCTGGAGTGCTTCCCTGGACAGGCACCTCTAGTATTTTTGAAGGCTTCCAAGGAGTCCAGGGGTGGACAAGGGCAAGGGTGGCCCAGCAAGGGCATTCGAGGAAGCAGCAGGAAAGGGATGAGTGACTGCGGGCATCTGGGGCATGGCCAGATCAGGGAACCAAGCAAGCTCCTGCCCATAAATACCCACGAGGGAATCCCACCGAGTGGAGGCCAGTTTGGAGGACCAGGAAGTCCAGGCACCTCACTGAACCCTGGCCCTGGGACACGGGCTTTTCGGTGACAAGGCTGTAGGATCAAAGATGCCTTTTCCCCTAGGGTCCAGGCACATTCAGACGAGCCACCAGTCCAGGAAGGTTTGGGCAGCCTTCTTCAGGCAGTGCAGGACTGGAAGAGGTCTCAGGGTAACAGAGGGCAGAGGCATCCCCCTCCCCCCACCACCCTGCCGACTCCCCAGGCCTTAGTCCTGAGGGCGTGTTTTTAGGTTCAGAGCAGAGTCAGAACCACCATTTAAATTAGAAGTTGGAACACACACACACACACACACACACCTGAAAAAATTGGTTCTCAAACAAAATCTACACATGCCTTGTGCGAAAGCACTGATTTTTAAAAAAATGTTGGTGTCGACCCGCAAGACACGACCCACGAGTGGGTTAGGCTTGCATCTCGGAAACACTGTTCTGGAAAATGATCTGTCCCCACTTCCTCCTGACTCCCCCGCTGGGAGGTGGGAGCGCCAACGCCATTTCCCTGCAGAAAAACTGAAACAAACCCCTCACGCCGCTGAGATCGGCGGCGGGGAGCCCGGGGCTGCGGTGCTCGAGGGTCCCCTGGATGAGGTGAGCCCCACAGGGTCCCAAGAGGGAGGACACACCCAGGCTGGGAGTTACAGAGGGCCGGGTTCAAATCCAGCCTCCTCTAGTAATGGTTGCACTGTGACCTTGGATAAGTAATTTAACCTGAGTCTTCGGCTCCTAGTTTGTAACCAGAGAGAAGTAGTCCGTCCCTCGCAGAGCTGCCTGAAGGATTCAGTATTGAATCCTTCATGTCCCCAGTAGAGCTCCGGGAGTATTTGAGGAGCAGGCAGAGCAGGCCGGGAGATTGCAACGGGACTGCACGCCCTTGATTAACCTTGATTTCCGAAAGTCGGGCTGTGCCTGTATTCCTCCATCCCGCGTGAGGCTCGGGACCCTGCGCGCAGCGGGTCCCCACTCTGCGCGCCCGCCACGAGGGCCAGTCCTGAGTCGCCTGGCTTCCCGTCCCATCCCTCCCTCTGGCTCCGGCCAGGCGCGGTCACCGCTCCCCGGCCCCCAGCCGTGGGTCCCCCCCCCCCCCGGGGCGAAGTGAGGGCCAGCCTCGTCCCGGCCTCCGGCGTCCAGCGAGGGCTCCTGCGTCGCGTGTCTGTTGGGAGCTGGGAACGTGTAACACCTCCTCACCCCGTCCCCAGTCTCTGGCACCCTGCCGGCTCCAGCCGCCCGGCGTCTCTGAGCCCGCGCCAGGCTGAGTTGACCCTTGCAAGGAGGGGGCGGTACGCCCGGAGCCCCGTCTCCTGCCCCGGCCCCGCGGAGGCCAGGAAGGACAGTGCGGGGACGACAGCGGGGGGGAGAGGGGGGGCGGGACGGGGCGGGCGGCGCGCGACAAAGGCCAGGAGGCCCGCGCGGAGGGCACCGTCCGGGCGGCCGAGCGGCAGGGAGGGCGCACCCGCGGGGAGCCAGACGCCTGTGCGACCTGCTCGGACCCGCGGGGTCGCCCCGCCCGGCGGTCCAGACTTGCAGGCGACACGCGCGGCGGAGCAGATAGCCTGGCGGGGAGGGCGCGGGGTGGCTGCCTGCGAACAGTGGCCCCCTGGTCGCTGACACACGACAGATTTCGGTCCCTGCCCCCCCAGGGAACCCGGCGCCGGCCGCGCCCCACCTGGAGATGAGCTCTCACCTCCCGCCTGCCCCTCCGCCACCCAGAAGAGGCGCCCTGAAAAAAGAAAAGTTCTAGCAGGCAGCGGTGGGAGCGGGGTCTGTCTGGCCGCCCTTCCCTCCCAGACCACCCCCAACGTCGCCCGCCCCCCTCCCCTTCCGCTAGCGACTTCTGATCTTGCTCCTCACCCTAAGGATATTGACATGTCTGAGGCCCAAGTTGGAGCCACTTTCTGTTCGGTGTAGTCCCCAAATCTGATGGCTTCTGTGGAAAGAGCTCTGGACACAGAATACCGGGGCAGCGGGGTGGGGGTGGGGGGTCATAGGTCAGGTACAGGAAAAAGCCACACCTTTGCACATGCTGTTATTTTCTGTGCCTGAACATCCTTCTCTTCATCCTTCCTGTTACGTTCCTGCCCATGTTACAAAACCCTGCGTGAGTGCCCCTTGTCCGTAAGCTCCCTCCCCCGGGCTGAGCACTCAGGCTCTCTACCCTAGAGGCCACGTGCCAGCCTCTCCTGCCACACACACCAGGGCATGTGGTCATGTTGTGTCTCCCCGAGACCGCGGCAGCTCCAGCTGGTCTTTCTCATCTCTCTGGGCTCCCTGCCTGTCAAAGGGCCTGGCTCTTGGTTACTTTACTAGGTTCTAAGTAGGAGGGTTCCGACGGTCCTGTGGGTGACACAGGACTGACCTGGTTAGCAGCTCCCCAGACAGAGCAGATGGGGACGTGCAGCAGGTGTCTGGAGGAACCAAAGTCCCCGCCCACCTACACAGCCAGGGCCCCTGGCATCAGGTTACTCAGGAAAAGTGCAGCTCTAGTTCACGGACAGTCCAGAGTGTCTACCCAACTCCGTCAAGGCTCTTCCAGGGGTCCGTGGGGATGTAGCAGCAGCAAGTGTGGCCTTGCGTCGGAGGCCAGGTCTGAAAGCCTGTCGTTGCCCAGCTCAGCTCTCCATCTGTGTAACGGGAGACGATACACAGGGCACACCTGGCGGGTCGGTTGTTAAGGACCAAATAAGATGGCCAAGAGCCTGGCCCTGTCCCAGGGAGGTAACAAGATCAGATGCCCCGTATTCCTTAGAGACCTTTCCAGTTCTGTCCTGGCGGGAGCCCCCTGCTTCCTTCTTCCCGGCTGGAGCTAGAAAGCCATGTCGCCCTCACCGTGCAGAGAAAACAGAGGTGCCTTTGCCCCTGTAAGTTCTTTCAATATGAAATTTCCCCAAAGTTTCATGAGCTCAAGGCCAGGAACTGGGGGCTACAGGAACCCCCAGTGCTTCCCCATGACTGTAGTATCCTGCCATGGGGCCACTTCCAAGCTTTAGGGGCCGCAGGTTGGTCTCTGAGATGTTCCAGCACCCTCTTCACGCCCTGAAGGCCTAAACACTTGTTCCACCGGCCCCTCTGCTCACCTGCTGGAGCCTCCCCTCCCTCCTCCTCCCCCATCCCAGATGGCCAGGCTCCCCAGCCTGCAGCTCTGGGGCCCCAGGAGAACCCCTCACCCCAGCCTCCAGGGGGCAGGAAAGGGGGTTTTAACTGGCTCCTGCAGGTAAGGCCTGGACCAAGAGAACATTCACTACACATTCCACAGAACTGCCTGCCTCCTTCCCCCATCACCTTTCCCTCAGGCCACATGTACCCGTCAGTGACCTTGCCCGGTGAAAGCTGCTATGACTCATTTTAATGAAGGCTGTGTGTTTTATCAAGTTCTAAAACAGCCCTGAGCTGCTCACTGCACCCGCCACCCCAGCATCACCCATCTGAGGCCCTCAGCTCCATCCTGTCTCCTGTTCATAAACGCACCTCGCCCCAGACTCCTCTCTCAGCCAGAGGACTGACTCTGGATCTACCCTGACTTGTCACCCCGATCCCGGGGGAACTGCCCCAGCCTTCCCTTCTGGCACGCTCAACACAGCTCACTTCTGTGCCTGTGTCTTCCCTCCCTCTTCCTCCTCCACTCCAGGCCCCTGTTCTTGGTGACTCAAGGTCAAGTGAACATCCAGCCCAGAATTTAGCAACTCGGAGCGAGAGAAGCTTCAGCTTTGCTTTTTAATAATTTAAGAGTGACACACGGCCATCCCCTCCCAGAGAGTCCCAACCCTTTGGGCCTAGAGCAGGGAAGCAACCTGGTGGGACAGCCCATCCCCCTGCCTGTACCCTGGCATTGCATTTGCTGCTGACCCACCCACAGCTGCCACCCGGGCAGAGAGCTTGCAGCTGGGGACAGCCTGGCACCAGCCACAGCCATGCCCACGCTCCACAGGAGAAGGAAGACAGGCCCTCACCGCCAGCTCCGGTGTTGCCCCAGGGCAGAGCAGAGGGCAGGCTGGTGGGGGAGGGGCTGGCTGCTCTTCCCGGAAATTGGTCTCTGTTTCATTTTTTTTCCCCTTCAACTTTATAGATCTGAAGAATTTCCCAGAGACTCTTAATATTCTGGCTACCAGATAACATCTCCCAGATGTTCTCATGCCGGACCACATGTTCCAAGTTTTGGTTTGGAATATATGACCGATGGCTGTAAGGCTGTCACTCCAGGACACTTTGGCCATTTCCAGAAAAAGAGCAAAGGTGTCCAATGGGACGTGGAAGGAACGAGACTTTAAAGGCAACCTCAAGGCCAATATGGCCAAGCACTTTCTTTGGTTCTGGAGTGTGGGGAGGCTGGGAGAGCCCTTGACAGAGAGTGGGACAGCACTTGGGGGTGAGGAGATGGTCAGGGGCCAACCCCAGGGCCCTCCGCAGCTCTCTCCTCCTGCCAACAAAGGTAAGGAACGAGATTGACCCGCTTCTGGTACGGAAGGGGATCCAGGTCTTCTTTCCCCAGTTCCACAAAAATGAACATTCTTAAAACCCACAAGCAGGCTCCTGCCCTCATGGGCAGTGTCAATCACGGCCGCCCTGCCACAGGGGTTACATGCCACTGTCCTCTGTCTTCCACAAAGCAGCTTTGTGCAGCGCATTTCCATTCCTTCTGGGCCAGCTCAGGGCTTCTGTGGGAGGGGCGGGCCGGGGGCATGCCTGCGTCACCGCGGGACGGGCCTCTGCCTCAGCACACGGACTGACAAACTGTCCTCGCGGGCCAGGAGCTCCTTGATATGAGCCATGCTCAGCCCTGCAACTTTGGCCCCGTTCACCTCGAGGATCTCATCGCCTACCCCCAGCAGCCCCGAGTACAGCTTGGCCATGCTCGCATCAGCCATCTCCTGCACGTAGAGCCCTGCAAAGGAAGACGGGCCAATGTAACAGATGAAATCCGAGGACACACAGCTCTGTGGAATGCTGACCAGTGGGTGCTGTTTAGGGTGGGGGTGAGGAAGCAGGTGCTCACACAGGGCACTTCTGCATGCTCGCACATACGCACACCCTCATTATTCTACCTCATAACCACAAGGCTTTCTACATAGATACAGTGCGCCCGTCCTCATGGTATAGTTTCATTTCTGTCTCCTGTTTTAAAATGCCTTTGGGGCAAACAGTGCTTTAAAGCTGTTATTATTCGTGTATACCCCAGTGTGAATGAGCTAACCTTGTCTTCTTCTGGGATGAGCTTTGATTGTAGAATAAGGAGAAAGCTGATGTTTAAAAATTAAGAAAAAGACCTATGTGCTAGGTATAGGATTCATAAAGAAGATCCAGTTGCTGTCTTCAAGCAGCTGGAGTGGTGGGAAGGCCCCCGGGAGTAATGAACATGGCTGAGGTCAAATCCAAATCTGGTTTGCTTCATATTATTGTCTAGGACTAGCCCTGGCCTCAGTCTTCCTCGGATGTGGTGGCTCACTTGTCCCTTATTCACACACATCCTGTCCCCCACACTGCCCCTAAGAAGGCCCTGCCTGGCCGGTATGAGCACATCTCCCGGGTCTCTTAGGTGCAGAGTGAGCTGGGGAGAGCCTGCTTCTCCTCGGTTCCCTGGCTCCAACCTGGGCAACCGCGTGGGTGGAGCAGGCCCTGTGGAGCCTGGGGCTGGCAAGGCGGAGCTCCCCTGGCCGCTCCTGGCTACGCAGAGGAGTCCTGCTGAGGGACCCTCCTCGCCTTGCCTTCTGCTAAACCCTTCCCAACCCCCCTTCAACTTAAAGGGTCTTTTAGGGAAAGCTGGCCACCCCCCGCCATGGGCTGAGTGCACGCAGGCATCCGAGAGCACCAGCCTGGGGTGCAGACCGTGAGCAGCACCTGCAGAACTCAGCAGCGGGGCAGAATAGCCCCCCCCGCCCCCCCGCCCCTCCGGCAACCCCCTCACGGCGCCCCAGCCCAGGCTGGCCCGGCCTGCGCCCTGCTCTCTACCTCCTCTCCCTGGAGTCAGCTTCCTTTCTAGAAAGGTCTGGATAGGGCACCTCATCCACCCCGGGGCCAGGGGGAGGTCCTCCCTCCTCCCCCACAGCCTCGCAGGAGCTTTGCTCAGCCCAGCTTCTGCCCTGGCAGAGCTGCCTCTGAACCGGGGTCTAGAAGCACCACCACCTCCGTTAGAGCACCTGAGGGCTGGTAGCCCTGAGTTCAGCTAATCCAGTCTTCTGACACATTCGCTCTCCCGGGGCTGAGTTGTGGAGCTCGCTCTAGGCGCTTCTTGGCCAAGCGGTGCCTTTGGGGCGGCCCCCGTGCCCGCCCCATCTCCACAGCCCCATCTTCCACCTCCTCCGCCTGGAGGCTCTAACGGCTCTCCTGCCCGGGCAGTGCGCTGGTGGCGTGGGGAGAGGGCGGGAAGGGGGGCGCTGCCTACGGCTGCCCTGCAGCAGACAGGCAGGCGCCGAGTGATGAGAAACCCCAAAGGCAGGTGGTAGCCAGAGCTGGACCCGACACTGATGTTATGCCAGCCGTCCGGGGGAGTCTCTGGGGTAGGCTTCACCGTGGAAGGTCATGACAAAACTGTGACGGAGAGACCGCTGTTGCAGGTATTTATTGTCTGCCGGAAATGGCCTTCGTTAAGCAGGGAGGGTCTCTATGGTACTCAGAAGCAGAAGGCGAAGGCTGCTGTTCTCAAACGCCCGTGTAGAGCGGGATGTGGTAGCCAGCATGTGGACACCAGCGCCCTGACGTTTTAGTGAGGGATGCGGCCGGCCCCATACCCCCCCACCCCACCCCACCCCCGAGGCCCCGCAGAGGTGAGCCTGAGCCGCGGCTGCAGGAGGCCGGTCTGCCGCAGGGAGGCACCGGCACCAGTCAGGCTGCGTGTGCCTGCGGATCTCCGCGTGATGTCCGATGGCCAACCGCGGCAGCAGGAGCAGGGCACCACCTGGGCGGGCCGGGGGCGAGCTCCAACCAGCCCAGGGGAGGGGTGCCCTGGGGGGCCGGCCAGCCCGGAGCCCCGGGAGCCCTAGGTCATTAGAGACCCCTGCCCATCCGGACATGACACCCTGACAGGTGATGGGGGAGGGGCTCCCACTGTCTGCAAAGGGGCCTAATGGGACTTTTGGGGAGGATGAGGTGCACAGCACGATGCCCGCTTGTGTGTGACGTCACACAGACAGGCGGTGGGGATCATGGTGGTCCCTGCTGGAGTTCTGCTCCCCAAATACAAATTCTCTTTCTGAAGAGGGAAAGGGAGAAAAGAGACTGGCCCTTTCCTCTGCACCTCACCGGATGCTCCTTATGACTCTTCCAGGTAGGTTTTATTATCTTCATTTTATAGGTTAGAGAACTGAGGCTCAGAGACGTTAAGTAACCTGCTCAGGTCACACAGCCAGCAGAGGCTCTGGATGGAGTACAAAGCATGCCATGTCGTCTAACTCTACTGGGAGCCCGACTGCCTCTCACCTGAGGAGAGAGGAAGCTGAGGGAAAAGGTAGAGTAGCTAACAGCCTGCTGATGGCTTTATGATGATCAGTATAGGTCCACAAATGCCATCTCCCTGTGAGGACAGACATTGTCCCCTCCTGAGGTCCAGAGTGGGGAGAAATTCATCTTCTTCCTCTCACGCTCATATAAAATCCATCAGCAAACAGAGTCAAACTGCCTTCAGGTCAAGCAGAATGCAACCGCTTCTCACCATCTCTGACCCGCCCCCGCGCCCCCAGCCCAAGTCACTGCTGTCAAGTCTTTCCACTGAAATAACTTTAAAACCGGTCTTGCTGGTCCATCTTCAACCCACTAGTGTCCATTCACAGTCCAGCAGCTGGTCAGCGACACTGTTACACAAATCAGGGCACATCAGTCCCTGCTCCAAGCCCCTGGTGGCTCCCAGCTCACCCGGCGGGAAAGGCAAAGCCCTTCTGAGCTCAGCACTTCCTCATGCCTCTCTGTCCCGATCCACCTCCTTGGAATTCTTCCAACAGCCAAGCTCATTTCTGCCCTCCGGGCCCCTGTGAGCCCCTGCCCTCCGCCCGGACCACTCTTTCTCCAGACGCCATATGGCTCCTCCGTCACTCCTGTGTGTGCTCTTGTGTCCTCTGCCCAGAAGAGCTGCCCCCCTGTGCCCCGCTGGCATTCGCACGCCCCCACTCTCCAGCCCCTACCCTGCTTTGTTTGGATTGGTGCTCTGTGGCACATATAACGCAAAATGTATACAAATGTAAACCTTTTTGTTGACATAGCCTGTCTCCCTCACTGGAATGTGGACTCCTGAGGATCAGGGTTTTGTCTGTTCTGTTTACTGCCAGATACCCAGCATCTAAAACACACCTAATAGGTGCTCAGGATACACGTGTTGAAACAATGAATGATGGAACAGATGTAAGAACTTGCTGCGGTCTGCGAATCTGGCAGTGAGAGGATTTTTCCCAGGTTAAATGACTTTGACCTAGGAGATCAAAGCACAGGACTGAACCCTCCCCAGCAGAGTGTGGCTAGGGCAGGATCCCTGTGAACGTCGCCCTCTGGAGCCGGCGCTGAGGCATGGACCTGGACTCACAGACAGGCAGGCACATTCCACATGCCCAGACATCCTCGGCAGCTGGAGGAAGGGAACCATTAAAGGCGCAAGCCACATCAAAGGAATCGCCGAGAACCAGCAAGCACAATCTCCCTCAGGCGCTACAACAAAAAGACAGCCTTCAAGATTCTGATTTCAAGATGTCAGCAGACAGCAGAGGGGCACTGGAGCCAGGCCTGCTATCTCTGACCCCTCCAGCAGCCCCACACCAGGCCCTTCCAGAAAAGCGCCTGAAGGGAGAATTTCAGTCCTTTTGCTAAGAGACTGTCTGCGTCCAGAGCTCCACTTCTCTGCCACAGACTGGAAATGATCACAGCCAAAAGGCATTGCTGTGGTCAGCTAAGGCCCCAGGGATGTGGAGCCCAGAGAGGGGAGGGGTGCTTACCTGAGTCCCGGCGCCCATTCCCTGAGGCCACACAGAAGCCAAAGGTGCCCTCCTGGGAGCGTCGTAGCTGCAGCTGGGTGGTGCCATCTGGGAACACCTCCACCACACGGCCCACCGTGCGCGCCTGGCTGGGGGCGCTCACGTCCTCCACGCTGAGGGCACGCTGGGGCAGGACCTTGGCTGGCCTGCCAGGGGACCAGAGAGTGAGTGCAAGGAGGGCTGGGCACTGGGGTCCCACCATTCCTCACCTTAAAGATGACAGATGTCTCTTGACTGGCCTCAACCAGCAAAATCCACCTGCTAGGATCAAGACTGTAAGGCTGTCACAGAGGTGCCCCGGCTACCCTCTGCCTGGGCACACGGTTTTAAATCGTGTGGGTGCAGAGACCTCTCTGAGAATCTAACACAGCTATAATGTTATGTAAAAATTCCAGGAAGCAACAGGCCCCCGAAGACCCCCCCATGGGGCCCACGCAAAAGCAGCTAGCCTAGAGGTCTCATCAGAGGGTGGGACTTTTCTAGGCAGGGTCACGGGTCAGGTGTCTCTTTGAGGGCCCTGTCTCTGGCTCTCTGACCTGATCTTTGACTGAACTAAGCAAGCTCTCTGAACATCCTGATCTCAGGATGTCGTCAGACAGCACAGGGATAGAGGATTCAAACCCTCCAACTCTACCCGTGGTACCTGAGGCAGGAAGGAGTTAAGCTCATAGGTCCATCGCCCATGCTCCAAGTTTACCCCTACACCACTCGCCCACTCTTACCGGCCATCTGCACTGTGGTCCCCTGGCTCTCCCACCACGTACAAGCTGGACCTGTCCCCCTTGCCACTCAGCAGAGAATGGAGGTTCTGAAAGGAGACCGCTTTCCGATGTTGGTGAGAGGGTGACACCTAGTGGTAAAGGTCCAATATTGCAGGTGAGAAAAACCGGGGGGTGGGGGGCGGAGGGTGTTGACAGAGACTTGACCCATGAACCTGAGGGCTTTTTAAGAGAGTAATGATACAAACTTTTGTCACTACTTCAAAGTGCCCATCAGGAATCACTATGATTTACTCAAGTAGATGGGCCTATACGGGTGATAGGCAGATTCAATTTTTTTTTTTTTTTTTGCTGAAAAACCTTAGTAATAGAACACTATTACTTTCATTGATTATGAAAATCAATTTTCTCATTAAGAAAAAATAAAAGCAAATTAATTACAGAATAATAAATATGATTTTAGAATTAATATTAAATATTTTGATTTTTTTTAAGAATCCCTTTTATAGTTATTCACATTAAAAATGTTTATCTAAGGACTTCCATGGAAAATGACAGAGAACAAAGATCCTAATCTCACCTAGTCCCATGGATATAATTAGATAACCTCACATTAGATAACCAGAAAACAACCCAAAGACTGGTAGAACAGACTCTCCATAGCTAAAGGTAGAGAAGAGTCCACGTCCAAGAGGGTAGGAGGGGTGGAGATTTGCTTGGGAGCCAAGTGGACCTGGAGGACTGTCCTAGGGAAGGAGAGAGGCTGGGCACAGAGAGAGGAGGGACCCAGATCCTCACATCAGGCACACCAGCACGAGGAACCTGCACAGGGAAGATGAATCCTCAAAACATTTGGCTTTGAAAACCAGAGGGGCCTAATTTTGTGAGTTCTTAAAATCAGCGGGGCTTAACACCTGGAACTTTAAATATCAGTGGGCTTAGGGGCACCTGGGTGGCTCAGCTGGTTAAACGTCCGACTTCGGCTCAGGTCATGATCTCACCGTTAGTGAGATGGAGACCCATGTCGGGCTCTGTACTGAATGCTAGCTCAGAGCCTGGAGCCTGTTTCGGAGCCTATCTCCTCTCTCTGGCTCGCCCCGCTCATCCTCTGTCTCACTCTATCTCTCAAAAAATAAATGTAAAAAATTAAAAAAAAAAATTTTTTTAAATCACTGGGCTTGGCTCCTGGGAAGATGATAGAAATCTGAATCCCCACCCTTAAAGACACAGCACAACAAACAGCCCCACTGAGGTACCGCATAGAGAAGCAGCAGTTTGAAAAATGCCTGGAGTATATGGGAGGGAGATTTGTTTACTAATCTCAGAGCCTGTGCTGGAAGGACAGGGATAGCTGGGAGAATTCTCTAGGAACAAAAAAGTTGACAGGAACCATTTCCCTCCCCTGGCCCCCCCACCCCCCCGGCCTAGAGGCCCAGACAGCTGAGGGAACCAGCACAGTGCTGACACTCGCCACCGAACTTGCTAACAGCACTGCCCACCCCCTCATTCTCCTGTGGCCCTGCCCCCTCCAGTAAGCCTGGGCAGGAGTGCATCCACAAGGGTGCCGCAAGCCTGGCAGTGTGCAAAGAAGCCCTGACAGTGACTCCTACCCTGGGGAGAGGGGGAGGACAGCCACACACACCAGTCTGTGGCCCTAGCACCACAATCGGGTCTGACGGAGGGCCCACCCGCCAACAAAAGCTTCTCAGAAGGCAATGCAGAGACAGCACTCTGTAGTTCAGTGCTACTGCATCGCTGGCAAATGCCTACTCTGACTCCGCTCCAGCCTAAGGCAGCCCAGGAGTGGCCCACTAACACCACAGGGGCCAAACACTGCCCACAGCAGGCAAAGAGAGTCGTTGCAGGCAACTGGACTAGAGGCAAAAACAGCTCGGCCACAACAGAAGGTGCACGCAACACACATAGGACACACCCCTGAAGCGCCAGCTCTGGAGAACAGGGGACACTATGCTACGGGGCACCTCTTCTTCATACAGCCACTACTTTCTTAAAACATTTTTTTTAATGTTTATTTATTTATATATATTTTTAAATGTTTTTTTTTTTTTTTTTTTTTTCTAGGAGAGAGAGAGAGACAGCGTGAGCAGGGGAGGTCAGAGAGAGAGGGAGTCACAGACTGAAACAGGCTCCAGGCTCTGAGCTGGCAGTCAGCACAGAGCCCGACGCGGGGCTCGAACCCACGAACCTTGAGATCATGACCTGAGCGAAAGTCGGACGCTTAACCGACTAAGCCACCCAGATGCCCCTAATGTTTATTTATTTTTGAAGGAGAGACAGAGCATGAGTGGGAGAGAAGCAGAGAGAAAGAGGAAGACATAGAATCTAAAGCAGGCTCCAGGCTCTGAGGAGTCAGCACAGAGCCCGATGCGGGGCTCAAACTCACAAACTATGAGATCATGACCTAAGCCTAAGTCAGATGCTTAACCAACAGCCACCCAGGCGCCCCAAGGCCACTACTTTCAAGAGCAGGAGACATAGCTGATTTTCCTAACACAGAGAAACAGACAAAATGAGGAGACAGAGAAATATGTCCCAAATGAAAGAACAGTACAAAATCACAGCAAGAGAGCTAAACAAAATAGAGATAACATGCCTGATAAAGAATCTGAAGTAATGGTCATATACATACTCAATGGACTTGAGAAAAAAGTGGAGGACCTCAGGTCCTTAACGAAGAGATAGAAAATATAAAAAAGAACCAATCAGAAATGAAGAACTCAATAACTGAAATTAAAAATACACTAGGAGGAATAAATAGTAAACTAGAGGAAACAGAAGAACAGATTGCTGACTTGGAGGACAGAGTAATGGAAAGCAATCAAGCTGAACAGCAGAGAGAAAAATAATAATGAAAACAGACTTAGAAAACTCAGCTATGCAATCAAGTATAATAGCATTCTCATAGGCATCCCAAAATGAGAAGACAGAGAAAAAGGGGCACAAAACTTCCCAAATCTGGGGAAGGAAACAAAATCAGTGCCAGAAGGCACAGAGCAGCCCCAACAAAATCAACCCAATGAAGTCCACACCAAGACACTTAGTAATTAAAAAGGTAAAAAGTAATGATAAAAAGAATTTTAAAAGCAGCAAGAGAAAACAGTTAGATACAAAGGAAATCCTATAAGGCTATCAGCTGATATTTCAATAGAAACTTTGTAGGCCAGAAAGTAGTAGCTTGATATATTCAAAATGCTGGGAAGAAAAATCTGCAGCCAGGAATACTCTATACAGCAAGGCTATCATTCAGAAAAGGAGAGATAAAGAGTTTCCCAGGCAAACAAAAAATAAAGGAGTTCATGACCACTAAATCAGCCCTACAAGAAATGTTGAAGAGAACTTTTTGAGTTGAAAGGAAAGACTGTAAGTAGGAGTAAGAAACCTAAGAAGCACAAAAGCAGTAAAATTAAGTGTATCTATAAAAACCAGGCAAGGTATTCACAAAATAAAAAGCTGTAAAGTATGACACCATATACTTAAAACATGGAGTGGGGGGAGAGGAGTAAAGAATGGGTTCAAACTGAGGTGATCATCAACTTAATATAGACTGCTATATGCAGAAGATGTTATATACAAAACTAATAGTAACCACAAATCAAAAACCAGTAACACATACCCAAAAAATAAAGAGAAAGGAATCCAAGGATATAACAAAAGAAAGCCAGCAAACCATGAGAAAGAAGAGCAAGAGAAGAAAGGAACAGAGAGAACTACAAAAACAACCCCCAAATAAGTAACAAAACGGTACATATGTATCAATAATTACTTTGACTGTAAATGGAGTAAACTCTCCAATGAAAAGACATAGGCTGATGGAATGGACTAAAAAAGCAAAACCTGCTGCCTACAAGAGACTTATTTTAGGCCTAAAGATGCCTGAAGATTGAAAGCAAGGCAATGGAGAAGCATTTAGCATGCAAAAGGATGTGAAAAGAAAGCCAGGGTAGCAATACTTACATAGGACAAAATAGAATTTAAAACAAAGACTGTAACAAGAGACAAAGAAAAAGACCATATCACCATTAAGGGGACAATCCAACAAGAAGATAGAACAATTGTAGGTATTAATGTATCTGACATGGAAGCACCCAAATTCTTAAAGCAGTTAATAACATACATAAAGGAAGTAATCGATAGCAATACAATAATAGTAGGGGACTTTAACACTCCACTAACATCAATGGACAGATCGTCCAAACAGAAAATCAACAAAGAAATGGTGGCTTTGAATGACAAACTGGACCAGACAGACTTAACAGACATATTCAAAGCATCCATCTAAATACATGGTCTTTTCAAGTGCACATGGAACATTCTACAGAATAGATCACATATTAGGCCACAAACAAGTCTCAACAAATTCAAAAGGATCGAAATCATACCATGTATCTTTCTAACCACTTTTCTTATCTTTTCTAGTTTCTAGTTTAACTAGAAATCAACCACAAGATCTGGAAAGAACACAGATACATGGAGGTTAAATAATTTGTTACTAAAGAAATGAATGGGTCAACCAAGAAATCAAAGAAGAAATTAAAAAATACATAGAGAGAAATAAAAATAAAAACACAATGGTCCAAAATTTTTGGGATGCAGCAAGTGCTGTCCTAAGAGGGAAGTTTACAGCAACACAGGCTTACCTCAAAAAGCAAGAAAAATCTCAAATAAACACCCTAACTTTACAACTAAAGGGACTAGAAAAAGAACAACAAACAAAACTCAAAACCAGCAAAAGGAAGGATATAATAAATATGCGAGATAATATATAAGGATATAATAAACATTAGAGCACAAATAAACAAAATAGAAACTAAAAAAAACAATGAAGTTGATCAATGAATCCAGGAGCTGGTTCTTTTGAAAAGATCAACAAAACTTTAAACCTTTAGCCAAACTCATCAAAAAAAAGGGAGGGGGGGCAGAGAGGATTCAAATAAACAAAATCAGAAATGAAAGAGGAGAAATAACAAATGACACCACAGAAATACAAAGGATTATAAGAGAATACTATGAAACATACTAAAAACATTCCAACAAACTGGAAACCTAAAAAAAAAACAGATAAATTCCTAGAACATATAACCTCCCAAAACTGAGTCAGGAAGAAATAGAAAACTAGAACAGACTGAATACCAGCAATTAAACTGAATCAGTAATCAAAAACTCCCAATAGAAGTCCAGGGCCAGAGAACTTCACAGGTCAATTCTCCCAAACATTTATTTATTTATTTATTTATTTATTTATTTATTTATTTATTTTACTTTTTAAGTTTTTTTTTTTTTTTTTTTGAGAGAGAGAGAGAGTGCACATGCATGAGCAGGGGAGGGGCAGAAAGAGGAAGAGAGAGAGAATCCCAAGCAGGCTCCATACTGTCAGCTTGGAGCCTGATGTGGAGCTCAAGCTCACAAACCGTGAGATCATAACCTGAGCCAAAATCAAGAGTTGAATGTTTAACCAACTGAGCCACCCAGGCACTCCTCTACCAAACATTTAAAGAAGAATTAATGCTATTCTTCTCAAAGTAATCCAAACAAATAGAAAATGAAGAACAGAGTTGCCCAGCAATTCTACTACTGAGTTTTTACCCAGAGAAAATGAAAACACTAATACAAACAGATACATGCACCCCTCTGATCACTGTATCATTATTTACAATAGTCAAATTATTGAAGTAGTCCCAGTGCCCATTAATAGATAATATATAAATGTAGAGGTAGATAGATAGATAGATAGATAGATAGATAAATGGATATATATGGAATGGAATATTGCTCAGCCGTGGAAATGAATGGAATCTTGCCATTTACAACAAGATGGATAGGTCTACAGAGTATTATGCTAAACAAAATAAGTCAGAGAAAGATAAATACCATATGATTTCACTCATATGTGGACTTTAAGAAATGAAACGAGTGCCTGGGTGGCTCAGTCGGTTAAGCGTCTGACTTTGGCTCAGGTCATGATCTCGCAGTTCGTGGGTTCGAACCCCGAGTTGGACTCTGTGCTGACAGCTCAGAGCCTGCAGCCTGCTTCTCAGACTCTGTGTCTCCTTCTCTTTCTCTCTACCCTGCCCTGCTCAAGCTCTGTCTCTCAAAAATTAATAAATGTTAAAAAAAATTTTTTTAAAACAAAACAAATGGACAAAGAGAAAAAGAGACAAACCAAAACACAGACTCTTAACTACAGAGAACAAACTGGTGGTTACCAGAGGGGAGGTGCGTAGGAGGATCGTTGAAATATGTAAAGGAGATTAAGAGTACACAGATCATGATGAACAGTGGGTATTATACAGAATTGTTGAATCACTATATTGTACACCTGACTCTAATATAACATTGTATGTAACTGTACTGGAATTAAAACAAAATATAAGTATGCACCTTAAAACACTGTGCATAAAAAGGTGGACAAGACAAAAATCCCTCAAGGAGTTCACCCATCAGTGGAAGTGGGAGTGAGCACAGGTGAGTTAACAGCCCTAACTACATGCTGTAAGTGCTGGGCTAAAAGATGGATGTGCGGGGGAAGCAGAAAGAGACTCCAGTTTAGGAGGTTTGGGGACACTGGAGAAACTGACACCTGTGTGAGGCTTGAAGCGTGAGCTCCCCAAGTGAAGACTGGTAAGGGTGCTCCAGAGAGAAGAAACAGCAGGTGCAGACACGGAGAGATGACAGAAAGCATACGTCTGGAACACGGTTTGGGTGGCTGGGCTGCAGAGGTGACAGGAGACGGGCTGGAGCCAGGGGCCCGAACCGAACATTATACGGCCCGCTAAGGAGCCACTGAGTGATGTTAATCAGAAGGTTATGAAGTTAGATCTATGTTCTAGAAACTGACCCATTGAGGAGGCTACTGTGAGGGTGGGGGTGGTGGAGACACAGGCAGGGAGTAGCAGACTTTTAAACAAACACAAGGCATATTATTTATCACATTTGGAGCCCACGCTCTCTAGCAAGAAGGGATGTTACCAAGAGACTAAGAAGGAGCCCAGCCTTGGATCAGCATTCAAGGAGGCTTCCTGGGAGAAGTCATGCTTAACTGGGACCCGAAAGCTGAGGAGTTCCCCAGAGAGAAGACGGAGGACAGCATTCCAGAGGATGCAAGGTCAAATGTCAAAAAGCCACTGCTGCAGGTGGGGGGAGGGGAAGCGTGGGAGCCACCGGTGGGGTCGGGCGTGACAATGGGGCCACTGCCCACCCAGGAGGGCAACATGAACACCAGACCCAGCCAGCACCTGCCCACACTTGGCAGCGCCAGAGTCTAAGGTAGTTCGCCCTGAGATGTGTCATGAATACTTCTAGGTGAGACAGAGTCTCATTTATCTTCCTTGGACAGTTCCCTGTGCTGCTCAGTCCGCCCTGCACTTGTTCCCACCCTTTGGTGGCCGGCTTCCTTTCTATCTTAGCCGGCGCAGCTTGCACGGCTGATAACCTCACTGCCACACCAACGGCGGGGCCGTTTCCCTCGAGGGTTTACAGAGATCGAGGTTGACAGTGATACACCCGGACGCCATGGCTCAGACACACAGGGGACAAATCTAACTTCACGAGAAAAGTGAATTCCTGGAGCACAGCGCCACTCCAGACGTTTCTGCCTGGCTTACTATCATTATGCTTCTATTTCTTGGCCTTTCATCCAGGAAACATGTAGTGAACACTGACCTCATACCAGGTACGGCTCCTGGTACAAAACAAACCGACGGCGTTTTCTTTCAGCCTGTGTTCTCTTCCCTACTTCAGCCTGAAAAATGGAAGCCTCCATTGCCCCAAACCACAATCACCCCCATTGCTCTGCAAAAGGGACAGGCAGGGGCAGGGAGCAGAAGAACAAACATAATACCTGGCAACACCCGGACCAGAGCAGGGTTTTCAGAAACCTAGTTGAGAGTTAGCACACCGCTGCTAGCTGCCTGCAGTCACTCATTCACTCTCTGACTCGCCTCTTGATTCCCTGTGTCTGAAACGTGTATGATGTATTAGCCACTGTCCTCAGCACAGGAATCCCCCACTTTTTGAACGTTTGCTTTTATGAAAGACCTATATTAGTACCTGTTTTGACTAAAAGAAATCCGGAGGATTTTCACTTTTACAAAAAGAGGTGAAAAGCAAAAATAGCATTCAGCATTTGTTCTGCATTGAGCCATTGTGGGGGAGAGCACCCACAGTGGCCTCACCAGGCTCCTTCCCCAGGGACCCGACTCAGCATCTCAGCATCAAGCCACCCGAGCTTTGAACAGTGTCTGTGAGCATCTGTGCTTTATCTCGATTTACTTTGTGCATCCATTAGCAAGATGTGTCCTAGGGTATCAGAAAAGCCTGAAAGAGGTTATTTTGGGGGTCAGAGGGTGCTCAAAATTTTCCCAGATAACTTAATGGTAATTGCTTCTTCAATTTATGCCATTTCAGCTCATGAAAGTTTTCACAGGAAACGCTCTACTTTTAGATAGCAGGGGAAACCTGTACTGGGAATAGAAGATCAAGCGGTGTTCCCTCAAAGAATTCACACTCCAGTGAGGGGAGACAGACAAAAATCGATTAAAATACTATGTTGCAAGTTCCCTAAAGGGGGGAAGCACGGGATGAGATGGGAACACAGAGCAGAGGCGTCCTAGCTCAGCCCAAGAGAGGATTGGAAGTGGCTTCCTGGAGGAGGCAATTCCTGAAGTGTTGATGGGTGAGCAGACCTTAGCAGGGAGAGAAGGTGAGGGAAACATTTCAGGGGAAGGTTCAAAGTCAGAGGTGTGTGGCCTGCTTACAGAACTGCAAGGTCAGGTGTTAGAAGGGGAGTGAGGAGAGATGAAGGCAGATCACAGAAGCCCTCTGCCACGTCAGGTGATCTGAACTTCATCCTGCGGGTGATAAAGGTCCAAAGGCGGATGTTCAGCGAGGGGCCAGCATAAGCAGATGTGCCCATCAGAAGGACCCCTGTGGAACCAGGTGGGGAAAGACATGCCTGATGTCAGTCTGGGTACAGAGTGATTTATGCTAGACTAACAGAGTCACTGTGACCATGGAGAAGGTTCCAGAATGATGAGGCAACAGACTCAAGGACTTGGCAGAGGTGGCAGAGTTGACGGAGGTGGGGGGAGGGAGAGGGGGCAGAAGTTTAGGGCAAGCCCGAGCTGGAGCAGCTGGAAGAACAACCATGGGACACTGCCCACGCCATGGTGCCCAGGGGAAGCCAGGCCTTGTGGATCCACTGTGGGGAGGCCAGTAGCTTCCCTTTCTCCACCTGGGCTCCCTGGGCGGCCTCCTCTGCACTTCACTGCTCCTGTCCCCTTCCATTCCATGGGCAGCTACACCGGCACTGGCGTCGCCCACCTCTTGGCTGGGGCCCTTCCGACTCACCAGATGCAGGGACTGTAACGATGGGGCTCTCTTCACTTTGGGGGTGCTGGTGTGTGACGCCGGGCCAGGCGCAGGGGCCCGCAGCTGCTCCACGCTGTAGCTGCGGGCCTTGCCCAGCTTGGGCCTTGTGCCCTGGCCCAGGGCCAAGAAGAACTTTTTCAGCCCCAGGGTGGAGGCCAAGCTGCTGCCGCTTTTCTTGCTCCTGTCGGAAGGGGCAGCAGAGGGCGGGCCCGGTCCCGCACTGACCCCCGGTGATGCTCTGAAATGCAAGGGTGGACATGAAGGGGGCCGAGGCCAGGGCAGACGGCAGCTGAGGGGCCTGTGGGCCTAGCTGGGCCAGCACCCGGGCCCGGTGGAGGCCGTGACAGCAGCTGCAGAAGAGAGGCTGGGGGGCACGTGCAGGATGCTCTTCTAGGGTAGCTTTTAGGGAGAAGAGCTCAGACAAGACCCACGGTCACGCCCAACCACAGGCTGGCCCACGCATCCGGCCGTCGTCCCCTCAGTATTTCTTCAGAGCCTCTGTGCCTTCTAGGCACTGGGGCTTGTGATAAACAGACAAGGTCCTTATTCTCAGGAGCTCACAGACAACAGACTAGTGAACAAAGGAGAAAAACCAACAGCGACTGTTGAGAAATGTCAAGCGGAGAGTGACAGAGTGGCCAGGAAAGGCCTTTCTGAGAAGACAGTGTTTACGCTCAGCTGAATGATAAGAAGGAGGCCGTCCTGCGGAGGCCACAGCGATGCCATGGCCCTGGGGCAGGAAGAGGCCCCGAGCCTTCGAGAGCACAACAGGGCCCGGCCACCAGCACTGGGACAGAGCCAGCAAGGGGGCAAGAGGGACCGGTGGGGTCAGCAGGCATGCCAGATCACACAGAGCACGTAAGCCAAGGAAGGGGGCTGGGATTCTACCCCAAGAGGGAGAAATAAAATCACTCGGAGTTTTAAGCAAGAGGAATGACATTCTTTAATTGCAGTTATAAAAAGATACCTTTGACTGCTGTGCGGAGACGGAAGTGTGGGGGCGAGAGTGAAGGCAGAGAGCAGACAGGGCGACAGCTGTCAGAAAGAAGTGATGCAGCTCAGACGGGGAGGAAGGTGACAAAGGAGGACGCAGGAGTCGAGGAGACGCGCCAGCGGGGCAGACAGGCAGGGAAGGAGGCAGCGGCCGTGATGACCGCGCGTGGCCTGTCTGCCAGGAAGAGGACCTGGGGAAGCAGCTGCGTCAGCGTCTCTCGGGCACCCTCATGGAGACGTCAGGGGAAACTGAGGTAGGGGGCTGGAGTTCTGGGGAGCACACAGCACTGGTGGACAGCTGGCTCTCAGGGGTACCAGGAATGGTGTACAGTGCAGAAAAGAAGGTTCTGGCCAGAGCGCTGGCTCACGGAGGCTCTGGAGCCCCAGGGCCAGGACTCAGACCCTCCCGCGCTGAAGGACAGAATGGAAGGGTGGATGCCGGCCTGCTTCCTCAGCGTCCAAGTCAGAAACAAGCCCTCTCAAACAGCCTCATCCTGGGAGCACCCTGAGGGCTGGGACTGTGTGCTCAGCTGTGCCCGGAGCTTGAGGCTTGGTGAATGAATACGCAAGTACCTCAGGCTGGAAACGGCTGGGAGAGGAGTGTTAGGGTGCCATGCCTGGAATAAGTCGAGGAACAATCTAAGGATCTGGGAGCAGTGAGGTTGGGCATGCCAGGGAGTCTCTTTCCCCACCCAGTGCTCCCGGTCCCTCACCTCCTGCAGCCAGGGCTCTGGCTCCTGTCACTCACCGAGTTGACGGATGCCCTCTGGAACTCGACTCTGTCCTCTGTAGGCCTCCCTCTGGTTCCTGGCTGGACTCTGTCTCCTCTGGGGCTGGGGACAGGGTGATGCCCACGGAGCTGACAGTGCCAACAGCTGCTGAGTCAAGAAAGCCCTGGTGTCCTCCTGCAACAACCACAGCCCTCCCTGTCACTTGAGCCATCCTCACAGGTCATGGTCAGGGGAGGGGACATGTCCCACAACAGAGGTAGGAGAGCCAGAGGAAGCTGGAGAGAACTGGGGACCCCAGGAGAGCGGTAGAGGCAGTGGTCAGACACCCCCATGGCAGGCCGGGCACGAGGGGCCTTGCTTATGGCTGGAACCCATCGCCCTCGGCCCGGCAGCTGGCACACGGTAGATGGTGTATAGCTGCCTGTTCAGTGAGGAAGTCGTGGGAAGTCATGTCCCTTTTAGATCAAGAGACACAGTTGGGAATGGGGAAGCTTTGCATTCTTGGGATGAAAACCACAGTCTTGCTGGATGTGATGTCTCACAGTTTTAATGACAGGCGCCATTTTTGGAGCATTTCTTGATGTGCCAGGCAATGAATGAAACCCTCTATAGACATTATTTCATAGGTTCCTAGAAGACAGGTTCTCTTATTACCCTGGGTTACAGAGGATGAGCCTGGGGCACAGAGGGCTTACGAAGTGTGCCCAGGACCTCCTGGCTAACGAGAGGAGGAGTCTGAAGAGGTAAGGGCCAGGCTGCCCAGAAAGCCCAGCAGCTGGTAGAATAGGAGCTCCTCGGGAAGTGGTTAGAGGCAGCCAGCAGCTGGCCCAGAGCCTACCCTATGGAAGGAAACTACACACCTTAGAACAGGGCAAAAGGCAGCTCAAGGTAGCACCTGCTTTTAAGGTTCACATGAGCAAAGGAGGGTGAGAGAAAATGTCTATGTCCCCCTGCACAGCAAGGGGGTGGCTAACACATCGGGGGGGGAGGGGCTTGGCATCCACATCCTCAGTAAGGTCAGCACAGTCAGCTCTCTGCCCTCTCCTCCTCCACTGTGTTTCCAAGCCCTGGCTCCCTTCCAAGCCATCTGAGCCCCAGGGACACATTAATTCATAGACACATTAAGGCGAGGCTGTGTGGGGCGAACATGCCAGCCCTGCCTAAGTGCAAATGGCTGAGTTGCTCACCTCAGATCACCACATCAGGGATCAGAGCCTAAGGCTACTGATGCCCTACACCCTTCTGCAGCCCCACCTGCTGAAACCACGAGCCTGCCCAGGAGGGCTAGCGGGGATCTGGGAGGGCTCTGCCTCACCGGTCACCGGGCCCTCCAGACAGCACGTCTGCCCGGCCACAGAAGGTCTCAAGAGCAGGACTCCTGCTGAAGTAATTCACTTATGCATCTCCTACAATGCCTGGTATGGTGTCTGGCATGTAATAGGTGCTCAATGTTGAATGAATGAATGAATGAATGAATGAGGGAATGAGGGAATGAATGAAATGAAGTTGTTGAAGGAAAGGGCTTCAAACGTGATTATTAGGCATTTATTGCTCTAGGCAAATGTAAATCTGGAGCTGTTGCCTCTCCCTGCCTCCCCCCCTCCCCCCGGCCCACAGTAAGAGCTGGCTAATCTGCCTCCAGACTGACGTTGAGTCTTGCAGCCAGTCCACAGACCCCATCACTTCCGGAACACGTGCTGCTGCTCTGGGCTTCAAAAGGCTACTGGGAGTGTGCACAGCTGTGTCATCTACTACTTTTTTTTATGTTTATTTTTGAGAGAGAGAGAGAGAGAGAGAGAGAGAGAAAGCAAACCAGGGAGGGACAAGCCAGAGAGAGAGAGAGAGAGGGAGGCACAGAATCCGAACCAGCCTCCAGGCTCTGAGCTATCAGCACAGAGCCCAACGCGGGGCTCGAACTCACAAACTGTAAGATCATGACCTGAGCCGAAGTCAAACACTTAATCGGCTGAGCCACCCAGGCGCCCCCTGTGTCATATACTACGATGAAAGGTACAGGAGGACTCAGGTGCTTGGCCTGGGGTCTCTGCTTACCATCGCGGTGGTTCTCCTGGGCCGACGACTGGCTGCAGAGGCCCTTGGGGGCCAGGCCTTCACCCAGGGCTCCTCCCCAGGGCTCCTGCAGCCCCGGAGGCACGCTGTTGTTGCAGTTGTTGGTGGACAGGGCCAGCAGGGGGTGCCCGACCTGGGAGCTATATGGCTGGGTCTGTGTGGGTGAGCGCTCACAGGTCCTGGGAACTACACTTCTTGAAGGAGGCGGAGGGGTGTCCACGGGCTCTCCCTGCTCACCCAGCCTGCTGGGCCTGGCCAGGGCCGCCTTCCTGTGACACACAGGCGAGGTGGTCTTCCTTGAAGACGGAGGGGTTGGCACCCAGCCTCCAGGGGAGAGGGGAGAGATTGGCTGCTGGGCCCGGTGCAGGGCAGAGGGCTCTGCATGGCTCTGTCGCAGGGAGGACGCAGAGACAGCCTCCAGAGACTCATGGTTTTCTACATCCTGGGCTTGTCCGCCTGGCGCCGAGGACCCCGGCTTCACGGAAGACGCCGGGGCACAGGCTGACCTGCACAGAGCCCTGGAATCCACCGGCTGAACCCAGTGATTCCCCAGCCCGGGGCCAGCCTGCCACTGGGATCCCAGGGAAGCCCTTTTAGATTCCAGGACAGGACGCGTAGGGAAAGCGTCTCCTCTGGGAAACAGAGTCCCGTCAGGCCATCCTCTGCCTTCTTTCACCTCGGCTGCAGCCTCCACGTGACCAACCCCAGGCAGGCAGTGGGGGGCCTGAGGGCTCCCGGGCGGCTGGGATTCAGCCTTCCGGAACGACCTGGGGCCTCCGCGAGGCCTGGCGGCCCGCGGACGGGGGCTGCTGCCTCGGGCCGGGCCGCGGGCCCTGCGGGGCTGCGAGGCCCCAGCCTCCTCGCTGTCGGTCCTGCAGCTGTCCGAGGTGTCCGTGCTGTCCAGGGCGGAGTCCACCTCGTCGGGCCGCGCCGAGTCTCCGATGTGCGTTTCCCGGATCCATTCCGCGTGGAGCCCCGGCTCGGCAGGGAAGAGCCTGAAGGGAGCGCTCGGGCCCTGAGAGCTAAGCGGCTCCGCCAGCACCCCCGGCGCCCCACAGCCGCCCTCCCGGAGGGCCCGCGGGTCCGGGCTCGCCTTCCCCTGGGCGGGCCGTCGGTCCTCGACGCGGCTGCCGCAGTCTCGGCACTTCCGCGGCGGCGCCGGGACGGCCCCCGGGTCCAGCCGGCCCCCAGGCCTGCAGAGCGCCGCTTCGCCCGCCGCCCCGCGCGCGCCGCCCGCGCCGGTGTAGTGCGCGACGTCGGGCTTGGAGCGCAGGGCGCCCTGAGCCGCCGCCCGCAGCGCGCAGCTCCGCGCCTGGCGCTGGCGCTGCTGCAGCCGCTCCAGGTAGCGGGACTCGGCGTCGCGGACCGACTCGTCCTCAAAGCGGACGCGGGACGGGGAGGGGCCCCGCTTCGGCCACTGCCCGCTGCTGGACTCCCCGCTGGAGGAGTCACTTGTGTTCCCGTTCTGGAGGTTGTCTCTGCAGGCGAAGGTCATCCTGGGGTCCAGGGCTGGACTCCTCCGGCCATCTCTGGTTGGGGGGGGGGAGGAGGAAGGAGGAGACAGGTGACAGGCAGAAGATGCGGCACCACGGGGCACAGACTTCCACGGTGCTCCGTGGTCACTACGACCCCACAGTGACCCCACCCCGTGTTCCTGGGGAGTCAGGCAGGCAACCGGAGTGGCTTCCACGCCCATCTTGAACCTGACACAGGGCGCTCAACAAAATCAACAGGAGCTTCTTTACTTTTGGCTTTCCTTCCGTTGTCTGGCTCAGCTTGAGTCAAAATAAATCATTACATTGAACACAGGATGTACAGAAGGATGATAGCAAAATCCTCATTGTGTGTGTGTGTGTGTGTGTGTGTGTGTGTGTGTGTGTGTGTGTGTGCACTCGCTCAAGAGGAAGTGAGCTTGGCGTTCACAGGCATCTGGTAGTGATGAATTCTCCCAATGCTATATTTGTTATAAAGATTTACTAGGAAGAGTGAATTATATAGGTCTCTACACAGACTGTGTGGGACCCAAAGTCAGGGTTTCTACACATTCTTGCTCCCCAAAGTGTACACTCTGGGTTTCTAATCATCTGGTTAGACAACATTTAGACAGAATGACACCAGTGTTTCTCCTTGGACTCTCCGTCTTGTCTGTCCCAGCGTCCACCTTCTGTACCCGCCCTCCTCAGCCCCTCACACACTCAGAAAAGCTGTGAGGAGGACAAGTATCTGCCAGGAAGAAGCTTCACACTCTGCTCACCAACCTTTGCTCTGGGAAACGCTGTGCTGGCGGTCAAGTCCTGCCCGCTCAAGAAAACACCTACCTACATATCACACTGGGAGCCTGCTGGAGCCAAGACATCCGAGTTTCCTGGCATTTCCTATCAAAGGCCACCTAAGTAGGGCTCTACTTTCCCTTCCTTCTCCCTACAGTGGCGTCCCATCAGTCTACTGGTAAGTGTTTGGGACTCACACCATTGCTCTCATTTATCGCTTCTTTATCTCTCACACTGGACCCCTGCCTTGGGTCCAGTTCCCACTGCCTCCTGTCTGTGGGTCCTTCTGAAGCACAGCTTCATCACACCATCCCCCAAGGGGGCAAAGGATCAAGTTCACCGTCTTTATGGTAAAAACGGAGGCCCTCCACATTCCTCACTGCTTTCCTCCCCAGCTCTGTCCCCCACCCCCACCTGTACGGCCACTAGGCTTCCTGCCTTGCGCACCTCATGCAACACTCTTGTGTCAGATACTGCAGACTTTCTTCTTGACCTGTCTGCATTTGAATCCTATTTGTTAAGTGTTACCTGATGTACAGACACCGCGTGTGTTGGTTAATTTTATGTGTCAACTTCATTGGTACCACGGTGCCCAGGGACTTCATCAAACATTATTCTGGATGTTTTTGTGAAAGACATTTTTGAGATAAGATTAACATTTAAATTGGTGGACTTTTAATAAAGCTGATAACCCTCCACGATGTGACTGACCTCATCCAATCAGTTGACACCCTTAACAGCACAAACACCAATCCTCCCTAAGCAAAAAGGAACTCTGCCAGTAGACTGCCTTTAGACTTGAGTTACTATCTTCCCTGAGTCTGAAGCCTGCCAGCCTCCCGTGCAGATTTTGGACTTACCATGCCTCCATGATCACATGAGTCAATTCCTTAAAATAAATCTCTTTCTCTCCATATATATATATGTATGTATATATATATGTATATATATATACACACACACACATGTATGGAGAAATATATATATCTTCTGTTGGCTCTTTCTCTGATGGTTCTTTCTCTGAAGAAACCTGACTAAAACACCATGATATTATCTCCTTCCTCTGAACACCTGTACCGCTCATTTGTTATTACAGACTCACAAAACGTTAGTGCTGGATGGCACTGCCATGACCACATGGTCCCTCTCTATTCCTATAACGGAGGGGCCACAAAAGACCAGTCCCAGGCTGACGGGCACCTGAGCAGCTAGAAAGGCAAGCTGTGGATACTCTTTCTCCTTCAGAAGGAGCTGTGAAAATAGAACTAGACACTGACCATGCTGGTGGTCAAGTCCTATCTAGGGACAGGAGCCTGGATTTTAGGGACCTGCTACTTTCTTCCAAGTACCCAGAAGTGTGCCTGTATACACAACTACCTATGCTGGCATACTTCATGTGTTATGTTACTGGTTTTAGTCCTCAAAGTGTCTACAAAGTCTTTCCTACCCTTACCTTCCTTCTCCTCTCCCCTCCCTCTCCCCAGAGAAGTGAATTCTCCCACATTATACTGTACATAGCACATAGCTTGTCTAGACACTCCCAACAACTTATTATAATAAAATGTATGTTAGTGATTAGTGGATTTACTAATCCTTCCTCTAACTAGATGCTTCAGTGGTTCAGGAAGAAGGATGCCAGTGCTTTCAAAAAGGCTGTCTTAATATGAGTTCCTCCCTCACCAAGTTCACAGCTGCCCACGGAAGGACAAATACGGTTTGCAATCAAAAGGAAAGGCATTCAGATAACAGCAGGAAGAAGCCATACATGCTTAACAATTACTATTAAAACATGCCAGCCAGTGAGAAGAGTGGCAATTGAACTGCTGACATCTAAACCTATTCATAACATTTACTGGACTGGACAATGGGTCCCTTCCTGGGTGTGCTCTGTGTATGGATAAACGGCATTGTGTGTCTGGCTCAGGTGAACATGACCTGTGCCCTGGGGGTGTCACTGGCCATTCCTAAGCATCTACTCCCTCTGTGCCTTGACAAAGCCACTGACTAGCCTCACAATCCAGATGGATTAGAATGGTCTGGATTGCTGAGGGAGACATATGATGTATAAAGCCTCCCCTTTGGAATCAAGGGGTGGTCTGAGAGGTTAAATTGCTCGAGACTGATTCTCTCCAAAGCTCCATGGGAACCAGTTATGGCTGAAAGCGTAAGGCACTCCCTCACCCGTGCCACGCCAGACAGACAAGAGGCTCAAGCCTTGGACCCCAGGCCTCTGACTGCAGAGGGGAGGGGCTGGTGGTCACCTAACTGTGAGTGCTGAGCTGACAGGATAAAGCTAGGGCGAGGTTCCGCCATGCCACAGCACTGTGTCCCCACCCCTGGTGCATACTAAGGTGGGGGTGAGCACTTGAAAATCATGCAGCTTACAGTGCCACAGTGCAAGCACTGGGGGCCTCCCTGGAGGCTGAGGCTAGGTGCTCAGTAAATGTTTACCCTGCCCTAGGAGGCAGTTGGGGATGGGGGCTGCACATCTGCCGCTACTCCTGACTCCAGCATTTTCTTTCAATTCGCTCTGCTCCAGGAGGAATTTCTTTTTTTAAAGAACTACTGCTAAGCAACTGGATCTTCCTACTTTGAGACCAGAGCAGAGCCTGTGCTTAAAGAGCTGCCTTGAGGAATCCTGCAGAGCTGTCCGTCATCCTGTTTTCTGGAACTCACACTCAGGCTGCGCCAATTTATCCATTAGGCACAGCAGCCACAGTGCCTATGGGCCGTGATGCTTCCAGGGACCCATGAAAATGTTTTCATTTCTCTTCGAGTCAGAAGAAAATAAACTCTTAAGTCCAAGAAAACATACAATACCTTTTAAACCAGCATGGTCATAAACTATAACTTTTTAACTTTTTTTATGGAGGAAGGCAGAGATGGCAAGAGTGCCGAGGACCCCCCAAAAGTCCTAACGTGGGTCTGCATTCAGAGAAGGGTTTGCAGCAGAGATGTGAGGTTCTTCACTAGGATCACCCCCGCCCCCGGTGAGAACGGTTCAGGGTCTCCCTGCTTGTCTCAACATGGCTAGGGAGGTCCCTGTGCTGGTGACAGTTTTCTGTTGGTGACTGTGAGGCACTGGAGCCCCCAAGCTCTTGCCCCTGAAGATCCCACCTCCACCTTCAGCCTCTTAGGATCCAAAGAAGGTGCTGGGGGACAATCACTCTGGTGGGGTCACTGGCTATGTGGTGTTCCTGGGTCAGCTCTCCAGAGCATTCTTACCCAGGAACGGGATGCTCTGGCCAGAGAAACAGCATCCCCTTCCCTCCCCCAGAAACAAGAGGCGCCCCACTGAGAAGAAGCTCCAACCCCCCACCTCCACCCCTGCACACACACAGGCAGGATACCCTGGCTGCCAGGCCCACCCAATGCAGGGAGAGGCTCACCGGCGGCACACTGGCCGGCACACGGCATGCCCTCTCCAGGCCCCAGACGGCACTGCCCTGCTATGCTGTCAGGGTGTGGGCTGTACGTTGGGGGAGGAAGAAGAAAGCCCGGCTTTAAAAGCAGTACATCCCTAATCTAATAAGGGAGTCCAGGTGCCATCAGACGCGCCAGTGACCTTAACTTTTACATACAGGATGGTGAACTGAGTCATCCTGGAATTCATGCCAAAGGCAGAAATAACATTTTTGTTCTAAAAGGAGAAATGAAGGAGAGTCTGATCCCATAAGGTACCTTCAACCCCACTGCTGAAACCGGAGGCCTCTGGCAGCAGTGCTGGGAACAGGGCGCACAGGTAGCTGAGGGCCTGGGAGACAAGGGCACAGCAAACAAGGTACTTCCATAGCAAAGTGCCGTACCTGCAAAGTCCCTCAGGCTCCCTCAGCCGTCACCCCCTCGGGGGAGAAGCTTCTGGCCCAGGACCTGGAACCGAACTGGCGTCTGTGGGAAGGCCCCTTTCTGGAGGCCCGCTTCCTACAACAATGCTGTGCTCACCACACGGTCAGCGCGACCTACACGAGCTCTGCCCTCTTAACACAGCTGCTACCTGACACAGGCCGATAGCCCTCGGGGGTCGCCTTCCCAGGCCCTGCGTCTTGCTGCCGTGTTCTGCCCTGGGATTAGGAATTCCAACCTAGGTGTGCCTGTCCCCAAAATGGCAAAAGCCTGTGTTTCCGGGAGCTGCTCAATTTCTACATGGATTTGCTTCCAGAAAATGCAGCTACTGACACCTCTCTACCTCCTGGACAAGCCTGGCTGTCCATACGTGCCCTGACCACCTCCAGCCAGGCCAAGGATAAAGAAGGCCTTCTAGAGACTGCTCTGCCCGACCCCCACTCTTCCATCCATCTTTTACCAAGCTGCTCTTTGGAAGGAGTGATGCCCCTGGGCTGAGGGTTGGAGGGGGGAGGGGGCGCTCCTGCATCTGACTCGGGCCGGGGCCTGTGTGGCATCTCCGTGTTAACTCAGCATGGCTCTCCAGGGTGAGCTGACAAGCATAACCTTTAGAAGCATCTGCAGCAAGCCATCTGGCATTGAGGTTTCAGCTGCACCCTCTGAGGATTCACCAGAGCTGCCAAGTCAAAGTAATTCTTTTCTGGACACGGCAGCTGCTAAAGTGGGTCACCTTGCATTTCTATAGCATTTCTATGGCCAGGGGACAGCCTGACAAAAGGGAACATACTTTAAGGTTGGCGATTGGGGTTGTTATGAGCTGCTTGCCTAATCTGGGGAACAGGAAGTGTCCAAGAGCACATTTACACAGTCACATCTGTTTTGCAAATAGTCCTGCCTATTTTGAGGCTCCCCACCCCAACCTAAGTAACCTACAGAAAGTGGAGCGGAGGGCTCTGTGAAAGTCTAAGGCTCTAGGCTCCATATATATGCAGAGAAGAATAGTTAGGATGCTTCAGAGAAGCCATGCCCATTCCTAACTAGGCTCCTCCAACCAGAGTGAGACAGGGCACACGTGTGGAAAGAAAAGCTGTTTGGCACAGCTTGCCAGGATTTAGGATCTCCTGAGCCCCGCTCGTAGGGGTCACAATGACACTGAACTCAGAGGCAGGCCTCAGCCCTCAACTCATGCTGGCGTCATCTCAATGGCGCCATGACAGATCTTGGCCTTCAATGAGCGGGCTCAGCGTTCCCCATCAAAAAGCATATGGCCCCGTTCCACTGAGAACCCTCTCGCCCTCCAGTATCACACAGTGATGGAAACCAGCACACCCAGTGTGCCCATCATTGTGACAAAAGCACATATGTCCTGCTCGGGGCTGGCACAGTTTGGCATGGGCTGGCAGCCTCATGTAGGGCCCACCCAGGTACACTGACCCTGGGGCATGCACTCCACAGGCAGGGGGTTCCTGGAGGGGCTTGGCACGTGCAATGGCAGGCAGTGGTGGGGATGGGACGCCGCTCTAGGAGCAGCCACATGTGTGAAAGGCTGGTCTGAATGTCCTTGAAGTTGTTCTTTGCCTGTCTCTCCATCCCTAGTGAACTCACCCTCACCCATGGCTCTAGCATCATGGAAGCAGGGTAATGCCCAACTCTGCCGTTCTGACCTCTTTCCTCCTCTGAGGATCTTGTCCCCAGTGGCCTGATTAGCATTTCCCCCATTTGGAGGGCAACCTCCTCAAAGCCTGACCCTGCATGTAGACTTCATTCCTTGGCTAAGGCCCCACCAAACCTCCAGACACCAGTCAGCACCCTGGGCTTTGCCCCTGGATGCCTCCCCTTCTCACATTTCCTACCTCCAGTTAGCTAAATGATTACTGGTAAGAGGGAACACTCACATAATACTCGCCATGGCCCAGGCGCAGTTCTGAATACCTTACATGCACTGACTCAGGATTATCCTCACAACAATCTTGTAAGATTGGCACCATCACAATTCCCATTTTGCAGATGACAAAACTGAGGCACAGAGACTCCCCCAAAGGCACACAGCCGGTAAGTGGCAGAGCCTGAATTCAAACCCAGGTGTCTGGTTCCAGAGTCTTAACCATTTCTCTGTTGCTTCAGTCAACCTGCCCACTTCTGGCCCTTGGCAATCTCTTGTCTCCCTACCCTCCTCCCTATCACATCTCGCCAGGACCACCGCACAGTCTCCTTACTGCCCCGGGCCCCCAGATCCAACACATCCCTGCAGCCAGGACAGCTTTACTGAGATGCACGTGTGATGATGCTAAAATCCAGTAGCGGCTCCCCGCTATTACTGGAGACAGCTAAGTCGTTCAGCAGGCCCGCGGGCAGGCATGACTGGCCCCCACTGAGCTTTCCGGCCTTCACGCCACTCCCTCCTGTCCCCTGAGCTCGGTCTTTCTGCCCTGGAACGCTCACCGGGCCTCCATCTCTCCAGTGGAGACACATGTCCCTTCAAGCCCCAATTTAGAAGCCACGTCCTCTGGGGCCTCTGATGTCCATCCCAGGTGGAGGCACGGGCTTCCTGGCCGACATGCACACCCGCCCTCTCCTACACCACAGCCCACAGCACTGTATTGACTTGTTTGCCTGTCTTTCTCCCTGGACACCATGACATCTGTACCTCCCCGCCCAGGGAGCTCAAATTATGCGTCATTCACCTTCGAATCCTCCATATTTGACCCTCTGTAGGCCCTCAGTCAAGGTGTGTGTTGGCCGACCAAATGAATTAAATCAAGTGCCTAACATGCGAAACACACACATGGGGGGTGGTGAGCAGCGGCATTTGAGCTGGATCTGACCTCTTTTCCTGGCCACGGACCTCCTAGGCCAGCTTGGCCAGGGCCCCACTCACCGGCTGCCCTGGGCGACGGCGGGCCCGATATCGTGGCTGGCACGGAGGGGCCGGGTCCTGGCCTTCATGCGGGCACGCTGCAGCAGATGCTTGGCTTCCTCCTGCCTGGGGCTCAGCATGGACTCCGGCTTGGGACCAAAGGTCCTGCAGGGTGGCACATGGGCCAGAGCAGGCGGGGGAGGGATCAGAAGAAAATAACACGGATTAGAAGGGCTTTAACAGCACTGAGTATGGCGGTGCCAGAGAGGGCCGTGCCTGTGCAGCCTCCTTGTCCAGCCCCCACACAGAGGGCACTGGCCTGGGGCCTCGGCTCTGGGCAAGGGCCCTGAGTATCTCTGGACAGGGCCAGGGAGCCAGTCCACCTTGGAGAGAAGATCTGCTCAGGAGGTGGAGGCAGAGACCCCAGGAGGCTCTAAGAGGGATAAGGGAGTCTCCAGATTATTCTATTGTTCCTTCCCCGGGCAGGCAGCCCGAGTTATCTGGAGGGACGGGGGAAAGGCCCGGCATGTTGGACTGGGTCTGTGCCCAGCCAGATGGTCTTTACACACATCACCTCCTTCTCTCCTTCTGCCTCTCTCTGCACCCACACGTACCCATGCAAGCCCCCACCACAGACACGAGAAGTCAGGCCTCAGCCCGTCATATTCTGCTCCTTTCAGGGGAATGACATTTCTATAAATCCTGGTGATTGCTTGCCTCAGTCCCAATCCAAACCCGTTAGGCACCGGCTCAGGGCTGAGAGAAATTAAGCTGGACCCACACCAAGTCAGCAAATGGCTCGATTTTCATAATAATAAGGGTCTCTCCCAGCCCTCCCCACCTACCAGATGTGTGGCCTCCCCAGCCAGTCCAGGGCTGCAGAAAAATGACAGCGGCCCTTTTGCAAAGCTGTCTCACAGACAGTGACATACAGCCAGCGCCAGGTTACAGCAATAACAGCAGCCCCGCAACCTCCCGCTGACAAGCCATTTCTCTCCACGGGGCTCCCTCTCCCCAGCCAGGCTGGCCCAGGGCAGGTGCGCTCTCCACTTGACAGATGAGGGTGCTCCGCGGCAGAGAGGAACATTTGGCATGTTGCTCAAGGTCGAACATCAACTGAGAGCAAAGCAGGCGACAGCCTGCCCTGCTGCTTCCAGTATCCTGTTCATACCCTCGGTCTCCTTCCCGCCTCCCCCGCCCGGGCCCACCCCCCCCTGTTCCATCCCAGGGCAGGCTTGAGAATTTGATGTGACTTTGGCCTCCCCTGTCCTCACTGCCATATCCGTGGGGGCTGTCCTCACCAGGAAGGGTCCACAAAAGGCAGGTAGAAGCTCAGCCAGGCCTAGATCTCAGACTGTAGCGCCCTAAATCCCTTGTGTTACCCACCTCGTATGTCACCAAGACAAAGGGGCCTGGGCTGGGAGGGGAGGTACCAAGTGGTTTCCTGGATGATGGATGACAGATGTGAGTGGAAAATGGCATAGCTCTGAGGTGTCCTTGGGACATCCTTGGACAGACAAGCTCTGGGCAGTTTATGGTCCTTTCTTTCTCTCTCACTCTCACTCTCTTTCTCGTTCTCTTTTCTTTCCCTTTGCCTTTGCCTTCCCTTCTTTCTTTCTTGCTCATTATTTGCACCTAACCTTGCTTTGGGGCCCAAGGCGGGGAAAAGAGCTGCCAGAATAAAGGCACCATCTGTGCCTATGAACCCTGGCAGGGCCCAGGCACAGTTCTGGAAGCAGGAGGGTTTACTGGAGTGCCGTGAAGGCGAATCTCCGGGCCTGCAGCCCCGTGAAGCCTCCTTTGGCAGCAGAGGCCTCGCTGTGCACAGCTTCCCAAGCAGGCAGCTCCGCTGCGAGCAGCTGTGCTCCCTGGGGCTCCTGCTCCGACAGCAGAGATAATGAGGTTACCAGCCCGAGAGACGCCCCTGCAGCCGCGGGCCTCTGGCTGCCTGCCCGCACGCTCGGAGCCTTCCGGTGACAGCTGTGCTTCCGTGGCTGTCGGAGGGCATTTGTCACAAGACCTGGTGGGCAGGCAGGAGGGCCCCCAGGCAGCTGGCCAGATGCTGCCAGGATCGGCCTTGCCCCCAGGTTTTTAAGCCATTTTCCAGCTTTGCCGTTTCCTTTCTGCTCCCTCCACTTGGAGCTGTTAATTCTTTTTTTTTTTTTTTTTCCATCAGCCACCCCGCTTCGGTTCCTGGCAGACAAAGCTGCTTTCTCCACTGATTAGAAAAGCAAGGCTTTTTAGGCTCCTTAAGGCATCCATGCAGTAACGAGCTGAACAGGGAAGGGAATGGCAGCCACCTTCACAGACTGCAGTCAAGGTCAGCAGGGTAGAAACTCCTGGCTCTGAGCAGCCCTGTGGAGGGGGAAACGGTCTTCTCCCAGGAGGCGGGGGGGCAGGGAGCCACAGTGCCGTGGGATGCCGAGCCTCTCCCAGCCGGACTGCCCGCCTCCCTCCCGCATCCATCACTGCGTCACACTGTGCTGGTCCCCCCAAGGGGCGCTCGCCCTGCCAGGCACACAGGTTCAGACTCTCCCATCTGAGGGAGGCTCTCCAGTCTAATCCGGCCCTGGCCTCTGCCAAGGGCACACAGTCCCAGAGACAACCCCTTCCCATCATGGGCTACACCCTACAATCTCAGCTCCCACAATTGTGAAAACTTCCTGGAAGGGCTGGGGCAGGCAGCGCAGGGCTACACCAAGGCAACTCCATCTCAAAATAACAGCTCCTGCTACTCTCTTGAAAGCCTGCCGGTCAGATGCATTCGCTCAGCGGGTAGGGCATGGGGGTAAAGTGGCTGGGTCCTTCTCCCCCCGGGCTTTAGTCTCCTTGTCTGTAAGGAGCGAGAGTTGGATAGGGAGAAGACTCGCACCCGCTACCTGTGCGTCGGGGGCTGCCCGCGTAGTCTGGCACACCACAAGGCTGGGGGCGGTGGGGATACTGAAGTCCTCTCACTGGGGGGGTCCACACCACAGATGCTTGGCCACCAAGGAGCAGCAACACCTACCCGGAGCTAATTTGGGGGGATAACCGTTGCTCCACATGAGGATTCTGGCCCTTCCCTCTACCCCTCCAACAACCAGTGTCCCAGGCTGATTTCAAGGACTCAGGCAGCATGTGGCCCTCATCTGGCCTGTTCATCTAAGCCAGTTTCCTGGTGGACAGACAGGCTTAGCTCCGACCTCAGCTCCCCTCAAGGCCAGACAGGTCGAGGTCTCGAGTCAGGACGGGCACCATTCCTCGCCTAGCCAAGGAGGGGGGTCAACAGGACAGACTGGCCTCTTTCTGCAGCCATCATAATCCTGGATTAAAGTAATAAGCTCCAGCAAGTCTGGGTCTAATAACCCTTTCATCCCAGGAACATGAATTAGGGAAATGATTTGGACTATAAAGATATCCGATGTTTCCTAGATTCCAGGATGCAGTGGGTAGAGGGGAAACGAACAGCTTATAGAACACATATAAATCTTTTTCCCCAGCAATTTTTCCACCTTTGTATATCATAAAGCCTCTAGATGACCAAGGATCGAGCTCTCCTGCTGCTACACTGTGTAGTTTCCCGAGTGAGGGGAAGAGAAAAGGTGGGCCTGAAACTGATTCCTGACTGTGCACGCCATGAAGGCAGGGCGGTTCCCTGGAGGCACGATCACAGCCACCTTCTCCCCAGGGCTGCAGGACACGGACAGGCTGCAGCCACAGCACTGGTTAAAACGTGGTTCTGGGGCAGCCTAACCGGGCTCTCGTTCTAGGCTGTCCCCTACGAGCCGTGTCACCCTGGCAGGTTACTTTAGGGTTAAGCCTCAGTTTCCTCATCTGTTAACTAAGGGCTCAGCTAAGTGAGCTTGAGCTCCTTAAAAGAACTTCCCACAGAGCCGGGCACTGGGTAAGAGTCAACCGGGGTTAGCAATCTTACTACGGCCGTACTATTATTTTAAGTCACCCTCGCCCCCTTATGCACAAAAGATGGAGTCCCTGAACATGAACTGGAATCCCTGCTGAAGAGATCACCTTGTGGTCGTCTGCAAAGGGAGGTAAAGCCATCTTGAGGCTCAAGAAGGCTTGGTGGTTTTGTTCCACACAGCCGTTGATAGGGCTTCCCAGAAAAGGCGCTTTCCAATCAGCGGGGAGCCAAAGGAGACCGGGAGCAGAGGGAAGCTGCTGCCCAGATAATAAACAGGTGCTTCTCAACAGAGAAGAGCTGGCTTCCTTCAGAATGGCTGCTGTAGGATATGTCTGCCTTGTGTAACACCTCTGAAAGGATCTAGATGGAGGCTCGCAGAGCTTTCTTAAGATGCCAGCTTCTTATCTGGGGTCAGTAGAGTAGCTGGCTTTGCTCCTGCCTTCTTGAAGAAGGTTAACAAGGGGCGTCTGGGTGGCTTAGTCGGTTAAGCGTCCGACTTTCACTTAGGTCATGATCTCGTGGTTCGTGGGTTCGAGCCCCGCCTCGGGCTCTGTGCTGACTGCCAGCTCAGAGCCTGGAGCCTGTTTCAGTCTGTGACTTCCTCTCTCTCTGATCCTCCCCTGATCACACTGTCTCTCTCTCTCTCTCTCTCCTAGAAATAAATAAATAAATAAATAAAATGTTTAAAAAAATTAAAAAACAAAAAGAAGGTTAACAAATTCCCTTTGGGGCTGCCCCTCTGGTCAGCACCACCTGGCCTCAGTGTGTGGAGACAGGTGTCCGAGACACCCCCAAAGAGTGGGGAGAGTGGCTGGCTCAAGTCCGGAGGCCAGGAAGGAACGCTTCCTCTTGCTGAATTTCAGTCTGCCCCCCACAGACGGTCTAGGGTAATTTTCTACAGCCTCAGTATTCACAAAGATTGGGACCATAACGAGAATGCGTGGCGTGTATGTGATGAAGTAATGACATGGCAGAGAGCTCCAGGTGGCACAGGCTGTGCACTAGGGCTTCAGCATCAGTGTCCTTCCTTCACCCAGGACTTAGAGCACTAGGTGATCGGGAGCACAGTAAGCATTTGAAAACACTGGTGAGTGGTTCAACTTTTCTTTTTAGTTTTATTCTTGGTGGGCTTGAGAGTGCTAAGGGAGCTTTCCTCCAGTTTTCCTTCATGTCTGTATATCTTTTTTTAAAAAGTTTTTAATCTTTATTTACTTTTGAGAGAAAAGGGGGGAGAGGGGCATAGAGAGAGGGAGAGAGAATCCGAAGGAGGCTCCAAGCTCTGAGCCGTCAGCACAGAGCCCGATGCGGAGCTCAAACCCACAAACCGCAAGATCATGACCTGAGCTGAAGTCGGGCACCTAACCGACTGAGCCACACAGACACCCCCATGTCTGTATATCTAAGTGGGTGGGCAGGATGGCGGATGGCTGGGGATATGCAGACAGGCTGGCTCTGCCACCCGGAATTACCCCCTTGCTTTGGGGTGTCCTCTGGTACACCGGTGGCCCTGAGCATCCTGGGGTTTTGCAAGAATGGCTCTTCTCCCATGCTCACTCCCAGGACCCTTCAGGCAGCCCCTGATCCTAGGGGCCCAGAAGATCCAGAACCGGACCAGTAAGCTCGAGCGAGCGCCAACCCCTCTCACCAGCTCTGTAGCAGGGCACCAGGCCACAGGGCACAGCAACAGCCCTGCACTGTCAGAAAATGCCATGGTCCTACCATGGAGGGGGTCGGTGCGGCGGGAGGAAGATGGTTAAGTCTCTCGTTTCTGACTGCCCTACTTACAATCTAAATTCCAAAGCTCTCCATTTATGGAGAGCCAGCCCCCCGCCCTGGATGCTGACGGTATTCCACCTCACCCTTCTCGGAAGCACTCCTACAGGTCCTGCCCCACCCTCACCCCCACCCCCATGAGTCCTCTCCTTTCCATAGGGATCCTAGCAAACCCACCTACACTCGCGCACGTGCGCTTCAGCCAGATGTTTTCCGAGCGCCTGTTCCGTGCGGCTACTTGGCCCGTACTGGGTCCTGGAGATAAGACCGGCACAGTGTTTGCCCCAAGGAGCTGCGGGAGGAGACCCACCTGCAACATCTACGGCCGAAGCCGGTGCAGGCAGAGAAGGCGGTGGGCACGGCAATGGGTAATTCCCTCTGAAATTACCCACAGGCGTCGGTTCACAGGAGCCTCTCCCAAAACGCCCGTGAATATATTCACTTCTGAAAAGCTGGCGATTTTCTCAACCTGTGGGGCCGACCACTGGGGCCCCAGGCAAGGCCTCTGAAATTCTCGGGGGTTCCCTGCCTGCCTCCCTTTAAACCGGAGTCTACAAACTGCTTTGGAGCGGGGAGGTTTGACCTCTAGCAATCCCAACAGGGTGTGAGCTGCTGCAGGCTGGCACTCTGCCCTCTCTTTTCATGAAGAGGTGTGTGTCCTGAGACTGGGCTTCCCCTGAGCCTCAGCTTCTGAAATGGGCACGATTCTACCATGGGGATCCGGGGGGTAGAGGAGAACAAACAGCCTAGGGAATCCACTGAGTCTCCTTCATCGTTAGAGCACAAATAAAACACAGCCCCAGAGACCCTCTCTTGTCCACCCCCCCTCCCCCCCAGCAGAGCGACAAAGCCCTGCAGACACACTTGAGGATCTGGGCGGACGCACACGGAAGGTCCTGATTTGAGCCGGAGAACTCTGCGAAGAATGAAGAGGGCAGAGCTGGCCCTGGGCAGAGCACCTGCTTTGCTGTCCTCCCCACTCCTGACTTTGACGGGACATGTTCCCAGTCTGCCCATGAATGGGTGGCTGACAGCCTTGGCCCCGTTTGCCCTCTGAAGTGCTTACCTCCCCGCTCATCCTCTCCCCAAATCCCCACTTCCTGATCATCTCCACAGTGGCTTGGGAAGAAACAAGATCAGCCTGTGGAGCCCATCACCTCGTCACCTCCCCTTCTTTGCTTATCCCTGAGAACACCTGGCCAGCGCTGGGGGAGGCAGAGGACCCCCAGATCCCTAACTCAAGGGGGGCCTGTGGGGCGCAGAGAGGACAGCTGTGGCAGTGCGAGGTACGGGTTAGAGCGCAGGTTTCGGCACGAGGCAGCCCTGCGTTAAGTGAGGTATCCCACACTTAATAGCTCTATGTCCCTGGGCAAGTCATTTAGCCTCTCCCCAGAGGGGCCTCGATGTCAGTGAAATAGGATCAATCCACACAGCTGGTTATGAGGGTAAAGTGAGAATGTGGCACACGACAAAAGCTGTGGTCCTCAGCGACACCCTGTCCTCGCCCCTGCGTGGTCCTCTGGAGGGAAGGACAGACCTCTGGGATTTCCAGCTCTCTAGGATGGCCCTTAGCATGCAGGGTCCCAGCGCACTTCTGGTGTTCCCGCGGCACTCAGGTACCTCACCTCCAAGGCTCACTCTCCCTGTGATCCCCCCGCAACAGACGGCCCCCGGGGCCGGCCCCGGCAGACAGTGACTACAGTCTCGGGCTCTGCAGAAATCATCATTTCATGAGCTTGTCTTATCACCTTGCAAAACAGTGACAATTGTAGACAATTATAATTAAGTACACATGGATTAATGTGTATTTGATAATTAAATACACGTTGGAGTAACGTGAACTTAACGGCACTGATACTAAACCTCAGTGTGAAGCAGGACCATTTATCTGCACACCCTCAGAGGAGAGGACTCACTGCCACAGCGCGTCCTGAGCCACTGACAGAGGGCCATCACGATGCCCGGCCACGGCTTCAGAGCACTCCGCTGTCCAGGGCCCGGCGCCCCTCACAACATGCGCCAAGTCCCCAGGAAACAGGTCCCACGCAGTGCTCCTGGACAGAGAGTTGCATGCCTTGTTTCAAAAGTCTCTTGGGCCGGTTAGCTATAGAGATATGGCTTCAGAAAATCTACCCCACTCAGGGGACAGAGAGAGCCTGCTGTGTCTCAGGGACCCATATCTGCCAGGAGACTCAGAAACAGAACGAAATGAGGAGCCCTGCTCCAGGGGGCCTCAACACACAGCTGACCTTTCTCTCATCCTTGAACTAGACACGTTCCCTCCCCTCCGGGTCTCCTCAGCAGGGGCCTGACTGTATATCGGAGACAGAGGTCAAGGGTGCACTCTGAATGACCTTCCAAACAGACCAGAGGAGGAAGTTCCCCCTGCCAACTCTGTGCCCAGATATGTGCTGGGCATAGTCCGAAAGCTAAGACAACCTCCCTCCACACACTCACGCCCACACCCGCCCATCAGATACACACGTATCACACGGTACACGTATACGCGCACACCCATACGTCCTACACCTGCACACGTACACTCGAGCTGAACCCTACGGTGCTGCAGATGGCCTGGCAGTTTAAATCACAGTCTAGAAATTGCTGTCCTGAGGACTCTGCACAAATGCCATCTCCGCACAGGGCTGGGGGGAGAGTGCCTTCTCTGCTATGGTTGTGGTTCTCTTTAACAACAGGTATTTTCATCACTCAATAGCCAACATGCAAGCTGGGAGCTTCGCCCTCTCCTCTCAGTAGGGACCTCTGGACAGAGGCGCTGGCGGCAGCACCTTGCAGCTAGGCCTCTCCCGGCCCCGGAAGAAAGGCTGTGAGGGGCAGTGGGCAGCAGCTGCCACAGGAAAACAAGGCACCCTCTTTGCCTGCTCAGCTGCCTTCTCTACAGGCTCCCTGGGGAAGGGGGAGGGAGAGGGAGGACCACAGTCCTTTCTGCCGTCACACCCCTCCATGCCACAGCCGGGCTACAGGGAGACCTGATGAGAGGCAGAGGACAGTGCCATGGAGGCAGAAGAAGAGCCCTGGCAGAGCGGCGTCAACTATGATTCCAAGCCACACATAATGAGGGATGAGGGAGCCAGACAGCCCCCTGTCCACCAGACCCTTGGCCAAGGCCACTGCAAAGGCCAGCAGCCAAGCAGAGCTGGGTCACCTGAATCTGGGCAGCCCTCAATTTGTAAAAGCAGGACCAAGGAAGACCCCTCCCCATTTTCTGGAGGGGAGGTCAGATGAAGTGGAATTGAATTTATGCACAGACTGGCCTGGTAATGAAGAAGCAACAGTTCCGACCTCTGCCCTCCACAGAAAGCACGAGACCCTCGGCGAGTGACGTCACTGCACAGCTAGAGAAACGGAGCATCTCCAGAGCCTGGCACTCCCAAGCCAGGAGCTCGGCAAAGACTGAGGCCAAGGCCAACCTCTGAGCAGGTGCCAGTGGCAGCCACTCACTCCCACGGAGCGCATGTCCTGTGGGTCAGGACACTACCCAGGTCAGAAAGTGGCCCCCTGCCCCGACCATCCCAGTGTGCTAGGTCCCCGAGCCCCTGGTGGAAGGGATGTCACAGGAGAGGCTGGAGGAGGTGAAATGCTTTACAGGAGCCAGCACCCGCACTGGGTGGGAAAGGGACCGTGGGGTAAAAGCTCTGCTTTTGTGTACTTTCCCTAAGGATTTTCCCAACTCTTTTCTCATGTTAGCCTCAAGACAATCCTGCGAAGTCAACCAGACAGATACTCTTTGGGCCACTTAAAAGATAAAGGGACAGAGCCCAGAACAGGGGAAATGACCCCCAGGGAGGCAGAGCGGGTCGTTGGTACCCTTTGGCACCGTGCCCCACACCCAGTGGTTCTGCTTAAGCGGGAGCCGGGCACCAGTGTGCACTGGGGGTGACCGGCACGTTCTGTGGGGTCTCAGCTATGAAGACCCACGGTGGCCCACGGTGCGCCGGTCTGCTGGTGCGGCTTCCTCCAGGGCTCCGGCGGCCCGGGTGCCAGGTAAGCAAGGGGACCCCAGCGAGGAGGGCAGGAGACGAGGTGTGCACCCTGGGCTCTTACCGGTTCTGGTCTGAGTCCTGCAGGGAGATGCCTGAGTCCCAGTCCACGTCCCCTGCCGGCCGTTCTAGGACGCAGAACAGAAGCAGAGATAAGGGCAGAGCCAGAAACCGGGCTCGCGGGGTCCGCTTACCGGACACGGAGAAGAAAGTCTTCTCCTCGAGCAGTTTACTCCCCAGGTAAATTCATCTCTACTCCGTGCCTCAGCCTAAGAAGGAGAGGCAGGGCCTGTCACGGTGACAGCTGGCAGGCACCGCCATGGGCCCAGGGGACCGTGTGGGTCCTGTCAGGCTTGGGGTGAGGAATGGACCTCGGGGAGGGAGGAAGGACACAAAGGAGGGCGCTCTCGGCCCGGACACGTACACACCGCAGCAGAGAGCCGCCCCCGGACAGCCCGCCTAACAGAACAGTTGACCTCTTTGTGGGTAGGCTTTCCCCCAGGAGGCAAGGAGGTCCCCTGGGAGCTGAGGGCAAGTCAATGGAGGGAGGTGCAAAATGCCACCAGCAGGGCTCCGAGAGAGACAGAAAGGGCAGAAGTCATGGTAGCCGCCACCCCAAGCACAGAGGGTGGCCTCCAATTCCTCTGGGAGTCATGGGGTCTTCAGCAGGCAGGTAAAGAATCTAGGTCAGAGCCAAGAATAAGAGGACTTCTTGACGAATTAGGTGACGGGCAGCTGTGCTCTTCTCCCCTTCCTGCCCCACCCCTCTGCGGGTGCCCTCCTTCCCCCTTGTCCCCTCCTGGACTCCCTCCTTCCGCCCCCGCCCCCCAGCCCTACACAGTGAGCCCTACCTGGTGCACCTCTGTCCTGGGATGGAGTCCAGGCTGGGAGTCCCACCTTGGAGGGGCCTTGCCTCCCAGCGCTTAGCATCTCCTGCAGCAGAAGGCGGTTCCTCTCCACCCGGTCAGACAGGGACAAGGCACTGCCCCCAGTGCCCAGAGCCCCCAGGTCTCCAGCTCGCCAGGGCCCCCCGAGCAGGGCTGCCCTGGGGACAACGTCTTCCTCAGAGGTCAGAGACAAGCTGTCCAGGTCTCCCCCTGTAACTAGATCATCCTGAAGGGCGTATGACCTTCCTTTCCTCAGGTTGGCCATGTGGGTGATTTTGTTGCAAGGACCAGGGCCCCCAGGCCGGCCCGGGGTGACTCTGTGCATAGGGCTCTCTGGCAAAGAGCCAGCCCTGGAAAGCAGGCTCCTCTCATCGCCTGGTGATGCCCACGCTGCTTCTGGATGCCACGGGCTCTGCCCATCCCAGCACTCAAGCCCAGGAGAAGGCGGCCTGGGCGGTCTGGGCACCCCATCCCTGGCAGGTTCATCCTTGTTGACAACACTATTCAGCTGCGCGTGGGTCAGGTTCTGAGCAGAGAGGACCGCCTCAGCATCTGGCGGGGAAGACCCCTCTGACAGGGCCCCGGCTCCGCCCACCCTGCCTCGCCTGCATTTGGGTTTCTTAGATGGCTTCTCCTGAGAGGCGAGGCAGGGGCTCACCCCCTGTTTGCCTGACGTCATCTTTTCCTTCAAGGCCCTCACCTTGGACTCCAGCACAGAGGGACCTTGGAGCTGTATCCCCTGTGCTCTGGGGTGCTGGGGGGCCAACAGATTGGGTGTTCTGGCTTCCGGAGAGAAGGACCAGGGTCTTGGGAGGTGTCCGTTATCCAGCTGCGGCTCCGAGCCACTTCTCTCCACACCTGAGGTCATCTCCACGGAGCTGGCTGGTCGGCTCCCTATTTTGGTCCCCCTGGAGAAGAAAACAGACAGAGCTCCTGAGACCCACCACAGGGCCAGGAGCTCTAACACCCTCCTGGGTCCCCAAAGTGCCTTGGTATCGAGCCCTGTCCAGATGAGAACAACTTGGGGACAGACTTTGAAAAGTATAAATCATTGGATGGCACAAATAAGTTACTACTGAGTTTCTTCTTCCAAGTCTCAGGAGTGTTCTAGTTTTCTTACCCCCATTTTACAGATAGGGCACAACGCAGTTTCCAATGAAAGCCAACTGTGGACTAGAGGGAAAACACGGGCCAGATTTCCCAATCCCCAGCCTCGTACTTTGCTGATAAGTGACCTCAGTGGATGTCAACTTCTGCTAACAGTTAACATGCTCTTGCCTTTTTAAGGGAAGCCAGGGCAGAAGAGGGGCTTCCGGAAGATACCCCACAGGATCTGACCCTCTGGTTCAAGGTGCTCACCCGTGTACAAGCCCCAGGATAGCAGCATGGGGCTGTGCCCAAAGGGTGGCCACTATTGATCACTGACTCCTAGCCACGTGTACCAGGCAGGCCTGCAAGAGCTTTCACACGCTCTCAATTCTCACACACTCTGCTCACATGAGATTATCTTCCTCATTTTCACAGATAGAGAAACTGAGGCACATAGAGATTCGGTCATGCAGGTGCTAAAGGGAGGCCAGATTTGGAATGCAAAGCTTCTCCTTCCAAGGCCAGGGCTTTTGCAAAGCACTCAGTGATCAAGTGATCACTTACCCCCCACTCCCCTCATTCTGTTGACGAGAATATCCAGACTGGTGAGGTTACAGGACTTGCCAGAGTCACAAAGCTCCTCGGTGGCATGGTTGATGTCAATGTCATTCACAGGGAATGAAAGTGAGCACAGGATTTTATTTACCAAGGGGTTCAGTGCACACATAAAAGCTGTGACACATGCCCTGCTCTCTGAGAAAATGCTCGTTCTACACCATACATTTACATACATCTCACTTGAAGTAAGCTGCTTGTATAAAAATCCATATTTACATAAGTTATGAATTAGGAGTTAATTTTTCACTTCCTATATGGACTAAAAGTTCACCATAGAATTCTCCCAAATGGCAATTCCCTCTATAATCGTTTATTACCATTCGACTTTAACATGTTGCAGGAATGCACATACTTCATAAAGCAAAATATACACACGGTGCAAATGTCACATCAGCCTTAAGCCGGGGAAGTGCAAGGGGATATCTTCAGGTGGACGAGATCATTTCCTCCACTAGTTGATCTAGAATGTTACCAACTTTCTCTTGCAGCCCGGCTACCGAATCTTTTCTTGTAAAGTTCAGGTCAGAAAGCTGGGGATTCCAGCAAGAGGAAACGCACTTCCTGACCGGGGAGCCTCTGGAACCGCGACCCCGGAGAACCCGTCTTCCCCCCACGGGGCTCCACCGGGCGCGGGCAGCCTTCCGGGAGGCGCGGGCTCGCACTCCCACAGGCTGAAGCGGGAAGGATGCGCGGGGCGGCCTCCCCGCGCCCCTGCCCGCCCTCCCGGACCCCCTTCGCCCCCCCCGCCCCCCGCCCCCCATCCCCGGCTCCCGCCGCCCCGGCCGGCCCGGCGCCCCGCTCCCGCGTACTCACTGGGGGCCGCCGCCCGCGGGCTGGGCCGCCGCCGCCTCCGGCGCCCCCTCCATCCCGCGGAGCGGCGCGGCCCTGCTCCGGCCCTGTGCCCGCCGTGCCCGCCGCGCGGTGTGGGCTGCGGGCCGCCGCCTGCCCGCGGGGTCCGGGGGCCAAACGGGCGCGGCCGGGGCTGGAAGGAAGCGGCATGGGCTGCCAGTTCCCGGCTCTGCCCGCGCGGGGACAGGCCGGGCCGGGCGCGCCCCGGGCCGGGAGCGGAGAGAGGGAGCGCGGAGGGCCGAAAGGCGGGGCGGCGGAAGGGGCTGGAGGAGCGGGACCGTGCCCCCCCCGCGGCCTCCCCCCGCCGCCCTCCCCTCGCCGCCCTCTCGCGGCCGCGGCGGCGGGGGGCGCCCCGAGGGCGGGAGGGCGAGCGCGGCCGGGGCGGGGGCGCTGGCGGGCCGCCGCGGGACCGACCCCTGCGCGCGGGCCGGGCGAGGCTTCGGGGCGCGCGCAGCGTGGGACGCGGCGCGCGGGGCGAAGGCCAGGAAAACCCCGCGTTCCTCCCCGGCTCCCCGGGAAGGCGGGCAACTCCACGCCCGGGGGCTCGGGGAGGAGGCTCGGCGGTCCCGCGGGGAGCTGAGGAATGCCCTTTGTTTATTCAGCTTTTCCCGAGGACTCGGGCCGCGCTCCCCGAGTTGCCGGTTCCTCGGAGGTCAGGTCGCTTGTGCTTTCCAGACGCTCGCAGGGACCCGGAGCGGAGGCGGGTTCCCTCGTCCTGCCCGGGCAGGGGGAGAGCCTGGTCCCTGCATTGCCAGCCCCTGGGATAGGGACGGTTCTGAGTCCCCGGGACTCCTGGACAGACCTGGTCACTTTTTCCACACCTGGGAGCAAGTGGCAGCCAAGGGCTTTACCTGCAGCTGTGACCCAAACCAAAGGAGTTTTCTTTCTCTTTCCACCCAGAGGGAGGTAACAGAATCTCACCTGTTTCCAAACATTTCTCCACAAAGGACGGGAAACAAGAAGAGTTAGGACCCAGGAGATTCCAGAATCTCTACAAAGGGAAAGTGCTCATTCATCTTTCCTTCAGCTTCTCACTCGAGCATGGTTTGCTGTTGGTACCTGTGCACTGCTGTCGCCATCTGGGTGACAGGCGCGGGCACACTGAGGACCACACAGTGGGGGAGGGGGGGATGGTTTCCAGAGGAGGCCTGGCTCTGGAGTGAGCAGGACTTACCCTGCAGTATGTGGGGGCATCTGGGCACAAGCCCCCCAGGCCTGAGGGCAGCTGTTTGGGGAGCCGTGCTAGATGGGCCTTGGGCTGCTTTAGGAACCTGAGGGATCATCTGGGGCAAACGCTTTGTGCTAGGGAGCAGACCCAAGCTCACACAGCTCTCTCCTGTCAGGTGTCCAAAGTCTGGGACCCATGCTCCTGCATCCCCACCTCCCTCCTATTCCCAGAGCAAGCTGTTCCTCCCACAGGGCCCTTTCTGCTGCTCGCTAGTACTGATCACTTCATCCTACAGTGATGTGCCGCTTGTGGAGGGGGCCCTCCGCAGCCCGCACTGCGCTAAGCGCTTCGCATTCCTTATCTCGAATGGCAACTCTAAAACATGGGTACCGTTTATTCTCTCCTTTCTACAGATTAGGAAACTGAGTTAGGTGACGTCCCCAGGATCACAGATCTGGTAAGCAGTAGGCTTTCGAGAGCCCGAGGCCCTCACATCAACCGCACGGTCCAGTGCTGTCGCCAGCCTTCTGCTGCGCATGTTCACAGCGTGGAAAGATTTAGTTTAAGAAAATCAAAAAATTGTGAAATGCTGTAAGAGCAAAGTCATGCTGCCGCACAGGCTGGCCCTTCCTGTCTGGATACTTTGTGCCTCCCTTCTTCCTGTAGTCCAAGGTAAAGTCCTGTAAACCTTGCCGGACTCCTTCCTCTCTTCCATGTGTAGTGTCAAGGAAAACAGCAACACTGTTACAGTTATGGGGGGATTTCTATGAGCAAAGGTACTCAACAGAGGATCCTTTAGATCTTTACAAGAACCACACAAAGTCGGTATAGTACATCTCCACTTTAGGGATAAGGAAATGGGGGTACAGAGGAGTTAAGTGACTCGCCTGAGGACACACAGCTAGTACAGTCAGAGTCTGAATCCAGAGGCTCTCAGAGCTCAGACTCTTAGAGGTATCTTTATGACTCCTGCTCCCCACCCCCAGAAGTTAATGATCTGTGAGGCAAGTTTCTGAAGTTCCAGCAAAGCTTAATGTTTAAAGGAATCCTATTCCCCCCCTTTGAGATGCAAATAATCACCTTCAGTTTACTCATTAAATTTGTTACTTTACACTTAATGTAGGGGGAATGGGTGTCACATCTACATAGAGGTTTCAAAAGCCATCGAAAAAATACCAACAAGCAAATCCTCAGAAGCTATTAAATGATGATGACATTCACATCTGAGAGCAGTTCTTATTCATCTGGATTCTGTCTGGTTCAGCAAATATCTGTTGAGTTTCTACTACGTGCCAGGCACTGGAAAGACGAAATATAAGCCCTGTCCTTGAGGAATTTCTGGTCAAGTTGGGGCAGGGGAAGGGAAACAGAAACTTTCCATCCACGCGCTCCCCAGTCAGGCTAGCACAGGTGGTGGTATGGGTCTGCTCTCAGGAACGGAAGACTGAGCTGTGTGCTGGGCGGGAGGGGTAGCACAGAGTCAGGTCTCGGAGAAAGAGCAGGAGTTAGCCAGACGCAGGGGGAGGGGTGGGAGAACCATTTCTGTCAGAGGCATTTGCATACACGCAAGCATCCAGGTGTGAAACTGCCTGGCTTCACTGTTCTAAAGTGCACACGTTACACTGGAAAAGGTAAGGGCGGGGCTGAAGCTGCAAAGCAGGGGCAGCTCCTCCGGGGTCCAGGTGAGGAGCTTGGGTGCCTCCTGTGGAGCGGGAATCCCTAGGAGGGGGGCTACCTTGAGTGCGGCGCGTTTCTGGACTGGAGAACTAACTTCCATCCTGTGTTTCAGAGGCCGCCATTACCATTTTCTGGAGAGAAATGCAGGAGGAGGAGCACGATCACGCTAGGAGGTCGAGAGCAATCACACAGCCTTCTTCCCAAGGCCCGGACAACGAGGGAGCTGCCTTGAACAACCTGGGAAACCACCAAAAAAAAACCACCGTCCCAAGAAGCCTCCTCCCACTGAGGCTGGGTGAAAACACGGCCTCGGCCTCCTCCTCGCCTTCTCCCAACACGCTCTGAACACGCAGCTTGAATAAGGAGCCGTGTAGGATGTGGAAGTCGGGTTTCACTCAGGATGAAGGGATGGGTGAGAGACGGTCCTTTAAGGTGACACCATTAGGGGGTGAGTGGAGTGGGAATGGGCTGGAGGGACGCCTCTCCCGTCCCTCTACTCTACTGCCTGGAGGAGCTCGTCCAACCGGAAACCCCCATTCTGTGCCCGCCCCTGTCATGGTCATGAGACACATGGTCTCAACACTCAGGCCACCAACCCTGGCAGCAGCCTCTGGGGACTCTCGTCACAGCCCCAGGGCTTCCCTCAGGCCCTCCCTTTTCCTTCCAGAAGAGGCTCAAGAGAGCACTGGGACTGGACTCCCCTGTGCCTGCCTCTCCCCTGCTTAGAGCTCTCCCCCACCCCCCAACCCCTGCTTCCTTGGGCCTGTGCAGACTCTGACGAGACACTGGCGGAAGGTGGATTCCGAGGTCCGGCTCGGGAGATTCCGATTCTGTAGGCTGGAGTGAGGCCCCGGGGTCTGTCTCCTGATAGGCTTCCCAAGCGCTTTTCAGGCCCAGGCAGTTTGGAGAAGTGCGTGGTGTCCTGTGTGCAAATGCAAACCCCTTCGTAGGGCCTGCGGGCCTGCGGGTGTCTGCTCCCGGCCTGAGAGCCCATCCTGCGCGCCTACCTCACAGAGCTGTTTCCAGCGCCCCTCCCCCACGACGGGTCATGCTGATTCATGTCACCTCGCCTTTGCCCAGCCTTTCCTCCAGCCTGAAACCCCCTCTTCCCCCCACACACGTGCCGGCTTGGCCGTCTCCTCCCGAACTTCCACACAGCTCAGATGGCGCCTTCTCAGGAAAGCCTTCCCTAGGACCCTCCACAGTCCTCCTAACCTGGGTTACAGCGCCCTGGGCCCGCTGCTGCCAGACCATTTGTCACACTGACACTTCACAGAGCACTTCCTGATCCGGATCTGTGTCTCTGGCCCCTGACACGTGCCAGCCACATAAAATGTATTGACTAAATGCCAGCCGCTTAAAAGAAAGAAAGAAAAAATCCCTGTCCGGTAAGGATGTCTGACAGGAGAAGAGGGGGCGCTGCTTGCTTAAAGGATCAAGGTCACCTTCCAAAGGATTTGGCTCATTCTCTCAACTTGGCCAGTCCTGCCCCAGGCTCTGTGAGAAAGTAGGTCACCAGCAGGACCAGAACCAGCCCTCAGGCTTCCTGACCGACTCTCATTTCCACCCCATGTCCAGGCCTACTTGCCTCTCCCCTTCCTCCTTCTTTTCCAAACAGCCATTGGTCACCGACAGTGGTATGGGTGATAGACATCAATTCTAAGTGAGCCTGGAAATTTGGAGATAAATAGCTCCCAGAAGAAGAAATGGATGGGGGAGGAGAGAGAGCAGATGATGAGAGGGAAGCACAAACAGGGTGGGAGAGGATCCCAGAAACACACACAGGCAGCGTGACATTTGGGCACCTCCCAAGAGCAATCACCTTGTCATGCCTCTCTGCACACTCCAACACACACATGCGTGCACGGGCACACACACACACACACGGGTGCACACGTATGCCATGCTCCCCTATGCCGCACCTTTCTGAATGGACCAAGTCCCAGAGAGGACAGAAGCATGGTTCTTACCTGGCCTTGGTTAGTCTGAGCCACTGCCCCTAGCAGGGAACCCACCAGGGCAGGACAGGGACCTTCCTTGAAGATAAGGACTTAGACTTCACTGCCTTTGAGGCCCATTCACCCTACATCTGCCTTGATTCTGCCAGGCGTCTGTTCCTATGCCCGAGTCCAAACCTCAGCTTTTCATTTCATAATCCTGATCACAGGGAAATGACTGGGATTAGGAAAATATTTTAATACTCTCCCTCTTACCCTACCCTGCCTGCTTTGTGGGTGGGAGCATCAATATGAGGAGAGGGCATCTGGCTTTAACTTATCTGTCAATAATCACTATCATCATGGCTGAGTCAATTTTCTCACCTACAAATGAAAGGAGAAAGATATTGGAGGATGACTGAGCCCTGAAATCATGTTTGTGACAGTTTTTCATCTTGAGAAAAGACAGAGAAGTGCTCATAAATCTGCTAATAATTTGCTTAAGGCATACGAGAGATGATGAAGAAATATATTAGTATAATCTGGAAAAGTAATAGCCCAATTAGAAATAAGCTTTATACCAAAAGACATTTAGAAGAAAATTAATGGCAACATTGTTCACAGTACAAAATAACTGAAGACAATCCGAATGTTTATCAGTAGTAGAAAGGATAATTTTGGCGTATTTGTAAAATGGAGTATTAGATACCAATAAAAATGAACAAATGATAGCTACATAGAATAACATGGCTGATTCTTACAGGTCGTTGAGCAAACAAGTCAAAAAAGTAATAGATGGCATTAAACAATACATTCTTTAGAGACATACCATACATAGGTGGTCAAGCTAGTGGAAAGCAAGAGAATTATTAAAACAGATAATAATATAATGGTCTCAGTGTCAGAAAACAATGTCAGATGACAGCTGGAGAGAAGGGCATGAAGGGTTTCAAAGGCAGAGGTAATGCTTTATTGAGTTGGGTGGTGAATATATGGTTATTTACTTTATTATTCTTTACAATGTACATTATATATATACATATCATGTAGTATATACAACATATGTAATATATATTGTATATATATATAATGTGCATACAACACATTCCATAATTTAAATATATATAATGTGCATACAACATAATTTTTTAAAAATATAGAATCTGTATGAAAAAAACAACAACCCCACTTTACCATCTATGTGAAAGAAGACCTGGGTGAATGGAGAAATATTTACTCCATGTTCCTGACACTTATTGTATATTATGAAGATGAAACTTTTCCTTGAATTTAAAGATTTAAACGTAATTTCAGTCAAGAGTCCATATATAGGCGAGAATATATAAGAGAAAAAATGTATACAAGAAAGGAAAGGAAAGAAAAAAAAAGAAATGAGAGGAGGCTTACTCTACAAAATACAAAAAATGTATTATAGGTTTATAATAATTAATATAGAGACGAATATATTCATCATACATATGTATATATACGTATATATGTATGACTATATTGTATGTATGTAGTATGTGTACATGGTATATGTAGTATACTTATGCACATAGTATAAAAACAGATCCTAAACTTTCTTAATCTAATAAAGGGCATTTACAAAAAGTGTATAACTAGGATGATACTCAGTGGTGAAGTACTGAACACCTCTCCTGAGTGTGGCAACAAAGGGAGCAGATCCAGTCCCACCACTTCTAGTCAGTGTTGTAATGGAAGTCCTATCTGATGCAGTACAGCTAGAAAAAGAAAAGAAAGCATGAATAATGAAACAATATTATTTGCCAATTGCATGATTATAGAAAAATCCAAAAGAAACTACAAACTTAAGATTAAGAAGTAAATTGAGCAAGGCTTCTGGCTACAAAATCAATATATAAAAAAATCTGTTGTATTTCTATGTACTTAGCCAGGTAGAAAGTGAGATTTATAAAAAAATGCCATGAATGAAAGCATCCAAATCATCAAATGCCTCGGAATAAAATCTGATAAAGATCATTACAAAGACTTTACATTGAAAACTACAAAACATGACTGAGAGAAATTATAGAAATGTGAATAAGTGGAAGGATATACCATGTTCATAGGTCAGAAAACTTGTTGTTAAGATATCAATTCCTCCAGGATTGATGTATGTATTTTTTTTAGTTCAATAGGGCTGTGGTAAGGACGGATCACAAACTGGTGGCTTACACAACAAAAATGTATTGTCTCACAGTTCTGGAGGCCAGAAGTCCAAAATCAAGGTCTCAGCAGGGCCATGATCCATCTGAGGGCTCTAGGGAGAGATGTGTTTCAGGCCTTTCTTCTAGCTTCTGGTAGTTGGCTTGTGGCCAACTTCAGTCTTCGGATGGTATTCTCACTGTGTGAGGTCTATGTCCAAATTTCCCCTTCTTATAAGGACATTAGTCATATTGGATTAGGGACTCATCCTACTCTAGTATGATCTCATCTTAACTAATTAGATCTACAACATCCTGTTTCCAAACAAGGTCACATTCTGAGCTACTGAGGGTTAGGACTTCCACATATGAGTTTTGAGGGACATAGCTCAACCCATAACAGTACTCAATGCATTCTGATCTACATTACAATAGGTTTGCTGTCTGGTAGCAATTGACAGGCTGATTCTAAAGTTTATATGGACACATAAAAGATATAAAATAGTTAAGACAGTTCTTAAAAAGAACAGTGCTGGAGGACTTAGGCTAGTAGATCTCAAAACTTAGAATAAAATGACTTTAATTCAGACAATGTGGTATTGGTAAAAGTATAGACAAATAGAATAGACTAGAGTGTCCAGAAACAGATTTACACATCACAGTCTCCTGATGTACAACCAAGGCTGTATTGCAGTGCATTGCGAGAGAGGATAATCTTTTCAATGATCAGTGCTAGGTCAATTGTATATTCAGATCAGAAAGGAAATAAACCTTGACCCCTTAACCCCTACCTCATACCATTCACAAAAACTAATTTGAGATTGATCACAGAATAAAATATGGAAGCCCAAACAGTCAAGCTTCTAGGAGAAAACAGGACAGTATCTTTATGGTGTTGGGTCAGGAAAATTTTTCCTCAAGGGGCATGAAAAGTACTAATTTTAAGACAGAAGTGATAAATTGGACTTAATTAAAATTTAGAATCTCTGTTTATCAAAAATAATCTTTAAGATAGTAAAAAGGCAAACCACAGACTTGAAGAAGATGTTTGCAATATCTATATATGACCAATATACACATGAACTTCTTAAAATCAGGAAACGACAGAAACCAATTTTAAAAATGGACAAAAGACTTGAACAGGCATTTCACAAGGAGGATATCTAAATGATCAACACGCATGTGAATAGGTGCTCAAAATAAGTCATTAGACAAATATAGATTAAATCACAATGTGACACCACGACATTAAAGAACAGGGGAAAGGGACGACTGGGTGATTCAGTTGGTTAAGCTTCAAACTCTTGATTTCAGCTCAGGTTACGATTTCATGGTTCATGAATTCTACCCTTACATCTGGCTCTGTGCTGACAGTGAGGAGCCTGCTTGGGATTCACTCTCTCTCTCCTCTCTTTCTGCCCCTTCCCTACTCGTGCTCTTTCTCTCTCTCAAAATAAATAAAAACTTTAAAAAAGTAAAACAGGGGCGCCTGGGTGGCTCAGTCGGTTAAGCGTCCGACTTCAGCTCAGGTCATGATCTCACGATTCATGGGTTCTAGCCCCGCTTTGGGCTCTGTGCTGACAGCTAGCTCAGAGCCTGATGCCTGTTTCAGATTCTGTCTCACCCTCTCTCTCTGACCCTCCCCTGCTTACACTGTCTCTCTCTCTCAGAAATAAATGAAAAACATTGAAAAAAATTTAAAATAAAAAATCAAAACAAAATAAAGAACAGAGGAAAAATGAGCAAAGAAAACAGTTTACGGAAGAGGAACTATAAACAGTTAATAGCCATAAAACAGTATGTTTAAAATCATTAGAAAACAGAAAAATGAAAACTAAAACTATCCCAAAGTTATCATTTTAACACTTTAAAATAGCAAAACATGTATCAATGTTAATACTGAACTCTCATAGACTGCTTGGGGGATACAGCACTTTAAAGGCCATTTGGCATTATGAAAACAGGAGTCTGAAGTATGCTGACAGCTCTGGACAAAGCAATGTCTTTTTTTTTTTTTTTTTTTTAAGTTTACTTATTTCTTTTGAGAGAGAGACAGCATGAGCAGAGGAGGGGCAGAGAGAGAGGGAGAGAGACAATCCCAAGCAGGCTCTGTGCTGTCAGCACAGAGCCGGACAGGGGCTCAATTTCGTGAACCATGAGATCATGACCTGAGCCAAAATCAAAAGCCGAATGCTTAACAGACTGGGTCACCCAGGTGCCCCTGTCTTTCTTAAGACCTATGCTAAGGACCTAAAAAATGAGGACAAAGATTTAACAAAAGGAAGTTCATTCAGCATTATTTATAGGAGTAAAGTATTGGAACAACACAAATTTCTAACTAGAATGGAAATTATGGTATTTTCAAAAGGTAGAGCATTATGTAGCCATTAGAAGTAAGCTCTATTTTGAAATGTGTGTAATATGAATTTGCTCATGCAGAAAATAAGTAAAAAATTTTAAAAAAAGAATATGCTTATGTAATAATAGTGTTAAGCAACAAAGCAGGATATGAAACAATCTACAGTTTAAGTATATAAAACATGTATGGAAAATCTACATTTATAAGATAAGTTTATCTATCTGTATACAAAATAAGACAGAAAATACATCAAAATATTCATCTCTTTGAGGTCTGGGTAATTTTTTTCTTTACACTTTTTAAAATTTTCAGCCTTTTTATAATGTTCCATTTTCAGAAGCAGAAAAGGAGTCATTATAATAAATTATAAAAAGAATTTAGAGAAATAACTTTCCTTTTGGAGAGTATCAATATTCTGTCTGCCATTTAATTTTAGAGGACGACTTAGCACTGTCTTCCTTCAGTAGCCTTCAAACAAAGGAGGTGGCTCTTCGAAATGGATACTGTTTAATGAAATCCACAACCAATATTAGGGCTATTTTTATTTTTATATAAGATTGTTGTAAGTTCACCAGGTCAGTAAGCATCTTCTCTGATTGGTGGTAATTGTCCCTTGAAGGGTACTCCACAGTGGAGTAGAGCTAAGGAGTCAGATCCCTATTCCTGGGTGGAAGTTGAATACTATAGTCAATAATTATTTTATTCAGTACTTTCTTTCTTTTTTTTAAATATATTTTTAATTTACATCCAAGTTAGTTAGCATATAGCGCAATAATGACTTCAGGAGTAGAATCAGTGATTCATCTCTTACATATAACACCCAGTGCTCATCCCAATAAGTGCCCCCCTTAACGCCCCTTGCCCATGTAGCCTGTGCCCCCACCCACAACCCCTCCAGCAACCCTCAGTTTGTTCTCTGTACTTAAGAGTCTCTTACGTTTTGTCCCCCTCCCTGTTTTTATTTTTACTTCCCTTCCCTTATGTTCATGTTTTGTATCTCAAATTCTTCATGTGAGTGAAGTCATATGATATTTGTCTTTCTCTGACTGACTAGTTTTGCTTAGCATAATGCCCTCCAGTTCCATCCATGTAGTTGCAAATGTCAAGATTTCACTCAGCATCTCTTTTTCTTATTCTGTCCTATTCTCTCTTTCACCTTCAAGAATGTAAGCTTTATGAAAGCAAATTCTGTCTCTATTTATCATTGTATGTTCAGGCCCCAGAAGAGCACTGTGCAATATGGTGGCCACACAGTGGGTTTCAAAGTGGTAATACAAGACAACAATATAAAAATCTCACTAATAATTTTTAGATTACATGTTGAAATGATAATACTTTGGATGTGTTGGGTTAAATAAAATATATCCAATACTATATATAACTGCTTATATGCAATGTATTATGCAATTTGAGAGTGTAGCTGTTGTATGTAATTCACAATTACACATGTGGGGGCACCTGGGTGGCTCAGTCAGTTAAGCATCTGACTTTGGCTCAGGTCATGATCTCACCATTTGTGAGTTCCAGCTCTGCGTTGAGCCCTGTTCGGACAGCTCGGAGTCTGGAGCCTGCTTCAGATTCTGTGTCTCCCTCACTCTCTGCCCCTCCCCCACTCATGCTCTGTCCCTGTCTCTCACAAAAAAAAAAAAAAAAGCCTTTAAAAATTTATTAAAATAAAAACAAAATTACATACGTGGCTTGCATCGTACTTCTATTGAACAGCTCTGCCCTAGAATATTGCCTGGCCCCTAGTAGGCAGTCAATAAATATTTGTCAACTAGATTAACAATAATTATTATTATATTATTGTTTTAGCTAACATTTTTGTGTTTTTAAAAAAATTTTTTTTAATGTTTTTTATTTATTTCTAGGAGAAGAGAGAGACAGCATGAGCAGGGGAGGGTCAGAGAGAGAGGGAGTCACAGACTGAAACAGGCTCCAGGCTCTGAGCTGGCAGTCAGCACAGAGCCCGACGCGGGGCTTGAACCCACGAACCGCGAGATCATGACCTAAGCGAAAGTCGGACACTTAACCGACTAAGCCACCCAGGCGCCCCTTAGCTAACATTTTTGAATGCCAATGTGCTAAGGCTCTGCTAGATGCTTCCTATGCTTAATTTTACAGAATCCTCTCACCAGCACTCCTCAGTAAGAACTCACATTTCTAGGTGAAGAAATGAGGTGTAGAAAAGTCAGGTATCCTGCACTACAGTAAGTGACAGAGTCAGGATTCAGACCCCAAGCGAGTGAGTGGTGGAGACCAAGTTGAGCCACCATCTGCCTCCAAGGACCACACACACAACCACTTCTCTCCTGAGTTCCTGAATCTCCCTGAAGTCGCACGGAAAGCTCCAGAGCCTTGCACATGCAGCCATGTGGCTAAAAACTAATGTTAATTCTGTGGAGGTTTGTTCATTGAAAATGTTGAAAGGAAGCACTATTACTCATTCTGGCTCTGAGTCTTCCCTTTATATAAAGACAGCTATGATCTTTGCACCTGGACCGTGATCATGCCCCAAGTGCCTGGGCTGAGGGCTGCAGGATTTGGGGCTGCAGGTCCTCACTGTGTCTCTGCCCCTCTTGGATCCATCTCTTCCCTTGGCTTCCATGACCTCTCTCTTTCCTGGTTATCCTCACTCATTCTAACTGCTCCTTTTTGACTCTTCTTCCTGCCCCCAGGTCTGCCCCTGGAGCTGTGTCCCACACTCTTACGTTGTGTAGACTGCCAGAGGAACATCGTCTAAATCCAAGACATCCAAATCATCCACCTCGGCATGCGAAGACTCCCACTGCACACCCTCATGAGGTGCCCTCTCTACTGAGCTACTCTGTGCTGGTCCCCAACAGACGTTTATAAAGTTCCTACTATGTGCTTCATAACTGGGTGGAGGACACCCACATCTGTTCAGCTTGACACTTGACATGATAGGAAGCGAACAGGTCATCTCCCCCCCCCCCCCGAGTCCTCTCCCAGAACATGGCACCGTTAATCACACAAGCCAGCAACTCCAGACATTTTCTCTCTGTCCGCTTTCGTGACAACAATGTTACCGCCTTCCCTTCTCTTGGAGGTACCCCTCCTCCATCTCCGCTCCTCCATCTCCCCCGCCTCTATCCCCGGCTGGAGCACCAGGATCTCGAGCACAGAACTGAACCCGCCTCCTGCCTGGCCTCCCTGCTCCAATCCCATCTCCTTAGTGGCTACCTGGTGATCTTGCTAAAACCCAAATCTGATCATGCTTTCCAGCTTATAGTCCTCATGACCAGTGAAATGTGTCCACGACTGGCTCACAGCCCCGAATCTCCTCAACTCACCTTCTCAGCTTCTGTCTCCTGTCCTCTTGATTCTGTACACACCCCACACTCCACTCACATTGCCCTGGAATGCACATTCCATGGACATGTCTGCATACTCCCCACCTGGAGGGTCCTCCCTTCTCCACCTGGAAGGTCCCTCCTTCCCCACCTGGGGAGCCCTCATGATCAATCCCCCAGCCAGAGTAAAATACCCCTGCCCTGAGTCCTAACACCACTTACTGCAGCACCTTTGGGGTGGGGGTATTCCTTTGTCACTTCCACGAGTTCATAAGTTCTTTGAAGTGATTAAGGCCTGAGCTTTGGAATCAGCACACTTTGCATATGTCGCTTGGTCGAATTCACAAGGCAACCTTAGGCATTGATATCACTGTTCCCATTTTGTAGCTGAGTAAACTGAGGCACAAAGACACTAACTACTTTGCCCAAGATTCCCCAGCTGGTAAGCGGTGGATTCCAAGATGTCACAGATTGTCTGGGGTCAAGCCCAGGTCTGGAATAAGCCTGATCAAGTGAGATGAGGGTCATGAGAGAGATAGAAATGCATTTACTTGCTGAAGAGACTCTCTGAGAAGGTTTTCACTGGGGTCTGATGTGCTAGGGTCCTGGATTGTGGGTGCCCCGCCCCACATCACCCCTCCATGTCCACAGGGGTGTGAATTAAACACTGTCATTGGCCTCTGTCCTCCTCTTATGGAAGGCAGATGCCAGCGAGTGGACTGGAGCAGGACTTTGTAGCCTATAAATTACCCCCCAACAATCCTCCCAAGTCAGATTTTGCTTAAGAAGATGCTAAGACCCAAGGGGGTCTAGGAATTTCCCATAATTCACAAGGCTGGTGAGTGACCCAGTCCCCAGCACCACTCCAGGCTTGGAAACCACATCCCTGGCTGTGTCTGCCCCTCAGGGAGGATCCCACCCATGGCCCCACCAGACCGCTTTCTCAGGTAGGCGTCCCCTCTAAAATCAGAGTCCCATCCCCACTCCTCAGAGAGAAGCAAGGCTGGAGTTCGAGAGTCTCAGAAGCCGCTTTGGGCCGAGGGGAAAGACAGTACCTCTCAGCTGGCTGCGCGGAAGGCAGCGCTATCGCACAGGAAGGTCCCAGCTCCTCATTTTTCTTCTGTGTGTCCTTTCTCTGGAGGGAGTGGCTGAGGCTGCTGGGAAAGGCAGCCCCCAGGGCCTGTGTATCTTGTTGCTTGCAGCCCCTGGAACGCTGTCCCCTGCTCCCGGCAAGTGGGGAGGTCAGCAGGCAGCCCCGCCAGGCCCTCACTTCAGCCTGCTGACCTGCAACTCAAGCTCTGAAGAGCAGTTCATTCCCGCCCCCCTCCCCCCTGCCCCACCAGACACCTTCCCCGCCATGGTGGGGACTGGCACTGGGGAGTCGCGGCCCAGGGCCCCCAGATGCGGCCTGCAGGGGCACCACCGGGGGCCAGTCTGCAGGGCCCAGGTGAGCCCGCTCCTCCCGTGTGGAAGATGCTTTGGGGCCTCGCTGCTGCAGACCTCAGAGCTAGGGTTAGGAGAGGTCTCCAGAGCAAGCCCTTTCTAGCCTCGAGGCTGTGCAATTCCTCGTCCTGTGGGCTTCCTGCCTCCCCACTCCCTCCTGCCCCCACCAGCCTGGGAGGTTTTGCTGAGGCCACAAATGAACCTCAGAAGCAGCCTTTCTCCAAGCAGCATTCCCTCCACGTCTGTGGTCTCCCGGAAAATTCCTTCCAGGGTTAAATGAAGGTACGCGGCGGGTGAGGTATGGAGGGAAAGATCCAAGTATGAAAAGTCCAGGATTAGCCTCTGGCACCCTGAATCAGCCATGGCTACGTCCCGTCTACTTGTGGAATCAAGCGCTGGTCATTCCACGGAGCCCAGTTTCCTCACTGGACACGGTGGACTGGACTTAACGGTCCCAAACCAATGTTCCTCAGAACCCCAGGGTTCCATAAGGTACTAGTAGGTCTCCTATGACAAGGAGAATTCAGGTCCCATAAGCTTGGGTGATAACACAGGCTATGTGATTTCCCTGGCAGGTCGTCAGGCCCAAAGGCATTTCAGAGGCTGGGGGAAGTTCTGAAGTAACAACAAAACAAAAACAAACTAAGTGAGTTTACGTTTGCTTCGCCCTGCTTTCCTCAAAGTCATCCACCATAGAAGCTGTTTCCCTCAAAATAACAATCAACATCCCAGGACGCCCACTTTGGGACCACCTGACCAGAGGGCTTCTCAGGTTTCCTCTCGCCAGGATCGACCAGGCCTCTCCAGGCCTCTCCATTGCTGGGCGGGGAGCAGGCACCTGCTGTGCAGCCCATTCCAAGATCCCACAGAAAGGTTCACGCTCCAAAGCAGAAAAGGCTCCCTCAGGGCCAAGGAGTGGCCCCTCCCAGCAGTATTTCATTTTATTTTTTTAGAAAACCTAGTACTATGAGTTAGAGACCAAAAAGGGGAGACTTTTTTTTTTTTTATCTCAATTTATACTGATTGTCAATTTGATTAGGTCAATGCACCTTAAAACTAATAGCCTCGGGGCGCCTGGGTGGCTTAGTCGGTTAAGCGTCCGACTTTCGCTTAGGTCATGATCTCGCAGTTCGTGGGTTCGAGCCCCGCGTCGGGCTCTGTGCTGACTGCCAGCTCAGAGCCTGGAGCCTGTTTCAGTCTGTGACTCCCTCTCTCTCTGACCCTCCCCTGCTCACACTGTCTCTCTCTCTCTCCTAAAAAATAAATAAAACATTAAAAAAAAAAATTTAATTAAAAAAAAAACTAATAGCCTCAGTTTGCCCATCTGTGAAAAGGGAGAGCTAGGGAGACTTGATTGGCACCCACTCAGCATTAGGCCTCAGATGTTGCCAACCTGGGGTCCATAGACACCTAACGGGGAGAAAAGCATAGCTGTTTCTAATATTTAAAGAAGTCTAAAGGAAATTATACATTTACCATGAGAAGTGTCTTTGCTTTTGACTGGGATTGTATCAAGTCAGTATGGCAGCATTGGTTGTCATGGGGACAAGGATTATTAGGCAATAAATATGGTTGGTTTGTTGGACCAAAAATTTTTTTCTTTTTATTTTACAAACTGTCTGTGAAGTAATAAAGAGATCAGCTGGTAATGAAAAGGTAAGGTGCTCCTGACTCAAGAGGATGGCGCCCAAAACCAATTTAAAAGTGCTACTGTAGGGAGTAAAAGGGTGGTGGGGACCCCGGCGGGGAGGTTAGGGCGTCCCCAAGGTGCTCCTGGGATAGGTCTGGGCTTGTGTGTAGAAGCGAGTGCTTAAGGTATGGAGCGGCTGTGACACAGTGGCTCTTTTCAGAGCATCCTGGGAAAGGGCCTCGGCGGGCTGAGACAGGGTGTCGAGTACTATCTGTACTGAGCTAAGGGGAGCAGAGCCCTCATTCAAGTAGGCTCAGAGATCAGGCCAAAGTGGATTCTGTGCAGCTTCTTAGAAAGCCTTCTGGCAGGGCCAGTATCTGAGGGTTTTCAAGCACTTCAAAGCTCTGATTTTACGTGTACCAAGTCCTGCCCCATTGAGCCCTCTTCATCACCTCTTCATAAGCAGCCATATCTCGAGAGGTGGTCTGTATGGTTCATGGCTGTTTACTTCTCCCTCCAAGATGCTGTTCACTCAGAATCGCCCCTCTGGATTCCTATTCTCCCTCCTCTCCCTTGAGTCCCTCTCCCAACATGTCTGCCCTAACATCCAGCTCCATTTCGGCACCAGCCTTGGGAGCTGGGCCCATGAGTCTTCTCTCTTCCCCAAGAAAGCAGTGGTGAAAACCATGCTTGGTAGATCCCTACACATCACCGAAAAGGTGATTAGATTTTTCTAACTTTTCATATGGAGCATGTAAGACAAAAATGTCTTTCCCTTGCTAATATTGATATTGATATGATATCTCTTACTAACGGTTGGGCCATTTCCGTGAAGATTTAGAGGAAAGGAGGGTAACTGAGGGGGTCCCATCTGCCCCAGGACCTAAACCAGGCTGCAGGCTTTAGCTAACTGGCTAACACTGAAAAGGATTTTTCTCTAGGGTTTTTGAGAATAGAGCCTTTTGTTGTGTGGTTTGTAAAAAATTTATGTCATACAGCTTGATAAATAAATGCATAATTTCAGGTGGTGGGTTAGCCATGAATTAAACTGTAGGGGGAAAACATGGAAGACGTTGACATGGACCAAAAGGATTATTGTCTAATGCATCCTTCCAGATTATCTAAGTTGCTTTAGAATTCTAGAAGTTGTTGGGGCGCCTGGGTGGCTTAGTCGGTTAAGCGTCCGACTTTTGCTTAGGTCATGATCTTGTGGTTTGTGGGTTCGAGCCCCGCGTCAGGCTCTGTGCTGACTGCTGGCTCAGAGCCTGGAGCCTGTTTCAGTCTGTGACTCCCTCTCTCTCTGACCCTCCCCTGCTCACACTGTCTTTCTCTCTCTCCTAGAAATAAATAAAAAACATAAAAAAAAAAGAATTCTAGAAGTTGTTGAAAAATGGATAGTAATACAAATGATTCTTGTCCATAGAAATGCCACTTGTGTTTAGCAGAATGGCCCCATGAATTCTGACCAGCAAAATATTGCTGATTTTGCATTTATTTATATATTTTTTCTCAGCATTCCAGATGTCTACGTATTTGTCTGTGTTTTGGATTCTCTTTTAAGTAGGTTGTAACATTTTACTGGTTCTCTCATTAATTAATGACCTAAATAAAATTTCTGGTATGTGTCCATTTTATAGCTATATAAGAGGCATGATTATGCTCTCTTTTAAAAACTATCTTTTGACACATCCACAGAGAAGGGGCCATTTGAGGGCACAACGAGAAGATAGTCATCAGCAAGTCAAGGAGACAGGCCTCTGGAGTAACCAAATCTGCTGAAACCTTGATCTTGGACTCCAGAACAATAAAAAATAAATTTCTGTGGTTTAAGATACACAGTGTGTAATATTTTGCTGGGGTAGCCTTACCAGACTAAGACTATATACCCAATTTGTTTATTCATTTACCTATCAGTGGATATTTTCTTATTTCTAGTTTTTGGCAATTATGAATACAGCTGCTATTAACATTCATACACAAAAATTATCTTTTGATGAATTCATTCAACTTATTTATTCAATTAATCTTTCCTAATGTAAGATTGGCATTATGGCTGGACACCAAAGATAGAAAAATAGGTAGCATTCTAGCCCTTGAGAACAGTCTAGAATTGGGGGGAGGGGGTAGCTGAAGTGGTGGGTAGACTGAAAAGTTACCAGATTTAGTAAAGATAAGGAGTGCTCTATCACTCAGCCATAAATAAAGGATGAGATCTTGCCATTTGCAACAACGTGGATGGACCTAGAGGGTAAAGTACTAAATGCAAAAGTCAGACAGAGAAAGAAAAATACCATACGATTTTACTTCTATGTGGAATTTAAAAAAAACAAATGAATGAACAAAAATAAAAGCAGAAACAGACCCATAAATACAGAGAACAAACTGATAGTTACCAGAGAAGAGGGGGTGGGGAGATGGGCAAAATGGGTGAAGGAGATTGGGAGGTATAGGCTTCCAGTCATGGCATTAATAAGTCATAGTGATGAAAGGTACAGCATAAGGAAAAGAGTTAGTAATAATAGCGCTGTATGGCGACAGATGGCGGCTACACTTGTGGTGAGGATAGCATAATGTAGAGAGGTGTCCAATCACTATGCTAATGCACTTGAAACTGATGTAACATTGTATGTCAACTATACTTCAATTAACAATGTAAAAAAAAAAAGATAAAGAAGCATTCTAACGGGGGCATGTGAATCTTCTTGAAGGAGGAAGTGAAGAAGTAGTGCATGCTGGCACTGCCTGGGCAGGTAAAGGGCAGGAGGGGAGAATTCTCTGGAGGATCAGCCTCATGTACAGAGGCAGAGACACATGCCTTCTTAGAAGCTCCATTTTGAGAACAGATAGAGATGAGGATGAACTAACAGACAGAGGTAAGATTCCAAAGGGCCTCGTGTAAGTAACATTTAAAATTACAGGAAGAGTATAATTTTTGACTTCTCCTATCTCCTGGCATATCAAAAAGAACAAATACCCTGGTCTGGTAAGTCACTGATGATTTTGAGTCACTGATGAAATGACATGGTTGGATGAGTGTTTAAAAAACAAAACCAAACAACGTTCCAGGCGGTAGAGGGAAGACGGATTAGAAGCGAAGGACTAGCACTTCAGGGGAGGCTTTCCAAAAGAAGGCAGTGAGAGGGAGTTTGGGGTGGACGGTGTTTATTAGAGATCTGTAGCTGTGAAATGAAGGGGGAGAACAGGGTGGGGCAGGGGGAAGTCGAGCTTGCAGTACAGGGCTGACAAAACCTTGGCCAACCCAGTATGGAACTCTGGAGTGAATATGGTACTTCATAGTGTTGTGTGTGGAGACAATATGCCTGGGCTTTTTATGTGTCCAGTATAAAGTACGGTCACTCTGTGGGAATCTCTCTGGTCACTGAATGTGTGTGGGCTGCTCCAGGAAGGGCATGGTTTTGGGCGAGGCAGCTCTCTGCCCCTGCGGCAGACCCTGAAAGAGCTGAAGGCTGGGGACGTTGCTCACCACAGCCCCCACCCCTGCGCACCACACCTGCGAAACAAGTTCTTCCTCGCAGAGAGATCTGGGCAGTGAATTTCTGTGTCCACCACAGTTTGCTCTTTGTGCCATTTGGTTGCTTTTCCAGACATGTCCAGACAGCAGTTCTTCCAGGATTCTGGTGAGCCTTTCTTCCTGAGAAGAAACTCAGAGAAGTTAGTAGGATGAGGCAGCCCCAAATGGTGCAGTGGGATTCTGGGTAACAAGTGATGCTCATCCATTGTAGATGGCTCTCATCATCAGTTACTATCTCTCCCGGCTTCAGAGACTAGTCTGATATGACCCATCTCCAGGGGGCCTGAGCCCCTTTGTAAGCTGAGGTTTCTATAGCTCTCCATTTATAGTCACCATTGAGCAGGAGAGTATAAGTGTGCCCAAGTCACTTGTGTTAAAAGCTAATTTTCCTTTCAGAAAAAGAATCAGGACTCTCAGCCACAAAGATGGATGAGTTATATGTATATTATTATATGTGTGTATTCAAGAAAGTCAAAAGAGCACAGGCATACTTGGCACTAAGAATTATTGGGATGAACTGACAATGTTTTTTTTTTTTTTTTTTGACAGAGGGAAGTCAATTAAAATCACTACCAGACAAGACAGAATTTACATATAATTGCCTACAATTTACCAAGAGTTGAAAAATAGCTTGAAGACAAGGAACATGACCAGAATCTGATAATCTGGAAAAGTGTGCTATAAATGATGCATAGCGTCCACTGAAACACAAACATCTTTTCTGCACCTGGGTGCCAATCAGATTCTTCCCTGCCCACATCGTGTAATAGCAGCCCTTCCTCTTCCTAATGATCAAGTCAGTTACACTATTGAAAAGGTTACTTTTCTCACCTGCTAGCGCTTGGACATAGGAAGCCCAAAGTGTCTTAGCTCATCACTCAGTGGCACTGCCAATCCTACAGAGCTCAGAGTTAGGGGTAAGAAAGCAGAAAGTGGATTAATAAATATGATGGTAAGTGTGACTCCTGCTCTGCTCCTTGGTACTCAGACCCTTGTGTCATTCTTGTGGGCACAGTACCATATATAGGTTTTTTATTCAATGCGTGTTTTGAATCCTGGAGGATGGTACCCATACTCACAGAATGTTGCCTCTGATGTGGCCCTTTTGCTACGTCGTCAATATTATACCATTTCAGTACTCTTTCAGCCTGGCAGCTTCTTGGTGATGAATTATATGCTATAATAAAGTGAATCCCATGGTCATGAGCTCTTTCACATAACTTCTATGCTGTTAAGTTGGTCCTCTAGTCTGAGGTGATATTTTATGGAATTCCAGGCAGTGGATTGAACACTCTGTAAGCCTTCACATGGTGGTGCTATTTGAGACTCTGTGGTCAGGAAAAGCAGGGCCAATTCGTTATATGAATATGTAAATATTCTTCTGAGAACAAAGAACAGACTTCTGAACTTGCCAGGATGGAAAGGGCCCAGTGTGGTCAACTTGTTGTCAAGTGACAGGTTTGTCTCTTGAGGAAGACCAACCAATATTGTGCCATATCAGGGACTTGGTGTTGGTCGCCACTGTAGGCAGGATATCTTTAGTGACAGAATAGCCGAACTATCTCTGGTAAGTGAAAGTCTATGCCATTGACCAGTGGACAGCCCCAATCTCTGCTCCCACACTTTGTTCGTATTTCCATTGTGCCAATACTGGAGTGGACAATGATAGAGGCTGGCTGAGGTCAGTGGGCTAAGTCATCTGTCTACTTGGTTGTCATTTCCTCACCAGTGGTAGATACTCTCTGGGATGTAATCATGTGATACAAAGATGTTCCTACTTTAAGTCCACTTCTAAAAGTTTTTTGAAGTTTATTCATTTTTGAGAGAGAAAGAGAGAGAGAGACAGAGTGTGAGTGGGGGAGGGGCAGAGAGAGAGGGAGACAGAATTCGAAGTAGGCTCCAGGCTCTGAGCTGTCAGGACAGAGCCTGATATGGGGCTGGAACTCACAAACTGTGAGATCATGACCTGAGCGGAAGTCAGACGCTTAACCAATTGATGACCCAGGTGCCCCTCAAGCCCATTTCTTTAAGTCCATTCACATACCCCTACCCCAGACTCCCTATCCCTAATTTTCCTGTTTTTCCTCATCAGCTAGCTAAGCCATTTGCCACTGTATATTCTAACCTTGGGGGCAGTTCTTTTTTCTATACCAAGTGGGTGATCAAGTGTACTATGCAAAGCTTTGAGCATTGGGACAATTTTCTCTTATTCCTGTCTTTCAGTGTGAACCTGTAGTGTAGTTGCTATCCAATTTCAGTTTTCACATATGGACTTGACCCAGACATGAAACAACTCAGGTATTTCCCTCCTTTCAGTCAGTCTTACAGGATCCTTCCTACTGCTATAGATGTGCCCTGAAAGAGAAACCCTTGGGCAATCATGGTAGATGGCAGGGGTCTGCATTACCTGCTCGCACAGCCTGTGTGTGCCCTCTCATCCTGCTCACACCCAGTCTTGGAGGTACCACTTACACTTTATGATGGATCATCCCTGGGTCAGTCTCACTGGGTCTTATAGGGCCCTGCATTTGATGGACAATTTCAGGGACAAAATTAGTTGTTGACTCTTTCTACTAGGGCCCACTAGCACATTCGGAATTGTTTTCCAAACACATAGAATTCTTCACTCCAGATGGCATGGTCTTACCGCAGAGCCCTGGGGCCTTGCATTGTGATTCTCTCACTGGAGCTTGTCATAAACTCCACATGCTGTCTTTCCTCACCTTTAATCCCAGGAGGTCTATCAGACCATATGGCCCAAGGAGTGGGATTGCCTGCATGGTAGCCTGGGCTGGCTGCAAAGGCCTTTTCTGCTCTGGGACTCACTTAAACTTGGCCATCTTCTATATCACAATGTGTATGAGTCAAAATGGTATCTCCAGGTATTGAATACGTGGACTCAAGAACTTGAAGAGGCTTACCAGGCATGCTTCCTTCTTCATGTTGAGGTACAAGATGCAATAATTTGACTTTTGTTTTGCACATGTCCTGGTTACCGGACCTGATTCTCGGACTCCTGAACATGTTATAGCTGAGGCAGGCTCCTGAATTACCTCAGGGTTTAGCTCCACCTCTCTGAAACACATGTCTTATAAAGGTCTCCAGCGAGGTAGCCACCCACTTCTTGCTCATCTGATCCAATCAATATAATATTACTGATGTAATTGATAAATGTGATGTTCCGTGGATGTCCAGCTGGTACAAATATGTTTGAACTTAATATGGCCTTGGAGTAAAACTGTAATGTGTATTATTTCCATGGAAATGTGAATTGTTTCTGATCTCTTGTTTCAATTGAAAGAGAAAAGAATGCCTTCTTCAAATCAATAGTTGTATACTATATACTTGAGTTGATATTGATCTGGTCTAATGTAGGCACTGGCCTGCAATTGGGTTATTATACTTAAGATCGTAATGGTCCAGTGACCCTTCCTAATCCATCTGGTTTCTTCAGAGATCAAACTGGTCAAACTGATTAGGATTGAGAGGAGTTGATGAATAGAATATGGCAATAAATTTCTATTCTCCTCTCCCCACAATATGACTACATTTTTATATGCCTGGGGCAGAAGGTTAACTTGAGACACTTCCACTTGGCCTTTCCCAGTATGATAGCTCTTATTTTGCCAATCAAGGATGCAAAGTGAGGGTTGGGCCAACTGCCAAATAGGTCATTCCAGTTCTGTATTGGCAGACTGAGTAACTGACCACTGAGTGGGTCCATGGATGCTGTGGATCTCTGTAAACTGGACATTGGTCAGGACTACATTTATTATCTGGCCCCCATCAGACCCACTGTAACATGGAGGTCATGATGATTCTGGTGTTTGGCTATCAATGACAACTCAGGCCCTATGTCCAACTGTCATCAAATGTCTGGGTATTTTCTTTTCCCTAATGCATAGTTACTAATCATTGTTGTGTGTACTTGCCATGATATTGCAATATTTTTCCTCCTATGGACCCAGCCACCTCTTCTTTTGCAGCTGTGGGTCTGAAAACTGGCTCCGGTTCAGAAATCGGGCAAGGGATTGTGACCTTTTATGGGGCAACTGCCCTCAGCTTTATGGTCGTCCATTGTTGATTTCTTCTGCTAGTATAGGCTGAGTAGTACAAGTTGGGTGACTGCCCATCCATATTGTTTCTAGGGACACTGTTCTAGTGATCATTCTCTTAACTTTCTATGGTTCTGACCTTGTTGATTGCCACTCTGACCACTGTCACCAGTGATGACAGTATAATTGTGACTTCCTGGCTTTGGATGGTTTTGTGCTGCCATCTAGCTCTAATGTTTCAGAGTCTTATTATCCACACTGCTATCAAACAGCATTGCTCTGCAGTGGTGTCTTCATAGGAGTCAGCTCTGAATTTATAGTGATGCTAGTGCACCTCTGAACAGCATACCCCTTAGGACTTTTGTCCATGGTCTGTCCTCTTGGCCTTCCAGCCATAGTGTATCCAGCACACTGACTTTCTTGAGACTTTTAAGCCTCACCCTTCGGGGTCTGCCAAGGCAATTCTGGAATTTTAATTCCACTTAACAACATGGGCCATCACTTCTTCCATATTTCTAGGAGCCGTGCTAGTAGCAAGTTTGCACCAACTCCTGGAATCTTTGCTAGGGAGTTAAATTCTGTATCTTAGGGAGAACTTCCAAGTCAAAAAATTTTCTCTATTCAATCTTATGTTCTTCAAGCAGCCTCAGGATCTCCTCAAACTCCTATCAGTATCTGTAGACTGTCTTATGGCCCCTTTAGTGTATAGTCCCTATCTTCCCTTAGCTGGTCCAGCATGTCCCCAGCTGAGTTAGGAGAATAATCCTCAGGGGTGCATATGTTGTCTTGCACAAGAGAAGCCTCTTTACTGTCTCCCATCAGGCAGAGGGGACAGGTGTGCTAATAGGATTATGGGTTAGTATGTCTATAGGCTCAGACTTTAACCAGGGGCTTGTGGAATCAAAATCTTTGCAGGGGTGGGGGATTCAAGTAGATGTTGCTTCTGATGTGCCCTATTTTCCCAATGAGGACACTGATCTTGCATAACAGACCTGCCTTGGTTGTTTAACTGTCTGAAATTCTGTTACTCTATTAAGTTCTGGCTTGTTCTTCATTTTCTCTTCCTTTCCCTTTGTCTCCCACTGTAGGAAATGAACCTCTGTTTCCACATCTGGCTTTCAATTGTCTGGTACTTGCCCTCAGCTGTTCATTATCCTTCTGTAGGCATCAATGACACTTATCTCATTGCCCTACAGCTACTGTCTCCTCTCTACATGGATATGTAGTGATAACAGGAGTCCAGCTCTCCAAAATACAACTAAACATATCATTTCACCTAATATTGGAGATTGTGTGTGTATTAAAAAAAGACCTGTTGCATCAATCCATTAGATGCCTAATATTACCTAAAGAAAAAGGGGGCTATTTAAGATTATGTTTTAATTTAGTAGGAGTTAAAAATTTTCTCACCCTTGAAGTCTGTTTGCCCTAAACCCTCCTACAAATTAGTCCTAAGAAGAATCACGTTCAGGAATCCAAGAAACCCAGAGAGAAAAACACAATCACACAAGCCATTCACCAATGACAAAGGAGTCAGCAAACTGTTGGAAAACAGAGCTTGTAATAATGAAAAAAGGACAGAGTTTGTAACCAATCACTTATTTTCTTTTAAAAACACATAACCACATTAACTTTTTGCTTTATACAACCATCTAGAAACTATAAAACAGTACCACATTGTGCATTAACCTACTTATCAAGAAGGGAACTCCACACGTCGTAAGAATTCTACCCATATAAGAAGGAAAAAGGAGACAGCTAATAGCATAGTCACAGATACAACATGAGTCCAAGCAAGCATCAATTCTTTGACGTCACCTTTTCCATTTACCAGAGTGGAGAGAGTAAGAAAGAAAGCCAGGGAGAAAAAAGATAGAAAGAAGCACCCACAGAGGACTAATCACATTCCAAAGTTACTTTTGACAACTATAGCTCAGGGTTTCATAGAATAGTATCATTTGACCAACACAATGTGGTAGGGGGTGAAGGAAACGTGAGTAGAAGGAGAGGGTTTGAAAAGACAGATACATTTTACACCCTACTTCCCTCCTAAATAGTCTTGATACAAGCTTCTGTGCTAATCCAGAATATAGCAAGAAATTAATCTTAACAATGTGATAAAGCTTGAGTTCTGCTCTTTTTGGAAATGTGAGTGGCTCACAATTTCACTTTACAGTTCAAAAGAATAACAGTGTCATGATCAATTACCAGATTCTTTCAGGATTCCTCACAATCCTTCTCCCTATTCCCACCATGCTGGTGTTGCTACAGGACAATCAGGGAAGTCTGGGTAGGAACTTCAGGAAGTTTGGGTAGTGAGATGGAATCCTTACTCTTTCTTAGAAGTTCACACCTTTCTGGTAGTAAGCCTCCCCTCTGGTTTATGGTGGTACAGAGGAAAGGGCATAGAAGAATTACTAAGGTAATGTGGTGGAAGTTTAGTCAAGTAACTGGTTTGAAGGTATACAAGATGAGACTGTAATTAGCAGACACACTAGATCCAAGGCAAACAATTGGTGTTTGATTGTCCTCCTTAGGTTGATGGCACCATAAAAAAACCCGAAGGTGGCTTTGATACACTAATAAAATAAACCAATGGTCTGCCGCAAGGAAACATATTTCAAATGAAAATTAGTATAATGATTCTCTTCACTTCAGGGGAAACTCTCATCTTGCTCCTCTCACTTCCTCTTCCACCACAAGTATGCAAATATATTCTGGAAGATTTTTTTAAGGGGCAACTCAGTTATCAGAGTTTTGCCAATTCATATAAGAAAAGCCATTATGAACTATCCCAATCAGCAGGCTCATCTCCATTCCCAGGCAAATTTCTCATATCACTTAAATTAAGCTCTTCCCAATCTAATGAGATGATTTTACTTTTTCACGTGTGGTGAGTAGATGTGATGTCATGCCAGTTAAATTATTGGTTTGTAGCACTATTACAAATTTCTTATGCTCTAATATAATCAGTTCTATCCCACATTACCACTGTGCTCTGACATTGTAGACTGAAGATATAATGCATAAAGTTAGCTTTTAAGATTTACTATCAAGACTGATACCTGAAATGCAGAAATGTGTTTAAGTAATTTATAAAATCTCATTTTAACTCTCTTTAACTCTCCTAATCATCATAACCAAGAAATAAAATTTATATGCATCATAAAATGAGCTAAGCTGGTAAATTTGATTCTTCTTCACCATTTTCTGAAGCTCTACCATAACTTGTATTGTCTTAACCTAGTGACTATGGCTCTTATATGTATAATGCTGGCTTTTTTACTAGGTTTGAAAAAAATGTGACGATTTTGTAGTTGAAAAGGCCGTAGATTCAACATGATTTTTTTTTAAAAATCTGAGACGCAATCTTAAGTTAAAAAATTTAAATATGCTATATAGCAAGAAGTACTTATTTTCTGAGACAGGCAAATTTCATGCAAATGAAGGAGAACCATAATCTGAAATTTGTTTATCCAACAAAGCATAATCACTTCAGAGAATACTAACTTTTTAAATAAAATAATGCCATGGATATGGTTATTTTATAAATTATTTTCCTTAGACTAATAAATTTTCATAGTTCTTGCTTAGAAAATTGCATTTAGGCATAAATGGAAGTAATGAAAAATGATGGGAAATAAAGACAGGTCTCTACCAGCAACATAACCACTGAGGAGAAACAGCAAGGCATCACCAACGCCACTGAGCTCACACACTTATCTTAACTGCCCTCCTTCCTGCTGCCAAGATCCAACATCTTCCTGTTCCGCTCTGCTATCTCCACGATTATTTTTTTTTCCCAATACATGTCTGTTAATCTGGTGCCTATACAACTCAGTGATGTTACTTAACTTGTCTTTCACCTGTTAAGAAAGGATGAACTGCTTTCTCATTATTATGAATGTACTTTGGCCAAACGATGATGAAAGGATACCATGTATTAACAACTTACTTCCAGTAAAATCTGTTGAAATCTTAAAACTCTCATGTTGAAAATTTGAGTGAGTCATGGATCCTAGAGACAAGGTCTCATGTTCCTTCTTTAAGGGTCCAAAAATTCCCATTATAACCCAATTAGCAATGACTTAATTTTTGGTCATTCTGTTGTCTCTCTGTATGGCATGAAACCATCAACTATTCATTCCATTTTAATGGCACAGGCAGGCTTAAGTACACGTGCACATTTATGAGTAGGAAATAAGCCATTTTTTCTTGGTCTTCTAATTTCTTTACACACATCAATGAACTTTATTCTTTTGTTTATACTTCCTTTTCATTCCTTTGGGGTGTATTTAAACTGATAATAAACTGATTCTCAGGTAAAATAAGACTAGAATTTCTAAACCTAAAATCAGATAAATTTTACCTTTGGTTAGATTGCTTCTCCTTTAAAATGACCCTGTGATGTTAATTTCCTAAGAGTTCTGAGAGTTTCAGAGTACAGACATCTCCAAAAAAATATTAGATAGGACACAGCATTGGTAACTGCTAGGGCATATAAAATTTAGAAGAAAAAAATGTACATTGCCTTTTTTTCAAAGAGAAAAATTTAGACGTATATTCTGTCTCCCAAACTCTTCCTCTTGATGAGGAAAAGCCCTCTTTTCTCTTAACAGCTTTAGAAGTAACATAAAGCTGTGTGTTTCAATACTTATTTGAGCATCTGTCATGGGAGGCTGAAAATTACAGAAGTCTTGTCATTCTTGAATAGACTATGCTAACAGAACAAACATAGCAGAAAAGGAACAAATTCTAACATTACATTATCTATGAAAAAATAATACTGATTAGGGCCTAGGATCATAACAGTTGAAGAAAGACCAAGTTGGCCATAGGATACATTGAAATAAAAACACTGGGGAGCTCAAATACCAAGTCAACCGTAAGATTTTATGTGTGTCATTATAGAGTTTTACTAATAATAGGAAATGAAGTTGACAATTCAAATTGTTCTGGATACACATTAGTACCACCAGTTTTATTTGTACAAGAAATGACTGGTCCACTGGACTTCTCTAACTCAGTAATAATTACTGTTATTTCTAGACAGACCAGTGATATTTCCCCCATGGTTTTAAAGTACAAAAACAAAATAGAAAAAAAAAAATCCAGAGTATAAATAATGCAACCTTTAATCTATTATGGATCACTAAATTGTTACCACTGATTATTATAAATGATTCAATTTATTTAAACAACAAACAAACAAAAAAGAGGTAATTAAACTATTCCTCTTCAGTTTTGGGTCAAAGAACATGCTTGGCAAAATTTAAAAAAAAACAACAAAAGCCAGAAATTTGTATGATTTTTCATTAAAAAAAAAATCTCTATTTGGAAAGGGGAAAAAATTTGGAAGCCTGTCAGAATAAAAATGGAATAAACTCCTTTATGAACAAACTATTTGTCAGTTAACAAATAGTTGTTGGAATTTTGGCAGTAACAGTAACTTTAATAGAATCTACTGGAATCACAACAGGTAGGAGTGAAGATTTACAGTACATGGCAGAAGAGCAGATGACAAAAGGGGTTTATTAAAGGGCAATAACCATGTGTTTTTAAGGAAGTGATAATAGCTGCCCTTACACTCATTTGTCTCTTGTCTAAAATTAAACTGAAAATGACAGGAGTAATTTACTTTCATGAATCCACTGATGTTGATGCTGGAATCTTCATCTGGATCTAGGGGGATGGGAGGATTAAAACATACTTTACTTTTTCCTGGTATTTATATTGACTTTGTTAGATAATGAAATGCTCAATTTAATGCCAACCACATTCAAGAAAGTAAAATCCTTTAAGGTTTTGGGGCTTATTTGGATGATTTAGGAACATAGGAAAGAAAACAGACAAGTAAAAATGGGCATTGTGCACAAACCATGAGAGTCTGAAACGTCTAAGAAATATATTTTTTGTTTATGACCAAGTTTAGACCCCCAAAATCTTAAAAGCAGGCTTTCTCTCATAGGACGGCATGAAATCCAATGTTTATCCTTTAAAACTGCTGGCAGAAATGGCTGTCAAGGTCTGTTTTATTAATGTAATATGAAAGAGGAAGGATAATTTGTTCTTTGCTCTCAAATATACTGTTTCCCCAAGACAGACTTTTAATTTGATCAAATTCTGGCTAAAGTAGTGAGTCCAGAAGAAAGATTATCCAACAAGGGTGTAGGGGGTCTCTGAAATAGCTTTACCCTCTAATTCAGAGTTAGTAAGGGTTATACTTCAATTACCCTAAATGCCAAACTTCATAAGGCAGAACTGCAGTTGTTATGGTTGGAGTATGGGCAAATACATTCCACATCTGTTTCTTAAACAACAAAGTTGTTTCTTAAACAACAACCTCTTAAAACATTTCAACCAGTTGTGTGGAAGTAGATAGATGCGTTGTTATGAGAGACATGCTCAGGATTCTAAAGCAGCAGCAACTTAAAAAAATTAGTAATAAAGCTTTGGCTTAAAATTAAAAAAAAAAAAAAAAGAAAAGTGAAAGTCAAACTGGTGCAAGTTGTCTCACGAAAGAGGTACTGTGGACTTAATCTTCAAATGCGGTCCAACATTAGTTTCCCCTGTCTTCTTTCACTGTTACCACCTTCATTGCACAGGAGTTATATCATTCTTATGGTTAAGTTTCATAAATAATGAGAAAACTATATGCAACAAATACATCATATTTCCCACCCACCCAGCAACCCTCCCCAAAATAAGAAAAGTTACATCAAATTAAAAAGTAGCTTCGTGAATGAAGGTACTGCTCTAAGTTGCACTTTCCCTGCAAGTGCGGCCAGTGCTTTTGCGCTGGGTATGAAGGAAAGGAAAAATTCTCCACATAAACTGACAAAAAATTTAAAAACCAATGTCCGGTTTCAACCAGTCAAAACCGGGCCAAGCGGAAGCCGAGGTATCTCGGTACCGTCCCATCAGAGGGTCCTTGCAATGCCTGTTCTTCATCCTGATAGGTATCTGTGTCCTTGTGATTGTAAACAATCCATAAGATACTATGTTTTTGTTCCTTAAAATGTCCTCTGATTGGCAAAATGAAGTAAATATTTGTTTTAAAAATAGAAAATGAAAATTAAACCAGAAGAAAAGAAAAGAAACACAGTGAGCTTGTTTGGAGTCCATAGGATCCGATCTGGAAGAGCTCGGAAAATGTGTCATGTGTCGTCTCCTGTTTTCGGCTGGAAAGGTACTAGAGGCTGCGTTGGTCGAAGAAAGACTTGTAGAGTAGGAAAACCAAAGATGTTAAACTAGACCAGAGGCTTCAAGTGTTAGCTTCATCATCTGTGTCTTCTATCAATACCTTAGTGTCACGAGCTTTGGACCTAGGGGGAAAAGCACATAGTCCATTATTAAAATACAAACATGTCACGGCATTAGATACATTTCCAGTCTCACCACCATTAAAAATACATTGTAGGGGCAACTGAGTGGCTCACTTGGTTAAGTGTCTGACTTCGGCTCAAGTCACGATCTCAGTTTGTGATTTTGAGTCCCGCCTCAGGCTCTGTGATGACAGCTCAGAGCCTGGAGCCTGCTTCAGATGTTAAACTAGACCAGAGGCTTCAAGTGCTCCTCCTGCTTGTGTCTCCTCTCTCTATCCTTCCTCTGCTTGCTCTATCTCTCTGCTCTTTGCTCAAAAAATAAACATTAAGAAAAATACATTGTAAATGGGCATTATATATTGCACCAGATGGATGATTCCTGGAGTTTCATAGTCAATTTCAGGCATTACTGGAAAACTATTAAGAAAATAGACTGCAATGAGGAAGGTAAAAAGAAAAATGAGAGGTCATATGCAACACAGAGAGAAATAATCCAAAAGGAGAAGATCTGAGTTTGATCACCCTTAAAAAATAATGAAATCTTGCCATGTGCAACAACATGGATGGCCTAGAGGGTATTATGCTAAGTGAAATAAGTCAGAGAAAGACAAATAGCATATGATTTTACTCACATGTGGAATTTAATAAAACAAGTGAACAACATAAAAAAAAGAAGACAAACAAAAAAACCAGACTCTTACATACAGAGAACAAACTGCTGATTGCCAGAGAGGAGCTGGGTGGGAAGATGGGTGAAACAGACAAAGGGGATTAAGAGTATACTTATTGTGATAAACACCGAGTAATGCACAGAAGTGCTGAATCACTATATTGTACACCTGAAACTAATATAACACTGTATGTTAATTATACTTGAATAAAAAGAAAAGGAAAAGATCTGAGTTTGAATACTGACTTTGTATGATGTACCTTTTGGAGTGTTAATTTTCATCTCTGAAAAGTAGATTTAATAATGCCTATTTATATAATAGTACTTCTACCTCATGGAGATAGTGTCAATATCAAGGGAGAAAATGGATGTAAAAATTATCAGTTAAGTATTAAAAAAAAAATTATGATGAGGATGGTAGAAATACTGCCATTTGAGGTACACTTGAAACAAGGTGAGTAAGCCAGTGAAAGAGAAGACCTAAGGAGAGGCATGACATTTACCTTCAAAAAGCTGACAAAGTATAATGTAAAAGAGGGAAGAGACTACATTATGTTAGAAAGCCCAACCAGGATCAGCTGGTTGAAGTAACAGTGAAGTATATTTCAGCCGAACATAAGCTATCTACCACAATAACCGTCCAACGATAAAATCAGGTGCCCTATCTATATAAACTTCATTATCATTGATAACTGTCGATCAGCATAAGATGACCATCTAATCAGTATGCATTAGAAGAGATTTTTTTACTAGATGGAAATTAGATAGGATTAGATACTGTTCATAAGTCCTATGCGGTACAAGAGACATTTTGTGAAGTGGGTATTATTATTCCCACTGGACAGAGGTAGAAAACTGATGTTCAAAAGGCAGAGTGTGCTAAAGGTTGCATGAGTCACAAAGTCAGTACTTAAATTCAGAACATATTTTAGATTCTCTGCTCTCTCCATTGCACACAATCTGTTTCATTGATTTCTAAAGTTTTATTTATTTTAGGGAAAGTGAGAGAACATGAGAGAGAGGGACACATGGAGAGAGTGAGAGAGAGAGAGAGAGAGAGAGAGAGACAGAGACAGAGACAGAGACAGAATCTTAAGGAAGCTCCAGACAGTGTGGAGCTGGATCTCACAAACCATGAGATTATAACCTGAGCTGAAAACAAGAGTAGGATGCTTAACCAAGTGTGCCACCCACATGCCCCTCTGTTCCATTGTTTTAAACATCTTCTGGTTGCAATCTAGTATCTCAGTGTTTTTCCACTTAACACCTGAAATTGAACATAATGATGTAGTGCCAAAAAGCATCCTTGTTTCTGAAGCAGAATATATGCTGAGGCTGCCCTCTGCTGGTGACTGCAAGGATAATTCAACCAAATTTAGTAGCTCAGTAAGACAACCACCTACACTCGGCCTGTTCTTTTTGGCACTTATCCTGCTCACCCTACCTACCAGCCCTGGCGCCCGCTCCTCCAGCTTCTTCAAACTCCACTTAACTATAATAGTATCATGCTTTGTTTTGATGTTCTTCCCACTGACCTCCCTGGCCATGCCTTTCCCAATCCTTTTATTCTTTTTTCTCTTGTCTTTGTTTCCTCAGACTTAGCTCCCTGTTTTCTGCCTTTCTTTTTTGTACCTTATCTTTTTCAGAGAACTTCCAAATTCTATTTGAAGCTTGAGCAACTTCTACTCTGCTTCCTTCTATCTATGATTTACTATTACCACTTCTTATTTTTTTTAACTTCCTCTAAAACATCTTCTATTATTTTTAGTCCTACTGTAAAGCATCCTAATCCAAGTCTTCAACGTCTGATATGTAAGAATACTGCAGTGGCCTTCCAGTTGGTCTTCTGGTCTTCAGTGTTCCTTTTCCCAACATATTTTGCACAATGAAACTCATGAAAATACTACTTTCATGTCATTCTTTCATGAGAAACATTCTCCAACCCCTTCCTGCCTATATGATCAAGCTTTTTTCCAGCCTTTTACAATTATACTTCATTTATTTAGCTAAATGTTCTTACTATAGTTCTAGTCACATGGCTTTTCCTTCTGCCCCTCATTTCTACCCTTAGTCTTTATGCTGTGTCTCTGACCTAGTCAAGCATTCTCTTATCCTTTTTTTTTTTTTAAAATTTAACATTTATCTATTTTTTTGAGACAGAGCACTAGCTGGGGAGGGACAGAGAGAGAGGGAGACACAGAATCGGAAACAGGCTCCAGGCTCTGAGCTAGCTGTCAGCACAGAGCCTGATGTGGGGCTCGAACCCACGGACCACAAGATCATGATCTGAGCCGAAGTTGGGCGATTAACCGACTGAGCCACCCAGTTGCCCCGAGAATTCTCTTATCCTTTAGGAAACTGCTCATGTTTAATGTCATTCCAATCCACTGTGAAATCTATAAATTCCAAATGCAACCACAATAGATTCTACATTATTGTTCCTTTTAGGATCATACAAAGTTAATGACATAAAAATACTGCTGTGGGTATTTAGCAAGAAAATAAACATAACAGCTTATATTTATATAAGAACTCTTTCTGTGAGGAAACTGGTCTAAATCCCATCATAACCACTCTATAAGCAGGGACCATATTAATTCCAATTTTCAGATGAAGGATAATGTAGAGGAATTAAAATGGTCAAATGCCACTAAATTTATGTGGTTCAACCTGATACCATCTTAGCTTAAATGTTAACCAGTGCTAAAACCTGAAGGAAATTTATCTCAGGAAAGCAGAAGCAATACATACTGAGAAGCGAGACGAGGCCGGCGCAGGGATATGCTCTGGCTGTACTTCCATGGACGGTTTTTCTGGCGGTTTCGTACCCCATCATCCTGGTCCATCATCTGTTCTAGAAGTGTCTGGTCATCTGCATTCAGAGGAGCCACAGAAATGTCCCGCACGGCACGGAATTCACCACAGTTATTCAGATGTTCATTCTCCAGGCGGAAGAAATTCCACACAAATCGCCTTAGCAAAATAGGGTAGGTAGGTAAATTATTTATAAAATTTGAACATACTGTTGTAAACTGTAAACCTCCCAGTGTATGTATCAAGTTTCCATTCATGAAACAAAAACAAGGAATTAAAGGTTAGAATATTAAAACAGGAAAGAATGGTGTGGTGGGGGGCGGGGAGAGAGTAAGAATGGCGTAGACAAAAAGGAAAATTCCAAGGGGAAAATATAGCAGTTAGATGGCTATGTGTCTGCAGTTCAAGGGAGAGTCTAGGTTGGAGACTGCATAAAGACAGTTATTTCAAGTTACTGGATTAGGAATAATGTAAGTGGAGGAAAGAAGAGGGCAGAGGATTAAACCCTGGAGCACTCTAACAATTATAATTTGGGAAGAGGAAGAAGAACCGGTAAAGGAGTTAAGAGGGAATAGCTAGTGAGATACAGGAGTTTGGCTTCTGAGAAATGACGTGTAAAAACTAAAGTAAGGTCAGTGCAAAGAACTGACACTGGATTTAGCAAAAGAGAGAGGCAGTATGATACAAGAGCATAGATTCTGAAAGACTGTCCAGATTCAAATCATGACTCTATCATGTCCTAGGTGTAAGGACCTTGGATGAGTTACTTAACCTATGCTTCAGTATTATCAGTAAAGTGGGACAGTAAGAGTATCTAACTCATAAGATTGTTGTGAGGATTCAGTAAGTTGATACATGTAAAGGGCTCGGAGCAGTGCCAGGCACAGAGTGGGCAATACACGTTTGCTGCTATTGTTATTATTACTGTTATTATTGTAGATTATTAACACAAGCAATTTAGTATTGAGTATTAGCTGAGTATTTGAGTAATTCAACTTGTGTTGAATTAAAGGGAGAATGGGGGAGGAGTGAGAAAGTGGAGACAGCAAGTACAGATATCTCTGGAAGAGTTTTGCTGTAAAGGAGACAGAAATGCGCATGAGTTGGAGGAGGAAAGAAGGTTCAAAGGAGACTTCCTGCTTTTGTTTTAAATGGTTGATAAACATTTGATTCTATTATTAAGCAGATGACTTTAAAGGAAAAATGAAATAAGAACTTAAAAAAGGAGGTTTTTTTTAACTAGAAAAAAATTTTTTTTCCAACTTATAAAGCAGCATCATATGTGGAAGAGAAAGAAGTGGGACGGGAGTAGGTCTTGTAGTGATGGAGAGTCCCAGGTCCTAGACCTAGAGATATAGGAAAGTGAAGGAGAGGGGTGACACATGGTTTGGAGAGAGTACTGACAGCAGCAAGCACAGTTCCCAGATGCTATCTTATTTTATCAGACCAGTCTGATAGATGTGCCCATCCTGACTCAGAGGAATGCTATACACATGTCTGAAAATATCATTCATTTTCATTTGTGAAAGGTATTTTCAATGGATAAAGAGTTTTAGGTAGGCAATTGTTTTCTTTCAGCACATTGAAAATATCATTTTATACTTTTTTCTTTAAGTAGAGTCCATGCCTAGCATGGAGTCCAATGCGGGGCTTTTACTCATGACCCTGGGATCAAGACCTGAGCTGAGCTCAAGAGTCAGATGCTTAACTGACTGAACCACCCAGGTGCCCCTGAAAATATCATTTTAATAACTTCTGATTTTCACTGTTACTTTTGAGAAGTTGGCTGTCAAACTGCCACCTCTTTGATGACAATCCTTTCTTTTGGGCTGCTTTAAAAAAAAAGTAAACATTGTAATTAAAGTATACTATAGACATATAAAAGTGTGCAAATTGTTAAGTGTGCAACTTGGTTATTATGAAGTGGTCACACTGTATAATTACCACTCAGAAATAAAAAAATATATAACATTATCACACACCTAAAGCTGCTTTTATGGCACCCTCCTATATTCTAGGGAGTTTGCTGATTTACCTTTCTTATTGATTTATCTTTCTTATTTATTTATTCATTCATTCATTTTTAATGTTTACTTATTTTTGAGAGACAGTAGGGAGCACAGAGGAAAACAGAGGATGCAAAGTGGGCTCTGTGCTGACAGCAGAGAGCCCAATGGTGGGACTTGAACTCACGAACTGTGAGATGATGACCCGAGCCAAAGTCGGATGCTTAACTGACTGAGCCACCCAGATGCCCCATACCTTTCATATTTAGTTCTGCAATCTACCTAGAATAGATTTTGTATACAGTATGCAGTGAGAGTCAAGATTCATTTTTTTCTCCATATGTATAGCCAGCTCAGGTGACTCAATATTATTTACTAAAGAACCTCTTTTCCTCCACTATTTAGCCACTTTTGTCCTAAATCAGGTAGTGTTGATGTATGCGGGGATCTGTTTCTGGACTTCCCATTCTGTTCCAATGGACTATTTGTTTATCCTTTCACTAACACTAGACACTGTTTTAATTATTGTAGCTACATAGGAAGTCTTGATATTTGAGAGTGTAAATCCTATAATTTCTTTCTTTTCAACATAGTCTTGGCTATTCTTTTTTTTTTTTCTTTTTTAAATGTTTATTCATTTTTGAGGGACAGAGAGACAAAACATGAACAGGGGAGGGGCAGAGAGAGAGAATTCTGAAGCAGGTTCCAGGCTCTGAGGTACTTGCACAGAGCCTGATGCGGGGCTCAAACTCCTGAACCATGAGATCATGACCTGAGCCGAAGTTGGATGCTCAACCAACTGAGTCACCCAGACGCCCCTGCTCTTGTCTATTCTTGATCCTTACTGTTTCCATGTAAATTATAGAACTGTCTTGTCAATTTTCATATACATAATCATTCATTAAATTTATTCCTAAGTATTTGATATATTCTGATGCTATTCAAAGGGGTACTTTTGTTAAAATTTGACTTTCTCGTTTTTTGGGGGGGACTGTTTTTTAGAACATTACATTTTTATTCATACTGACCTTATATTCAGGGACACAGTTATATTTATTCTAAAGCTTATTTGTAAATTCTTTTGAATTTTCTGCATATGAAAGATGTCATGGGTGAGTAATTAGTTTTATTTTTTCCTTTCCAATTCTTTTACTGTCTCCCCACTGCATTACCTATACTTTCAGTATGATGTTAAAAACAAGTAACAACAGGCATAATAATCTCATTCCTGATCTCAAGGGAGAGCTTACAATGTTTTACCATTAAATATGACCTTATTTATGCTTTTTGTAGATAATCTTTAAATTATTTATGAACAAATATTGGCTTTTCTCAATACTGTTTTCTACATATTTGAAGGTTTTTCTCCCTTTATTCTGTTAATGTGGTGAGTTAATACAGATTAATTTTTAAATGTTAAGTGATTTTTAAATATTAAATCTCACATTCATAGAATGAAACTAACTTGGCTGTGATGTACTATGCTTTTTATATACTCCTGGATTTGCTAGCTACTAAAACTTCAGGAGTTTTGCATTTCTGTACATGAGACAGACTGGTCTTCCTTGGAATGTCCTCATAGGTTTAGCTACCAAAGCCATGATGGTTGCACAAAATGAACTGGGAAGTGTTCCTTCTATTGCCTCTTTTCTCTGGAAGAGTTTGATATAAAGCTGGTGACATTTCTTCTTCATATTTTTGAAGGAATTCCTTGAGCTTACCATTTTCCTCGTGAAAAAGATTTTAATATGAATATAATTTCTTTAATAGATATAAGGCTATCAGATTTTCTATTTTTTATTGGCTTTGATAAACAGTGCTTTTCAAGGAATTTGTCTACTCCATGTCAATTTTTAAGGTTTATTTATTTATTATTTTTGGGAGAGACAGAGTGCAAGTTGGGGAGGGGCAGAGAGAGACAGAAGAAGACATAGAATCTGCAGCAGGCTCCACACTCTTAAGCTGTCAGCACAGAGCCTGACATGGGACTCAAACTCACAAACTATGAGATCATGACTTGAGCTGAAGTCGGACGCCTAATCAACTGAGCCAGCTAGGTACCCCTCCATGTAAACACTTTTTTAACTTATTGGCATAAAGTTGCTCATAATATCATTTTACTCTTTTAAAAATATATTTTGAAGATTTTTGATATTTATAATTTGTGCATTATTTTCCTTTTTTGCTTAATCAGTTATGTTTAGAGGTGCCTGGGTAGCTCAGTTGGCTGAGCATCCAACTCTTGGTTTTGGCTCAGGTCATTATCTCAGTTTGTGGGATCAAGCCCCCCTTCGGGCTCTGTGCTGTCACCGTGGACCCTGCCTGGAGTTCTCTCTCTCTCTCTCTCTGCCCCTACCCTGCTGGCACTCTCTCTCTCAAAATAAAAAATAAACATAAAAAAAAATCAGTCATATTTAGACATTTAATCAATTTTATTCATCTTTTTAAAGAACTAACTTTGGCTTAATTTCCTCTACTTTATGTTTCCTATTCCATTCATTTGTTCTTTATATTTCCTTCCGTCTACTTTAGTTTGGGTTTGATTTGCTGTTTTAAAATTTTCTTGAAGCTGTATATTTCCCTAGTGTATATGTTTAAAGCTATATATTGCCTTCTTAAGCATGGCTTTAGCTACATTTTCTTCTGCCACATTATCAGTTTCATGTGTTGAAATATTTTAAAATTTCCATTATAATTTCAACTTTGACCCATGGGTTATTTAGACATGTATTGCTTAATTTCTAAACATTTGGGAATTTTCAGTTATCTTTTTGTGATTTCAATCCTCTGAAATTTGTTGAGACTTACTTTATGGCCCAGCATGTGGTTAATTTTGATAAATGTTCTACATGCAAATAAAAGAATGTGTATTTAGTAGTTGAATGCAGTGCTCCCTATAGGTCAATTAAGTCAAGTTGGCTAAATGGACTACTTATTACTGAGAAAAGTAGGTTAGAATCTTCCTCTAAAATTGTAAATTCACCTACTTCTACTTTTTAGCAATGTTAACTTTTGTTTTACATATTTTTAAGCATGTTATTTTATGCATGTTATTACATGCATATAAATTTGAATTTGTTGTCACAACTGAATCTCAAAATTGCTAGGTTTGACAAATTTCTTTAGTGCAAAATTAGCTTTAGAGCTTTGCTTACCTTTAGGGTACCTACTTTTATTTAGATTTTGGACTATCTTGTTAGATCACTGATGTTTTCAGGAAGATTTAAAAAACAATTCCTCTGGAATTTTTATTGTTTCCAGTGAGAAGGCTGCCTCCTCAACCCAGAATGCCAAACTGCAAATAATGATTCTCAAAAGGTATTTAATTTCTGTTCTAAAAGTTTTTAAGAGGGGGTAGGAGGAAGAGCATGCACGGAAGCAGGGGAGAAAGACAGAGGGTGAGAGAGAGAGAGAATTTTAAGCAAGCTCCATACTCAGTGTGGAGCCAGATATGGGGTTTAATCCCACGACCCTGGGATAATGATGTGAACCAAAATCCAGAGTTGGGTGCTCAGCTGAGCCACCCAGGGGCCCCTGTTTTACCTCCCAATTTCCACTCATGACTCTTCCAATGGAGCCCAAATCTAAAAAAACTTAAAAGCCATCATTAGTAGTCATTTTAACTTCCCAAGAATTAATCTTTTCGATTTTCAAGTAGGATTTTCCAACTCTGAGGCTAATGAGAAGTCTGAGAAAAGCTGGAAAATTTAAACCTTTCAAGTGTAAGTTTTAATAAATTCTAATTTGTAAGTACTAAGTGTCTTTTAGGGGAAAAAACTTTGATAGACTTTTTGGTAGTCTGCTTACCGGAAAACTTCGAGGGGAGCACACACAGTAGCAATGATGTCCCCAGAATGAGGCAACAATGTCATGGAGGTGATTGAGATTTGGATAGTCCAAGCAAAGCGCAGGATCACATCCTCTATGATGGCACAGTAGTAATAGGCCTGAGGAATAATAAACAAGCTGAGTCCACTTACCATTATTATTACCATTACTCACAAATAAGCACACCTGTCACAGCACCAAGACTCACATATGTCCCACCAACAAGCATGGATTAAAGAGGAAAAACAATTTTACTTTTACTTTATTATTTATTTTAGAAGACCTCTCCAATTTAGTTTTTCTAATAGTGCAATATTCAAAGCGAAGTTTTACTGAATTTCATTAATCACTTAAATATATTTTTTCTCATATTGTATGCCAAGCTCTCTTTTAGACCCCAGAAATATAAGCCAGATGAGATCCTTGATCTGAGATTATAAAGTGTACATCATATGCTGAAAAAGATTAGCAGCTTCATTAACTGTTAATTTGTACTTTTATTCTCAAATTGCTTTACATTTGAAGGAAGTTTTGCCTTGCTTTTTGATGTCATTAAATAAAATGAAGCTTGGATATCATAAACATGGTTGAATTTAAGGAATGTTCTATTTTTATATGAGAAAGACAGCATGCAATAATTTTTTTCAAGTGCTATTACCAAGTATTTAGGTGTCCAATTTTAGCTACACAAAACTTTTAAATACACAAACTGCCAATATACCAGAACTATTGTTGATGGATTTGCTCATTCGTAATCTATGGATAATCAGCTCTTTAAATATATGTATTTAAAGGTTGGAAACTAGAACTGCTTTGTATTACACCATAGCATTTATTTAAAAAAAAAAATTAATGCAGGAGTACTAGTTATCTTTGAAGTCTATTAACAACAACAAAAAAAAGAGCAGTTCCCATGCTACCTTCTCTTCCCATTCTTTAGAGACAATTTCAAAATTTGTAGCTCTCTCTCTCTGAGGATTTATCCTCCATATTTCTAAATAATGTGTGTACATTGCTGTATCCTGATTAATTAACTGTAGATGTTATCCACTGCTTATTATCATAAATATTATGAAGATTTTAACATATTTACATTCCTCTGTTCCCTTCTCCATCCATCCGATGTAGCAATAAGCCATTTTTTTTTTCTTGATAAATCCTCATCTACTGAGCTCATTATTAGGCTTCAGTAAAGAACTACAATTTCATGTTACTTTAAGAGTCAATCTTAAAGTGATCTACAGCTGACTATGTGGGAGCTGATGTTACCAAAAATGTGAAAATCTTTTGGGAGGAATAACTTAACATCAGGTCACAGACAGAGAAAAGTAAAGATTTAACATCACAAATGTGACCATAGCATAACATACAGAGTTGTTGAATTACTATGTTGTACACATGAAACTAAAGTAACACCGTGTGTCAATTATAACTTCAAATAAAAGTAAATAAATAAAAATGAAAAAGGAGGAATAGGAGTTTGCAAGGCAGACAAAAGGGAGAGAAGAGGGCATCTGAGGTAGAGGGAACTGCATGTCAAAATTAGGTCATAAATTTTGGTTACATTTTTATTCCTCTGTTCTAGACTTTATCACATTGTACTGTAATTTGTTTACTTACCTGTTTAACATAGTTTACGGCCTCTTTGAGTACTAGAACTTTACTTTGTTTTTATTTTCTATAGTGCCCAGCAGTTGGTAAAAACCTGACATTTTTGCTGACCGAATGCATTTGTATTTTTTGGTAAGTAGTTGTTTTTTCTAAATATATTAGGTTGGGATTAGGTATGTATCATAATAGGATTTAGCTGGTGACACACTTGAGTTTTTGGGGTTTCTTTAAGCAAATACAAACACTTTTGTACATACTTTTTGGGGGTATACAATCTCTTCCCGGAGAAAGGTGTTTTCTCCAGCATTCTTATCAAAGAGACCCCAGTCCATCTTCAGATCCCAGATGAGGGTATAGCAGGAACTGATGATACAAAACACAATCCAAAGATAAAAGAATACCATGGTGTCTGAGTGACCTCGTTCTGAAGAAAAGGGAAAAGTAAAAGAGAAAATTATTAGATTAAAATAGAATTCTTCATTAAATAAAGTAATTTAAAAAGCGGATTCTTTGGGGCGCCTGGGTGGCTTAGTCGGTTAAGCGTCCGACTTTCACTTAGGTCATGATCTTGCGGTTCGTGGGTTCGGGCCCCGCGTCGGGCCCTGTGCTGACTGCCAGCTCAGAGCCTGGAGCCTGTTTCAGTCTATGACTCCCTCTCTCTCTGACCCTCCCCTGCTCACGCTGTCTCTCTCTCTCTCCTAGAAATAAATAAAATAAAAAACATTAAAAAAAAAAGTGGATTCTTTATGTAGCTCCATAAAAGAAGTAAGATTTTATATAAGCATCCCTGGTTAGGGACACTAATAGAAGTTAAATAGTATATCTGATTCTCCTGAAGTACAAAGTAATCATCAAGCCCTTATCAAATACATAAAATTTGTATAAACGTCCATTTTTGGAGGCTGTATGCTGAATACATAAAAATCCAAATAACTGCAATGGAGGTTTTGAATATTACAAAAGATGTCATTTTAATTTTTGCCATCAGGTGGCAGATTAGGGTCAAAGATGAAAAAAAATTATAAAACCCCACCAATAAGAAATGTGTTACATGTGTTTCAACCAATTCTGAGAGTGTTTTTATTTTAGAACATTTCCTTGGTACACTTAGATCTTGACAATACTTACTGTGAAGGCAACCAGGTCATTTTAATTCTAGATAAAATGCTAGAAAGCAACAGACTGATGAGGCATTTATCGTTAAGGACATAAATGAAAGCAATTTTCTCTCATTCACAAAGCATGGTATTTTTGCTTCTTTAGAGGTTGTTTATAGATACAAATACTAAGAACACTATAAAGTACACCAAATCAGAATAACAAAAATAATTTGTATATGTACTTATATAATTTAGTATTTTTCACTCTTAAGTGCCTCATATATCCTCTAAGGAAATTCTTTGGTAAGTTTTGAGAGTCATCATGTTATTTGTGCTCTCGATGTGCAGGATATACATAGGTATATAATTTATAATAAAGTCCTGAATTATCAGGAAAAAGAGCTATGAAACATCTAATTCAAAGAAGTTAAAATTTTGGTTAGTTTCCCAAAGGCAGAGAAAATAAGGATGTATCACGCCTTAACCACAATCCTTCCTATTAAAATAAATTAAGGGGCGCCTGGCTGGCTCACTTGGAAGAGTACTGACTCTTGATCTCAGGGTTGTGAGTTCAATCATGACTCATACTGGGTATAGAGATTACTAAATGAAAAAGAAAAGAAAAAAAATTAAAATTCTTCCTATTGAAACAAGTTTTTATTTTTTTTTATTTTTTTTAAATATTTTATTTATTTCTAGGAGAGAGAGAGAGAGACAGTTCGAGCAGGGGAGGGTCAGAGAGAGAGGGTGTCACAGACTGAAACAGGCTCCAGGCTCCGAGCTGGCAGTCAGCACAGAGCCCGACGCGGGGCTCGAACCCACGAACCGCGAGATCATGACCTAAGCGAAAGTCGGACGCTTAACCGACTAAGCCACTCAGGCGCCCCGAAACAAGTTTTTATTAATCATTTTTAGGTATTAAAGTATTAACTAAATACAGTATGATTCAAAGGCACCCTTTAGAAATTTATATTACAGAGAGTGAAAATAGCCCTTTGTTATTAATAAATATGAGCTCAAAATGAAGAATAAACAAAGCACTAGGAGAACATCAAGGGGAATGGGGATGTTTCCAACAGTAGGAAATAAGAGGAAGTAGCATTTGAGTTATTTGTAGAAGGATAAATAAACAGTGTTACAAAAGTCAGGCAGATGAGGCAAGGACAGTCAAAGCTGAAGGGAGACAATGAACAGTCATGAGGGTGGGAAAGTACAAGGAGTTTCTGAGGGACTGCAAGTAATCTAAATCCGGTGTGGGTGACATATGGAGGATGTAAGACAAGGGGTCTGATTTAAAATGAGGCCGGAGGGGCACCTGGGTGGCTCAGTTGGTTAAGCATCTGACTCCTGATTTCCGCTCAGTTCATGATCTCACTGTTTGTGAGACTGAGCCCCAATTTGGGCTCAGCGCTGACAGCACAGACCCTGCTTGGGTTTCTCTCTCTCTTTCAAAATAAGTAAATAAGTAATTTAAAAAAAGAGACTTAAAAATAAATAAAATGAGGCTGGAAAAGACATTTGGGGTCTGACTGTGCAATGCTTTCTTGGAAAGCATCTGATTTCTTAAAATCAGATCTGTATTTAAAAAAAATAACTAAGCTGGCAGGTTGCTTGCATCAGAATTACTTGGCTGATTTTAAAAATACAGATATGTTAGAGTTGCTGTGTTAATCAATTCATACCAGCTTATAAGAAGTGACTATTGTATTTTCAAAACAGCTGATTGGGGCACCTGAGTGGCTCAGTCGGTTAAACGTCTGGCTTCAGCTCAGGTTATGATCTCATAGTTTGTGGGTTTGAGCCCCGTGTCGGGCTCTGTGCTGACAGCTCAGAGCCTAGAGTCTGTTTTGGATTCTGTGTCTCCCTCTCTCTCTGACCCTCCCCCTGTTCACACTGTCTCTCTCTCTCTCTCATAAATAAAACACATACATACATATACACTAAAGTTTTTAAAAAACTAAGCTGATTGTTAAAGTTATTATAAATTTACATAAACTTACAATTAGTTATATTAAAAACAAAGGTAATGAAAACAAAATTCATTACTTCCTAATTATTTTACTAAATTTTTAAAAAATATTTTTAAATGTTTTATTTATTTAATTATTATTATTATTTTTTTAACATTTTTATTTATTTCTAGGAGAGAGAGAGCGTGAGCAGGGGAGGGTCAGAGAGAGAGGGAGTCACAGACTGAAACAGGCTCCAGGCTCTGAGCTGGCAGTCAGCACAGAGCCCGACGCGGGGCTCGAACCCACGAACCGCGAGATCATGACCTAAGCGAAAGTCGGACGCTTAACCGACTAAGCCACCCAGGCGCCCTAAATGTTTTATTTATTTTTGAGAGAGACAGAAAGAGAAAGAGAGAGAAAGAGAGAGAGAGAGACAGCGTGAGCAGGGGAGGATCACAGACAGGAAACAGAGAATCGAAAGCAGACTCCAGGCTCTGAGCTAGCGGTCAGCACAGAGCCCAACACAGGGCTTGAACCCACGAACCGTGTGATCATGGCCTGAGCCAAAGTTGGATGCTTAACCGACTGAGCCACCCAGGCGCCCCACTAAATTTTGCCATTATCTTTTTTATGTATGTTCATTATATCTGTATGATAGAAATACTATGTAAGGCTGTGCTGCTATACATCTTTCCCCAACATTCAATGTTATCTTAGTAGTTTATCTTTTTTTATGTATGTTTATTATATCTGTATGATGGAAATATTATATAAGGCTGTGCTGCTATACATCTTTCTCTAACATTCAATGTTATCTTAGTAGCTTACACTGGCTTTGGTGGAAGTATTTACACACGGAAATCAACAAACAGTGCAAATCAGTACCTCTTATCCCTACTCCTACCTAAGAGCTGGCACACCACTGTTAAGCTTCTTCTGGAAAGTTAGTGGTTAGAAACAGAAACCAATATTTTTTAAATGGCCCATAAGTGATACTAATGAACAGTCAAGCTTAGATATAAACACATTTAAGTTTAAACTACTTCTTTTTTTTACATTTCTTTTTAATGTTTATTTATTTTTGAGAGAGAGAGAGAAAGAGAGAGAGAGACTGCAATCGGAGAGGCAGAGAGAGAGGGAGACACAGAATCTGAAGCAGGCTCCAGGCTCCAAGCTGTCAGCACAGAGCCCAATGTGGGGCTCGAACTTGTGAACACGAGACCATGACCTGAGTCAAAGTCAGACACTTAGCCAACTGAGCCATCCAAGTGCCCCAAATTTAACTATTTCCACAAAAACTCTTCTTCACCGAAAGTAAATTGTGTTGGATATTTATACTACGACATTGTGCCACATAAATTATTAATTTAAAAAGCCCAACAAAATATTTACTTATTATCTAGTTTAGGTGGATGTGTTCTGACATGTTTATTTCATTCTATAGATAGATAAAGTCTAGCTAAGTAGTATTATTCAATAATCAACATGATTGCATTAAAAAATTTTATATCTACTAAGGTTTGCAATGAATAAAGCAAATTTAGCACTTTAATAAAATTCATACTGTTCTTGTATTTTCAAAACAAGATCAACACAAAGAGAAAAACACAAGCAACTTAACTGTAAATTATATTTGCAACTCTTTTTTTAAAAAGTGAATGCTTGGGGCGCCTAGGTGGCTCAATTGTTTAAGCGTCTGACTTTGGCTCAGGTCATGGTCTTGCGGTTCCTGGGTTTGAGCCCCGCGTCAGGCTCTATGCTGACAGCTCAGAGCCTGGAGCCCACACTGGACTGTGTGTGTCTCCTTCCTCTGTCCCTTGCCACTCATGGCCTGTCTCTATCTCTCTCTCAAAAAGATGGATAAACATTAAAAAATTTTTTTTAAATTAAAAACTGAATGCTTATAATGTGCCAGGTACTTTATGTATATTATTTCATTTCATTTTCACAAAAAGCCATCATTCTGTTTGCTAGTAAAAGTAATGAAATGAAAATAAAGTAATAGATATTCATCAAGAAGTAAAAAACTAGTACTGAGAAATACTAAGTATAGGTAACACTAATATATAAGTATATAAGTATATGTAAGTATAGGTAATACTAATTGAGAAATACTAAGTATAGGTAAAATCAAGTGTTTTACTAAAAGCTGATTTTCTTTTCTATTTACTAAAGAAATCATCAAATTCAAATTATTATATAAAAGGAGATTGTGGGGGGGAGTTCAAAAGAAAGGAATTGATAATGAAACAGAAACCTATGTGCTAGTTTCTTTAATGTCTTTTAGATTTTAAATACAAGTCTTATGCTTAGAGTGTAATTCTTAAAATGGTATAATGGGTCAAGTGCCTTTTTCCTTTCTAAGCTCATATTATTTCCATGAAATTTCTTATATGTGAAACACATATAAGGCGTTTTAAAAAGGCAGGTATTCCAACAGATTATTTTGGCATCAGAAATGTTTCACCTTACTTCTTCAAATAATGATTACCATATATGTAGTCTACATGTATTACATTTTGGTCTCTTTTTAATTATTATCCTTATTTGATCTTTCCCATCTCCCAAATGAGGAATGCTTTTCCCTGAAATCATCTGCCTTTATTGGTATTCTGGGGATGTACTAGAAAGATATTATCACTTTAGGCAAGCAATTACATCTAATTCTCTCTTGGCTAACTCTAGTAGCCCACTTTAGTGATGTTCAAAATCATAGAAAATCAAGTCATTGCTATTCTACCCTAAGCTTCTATTATACACCTGCCATGTCAGAAGCATAATTCATACTGGAAATATTTATGGTGATGAATCTAAACAAATCTAAAACAAATAAAAATAAGTTTCTTAGAGTTTTGTATCCATTATTATCATAGAAGGGATAAAGAAAAATAACATGTTAGGAAAAGTACTGAGAGAAACCAGTAAAATTATATATGAAAATCAGCCTGAACCATGTTTCAGGGAAGATATATGGTTTTATTGTGTTTTTTTCAGGGATGATATTTTAGAAATGAAGAGTGGCAATATATTAAGAGAAAGCAAATGGTCTACTTTTCAACCAAAATGTTTCTACTCTGATAACAGTTTACTAGTTTTTAATCTGAAATTAAATTAAAAAACCCAAAATAGACTGGAGACCATTTTCAAAGCCCAAACCAACATAGGCAAGCTGAGTTATGAATGAGTTTGGCATCTATCTAGCAAATCCTAGTTTTAGTCCCATAACTTAAAACATCAAAACACTAAATTATAAGATTAATATGGGTCTCTAAAAATTAATGGTTACAGATACTTCCTTGATCTTTAGTGCATATGTATTTCTTTTTTAATTTAAGAGAAAGAGTGAATGTGTGAGCAGGGGAGAAGGAGAGGTGAGGGAGAGGGAAGGGAGGGAGAGAGAAAAAGGGGGAGGGGGAGACAGAGAGGGAGAGAGAAAGAGAGAGAGAGAGAGAACGAATCTTAAGCAGGTTCCATTCTCAGCTCAGAGCCCGACATGGGTCTCAATCCCATGACCCTGGAATTATGACTTGAGCCAAAATCAAGAGTTGGATGCTTAACTGACTGAGCCACCCAGGTGCCCCTCTTTAATATGTTTTAGTTAAAATGTGAGGTCACATGTATTATCCCTTCTTAGGTGATTATCATATTTATCCCCAGAGCAGGCAAGAAAGACATATAATTCCTATTTTATAGTTAAGAAAGCTTAAGTTTCAAAAGATAGTAAGTGGAAAGATAACTGGATTTGGAGTTACAAGATCTGGGTCTGAATCCAGACTCTGCCTCTTTCTAACTTTGTGATTATAGAGAATCCATAATCTTTTTTTTTTTTTTTTAATTTTTTTTATTTCTAGGAGAGAGAGACAGCGTGAGCAGGGGAGGGTCAGAGAGAGAGGGAGTCACAGACTGCAACAGGCTCCAGGCTCTGAGCTGGCAGTCAGCACAGAGCCCGACACGGGGCTCGAACCCACGAACTGCGGGATCATGACCTAAGCGAAAGTCGGACGCTTAACCGACTAAGCCACCCAGGCGCCCCGAGAATCCATAATCTTAAAATGATTGAGACAAAAATGGAAATCATTAGGGGTTCCTGGGTAGTTCAGTTGGTTAAGCATCCAACTTCAGCTCAGGTCGTGATCTCACAGCTTGTGAGTTCAAGCCCTGTGTTGGGCTCTGTGCTGACAGCTCAGAGCCTGGCGCCTGCTTCAGATTCTGTGTCTCCATCTCTCTCTGCCCCTCCTCCACTCGTGCTCTGTCTCTCTCAAAAATAAATACACATTAAAAAATTAGGAAAAAAGGAAATTATTAGGTCTACAGATAAATGAGGAAACTAGAAATAGGAATCTTTATCCAAGGAACTTTTTTGTTCCAGACAGCTTTCTCTATGTCCATCTCAATTCTAAAATGAAAAGGCAGTTTCCATAAAGCTATGAAATAATATTAAAAAGATTTCTAAGGTCTGTGAAAGACAGAATTTAAATACTATATATATATTACTTCATTCTGTTTATAAAACTCAAAGAATTAACACCAATGCTCCTCAAACTTCCAAAATATCCAGGAGAATATACTTCCACACTGATTCTAAGAAGCCAGCATTACTTTGATACCAAAGTCAGATATGGACACCACAAGAAAACTATAGACCAATATTTTTGATGAATAATAGAAGTAAAAATTCTCAACAAAATATTAGCAAACTGAATTCACAAACATATTAAAAGGATTATATACCATGACCAAGTGAGATTTATTTCTAGGAATGTAAGGATGGTTCAACATATACAAATCATTAATGTAATACATGTATTAATAAATGAAAGATAAAAATCACATCATCTCAATAGATGCAGAAAAGGCAAAATACAACATCCTTTCATGACAAAAACCCTTTAACAGACTAAGTATACAAGATAACATACTTCTATGTAATACGGGCCATATACAACATAACCCACAGCTAATATTATATTCAATGGAGAAAAACTAAGAGTGTTTCCCTCAAGATTAGGAACAAGGCAAGGATGCCCACTCTGACTACTCCTATTCAATACAGTACTCAAAGTCTTAGCTAGAATAACTAGGCAAAACAAAGAAATAAAAGGTATCCAAAATTAGAAAAGAAGAAGTGAAATTGTCATTATTTGCTGATGATATGATCCTCTATAGAGAAAATCCCAAATAGAGGTGCCTGGGTGACTCAGTTGGTTAAGTGTCCAACTCTTGATATCAGCTCAGTTCATGATCTCAGGGTTGAGGGATTGAACCCTGGGTTAGGCTCCATGCTGAGCATGGAGCCTGCTTGGGATTCTACTTTTCCCTCTACCTCTCTCCCCATTTGCATGCTCTCTATCTCAAAAATAAGTAAATAAACTTAAAAAAAGAAAATCCCAAATGGTCAAAACACTGTTGGAATTCATCAATGATTTCAGTAAAGCAGCAGGATGTAAAATCAACATATACATATTGATTCATTTCTTTACACTAATGATGAAACATCTGAAAAATAAGGAAAACCAACCCATTCATAATAGTATCAAAACAATAAAATAAAATACTTACAAATTTAACCAAGGAAGTAATAATATACAATAATATCATACTATAATTATATAATGTGACAACACTGTATTGGCAATCATATTGCAATACATAAATGCATCAAAGTAACACACTGTATGCCTTATACAATGCTGTAACATCAAATTTATCCAATAAAAAAAAAATTACAGTTAAAAAAAAAAACTGTGTGGTATTAGTGAAGGATACATAGATCAACAGAACAGAATAGAGAGCTCAGTGCAGCGCGGGGTTCAAGAAGGGACTGGAGCACCGTCACTCTCCTTCCCACAATCGCCAAGGCAGAACCCCCGCCTGAGGCATTGGATCACGCCACGCCCATCCCTGCCTGAGAGGTGCCCTCCTCCCTTTTTTTTTTCTTTTTCCTTTTTTTTTCCCCTTTCTTTTCTCTTTTTTTCTTCTTCTTTCTCTTTTCTCGCTTTTTTCCCCAAAACACTGACCTGATTAACTCTGGTCGCCAGCTTGCTTAAACAATCACAAGTCCATTCTGTAAATGTAAATTCTACACCTACCGACTTTTTCAGCTATTTCTCTCAGGAGTAATTAGACTATATAGTTTCTCTGGATAATTCCAGCATCCTTCTCTCACCTATCCAACCACATTCTACCCTTTACCTCTTTGAAAAAAAGTTTCTTATCCCTTCTGCCTGTTCATTCTATTTTCAAATCTGCCTTGTCTCACCCTGCCTTCTCTCTTTTTCTCTATGCTCTTCAACCAGCACTGCATACACACGGCTATTTAACTGTAGCTGGGAAACCCAGGTATATGCTTTAAACCGTTCTTTGTCCATCGGTTTTCTTCTTTTTTCCTTTTCTTTTCCCCTTTTTGACCCTTTTATGTATTTTATGCTCCCTATTCGCCCTCCCTCTTCCGTCTTTTCTATTAACTTTTTCGTTTTCCCTCTCACTTTGCATGTTAGTTGAATCAGCCAGTGCGTTTGTGTGCTCCTGCTCCCTGTGTGTTTGTCTGTCTGTTTTCTTTTCCAGGGCTACCTCAAGAAACAAGCTAGAGTACACAAGGTGAAGAGTCCCAAATATCACTACGAATAGGAAAATAAAATAACTAAGGTCCCAACAAGAGTGACCGAGGGATACCATTCAAAAAACAGTCTCTGAAAGGATAGGCCCTGGAAAGTCAAAGAGTTTCTTGGATATAGCAGTGCTCATAGAAACAGAGAGCATAACAGGTCTTTAAAACCAACAAGAGCCGGAAAGCTAACTAAAATGACGAAACGAAAGAACTCTCCTCCAAAGAAACTCCAAGAAGAAATGACAGCTAATGAACTGCTCAAAACAGATATCAGCAGCATAAGTGAACAAGATTTTAGAATAATAATGGTGAAATTAATAGCAGGGCTTGAAAAAAACATAGGCGACATCAAGGAAACTATGGCTACAGACAGAATGGAAAATAAAAATAGGCATGAAGAATTAAAAAATGCGATAAATGAGATACATAATAAATTAGAGGCCTCCAATGCACGGATTGAAGAGGCAGAAAGGAGAATAAGTGATTTAGAAGACACCATTATAGAAAAACAAGAAGCTGACAAAAAAAGAGACAAACTGATCCAGGAACAGGAAAGAAGAATTCGAGAGCTCAGCGACACAGTCAAACGCAACAATATCCGTATCATAGGAATCCCAGAAGAGGAAGAGAGAGGGAAAGGTGCTGAAGGAGTCCTGGAACAAATTATAGCAGAGAACTTCCCCGACCTGGGGAAGGAAGTAAATGTGGAAATACAAGAGGCTCAGAGGACTCCCCTCAGACGTAACTTGAATCGATCTTCTGCACGACATATCATCGTAAAAATGGCAAAATACAAGGACAAAGAGAGAATTTTGAAAGCAGCTAGGGAGAAAAGGGCCCTCACATACAAAGGGAAACCTATCAGAGTGGTGACAGACCTATCTACTGAAACGTGGCAGGCCAGAAAGGAATGGCAGGAGATCTTCAATGTGATGAACAGTAAAAATATGCAGCCAAGAATCCTCTATCCAGCAAGCCTGTCATTCAAAATAGAAGGAGAGATAAAAACCTTTCCAAACAAACAGAAATTGAAAGAATTTGTCACCACGAAGCCAGCCCTACAAGAAATCCTGAGGGGGATGCTCTGAAGGAAAGGTTGCAAGGAACAAAGATTCCAGAGACACCACCACAAACATGAACCCTACAAAAGATACAAAGACTCTAAACCCACATATTTCAATAATAACACTGAATGTAAATGGGCTGAATGCTCCAATCAAAAGATATAGGGTAGCAGAATGGATTAAAAAACAAAATCCATCTATATGCTGTCTACAAGAAACTCATTTTAGACGGGAAGATACCTTCAGATTAAAAGTAAGGGGATGGAGAAATATATATCATGCTACAGGAAATCAAAAGAAAGCCGGAGTAGCGATACTTATATCAGACAAACTGGACTTTAAATTAAAGACAATCACAAGAGATGAAGAAGGGCACTACATAATAATTACAGGGTCCATCCATCAGGAAGAACTAACAATCATAAATGTCTACGCACCGAATATGGGAGCACCTAAATATATAAACCAATTAATCACAAACAGAAACAAGCTTATAGATAAGAATGTGCTAATAGCAGGGGACTTTAATACTCTGCTTACAGCAATGGATAGGTCAACCAGACAGAAAATCACTAAAGAAATAATGGACTTGAAAGATACATTGGACCAGATGGACCTGACGGATATATTTAGAACTTTACATCCTGAGGCCAGGGAATTTACTTTCTTCTCAAGTGCGCATGGCACATTCTCCAAGAAGATCACATACTGGGACATAAAGCAGCCCTCAAGAAATATAAAAGAATAGAGATCATACCATGCACACTGTCAGATCACAATGCTTTGAAACTTGAAATCAATTACAGGAAGAAGTCTGGAAAACTTCCAAAAACATGGAGGTTAAAGAACACCCTTCTAAAGAATGAATGGGCCAATCAGGCAATTAGAGATGAAATTAAAAAATATATGGAAACAAATGAAAATGAAAACACAACAATTCAAAATCTATGGGATGCAGGCAAAGGCAGTCCTAAGAGGAAAGTACATTGCTCTCCAGGCCTATTTCAAGAGATTAGAAAAAGCGCAAGTCCAAAATCTAACAGCTCACCTAAAGGAACTAGAGGCAGAGCAACAAGAACGCCCTAAACCCAGTAGAAGAAGAGAAATAGTAAAAATTAGAGCAGAAATAAACAACATCGAGACCAAAGAAACAATTGAACAGATCCATGAAACCAAGAGTTGGTTTTTTGAAAAAGTAAACAAAATTGACAAACCTCTAGCCAGACTTATCCAAAAGAAAAGAGAGAGCACCCAAATAGACAAAATTATGAATGAAAATGGACTTATTACAACCAACCCCTCAGAAATACAAGCAATTATCAGGGAATACTATGAAAAATTATATGCCAACAAATTGGACAACTTAGAAGAAATGGACAAATTCCTAAACACACACTCACTACCAAAATTCACACGGGAAGAAATAGAAAACCTGAACAGACCCATAACAAGTGAAGAAATTGAATCAGTGATCAAAAATCTCCCAACAAATAAGAGCCCTGGACCTGATGGCTTCCCTGGGGAATTCTACCAGACATTTAAAACAGAATTAATCCCAATTCTTCTCAAGTTATTCCAAAAAATAGAAAGCGAAGGAAAACTCCCGGACTCATTTTATGAAGCCAGCATCACTCTGATTCCCAAGCCAGACAGAGATCCAGCAAAAAAAGAGAACTACAGGCCAATATCCTTGATGAATACGGATGCAAAAATTCTCAACAAGATCCTTGCAAATCGAATCCAGCAGCATATCAAAAGAATCATCCACCAAGATCAAGTGGGATTCATTCCTGGGTTACAGGGCTGGTTCAACATTCGCAAATCAATCAATGTGATACATCATATTAATAAAAGAAAAGATAAAAACCATATGATCCTGTCAATAGATGCAGAAAAAGCATTTGACAAAATACAGCATCCCTTCTTAATAAAGACTCTCGAGAAAGTTGGGATAGAAGGAACCTACTTAAACATCATCAAAGCCATCTATGAGAAGCCTTCAGCTAACATCATCCTCAACGGGGAAAAACTCAGAGCTTTCCCCCTGAGATCAGGAACACGACAGGGATGTCCACTATCACCACTGCTGTTTAACATAGCGCTGGAAGTCCTAGCATCAGCCATCAGACACCAAAAGGAAATCAAAGGCATCAGAATTGGCAAAGAGGAAGTCAAACTTTCACTCTTCGCAGATGACATGATACTCTACATAGAAAACCCGACAGACTCCACCAGAAGCCTACTAGAACTGATCCAAGAATTCAGCCAAGTTGCAGGGTACAAAATCAATGTACAGAAATCGGTTGCATTTTTATACACCAACAATGAAGCAACAGAAAGAGAAATCAAGAAACTGATCCCATTCACAATTGCACAAAAAACCATAAAATACCTCGGAATAAACCTAACCAAGGATACAAGAGATCTGTATGATGAAAACTATAGAAAACTTATGAAGGAAATTGAAGAAGACACAAAGAAGTGGAAAAACATTCCATGCTCATGGATAGGAAGAATAAATATAGTTAAGATGTCATTACTACCTAAGGCACTCTACACATTCAATGCAATTCCAATCAAAATTGCACCAGCATACTTCTCAAAACTAGAACAAACTATCCCAAAATTTGTATGGAACCACAAAAGACCCCGAATAGCCAAAGTAATCCTGAAAAATAAAACCAAAACGGGAGGGATCACCATCCCAGACTTTAGCCTCTACTACAAAGCTGTCATCATCAAGACAGTATGGTATTGGCACAAAAACAGACACATAGACCAATGGAACAGAATTGAGAACTCAGAAGTGGACCCAAAAGTATACAGCCAACTAATCTTTGACAAAGCAGGAAAGAATATCCAATGGAAAAAGACAGCCTTTTTAACAGATGGTGTTGGGAGAACTGGACAGCAACATGCAGAAGAATGAAACTAGATCATTTTCTCACACCATGCACAAAAATAAACTCAAAATGGATAAAGGACCTGAACGTGAGACAGGAAACTATCAACACCCTAGAGGAGAAAGCAGGAAACAACCTCCTTGACCTCCACCGCAGCAACTTCTTACTTGACACATCCCCAAAAGCAAGGGAATTAAGAGCAAAAATAAACTGTTGGGACCTCCTCAAGATTAAAAGCTTCTGCACAGCCAAGGAAACAACCCAGAAAATTAATAGGCAACCAACCGAATGGGAAAAGATAGTTGCAAATGACATATCAGATAAAGGGTTGATATCCAGAATCTACAAGGAACTCACCAAACTACACGCCCGAAAAACAAACAACCCAGTGAAGAAATGGGCAGAAGATATGAACAGACACTTCTCCAAAGAGGACATCCAGATGGCCAACAGACACATGAAACGATGCTCAGCATCGCTCCTCATCAGGGAAATACAAATCAAAACCACACTGAGATACCACCTCACGCCAGTCAGAGTGGCTAAAATGAGCAAATCAGAGAACTCTAGATGCTGGCGAGGATGTGGAGAAACGGGCACCCTCCTACACTGTTGGTGGGAATGTAAACTGGTACAGCCCCTCTGGAAAACAGTGTGGAGGTTCCTAAGGAAACTAACAATAGAACTCCCCTATGACCCAGCAATAGCACTGCTAGGAATTTACCCAAGGGATACAGAAATGTTGATGCATAGGAGCACATGTACCCCAATGTTCATAGCAGCACTCTCCACAATAGCTAAAACATGGAAAGAGCCTAAGTGTCCATCAACAGATGAATGGATCAAGAAGATGTGGTTTATCTATACCATGGAATACTACATGGCAATGAGAAACAATGAAATCTGGCCATGTGTAGCAACATGGATGGACCTTGAGGGTGTTATGCTGAGCGAAATAAGTCAGGCAGAGAAGGACAAATATCATATGTGTGCACGTATAGGAGGATTAGGAGGAAGCTTAACAGAGGACCAAGGGGGAGAAGAAGGGCAGAAATGGTGGGGGAAAGGGGGAGAGGCAAACCATGAGAGACTCTTGAATACTGACAAAAACTGAGGACTGGTGGATGTGGGGGGGAGGAGGGGTGGGCATGGAGGAGGACACTTGTGGGGATGAGCACTGGGTGTTATGTGGAAACTAATTTGACAATAAACTATTTGTAAAAAAAAAAAAAAAAAAAAAGAATAGAGAGCTCAGAAATAGACTCACACAAATATGCCCAACTAATTTTTGACAAACGCACACCAGCAATTCACTATGGAAAAACAGACTTTTGAACAAAAGGTTCTGGGGCAATTAGACATCTGTAGGCAAAAATATGAACCTCAATCTGTCACACACCTTATGTAAAAATTTACTCAAATGGATCACAAACTTGTAAATAAGACATAAAACTCTTAGGAAAAAAAAATACAGAAAATCTATAGGATCTAGGGCTAGTCAAGGAGTTCCTGGACTTGAAACCAAAGGCATGATCCATAAAGGAAAAGCTGATAAGCTTAACTTCATAGAAATTAAAAACTTTTGATTTGTGTAAGACCATGTTAAGAGGATGAAAAGACAGGCTGCAGATGGCGAGAAAATATCTGCAAATACTATCCAGTGACTTATATTCAAAATATATGAAGAAGTCTAAAAATCCAACAATAATGAGAGGTCTGAACAAACAGCTGACCAAAGAAGATACACAGATAGCAAATAAGCACATGAGAAGATGCTCAACACCAGATGTCATTAGGGAATTACAAAGTAGAATAGCAATGAGATACCACTATGCACCTAAGAGAGTGTAAACCCCAAAACTGACTACCAAATGTTGACAAGGATGTGGGGCAACAATCATTCACTGCTGGCAGGAATGCAACACAGCACAGCCAATTTGGGAGCTCGTTTGGTGGTTTCTTACAAAAAAACTAAACATAGCTTTGCCATAATTGTACACCTACGTTCAGTTGAGAAGTATGACCGCACAAAAACTAACACATTTACAGCAGATTTACTGTAATATAATTATGAAAACTGGAAGCAACTAAGATGCCTTTTAGCAGGTAAAGGGATGAACGACAGTGGTACAAATGGAACATTATTTAGCAATAAAAAGAAATGAACTATCCAGACACAAACAGACATCAGAAGAACCTTAGATGCCTACTGCTAAATGAAAGAAGACAGAATGAAAAGGCTACACACTGTACGGTTCCAACAAAAGGACATTTTGGAAAAGGCACATTTGTGGAGATAGTAAAAACGATGAGTGGTTGCTCAGGGAAAAGAAGGAGCAAAGAGAGGGATGAACAAGTGAAGCACAAGGAGATGTTTAGGATAATGAAACTATTCCATATGAAACTGTTATGGTAGATACGTGTCGTTATGCATTTGTCAAAACCTGCAAAATTCTACAACGTGAAAAGTTAATCTTAATGTAAACCATGAACTATCGCCAATAATCTATCAATACTTGTTCATTAATTGTAACAAACATACCACACTAATGCACAATGTTAATAACAGACGTTAACTATGTATGAGAGTGAGATGGGATGGAGGGGAGGGTATAGGGAACTCTATGTACTATCTGCTCAATTATTCTGCAAATCTAAAACTATACTAAAAACTCAGGCCCATTAATCATTAAAAATACTAGAAAGAAAATCCTTGTAAATCTTATCCAACAAAGTGCTAGAATCTAAATATATAAAGAACCCTAATTATCTAAATATAAAATACCTAAATATATCTAAATATAAAGAACTCTAATAATTCAATAAAGAACCAAACAACCCAATTCAAAAATGGGGAAAAGACATTTCACTGAAGAGGATATACATATCAAATAACCATATGAAAAGATGTTCAACAGAATTAAAACCACGATAAGATATCATTACATACCTATCAAATGGCTAAAATTTTAAAAAGTGCTATCATCAAGGTTGGCAGGAATACAGAGAAACCAGACCACTCATACACTGATGAGAATGTAAAATGGTACAACCGTTCTGAAAATAGTTTGGTAGTTTTTACTAAAAAAAAAAAAAAGGAAACATGCAGCTACCACACTAAGCAGCAATTGCACTCCTGGGGATTAATCATAGAGATATGACAATTTATGTTCATCAAAAACTTGTATATGGACACTGATAGCAGCTATGTACATAACAGCCTGAACGAACTTGGAAACAACACAAAAGTCATTCAGTGAATGGTTAAATTATAATTATATATATATAATTATATATAATGGTGGGTGAATGGTTAAATTATAGTATATCCACACCACGAAACGCTACTTAGCATTAAAAAGGAACAAATTTGATACGTGCAACAACCTGGATGAATCTCCAATCATGCTAAGTGAAAAAAAGCAGATCTCAAAAGGACTATATGATCCCTTTTGTATTAACATTCTTGAAATGATAAAATTATTAAATGGAGACCTTATTAATGATGGCCAGGGAGTGGGAGAAAGTGGGGGAAGAGGGAAGGCAAAAAGGTAATATGAGGGATCCTCGTGGTGACGGAAACTTTCTGTACTAGACTGTATCAATGTCAATACCCTGGTTGTGATATTGTATTATACTTCTGTAATATGTTACCACTGGAGAACTTGTATGTAGGGTATATGGGCTCTCTATTTTTTTTTTTTTTTTAATTTTTGAGAGAGAGGCAGAGCACAATCAGGGGAGCCCAGGCACAGAGAGAGGGAGGGAGACAGAGAATGTGAAGCAGTCTCCAGGCTCTGAGCTGTCAGTAAGAGAGTCCAATGCGGGGCCTGAACTCATAAACTGAGATCATGACCTGAGTCAAAGTCAGACGCTAACCGACTGAGCCACGCACGTGTGATGGGCTCTCTGTTATTTCTAACAACTACATGTGAATCTACAATTATCTCAAAATAAAAAGTTTAATTAAAAAATAGAACTTGGCTGTTCCTCAAAACCCTCACTAAGTTAACCACTCCTTCTTCTGAACCACCTCAGCACACTACACAATACTGATAACTTATGTTCTAGTTTGTTGTTCTCCTTTATTAAACTGGGAGCTCCAAAAGGAGTCTTAAAGACAAGTTATGTTGTGTTTATGCACGCGTCGCATGAAACACAGTCTAAAATACTCTAGGTGTTTTGTAAATGTTTGTTGAATAAAATAGATGTGACAGAGGTAAGCAACTAGGCACTTCAATTACTAAGTTGTATTTCTATTCAATTTACTATTTGTTATAATTCTTATTTATCAGCTTGTCAATAACAAAATGGTCTCTTCAGTGATTATTAAAGATTGATTACTACCTTTCCCAATTCCTTTAGTAGTAAAACCAAATAACAATATTTCTGGAGTGGATAAAACTATGTATTTCTGCCTTTTCTCCAACAAAGAGAAACAGTTTCACTTATTTAACTAAATGGAATGCTATTAACCATAATCACTATACAAAGAAATATAAGGATCCCTGGGCACCTGGGTGGCTCAGTCAGTTGAGCATCCAACTCTTGATTTTAGCTGAAGTCATGACAAGCCTTGCGTTGGGCTCTGTGCTGAGCATATAGCCTGCTTGAGATTCTGTCTCTCTTTCTCTCTCTCTGCCCCTGCTCTCTCTGGGTCTCAAAAAAAAAAAAAAAAAGGGGGGGGGGTGTAATATAAGGATTAAATTAAAAAAATATTTTTATATTTTTAAGAATTTTTCTTTTTTAATGTTTAATTTATTTCTGAGAGAGACAGTGTGAGCAGGGGAGGGTCAGAGAGAGAGGGAGACAGAACCCGAAGACAGGCTCCAGGCTCTGAGCTAGCTGTCAGCACAGAGCCCAACGTGGGGCTCGAACCCACTAACCATGAGATCATGACCTGAGCCAAAGTCAGACGCTTAACTGACTGAGCCACCCAGGCGCCCCAATATTTATTTATTTTAGAGAGAGTACAACAGGGGAGGAGCAGAGAGGGCAGAGAGAGGGGGAAAGAGGACGGGAAGTGGGCTCTCTATGCTGACAGGCTGACAGCAGCCTGGATGTGGGGCTTGAACTCATGAACCAGGAGATTATGACCTGAGCTGAAGTCAGGTGCCCACCGACTGAGCCACCCAGGTGCTCCATGGATCCTATAAACTTTTGACAGTTTCTCAAGTGCTTATTTTATGAAGCGGTAAGAAAGCTTCAGGTAGGGGCACCTGGGTGGCTCAGTGGATGAAGCATCTGACTTCAGCTCAGGTCATGATTTCATAGTTGATGGGTTTGAGCCCCATGTCTGGCTCTGTGCTGGCAGCTCAGAGCCTAGAGCCTGCTTCAGATTCTGTGTCTCCTTCTCTCTCTGCCCCTTCCCTGCTCACACTCTGTCTCTTACAGTAATAAATAAATGCTAAAAAATTAAAAAAAAAAACAAAACAACTTCAGGTACTACATTCATATGGGTAGGAACTTTTTTCTTAATTGAACTGAAAAAACTTAAGTCATAAACACAAGCTAAAGTTACAGTCAATTAAAAATGGAAATAAGATTGGATAAGATTTCAGCAGCCATAATAGTAGGGTATAGTAATTAGAAGTGAATTAAGAATAAATATACATCACAAAAATGTAATCTAGAGATGTAAAAAAATAATAACAATATATATTCCACATTATGGCTAATTAACAGATCTAAAAAGAAGTGAGAATATATATATTAGGAGGCATGCCTAGAGAGAGGGAATGCCAAAATTTTTTCCACCATTTTCCATACAACTTGCCAACATTCTATACCAGTATAACATATCAGATCTAAAAATGCCATATGAAACAATTCTTAGTCTCAGAGTAAAACAGTCTAAGATTGTAATGCATTTTTACAGAAATCTTCATTTTTCTTCTTTCAAATTACCTTTTCTTTTAAATTAAATGTTAGAGGAGTAGAACCTGTATTATTTCAAACTTTACCAGTACTTCTGAAGCATCTATTCAAATACGTATTCTAGGAACCATCTCATCAATTGTAGTCCTCCATACGCTTTGAGATCTAGTTAAAAATAAAAAGTTTAAATAGTCTCTAATGACTCTAAGCAGAATAAAAATTGATGGGAAAAACATAGAATCTTTTTCTCAGTAAAGAATCCTTGGTACTTTCTTGGGTTTTTTTGGTTGTTGTAGAGACTTCCATCAGAGTTAACACTTTTGGTATGTCTCTGCCCTGCTTTCTCATTCTTCCCTAGGAACTTTTGCACTTATTTCCTTAGAACCTCTTTATGAAATGGGGACTGCTGTTACAAGGTAACATGTCTAAGGTGCTATAATTCAAAGCTCATGCTCTCATTTAACATGTTCTCTTGCCTCCCTATCATTCATTGCTTGGTTGTCCAAGATCTCATAAATAGTACAGGAGGAGGGACCAATATTCAAACTTAGTTTCTGTATTTGCTCAACACCCTATCCATTTATAATCTCTATTCTTTAAATTCTACTAGTATTTGCTTAAGTGTGGTCAGTAGAGGCATTATGAGGCAGATGTTGAAAAAGACAAATTTTGGGGTCATCATCCTAAACCTACTGAAATTAACTGAAGGTGGGCCTAAGAATTAAGCATTTGTAAGTAACAATCCACAGTGATTTATAAACAGATTAAGTTTGAGAATCACAGCATTACATCATGCTGCCTTGTTGGAAATATAACTTCTTAGGGTGTAAAAAGGAGTGATTCAGAGACAGAATTCTGGTTTTGCTACTTACTGCCATGTGACCTAGGGCAGGCAATTTAACCTTCCTGACTTAAAAAAAAAAAAACATAATACATAACATCTGTTCTACAGATCCTCGCATTATTGAAAACAGATTCAAAATGAAATAATGAGTGCCAAGAAGCTATGTACTGGCAAACAGATCTATTAGAGTAATAGAATATAAAGGGCTAAAAGTAGGGTGCCTGGGTGGCTCAGCGATTAAGCGTCCGACTCTTGATTTCGGTTTAGGTCATGATCTCTTACCATGAGATCAAGCCCCAGGCTGTGCATTGACAGTGTGGAATCTGCTTGGGATTCTAGCTCTCTTTCCCTGCCCTGCTCATGCTCTCTCTCTCTCTCTCAAAATAAATATATAAACTTATAAAAATAAGGAGCTAAAAGAGCTTTAGAAATATAGTTCAAGCCTTTTAACCTTTTAAAAATTATTATTAATATTTTTTTGCCCGGTCTCAGTCTGTGCTCAGTACACACTCCATCACCTGGTTCCTAGAACTCAGATTGCGCAGTGGTCATGTCATCATCGACCAGGGCTCACAGTTATAGCGGCAGAGGCCTCCCTAAATCTCCCTTATCTCAGGCCTACCTGCTACCTCTAATCTCCCGACCCCAGTCTCCAGCCCCACTTCACCAGACACATTTTCATAATTGCAGGCTCCGGGCTGATCATATAAGGAAAACACTGTGAGCTCACTGGGGGCTGTAATGGGGACTTGGGGGTGTCCCTGCCCTACAACACTCACTACACTCCCTTGGACACCAACCCCCAGCCCCCTCTGGTTCCTAGTCCCAGGGCCCCTCTCTAGTGGCCTAGGCTTCCCGCACGCCTTTTATTTTATTATTATTATTATTATTTTTAATGTTTTATTTATTTCTAGAAGAGAGAGAGAGAGACAGCGTGAGCAGGGGAGGGTCAGAGAGGGAGTCACGGACTGAAACAGGCTCCAGGCTCTGAGCTGGCAGTCAGCACAGAGCCTGACGCGGGGCCAGAACCCACGAACCGCGAGATCATGACCTAAGCGAAAGTCGGACGCTTAATCGACTAAGCCACCCAGGCGCCCCATTTTATTTATTTTTTTAAATGAAAACAACAGTTTTCCTGTTTATTAAAAGATTATACCTTTAGCATAAAAATTTTGTGAAAAGGCAAATTAAGTGAGAACATTGGACAATCATTATTTATAAATGTTGACATTTTTATTCCTGCTTTAAAAATTTTTAATATTCTTACTTTCACTTTCTTGCATAGAGTAATAGAAGAATGTTAAATAATAGTGATGACGGCAGATATCTTTATGTTAGTCCAGATTTTATTTATCAAAAAAAATTTTTTATTTATTTACTTCTGAGAGAGAGAGAAAGAGAGAGAGAGAGAGGGAGAGAACGCGCGCACAAGCAGGAGAGGTGCAGAAAGGGAAGGACAGAATTACAAACAGGTTCCATGCTGTCAGCACAGAGTCCAATGCCTGGCTCCAACTCACGAACTGTGAGATCATGACCTGACCCAAAACCAAGAGTTGGATGCTTAACTGACTGGGTACCCAGGTACCCATGTGTTAGTCCAGATTTTAATGAGAATGTCTATAATAGTTCACCTTTAGTCATGACAGCTGTGTCTGTGTATAAAAATATAGTACTTCTATATTCGAGATGGATCCTTACAAATATATATATATATTTTTTAATTAGTCAATATCTCTTTGGCATTTACTGAAATGATTACATGGCTGTTCTCCTCCAGTCTAGTGACATGGTAAAGTATCCCTAAGTATCTTAGTCATGGTATATTATTCTTTTAATATTCCATTGGGTTCTTGCTCCTAATGTTTTATCTGGAATTTTTGTAGGTATATTCATAAGTAGGACTGGGTTACAGTTTTACTGTGGAATATCTTTCTCCAAATTATGCAGGTTTTTAAAAGAAAAAAGATGTTTTCTTTTTTTAAGTTTTGAAACACTTTTAATTTTTTTTTTACATTTATTTATTTTTGAGAGACAGAGACAGAGTACAAGTGGGGGAGGGGCAGAGAGCGAGAGAGACACAGAATCCGAAGCAGGCTCCAGGCTCTGAGCTGTCAGCACAGAGCCTGATGTGGGGCTCAAACTCACAACCTGTGAGATCATGAGCTGAGCCAAAGTCAGATGCTTAAGTGACTGAGCCACCTAGAAGCCCCAACTTTTGAAACACTTTAAATGGCACAAACTGTTCCTCAAAGTTCTGAAAGGTTTCACTTGTAGAAACATTTTGGCCTGACACTTCAACAAGAACCACAGGAATAAGGAAAGCTATCCTTAATCTATAATTTAGATTTTCTATGTCTTTCAGCATTTATTTTGCTAATTTATAATTTCCTAAAAATAAACTGTGCATATTATCCAGATATCTACTCATAATTATTTTTAATTCCTCCATGTCTGTAGTTAAAACCCCTTTCCTAATAGTTTGCATGTGAGTTTTTTCACTTTCATTACAGATCATGGAAAAGATACCAATAACCAATCACCAGCAGTTATGCTATACTTATGCAATTTAATCCTCATAATAAATGTGAGGTAGGAATTATTATCTCAGTTTTATAACCTCAAACTCAAGGAAGTCAAGTCACTTTCTCAAGGTGACATAATTAGTAAGTGACTAAGTTCATCTAGTCTTAGTCCACTTAGCTCCAAACCCCATGTTCTCTCCCTCAGCACAAAATAGTGCCTTTCTCTAAGATGGTGCTTTTGAAATTCCTACTGTCAGAAGACTTGATTAAATTGAGCAGAGATGGATGTAGCTCTCGAGATGGAGATACTCCCCTTTCTGCAGCAGAAGGTTTAATGAAAGACTGAAAAAAACCTGATTTCAAATGTTAAGTTTTTTCACTCTTGAGGAAGGAAGTATACTTGTCATACAGATCTCCCTCTATTTATGAGGGGGTTACATTCCAGAAACCCATGAGAAGTTGAAAATATCATGAGTCAAAAATGAATTCAATATAGCTGATCTGCTGTGTTCAGAATGCTTGCATTAGCCTACAGTTGGAAGCCTATTTTATAATACAGTGCTGGGTAACGCATGCAACTGCCTGAACACGCTACTGGAGGTGAGAAATAAAATAGTTGCAAATGTGTTGATTGTTTACCCCTGTGACTGCGTGGGGACTGAGAGCTGTGGCTGCTGTCACCGCCCAGCGTCATGAGGAGTATCATACTGCACACTGCTAGCCTGGGAAAAGATTAAAATTCAAAATGTGAAGTACGGTTTCTATTGAAGGAATATCGCTCTCACATCATCAGGAAGTCGAAAAATCATTAAGTTGAACCATCTTAAGTCATGGACTGTTTATGTATTCATAACAGAGAAGGAAAGAGGAAGATTATACAACAGATCCTAGACTTTCAGTTCACATTTCCTCAGTAATTCAATCTTTTCTACACTAGCTATGAAGCTGAGGAGGCTTCAGTATTCCACTTTGTTTGGTAGATGTTCATTTCCTTTAAGGAGAGTAGAGATAAAATAGTTTCAAGCAATACAATTCTGCCTTTGAAAAAATTATGCCCAAGGTTATTATTCAGAAGTATTTACAGGCAGTCTTGAGAATCCTACAAGAGGAAACATACCCATGTGATATCTGGTATGTCAGGGAAGATGCTTCATCTTCCCTCCTATTAAGTAGCAGCAGTATTCTTTATAATCTGTGAAGAAAATACTGCCTTTAACATCCTTTAAAAATTTCCATGAAAACCATATCTTATAAAAAAAGTACCAATGAAACTAAGCATTAGCTCAGTAGTCATTCTTTTCACACTTTGTTTACTACATTCTAAGAAGCATGCCTGTATTCCTTATTTATTAACAATATATATTAAGAAAATAGCTTTAACAAATACCTAATTACCACAGGTATTTCTTTGCTGTTGTTATTATTATTATTATTATTTTTTAGAGAGAGCAGCACAAGTGGGGGGAGAAGGGCAGGGAGGGGGAGGGAGGCAGGGAGAGGGAGAGGGAGAGGGAGAGGGAGAGAGAGAGAGAGAGAGAGAGAGAGAGAGAGAGAATATCTTAAGCAGGCTCCATGCTTAGCACAGAGCCCAATGCAGGGCTTGATCCCATGATCCTGGGATCATGACCTGAGTCAAAATCAAGAGTCAGACACTCAACTGATTGAGCCACCCAGGCACCCTTGTTAAGAAGTGAATTTTAAGACCCTAACAAAGAATAAACTCTAAGCAAATTACTCATATTGAAACATTTTCCCATCACTTGAAACAACACTAGTATGTTAGTGTTTGCTTCCCTCCAATTCAAGAATGACTTTCAATTATCTGGCAAAGAAATTACTTACATATTTGGGCTGACTCCACTTTGCTCTTCATAAAAAAGCCTGTGACTCTTGCTCCTGGCAACGTCTCTGGCTTTCCATGAATGTGGCCATTAGGACCAAAAGAGGAAAAAATGGGCCTATCCTCTTAAAAGTATGATTTGAATTATCCTCTCCCAATGTAACTTTGTGCTTTCTCAAACATAAATTTATTCGGAACATGTAGGAATACCACACTGTTCTATCTGAACTTTTCTTTGTTTACCACAAGTTTAACATTTGGGAAGAGCTCAGAGCATTCTATAAACTCAAAGACAATATGGTAGAGCTAAAATAATCACTGGGTATGAATGCTAGCTTTGTTACCAAATAGCTACTTGATATTGAGGGCTACACTGTTTTATTCAGATTCATAACCTGGGTTCTTCCATTTTATAGATGTATGACTCTGGCAAGTAACTTAGTCTCTCTGTTTTCAATTTCTTCACCTGTAAAATGACAAGTGCTTACCTCTGACAAAGATGCACTCTTTAACCTAACTCTAGTTAGGCTCTTCCAAGCTCTCTAACTTGGTGTCTGTCCTTGTCAAGCCTATGTCACCTAGTTGTAGCAAGAATCTTACTAAGTCATTTCTGAGAGAACTCCTTATCCTCAGTATCTGATCATTCTAGATATCAAATTCTTTATCTTCTATCCTTCATCTAATCATTCTGGTCTTCCTTTCGCAAGATTCCTGTCAAGTCAGTTTAACCAGAATCCTCTATCACCCCTGATGTTTCCTTTTAGTAATTTTCCAACCACCGACCCCTACCCTTCTTCTTGGCTGTAAATCCCCATTTGTCTGTTCTATATTCGGAATTAAGCCTCGCTCTCTACTGAGATCACTTTTCCTCTACTTCAAAACTTCCTGAATAAAATGTGCTTTCGCCACTTTAATTACAGTCCAGCTCTGATTCTAATACCTCATAGGGCTGCTGTGAGGACTGAATGAGTTAATAAGTGTTAAGTGCTTAAAAGAGTGTTTGGCCCATAGAAATATTCAATAAATATTACCTTTTATTAATATCACTTTTCTTCATCTACTATTTGCAGGTGCTTTGCATCACTTTTGACAAGCTACTACATAATATTCCATGTACCATATTATTTTCCTATTGATGGACATTTATTAGATTATTTCAGTTCTTTACTATATAATGCTGTAAACTTAAGTTCACCTCTAACCACTTTTCTAATTATTTCCTTAGGAAAAAGTTATGGAAAGGGACTTACTAGTTCAAAAAGTATGAATGATTTTAAGACTCTTGGTAGAATTACCAAATTGCTTACCAATTTATACTCTACAGAATGAGTGTTCATCTCTCCATATCCTTGATAACAATAAGCATCATCACTTCTTTGATTAAATATTTCAATTTGCATTTCTTTTGCTGTCAGTGAAGTAGAATATTTTTCATATGTTTATTAGCCATGTTTAATTACTCTACAAAGTGATTTGTTTATATCCTTTTTCAATTAAAAAATTAGTTAAAATTGATTGGTCTTGTGGTAGATTACGTTACAGTTTAAAAATATTCACTCTCCCAACACCGCTATCTCGTTATTCTTACCCCATTCATGTTGGGTTTAATAACTGCTTCAGGATGGGCAGCCTTCCTTTGGGCCTAGACGTGTAACTTGCTTAAGCCAGTAGGAGGTTAGCAGACATGAAGCAAGCATATGCTTATAATGTGTATGCAGTAGGAACTGTTTCTGCTAGTACCATGTGAAGAGTTTCCTTGGGGTAACTCCCCCTTTAGTTGGGGCTCCAAGATGAAACACATATAGCAGACGAAAACCAAACCTGTAGGGAAGAGTCAAAAGCCCAGCAGGAACACTGGCCTAAAACAGTGCTACGCAGCCAAGTCCAGCCTAGTTCCACCAATTCCCAGCTGACCCACAGATGCATAAATGAGAATAAATTACTGTTGTTATAAGCCATTGGGTTCTGGGGTGAATTATTATGTATCAATAGCTGATTAGTACACTTATTATATTATACTATAAAACTCTGAAGCAAAGAGATTCATATGTAATCTACTACTTAAACCCTTATATTTGCCTATTCATTTTTTCCTTTTCTTTTCTGTGAAAATATCTAGATACAATAACTTTCATTGATGTATACTTTCCACCAATATTCTCATGTAAAATTATATATAATAAATTGTAATCAAAATTTAAAATTCTGTTTGCAAAGACTGTCTTTAAATTCCTTTCCCATTATGTAAAATTGTTCCATAAGTTGAATTCATAATGTTCAACTTCTTCATTTAAGCAACACAAAGTTCTTTCCCAGTTTCTAAGCAATATACAGATTATTTTTAAACTTTAAACATTGTGCTTGAGTATTTCAAAACACCACAATTTATACAGAAATGCTAACACACACTGTATCTACCAGTTGTATGGTAGACTACAAAAGGTGTAAGGTGACTACAGAAAAAACAACAAAAATGATATCAGGTATTAGGAACTCACTTTTTAAAGTTTTTTAACATGTCAAGATACAAAGGAAATGTAACTTATTCAAAGCTGTGATTAATACTTTTAAAGCAAAGCAATTTAAGGTGAAATATAATGGGATTTTCGGTATAATATTTATAAAACCATTTAAAATTAGCATATAGCCAAGTAGATAAAGGCTACTCAAGATATATCTGTATAAGTCAAATTAATACTTAGAAGCAAACAATATCACATTTGATTTTAGCACTTATCACATCTGATTTTAGCACTGGCAGAATTTAAGCCAATATTGACAAATAATGAATCTTTTAAAAAATCTATTTTTTGTCTGCATTAGTTAGGCAACAGAAATTACAGCAATATATATGTAATTTCAAAAGGGTTAAAGATTTGAATTACTTTCAATAGTAAGCCAAAAGTGAAAGCATTTATTCAAATCTATTGCTTTCTTAAAAATTTTTTTCATTTTTATTTATTTTGTGAGAGAGACAGAGACAGCTCACTTGGGGGAGGGGCAGAGAGAGAAGGAAAGAGAGAATCGCAAGCAGCCTCCATGCTGCCAACGGAGAGCCCAATGTGGAGCTTAAACCCACGAAACCATGAGATCATGACCTGAGCTGAAACCAAGAGTCAGACACCTCAGGGGCGCCTGGGGGGCTTAGTCAGTTAAGTGCCGACTTTCGCTTAGGTCATGATCTCGCGGTTCGTGGGTTGGAGCCCCTCGTCAGGCTCTGTGCTGACTGCCAGCTCAGAGCCTGGAGCCTGTTTCAGTCTGTGACTCCCTCTCTCTCTGACCCTCCCCTGTTCATGCTGTCTCTCTCTTCTAGAAATAAGAAAAAAAAAGAGTCAGACGCCTCAAACACATTGTTTTCAAAAATTTTGTGTGTAGCTCAGTCAGTTGAGTGTCCAACTTCAGCTCAGGTCATGATCTCCCAGTTCGTGAGTTTGAGCCCCACATTGGTCTCTGTGCTGAAGCTTGAAGTTTGGAGTCTACTTCAGATTCTATGTCTCCCCCTCTCTCTGCCCATCCCCAGCTTGCACTGTCTCTCTCTCTCAATAATAAACATTAAAAACATTTTTAAAAAATGTTTTATTTATTTCTAGGAGAGAGAGAGAGAGAGAGACAGTGTGAGCAGGGGAGGGTCAGAGAGAGAGGGAGTCACAGACTATGAAACAGGCTCCAGGCTCTGAGCTGGCAGTCAGCACAGAGCCCGATGCGGGGCTCGAACCCATGAACCATGAGATCATGACCTAAGCAAAAGTCGGACACTTAACCGACTAAGCCACCCAGGCGCCCCTAAAAACATATTTTTAAAAAAGCTAATGAAACAAAAGTTTTCCTAGAGAATTAAAAAAAAATAGTGTTTCAATTATAACAAGACTAAGATTTGGAAATTCGCATAGCAGCCTATTATTCAGGGTAGAAACAGTTATATACTGGCCATACCCCCGAGAGGAAGCACTTCAGGACTATGTGTGCTCACTCAAACAATGAAATGCTTATTTGCTCTGAAGGCACTGAACTACTGCTGAGGAATCCTCATTAGGGGGCACAGCACCCCTCACAGAATGTTAAATAAGAAGGGATCTGGATGGGATCTGGGCACTGGAAAACAACCAAGCAAACAAACCTAAGTAAGTATTTTTAAAAATCTACTAGCAAATGCTTGTTGGCAAATGCTAATAAAAAGTCTAAAGTAAAATATTATTTTTAAAATAAAGGTTTTTTCTTCTGTATATTCAGAAAAGAGCAACAGAGCAAAATCTACTATGAATTTATGAATATTTTAAAATGTTGTAAACTGTAAATGAAAAACAGAAAGTCTAATGAAGTGCTCTCTCTCTCCATCAATGGGTCAGAAATAACACAATGGCTTTTCTATTATTGTATCTCCCACAGGCTTTTTCTTGCCAAAGCCAAGAAACCTCAAGGACATACAAAAAACATTTAAAACACTTTCTTGACTCCTCCAATCCTAATTCCAACAAAAAACTTGTAGGAGTTGGCTTCAAATTTAGGCTTGTAATGAAATGTGAATTCTTAAAATATGGAGATTGGCTGCTAGCTAAATTCCTTTGTGTCTAAAATTAATGATGGAAAATAAAATATACTGAAATGTTTAAAATGTGCTTCTTATTATAACAAGCGAGAGCTAGCATAATAACCATTCTTTCTAAAATGGGCCTAAACCCCTCCCTCACCTTTAAAAAAATGATTCTAGGTAAAGAAGTAACACTTGTGCCTTCATTTTTACAAATTATACATCATAAGACATAACCTTTGAAAAAATCTTAAAAATGCCCCCAATAATGCAGTTACTATGGAAACTAGTTCTTTGAAAAGACTCAAATCCTTGAATCTGAACAGGGAAACCTCGTCATCTTCTATACCTTCCTCTCCTCATAAAATTTATCCTTTAGCATAAGATAAATTCAATAGAAAAAGATCTACCCCATTAACCATACAAAATCTATTCTTTTGGCTCAATGATTATTTTTAAAGTGTATGTTTTCTGATATCTTTTCTCTTGGAATATTGTCCAACAAAACAATAGAAATCAAATTCTACTTTTGATTATCACTCAATGTCAAATTTCCCTGTTTTTTGCTTTTTGGTAAAAAGAAAATTAGTGATATAAATATTTAATATATATCAAAAATACAAAGGTTTTTAAAAATTTTATGGATATGATAGATATATAATCAATGGTCTCTCTAAAAAAAATGCTTGGTTTTTAAAAATTTGACTGTGGGGACATGAATCAAGTTCAGTGAGTAAACATCTCTGTTATATGAACAAAAAGCCAAACACATTCCTAATTGGTACTTGTCCATTACAACACCCCCACCCCAGGGATCACAAGGATTTCTCTTAGAAAGATTTTCCATGAAGAAAGACACACATATGTCAGCTCTAGAGAGCAAAGAGAATTCTATTTCATTTAATGATAAATTCCATTTGTGTAGCAAGTTAAGAGTTTGTAAGGGGATTCCACGTATATTATACTCTATTTAATCATTACAACAAATTTGTGAAGTAACAGAATATATACTATTATCTCCACTTAAAAGGCGTGATTCTGCCTGAGGGGATGGGAGGAAGGCCAAGGCTGAAGATGAAAAGATGAACAGAAGTGGGAAACAGTAACATTTCCACCACTCACAAATCACACAGCCTTGGGCAAAACACTTAATGGGATAACTGGAATTCTCCTAAACATAAAAAATAAGATAGTTTAACTATTACCTCTGGGAAGTCTCTACTGGGGGCTGGATTAGGGACTTGTGATGTCCGTAGGCTATTATGGTACCCTGCTTATTTTTATGTTTTTTTTTTTCTATTGTGGTCAAAAACACACAGCATAAAATTTACCATCTTAACTACTTCTAAGCATACAGTTCAGAAGTCTTAAGCATATTCACACTGTTGTGCAATCAATTAATGCTTTTTTACCTATTTCCCCTACTAGATCATAAATTTTTAAGGGCCAAAATGTTATTTTGTTTGTTGCTCCATTTTTAGTGCCTAGCACAACTGATACATAAACAATTCTCAGTAATACTTAATGAATGCATGCTTATTCTATCTGCCTGTTCATGCACCTACCTACCCATTCATCTACCTACTTAATTCAGAATTCGAATTGAGATGTTTACACAGAGGTGTATATAAATATGTTAACTTAAGTCAAAACGTTTTCTAATTTGGCTGACTGGTTTTCCAATTAGGGATATGGCAGATATTGTCTATGAACTGGATGAGTGTAATCTGCGCTTCCAAGATTAAAAAATAACAACAAACATTTAAACAATGTCATAAGATAAAGCATTTTGTCAAAAGATACTCATTAGCAAACGTGCACTGAAGTTACCGATATCTTGATTTTCCTGTTTCTTGAACATGTTGAGCTAAACAAGGAGCATCTGAAATTAAGCATCCTATGATTATGATTGGTCCTACTTAAGCTTTTTGGTAGACTTACTGTCCATAAACAAAGAAAGTGAATGATTCCAGTGATTAGTTAACAAATCCTTTCTTCATTTAGTTTAATATTTTACTTTCTTCACTTTATTTTCAACTCTTTGCTTTCAATAAGAAAACTTGATAGATTAATCAAAATAATTACTGATGATGGACTACTGTGCAAATTTTTTTAGTGTATAACTGAGGACTTGTCTAGAAAATTGAGTGATGCGCGCAACAATAAAACTTCCACTCTCATGAATGCAGGTATTTAACAAGGTTTCTCAGAGTTTACCAATACAAAAACTGAAAAATGGAACAGAATAAGTAATATAAATTTATCTCAATATGAAATGTCTATGTGATAATTATTAAATTTTGTAATATATTTGCAATGTTACTTTGACCAGCTATAAATAATAATCAGGGCAATCATAACAACACAGAAAAATCTCCTAGCATCTTCTAGTAATAGGAAATAAATTTCAATTTACATATATATGTATCAGACAAAAGTCATTAAAACATAAAAATACAGTACATTCAAATAAAATCCAATGGAAAAGAGATGTAAAAGTTCTGACTATTATAGAGTTGCTTCATTAAAAAAAAATCATGGTGAGTATCATGCTCTTTTATTTAGATTACTTAGACACATTTAGTACAAACATTTTAGCAGTTTTGTTTTAAAATGTGAATATTTAGGGGCACCTGGGTGGCTCAGTTAGTTAAGTGTCTGACTCTGGCTTAGGTCATGATCTCGAGGTTTGTGAGTTCGGGCCCCACATTGGGCTCAGCACTGATGGCTGAGAGCCTGGAGCCTGCTTCAGATTCTGTCTCCCTCTCTGTCTGCCCCTACCCCATTCACACTGTCTCTATCTCTCAAATACAAGTAAATATTAAAAAATTAAAAAATAAATAAATAAATAAAATGTGAATATTTAAAATGAACTGTAAAAAAAAAAGCCAGATGGGGGTTGCCTGGGTAGCTCAGTCAGCTGAAGTGACCAACTTCAGCTCAGGTCATGATCTTGTGGTTCTTGAGTTCAGACACCTTACCCTGCTCTGTGCTGACAGCCTGGAGGCGAGGCTGGACCCTTTTTCTATTATGCATTTCCCTCTCTCTCTGCCCCTCCCACACACTCTCTCTCTCTAAATAGATAAACATTAAAAACAAATTTTTAAATACACTGTAAACTACATTTTAAAAAATTATTTAAACTTAACATGAAATTTTCACATATAAATTTTAAAATGTCAGAAAATATAGTTTAAATAATAGTTTAAAATAATAAAAATGATAAATTAATTATATAGTTTTAAAAATCCTTTAAAGGGATACATGAATAAAATAAAAAGAAAAAGTCTGATGACCACAATATTATCCAAACCATTGCTTTTAGCTTTAGGTTATTAAATCAGTGTGAAGCCAGTGCAGGTTTGAGGAATTCAGATTTTCAGCTTCAAACTGAATAGTACCAGTATAAAGATATGTTATGTCCTAAAATATTCAACCAAAACAACACTGTTACCCAGGATGGGAGAAAACTAAAGGGTTCTTAAGGCATAGGGTACCATGTATCTTATAACTTCTCTAGTCACAACCTTGTGAATCATGATGCATGCCCAGACTCAAGAATAGCATCCCTCAGCAAGGGTTAAAATTATGGGAGCTTTGAGGATGTGCTTCCCTCACCGAGGCACTTAGCTAAATTATATCATTTAACAAGAGTGCCTATATAGTGATAAAATTATTGGCTGCATTATCAATATTACTGTCATAGCAGAATCTACTGTAAAAAGTGAAAGTACATTAAAAAGTGTTCTACTGGACCAAACTGTAAGCCTCACACAAAACCACTGCTCCAACCTTTCAAGACCATCAGACATATTTTTTAGAAAAGTAGCTAAGAGGTACTAGCTAAGGCTCCTAAAACACAGTGTCTCAATTAAGAAAAAAGTCACTGAAAAAAATTTACTGAAGTATTTAAAAATAATTACAATAATTTCAATAAGTAACATTTTTTTTTACCACCCAGTCTCTAAGGAGTGGGCTGATACTGATTTAAAAAGACAAAGATGGAATGCATTTTAGTAAAAGAAAGCAAGATCTTTGATTGACAGTTCTTGGAAAAAGGTTAAAAATTCAAAAGGACTGACTGCATGTGGCTCAGAACCTAAAAGCTTTTTTCTCCTCCCAACAGAAGAGCAGTCTCAAGTAATAACTGGTTGCTATGGAGATAAGAAACTAGAGAGATCAGAGAACTCAATTTGCAGTTAAATGGGCTGGAAACAATCCTTACTACTTGGTGAAGGAAAGCGATTAAAAATATACATGATTGCCAGAGGGAATCTTTTTCACCTAGCTTTTCCTAACCTCATTAATGAACAAGAAGGCTAAAAACAAAACAAAGTAAAAAAAAACCAAAGGAAAGTCCAAGGTGTGTAAGACAGAGCACACTGAACATAATTCAGGATTTCACATATCACAAATCCTTCCTATTCTGGTAGACTTTGATTCTTTTTGATGGTACTTGTTTGTAAATGCTGGAATAAGACTAAAATTGTGTTCAAGAACAAACTGGTATAACTGAGAGGCTGGAACTTCAGTGGAAAAAAAGAGCATGGTCAATGGAAAAGTAACCAGAGTTTGAAACAGATTTAAGTAGTAAAAATCCAGGTTTTGAAAAATCTCTTCACAGTCAATTACAGAATACCTTTGTGAGTGCTGTAAAGGGCTGCAAACGTCACCGTGAAGAAAGTTGTTGAGTATTTCCCAGCATTAACTAAATGAGGAAAGGCCCTTTTTGTGTCTCGGTATCGGCGCAGGCACTGGATGAAGCGAAGCCAAGCAGGAATGCACTGAACAATGGCCCGTACACCATATGAATATTTGTGGCATATTTCTGGTTCTGTGAAGATTTCAAAGAAGAATTACAATTTTAAAAAAACACACCAAAACTTGATTACATCATGTCATCATATATTGTAACCACTCTCAAGTCCATAAAAGCAAGAAGCCTGGGTTTCTGAATTGCTTTCTTTTTTGTAACTATTATATTCTCAAACTTTTCATGACAGATAAAAGCCAAGAAAGGAAGGTAAATACATAGGGTAGACCTATGGGGATAATTTGCCCTCTCAGATTTCTAACAACCTGTTCTGGAAACACTTTCTTTGGAATGTGGTAAAACTATAAGAAAATTAGAAGATGAATACAGTAATCAAAGGAAAAAAAGTCATTCTGTAATTTGAAATATATGGAAAACATACAAATACCACTAGTGACTAGTTAATTTAATGAACTCCAAAATACTATATCACAATACGTAGAACATGTACCTCATTAGCCTTCTTTTTAATGAAGAGCAGAGTTTATATCTACAATGACTTTCTCTAAGCACTTGACCTAACTCTAAATAATCAAGTATTTTTGATCATTATAAAGCAATACTGTGACGGAAACTATTGGCACTAAAGCATTTGTGATATAACTACCAATATACTAGAATTTTCTACTTTTCTTTTTTTTTTTTTTTAGTTTTAGAATTCCTTAAGTGTAAGTTGCAAATCTCTTGGCAAATGGATGACTGAAATCATAACATTTAATTTAAGAGCCAAATTATATCAGATAAAAAGATTGCTAAAAGAGTGCCAAGTACATTTAATTAAGTTTGTATTATTGGATGAGTTTTCACCGTGATCTTACATTTCTTAGTTATCATTCCCAATATTTCTTGGTTTACACTGGCAGTTTAGAGGTACGGATGCACATTCATACCCTACCTTCTGAATTATTTGGCAACAGGCCCCCACTTTCATCCCATCTGAGCTCAAAACTGTAGAAGCAGATCATATATTCCAGGTCCATCAATATCACTGACAGGCTGTTCAGCTGATCGGCCAGCCAGAAATCAGCAAAGCCTACCTTATGGAAGGGGGCTGTAAATACTCGAAACTGGGAGAAAGAAAAAAATAAAAAAACACAGAAACAAGAAAGTTCATATTAAATTTCTCTAAGTCGTGCCTGACCATGCAGCATGATTACTTTAGCTGATAAAATGGAAACCAATGAAGCAATCATAAACACAGGGACCTAGCAACAGCGGCAAGGTTGAGAATTAGTAGTGAACGGAATGAGTTGAATAAAAACCTAAGAAAGGAAATTACAGTGGGGTGAAGGCGGGAATAGCTATAGTTAGAAAACAGAAAGCAGAGAGGGTGGGCGGGAAGAGTTGAAACTGAAAGCAGACAGTGGCAGAAGGTAGAAGCTCTGAGAAGATGTCTAGTGTTAGGATCCAGGGTAAATTCTGCTAGAACCCATGTGCTATGATAATTTCTAGAATATCCTCCTTCTTAACTGGGATGAGAGCTTAGCAGACTGAATAGAAAGCTCTTCTTTGCCTACAAGGGATAAGGAGGGAAGGATGGTACAACACCTGAAGCATGACTGCCTGTTCTCTAACCGAAGTCACTTTCATTTCACTAAATGCCATGGTAATAATTGTATTTGTCTTGAAATTATGCCACAAAAATAAGCCCACACCCCACTATTATAAAAACAGTGTTAAATGAATTCAGATTAAATGTATGGAGCACTAATCCATGCTGCACATTTTTTTCAAAACGCATTTTTCATTATCTATTAACTACAACAATTCTATGAGCTTAGTACTATTCATACCCCCGTTTTACAGAGGACCTACAGGAAACCCATCCTGACCTATTCTGCGGAAGACTGTTTACTACTACAAAGGGAGATCTCCTGGCATTGCAGAGAGAAGATGGATAGATACTAATGTAATCATCAGAAATAGGTTCCAATCGTGCAGAATGCCATGAGAGGCACTGAGAAAAGTGAAGATGGAATTACTGCAGCTTTAATCTTCACCCTGTCAGACCCTTTCTATCTTAAACAGGTAAAAAAAAAAAAAAAATGAGCTAAAGCAAGAAATTTTGACTAAGCAGCAGTTTTGAGAAAAGGAGGCTAAATCTATAGCTCTCCTACCATCTAACTATATTCATTTAGCAGACATATTCAGCATGAAAAAAAAATGGCTCCTTCCCCTCAGACTTGGCTGATTCTTTCTATTCTACCTCTAAACATTTCCCTTCATTATTTGAGGGAGATATACAGCTATATCATGAATCCATCTGGATATAAGTTGTCTATGACAGGTATTGCCTTGGGGCTTTGGATGTTAGATCAAATATCTGCAGGACCTAGTACAGGTTTTGTGATATTTTCTAGAGCTGATAGATTTTGAGACCATGGCTCAGTTTCCTGATCATTCTCTTGCTCTCTCAAGAAGTGTGCAATAAGCCTAAGAGATAAGCTATATTGTCTGCAATCATAAGATTCAGATACAGCAAAGTCTTTTTGGTAGGGGGTGGGGGCAGGGTGAGAACTGGGGGCTTAGTGGTTGAGATGTTAGTCATTTATGCATGAAGAGGTTCTGATGCCGGTTTATATATAGTACTTTAAGAAACTCTGGGGTCCAGAGTAGACTTTAAAAATTCAAAGAGACAAACGAGGAGAATTTAGAACATAACACCAAAAGGATCAGGAAGTCTAACTCAATCTCTAGTCATGGACTTTTGTGAAAATTATAGCCTAGGGCAATTTTCTTATTTCTCATGGACGTGAAGCAGACAACCATTACTCTCATAATCTGTCAAATTCAGCCTCAAAGCTAGCTAATAGAGTAAACCTCCATATGAGCAGAAGAGGAAGAGAATGCATGAAATAAGAGGGAAAAGGGGACTACAAAAGGAAGGGTGTGGCATGAAAACAGAAACCAGAAGGAACGGGACATTTATAGAAGAGAGCAGATGGAAAAGGGAAGAGGAGGGAGTAGTAAATGTTGGTAAAATATAACTAATAAAGGAATTAATATAATTGTAGTCATTCAGCATTTAACAAAGATTAAGTATTACTATATGACAGGCACTGTAGAAGTACAGAGATAAATAAAACAGTTTCTACTGTCAAAGACCCACAGGTTGGTTGAGCAAATATATATCCAAGGAAATAGTGACAGCACTGTGTAGTAAGTGCTATTACAGATAAGCATGCAAAATATCCCAGAAATACAAAGAAGGGAGGGAAGGAGTAGCTGCATCAGAGACAGGGTAGGGGTGAGTTCATACTGAATTCCCCGACATTTACACATAGTCAAATTCATCTCAAATTTATTTGAATTCCCCTTTAGTGGGAATTCTCTTCCTTTCTTATTCCGGCTAAGGTCTTTCAATTTCTACATTGTTGTGATTTTGCTTAAAATGATAATGATTCACCCAGTAACAGTATTAAGAAAGAGTCAATTCAAAATATCTGATGTTTTACTCACATATACAAAAAAGCCACTAATAAGTTATTAGAAAGGATATGTACTAACATTTTCTAAGTGAATGCAGATAAATATTGAAGAAGATGAAGTTTAACTTCTACTTCTAGAGGCTTGCGAATAATCACACTCTTTCAATTTTTATATTCTATTAGTTTGAAACACTAGATCAAAGTTAAGCATCTTAGATAAAACGGCTACCAGGTTTAATTGCTAAATGGTAGTAGTTAAGAGTACAGATTATGAAATCAGACTGCCTGGGCTCATATTTCATCTCCATTACTTACTGGCTATGTATTTTAACTCCTCTGAACTTGGGTTTCGTCATTTCTAAAATGTGGATTAAGAGCAGCTCCAACCTCATGGTTTAGTAAAAGGATGAAATAAGTGACACACATAAAATGCCCAGAACAACGCGTTATTAAATGAGAATATTATTTCTCTATAACCACAGTAGAGACATTTGTAAAAATTTTACTATAAAACAAAAGAAAATATTGAAAAAATCAATTCCAAAAATATACAGGAAAGGGCTTTAAGTTTTAAACTTTAAGTAGCCTTCCAGAAGAACAGATTGATTTTTTTGTTTAGAAAATCTGACGTATGGCTTATGTTTCCCATTTTGACTTCTAATTAGGGCAAATATAGATCTATAGAAGATTTATGACCTAAGTAATGCAAAAAAAAAACCTACCTAATTTGACATATAAGTATTAAAATAAATTTATTTTTAAAATTGTTTTATTTATTTTGTGAGAGACAGTGAGTGGGGGAGGGGAGGAAGAGAGAATGCCAAGCAGGCTCCACTCTGACAGCACAGAGCCCAACATGGGGCTCGAAGCCACAAACGGTGAAATCAAGAGTCAGACGCTTAACTGACTGAGCCACCCGGGCACCCCTAAATAAATTTCTAACAAAACTTTTTAAGGTTTTTTGCAGGAGGTGTAGAGCGTACAAATTCTATAGATTCAAATTTAAATGTGGATATAAATGGCATCCAATGCCTACCCACTATGGCCAAATGATACATGTTCTTTTCAATTAAAAATTAAAGAAGGAAAAGTACCTTTACTTTATGATAAGGCTATTAAAAAAAGCTGTATCATGGGGCACCTGGGTGACTCAGATGGTTAAGCAGCCGACTTTGGCTCAGGTCATGATCTCACGGTTCGTGAGTTTGAGCCCCATGTCCGGCTCTGTGCTGACATCTCAGAGCCTGGAGCCTGCTTCAGATTCTGTGTCTCCTCTCTCTGCCCCTCCCCTACTCACACTCTGTCTCTCAAAAATAAATTAAAAAACATTAAAAAAAAATTTTAAAAAGCTGTATCAGAGAAACATAGCTAGGGTGGAAATATTTTTAACACTAGAAATAAGTCTCAGGGTTAAGTTTTCCAGTAAGACTTGAATTAAAATAAGTCAATAGGTCAATTAATATTAAAATGCTCTATATAAGTAACATTTTCTTGTTACAATTATTATTACAAATACAACAAACCACAATGCTTCTTTCTCCGTTTCACTGCTTCTGATAGTGCACTTTATTATTCGTATTCCTTATTACGTCATCATTGCCGACCTATTCTATCCGTTAAGTCCTCTTTTATTAACATACAGCAAATGCATCCATAAATGTCTACTCAATGGGGAATCATTTTGCTAATACGGGTAACTGGTCATGCATGAATCATAGCTTACTATTTAAACAGAGAAGGGTGCACTGGGGAAATGTTCACTTAACACACAGTGATATTATTCTGTTATTGCAATGATGCAATCATATTAACACCTGAGTTTTCTGAATCTTTGAAACCTCATTTCAAAATAACTTTATAGAGATTTTACAACAATTGAGCCAGGAAATAATAACATTTATAATGTTATTTATATGTTATAATGTTATTTATAATGTTATTTATAATGTTAACATTATTTCCTTGAAACCAGAAGAATACTACATTTTTGTGCAAATAAGTTTTAAAACTCCACAAAATCTAGCAATAAAATGACAATCTCAAAATATAAAAGAGTAATCTAATTTTGTTGTAATAACTGGAAATGATTTATTTTTAATATAAATTTCAAGAGAGAAAAAAATGGTTATAATATTTCTTCTTACAAAAATTCCTTCAAAAAGCATGTGTTCTAGCTGATGACAAAATGTATTTAAAGTGATTATATACTTAAGACATTTCAAAATACTCTTGTATATCTAAGTTCTACACTTAGGTCCACAGTTAAGCCTAATGGTGCTATACTTAACAGGAATGATTTGCTCTCTTATTTATTAATATTTAATGAAATTAGAGGATAAGAGGGATTTTCTCAATTTGTGAATAAATTCCTACTGGAAGAAATAAGAAATACAAATAAATAACAATTGACTTTGGGGAAAAAAACATGAAGGAGATCTAGGACATCTTCTTTTCCTGATTGCTATAAATACTTATCTGTACTAGAATATAAGTGGCTTTTTACTTGTTTCATGCTTACTATGCTTTTTAATAGGAAGGCCATATTTTATGTCTTCAGATTTAAAAAATTTAAATAATCTTATATTTAGGGAATGTACTGCTAAGAACAAACAAAAAAAAATGTTCTGCTAATTCTAATGGATATACAAAAGGAAAAAGAATACTCCAGTTTTTAAGGCAGGAAAAAAGAGTCAGATAACCATTAGAGCAATTCTGAAAGTATGTGTAGAAATTAGTCAATTTAATCACTAATCTTCACTTTTACTGTTAGCTATAATTCATAACCTAAGAAATAATTACAGGAGAACATTCCTTAATAATTTTTAAAATAGAGCTGGTTTAATTCAGGAGGAATAAGCAGAAGTCCCTTCCTCAAGCTATCTTTACACCATCACAAAAAATACAGCAACTATTTTTGCAAGAGATTCTATATCCTAATGTTTAAATTGTGTGATTTTGAGAATAAGAAATATAGGTAAAGTGGAAGAAGAAATGAAATTTATTATATTTAAGAATCAAAGTCAGTTTCTCAAATTAAACCTGGTAATCTTGTAAGATATTCTTGCTGATTTTAGAGAATCTTTCATAAAATAAAAATGTTTGATTGACTACTTCTATCAATTTGACAGGAAAATAACAGTTTTACCACTTTTTAAAAAGAAAAAAAAAGAAATTCATAGAGTTCTATATGTTATCACAGCTGGTTAAATAATCTGTATTTAAAAGCACTTAAATTTATGAATTATTAATTTGCAAAATAATTTCAATATATAGATACTTCATACTCCATTTTAGGAGGAAAACAATGCATGAATGAGTATTTTTCCCAGGGCCATTGCACCGTACAGTATGAGGTATACCAATTACACTATATTCTTTGCCCGTGGAGCTGGAGCACTACTCACACAGACTACAAAGTGAACCATGCCTTCTGAAGTTGTGCAACAGCAGCCTTGGTTTCCTCCTGGACAAAGCCAATGACCAATACACCACTCTAAAAATGGTAGACAAATTTCTGGACTTACCAGCAGTTTAAGCAGCCAAAACCGGGATTTGTAATAGAAAGTTTTGGTGGGGTTGATAAGAAAGAAAAACATAAATCCATAAAGGACAAGTGGATACACATATGTGGGGATGACACTAAGCGGAGCAAAGAAGCATGCCAGAAGGCTCAGGCACCACAGTATCCCGAGGAATCCAGCAATCTGATAAAGGATGGGAAACATTAAGAAAAGAGAAAATTGTTATTTTTATTTTTTCCATTACTCTGAAATATCTTTAATAAAACAAAGATAAATCTTTAGATGTTAAGTCAATAATCCTCTTCAAGTAAACGATGGAAATCCAAAGATGGATTTCCTAAACCAGTGATATAGCTAATATGAACTATATTTGTGGGACTTTGCCTTGCTTTGATTACCTCAAAAAGATGTTGATGAGACAAATTGCTTCTTGGATTAAGTTCAAAGATGAGCACATGATTCACTCCAGCCTGTCTCCAACCATATGTGTTGATGCCCAGTAGAAAAAGGAATTCAATCAGAAGAAAGCCACCCCGATAGATTCTTATCAAGGGCCATATATTTCTATCTGTTTCAAGTTTAAATACAGCTGAAAAAAATATCAATTAATTTGTTAGTTAGAAAATTCATAATGTCTCCTTTAATTGTCTTACCTCTTAATTCTCAATGACACAGTTCTTGGCGTAAGAAGTTTTTATAAATAAAATCTAAACCTAAATTATCTCAAGAGCATGATAAACTTGCTTCCAGGTTCTTTCCCTTCATCATCCCATTCTGCAAAATTTCACCAGAATTATTTTCCTAAAACTTCACTGTCAGTATGTTAGTCCACTGTTCCATTAGTTTCTTAGAAATATAGAGAATCACAGTGAAACTGTTTAGAACCAAAAGATCTGTTCTGTCAGCTAAGGATTTTTGGAATGACATAACTTCCTTGGCATTTTTTGTCTATCATTAAACTGGTTATAGTAATACCTACCTCACAGAGTTGCTGTGAGGATTAAAAGGAATGGCACATATGAAAGCAATTGAAAATAAAAGCCAGTGAAAACTGAAATGTCACATAAATGATAACAGTTAATTGATAACAGTAACATAGAATGCTTACTAAGGACTAAGTGCTAAGGACAATTTTGTATTATATTTTGACATATAATAATTCATTTTATTTGTTTGTTTGAGAGAGCAACAAAGGGAGGGACAGAGGGAGAAAGAGAGAATCTTAAGGAGGTTCCATGCTCAGTACAGAGTCTGATGTAGAGCCCGATCTCATGATGATGAGATCACGACCTGAGCCGAAATCAAGAACTGGACGCTCAACTGACTAAGCCACACAGCCACATCCTTTTTTAATTTTAATTTTTAAATTTATTTTTAATCTTTATATATAAAAATTTATTTAATCCTCATAATGGTTCTGTGAGTTAAAAACTATTATCTCCATTTGGTGAGGAAATTAGAGCACAGAGAGGTAAAGTAATTTGTTTAGGATTACCAAGCTAGTAGAGGGCAGAGCCAGAGTTTTAATTCAGAGAGGTTTGCTCCAAAACCCACACTCTTAACTACTACATTCTGTTGCCCATATGCCCATACAAATGTGTAGTGCCACTATTACACTTATAGCTTTCCAGTTACTATAACATTCAAACATGGTCTTGGAATCCAAGTTCTTTATCAGTCTGATCTCCAACTCACTTTCCCAAACTTCTCTCACAAGTGCTCCTAAACATTAATTCTATTCTCCTGATGAATTTTATTAGTCTCTTCACAAGTTTGCATTTCATACTTGCTTATATTGTCCTCTGTACCTAAAATGGTCTTGCTCTTTCTTTGTACCAATTCAAATTCCAATTAATATTTTAGAGTGAAATTCTTATCTATTCATAAATTTATTGAATCAGTGTGTTTCATTTTGAGCTGAGTCTCTGCCAAATATTTCAATTTGGCTAGTGATTTCTCAGTCTTCCAAATAACTATAAAATTTATTAGACTCATTTGAAATTTAATTATATACTGGCTTATACTTAATTTAAATAACCATTTATTAGTTATCTTTGCATTTTCTACAGTACATAGCACATTTAATAATTTAAAAATAACAGGGTAGCAAAAACCTTTGCTTTGGAGTCAAATACTATAGACCAGACTTAAAATCCTAGCTACTTAATAGCAACTTATTTTATTTTTCCAAGTCTGCATTTCCTTGCTGGAAAATGGGGATAATATCTATTCTCATAAGTTTGTCAATAAGATTAAATGTGATCAACATACATTACATGCCTAAAGCAACAACAACTATTCAGTATATAACAGTTTCTCTTTTCTTTTGCTTGAGGAAACCTTATCTTTTTTATTAGTTTGACAAAAATTTGTTAGGTGCCTATTATATCTAACACATTCAAAGAACCAAAGATTCAGTAATAAACAACAGACAAAATATCTGTCTTCAGGAAACTTCTATTCTGTATAATGTCATATAGTAATAAAGGTTTTGACGAAAAAAAAGTAGGGTAAGGGGATGAAGAATGATGTTATTAGGTGTTATTTTAGGTAGGGTGGTGAAGACGACCTCTCAGGAGATGACATTTGCAGAGATCTTAAGGAAACAGAAAATGAATCATATGAATATATGTACAGGTTAAGTCCAACAGGTAAGTCCAAAAAGCCCTAAGATAGGTATGAGCCTGGTGCTCCAGTAACAAGAAGAAGGCCAAGACCACTATAAATGAAATAAATGAGAGGTAAAGTGGTAAAGAGTTAGCCAAGAAAAGATCAGGTAGGAGTTTATAGTATTTTGTCAAGACTTAAACTTGTGTCAGTGTCAGGTGTATATAAGTGTCAGGACCAATTAATAGTATTAAAGGGCTATTCCAGCTTTTACATAAAGAGACTACAAAAGATCAAGCATGACAGCAAGGGTAGTTAGATTATAAGTAAACTATATATGGATTTGCATCCTGATTCTTAAGCAAAAACCACAGATACAACAGCCAGAAAACAAAAATAATAAGCATATGTCTCAAAGAATGCACAACCAAACTACTAGGGCTAATAAATTCAGCCAAGTTGCACAATATAAGATCGCACACAAAACTTAGTTGTCTTTGTATACACCAGCAAGGAATACCCTGAAATGAAATTAAGAAAACAATTCCAATTATAATAGCACCCAAAAGAATAAAATATCTAGGAATTAATTTACTCCAGGAGGTGAAAGACTTGTACATTAAAAACTACTGAACACTGCTAAAAGAAATCTCATGTACATGGAATTACAAGACTTGATATAGTTAAAATGACAATGCCCAAAGTGTTCTGGAGATTAAATACAATCCCTATCAAAATTCCAATGGCCTTTTGATTTTTTTTTGCATAAATAGAAAAGTCAATCCTCAAATTCACATGGGATCGCAACACGCCCCAGACAGCTATAACAACATTGAAAAAGAAGAGCAAAGTTAGAGGACTAATATTTTGTGGTTTAAAAATTTACTAAAGAGCAGTGTGGTACTGGCATAAAAACAAACATACACACAGAATTGGGCGTTTAGATATAAATCTATATATCTATGGCCAACTGGTTTTCAACAAGAGTGCCAAGATCATTCAATGGAAAAGAATATTTTCTTCAACAAATGGTGCTGGGATGACTGAATATCCACATGTGAATTAATGAAGCTAAACCTCTATCTCACACCATGTACAAAAGTTAGTTCAAAGAAAGAAAAAAATACATAAATCAGGCTTTATCAAAATTAAAAACTTTTGTGCATCAAAGGACATTATGAAGAAAGACAATCTATACAATGGGAGAAAATACTTGCAAATCACATATCTTGGTAAGGATTTAGTATCTAGAATATATTAAAAAAAAAAAACCCTCTTGTAATTTAACAATAAGAAGACAACTCAAAAAATGGGCAAAGGACTTGGGTAGACATTTTTCCAAAGAAAACATAAAAATAGCCAACCAGCACATGAAAAGATGCTCAAAACCATGAGGGAAATGCAAATCAAAACAATAGCAAGATACTATTCCACACCCACTAGTATGGCTGTAATTAGAATAAATAAATAAATAAATAAAAAGGGAAACCACAAACATTGTGGCATAAAGAAAATGGAACCCTCATAAATTGCTGGTGAAAATGAAAAATTGTGCAGCCTCTATGCAAAACAATTTGGTGGTACCTCAGAAGATTAAATATAGAATTGCCACATAATTGACTGATTCCACTCCTAGGTATATACCCAAAAGAAATGAAACCAGGTACCCAAACAAATCCATGTACATGCATGTTCACAGCAGCACAATACACGTTAGCTAAGGTGTAGAAACAACCCAGTATAGTATATGTTCAGTTTTGGTAGATACTACCAAACAGTTCTCCAAAGTGCTATACCGATTTTCACTCATTCATTTGAATGGCTTCATTGTATTTCATTGTACAGGGATAAATAACATAGTTTCTTAAACAATTTCCAACTGACGGACATTTGAGTGGTTTCTAGGATGTTGTTACTACAAACAAAATGGCAGCGAATATCCTCCTTTCGTATATGTCCTTGGCAACCTGTTCAAGTATGTTTATAAGATAAATTTCTTGAAATAAAATTGTTTTACCAAAGTGATTGTATTTAAAAATTTATACTTATACTGCCAAATTATCCTCTAAAGAGATTTAAATAATTAATATTCTTACTATTAGTGTAGGAGTGCCTGCTATTTCACACTCTTATATAAACACATCTTGACATTTAAACATGTTTAAATGGTCAAATTCATATCTTTATCAAACCAAAATAATGACATATGATATATTATTATTGTATCAAATTAAGTTAATGGTTACTAGAAATCTACAAGAGAACAATTTTTAAAAAATCAAATCAGGTAACTTTTCATCTTGTCAAAATTAACTTATCTGAAATATGTGAATTTCATACGAATTATTAAATATGAGGTCAAATCCCTTTGAGAAATTACGGCAATTACACACATTATTTTTTGATGTGAATGAAAAAAGAATCGTGCTTGTACATGAATTACTACTGCTGTGCTCCTCTCTCGTCGCTCAACACTGTTATCTTTCAAGTACCCGCTGGGAGACAAATAAGCATAGACAGCTGGCTGTATATTTACTCTGCCTCCCCACACCCCCCACCACCACACACACAAAGATCAAACAAAGAAGAGTTCTGAGGTGAGAGAACATAATGCAGAAGCCACACACATTAAAAAAATAAATGAGGCTGTCTCATAAAACAGTCTATGTTTACAAAAGAACACAGATCCTTGGTTTGTCCCTAAATTAAAAAGAAAAATTCTTTTCAACTCAATCACATGAAAAGCATGAAGGTTATTTTTTCTTATTATTTAATGATGATGACAATATCACCACACTCATAAATAAAACAAAAATTTCACACATAAATGACTGAAGTTTTCTTAGAACAATTCCCATCATGTATCCCATGTAAGTTACACTGATGTCGCCTCTTAGCCCATCTCTAAGAAGTGGTCTCAAGCTATCTTCCATTCTTGTAGGTGAATTTTTCATTTCTCTCCTTCATAACCCACTCCCTCCTTCTATACACCAACCTCTTTCCCCACCAACTAAATCTCTGCTTACCTGTCTCTTTCTCTTGGAATGCCCTTCATTCCATCACATCCAGCATGAATGCCATTTCTTCCATAAAACCTTCTCTGATACTTTCATTTAAAAGTAATTACTTTATTCCTTTGACCTGCTTAGAACATTTAACATTTTCTCTCTTGTAGTATATTATTGTTTTAATATATGTCCTAATCTCTCTGGCATAAAGAACTTCATAAGGAAAGGGATTCTTGTATCTCTCTTAAGCCTCGTATCAAGCTTAATCATAAGATACGTAAAATTTACCTGTGGAATGAATGAATTCTAAAACAACCCTGGAAACTTGAAGTAGTATGATCACTGAACAAATAAGAAAATTATTTAAAGGAAGTTAAATGAGGGGCGTCTGGGTGGCTTACTCAGTTGAGTGTGACTTCAGTTCAGGTCATGATCTCATGGTTCGTGGTTTTGAGCCTTGAATCAGGCTCCGTGCTGACAGCTCAAAGCCTGGAGCCTGCTTCAGATTCTGTGTCTCCCTCTCTCTCTACCCTTCTCTCATTCACGCTCTGTCTCTCTCTCAAAAAACGAATAAACATTAAAAAAAATTAAAAGAAGTTAAATGATATCCTTAAAGCCAAAACAATTAACAAATAGTGGTGTTGAGACTGAAATCCAGACAAGGCCATTGGAAGACAAGTCAGTGTTCCTCCCTTAATAACTAGCTTGATAATCTAGGGCTAGGTTTTTTATTACAATATTTCCATGCAGTCTATAGAAAAAAAGAACTATATTAAACTATGATAATAAATTATACCAATATTAAATCATGAGCTTACAGTGGGCCATAATTATTAGACGTAATTTTCAGTAGTTGGTAGGAAAGAGAATTCTAAAAATACAAATGAAAACACAGTCAAGAGGTAAAGTTCATATGCTAAGAGCCATAACAACTTGGGTTACAATTTCATAATATATGATTGATAATATTAATTAAGAATGTTGATGAGGAAAAACAACTTCAGTAAATTTTTTCTTAAACATCTGCTATATGTGTTGTACTGTGTTAGGAACAAGAAATACAAAAATGAAAATACACAGTCTCTGCAACTGAAAATAGTTAAGTGTGACAGTGATAGAAACTTTCCATGTTCAGGCACTATTACGATTACTAAATATTGAAAATAGAATATAATGGATATTATACAATATCATCTTTTTTTAATGTTTATTTATTTTGAGAGAGCAAGCATGTGTGGTGTGTGGAGGAGGAAGAGGAAGAGGAGGGGGAGGGGGAGGAGGAGGAGGAGGCGAGACAGAGAGAGAGAGAGAGAGAGAGAGAGAGAGAGAGAATCCCCAGCAGGCTCTGTGCTGTCAATGCAGAGCCTGACATGCGGCTTGATCTCATGAACTGAACCATGAGTCCATGACCTGAGCCAAAATCAAGAGTCAGATGCATACCTGACTGAGTCACCAAAGCACCCCACAATACGACCTATTTTTAATTTATGTTTCTTTGCAGACTTTCCTGAGTAAATTTTAATCCTTTATTAATGATTCAAGTTATCATTATAAGCATAAGTACATATACTTTGAGGTATACCAGGATTATTTGCCCTCAAAGTAAGAGTCCCTGAATGCAAGAACCTTTGAGATTCGTGTCTGTCTTTTTGCTGTTTGTGCATGTGTTTTTGGTTTATCATTTAATTTTATCTCTGTCCTCTTTCATCCATTCCAACTTCCATCAAAATTTTATTATTTATTTATTTTTAAATATTTATTTTTGAGAGAGAGAGAGAGACAGAGTACAGCAGGAAAGGGGCAGAGAGGGGAAAACACAGACCTGAAGCAGGTTCCGGGCTCTGAGCTGTCAGCATAGAGCTGAGCACTGGGCTTGAACCCATGAACCACAAGATCATGACCTGAGTTGAAGTCAGATGCTTAAACAACTGAGCCATCTAGGTGCCCCTTCCACCAAGATTTTTTGAGCTCCTTCTATGGCCCAGGCAGTATTCTAGGTGCTAGAAATACAATGGTGAACAAACAGGAGACCAAAACCCAGGAATCAAGGAACTTACATTCCAGTGGGAAAACAGATAAAAGAAACATAAATATGTAACATTATGTCACGTACTTAAAAGTGCTCTGAAAAAAACTAATGTAGCCTGAGGGGACAGAACAGGCTATTTCAGGGTACGGTGATTAAGGAAGGCCTTAGTGAAGAAGTGGCATTTGAACAGAGAATGAATGAAATGAAGTGAAGTGTGTGAATGAACTGAAAAAGTAAGCCACATAGACACCTTAGGGGGAAAAAGCCGCTTAGGCAATTGCAAGGGTTCACAGAAGGGATGATAGTCGAGGAGTAGGAACACCATAAATGTACTTGGAAACACAGTGAGACCCAGTGAACCAGTGCGGGGGGGATGACAGACAGGATACAGTCAGAAAGCCCATTGGGGCAAGACCCTATAGGGTCTTCTAGGCCACAGACAGAAGTTTCAACTTTATTGCAAGAGAAGCCATAAAGAGATGTTGAGGAGGACAGCAATATGATCTAACTTATATTTTAAAAGATACTGGTGGCTATGAGGAGGAAAGAGTGGCTGCAGTAAGTGCAGTGAGACAAGTTCAGAAGGCTGCTGCAGTGTTCTAACAGGAAATGGTTGTTAGACAAGGATGGCATTGGTGGTGGTGGTCAGGTTCAAAATGGGTGAAGGGGGTAGAAAGGATAGGCTTCTTAGTTATAGAATGAGTAAGTCACAGGGATGAAGGGTGTTGTATGGTGACAGATGGTAGCTACACTGTGTGACAAGAACAGCATAATGGAAACTTGCTGGATCACTATGTTGTACATGTGAAACAAATGTAACGCCGTGTGTTAACTATACTTTACACACACACACACACACACACACACACACACATACACACACACTGTTAAAGAAAGAGCAACAGGCTTTGCTGATGGGTTGGAGATGAGAGAAGAGAGAGGCTAAAGGTTTTTGGCCTGAGACTCTGGTAAATAATGATGATATATGGAAAAGAAAGTGTATTTGGGGGTAAAAATCTTTTTGCCCATGTAAGTTTGAAATGCCTATTACATATCCAAATAATCAATTAGATATCATCCAGAGGAGAGAGTAGACATGTGTGAGAGTCACTACCATACAGATAATATTTATGGCCAACAGGCCTGAATAAAATTGCCTGGCTAGGAAATGAATATCGACAGAGAAAGAGATTTGAGGATTTAGCCCAGCAGTACATAGCCCAATATTTAGAGGTCACAAAGAAAAGAATAGCTGGCAAAGGAGACTGGAAAGAACTGTCAGCAAAGGTTAATAAGAAAAGCAGCAGAGGGTGGTTTCCCAGCAAAACCAAGAAAGAGTTTCAAGAAGGAACGACCCACAATGTCAAATGCTGCTAAGAGGTATGTCACATTCTGTGGGGAGGTTTGGTAAGATAACGCCTCCCTTGCTGTTACACTGTTTGTAGATGTTGGGAGTGTATTTGCTTCCAGTGATTCCTCCTATCCCTTCCTAATTCTTAACTTTTATAGGATAGGAAATTATACAACCAAGTTTCTTAAAATTATACGGAGTAATTGCAAATATGTTTTGGAAAGAATGTGAGAAAGACTCCATTCTCTCCATTACAAGCAAAGTAAATGAACTTTAGTACATGAATTTTGTAATCTTATTTACTCTCATCTGTGATCAGGGAGTTGAGGTTCTTGATAACTGAACTCTGAAAATGTATAAAGAAATTGTACATAAAAAATAAAAAACAGAGAAAATAAAAGTCATAAACTAGCAATGTTTTAAAGGATAACTATATCCAAAAGGAAAAGCAAACTAAACAAATGACCAAACACTGCTCCATCTCCCCAGTCATTTATAAGAACAAAAAACAGCCTTGACAGATTTCTCTTTCGGTAGCAGCTTTGTTAGTCTGATACTTAGCTTTGACAGAAGGACAGAATATAACATTAGTGAGAATAATTTAACTTAAAATTTTAAATGACTTACCGGCAAGCACAAGGGTAATATTCAGTACGATGAATATTCCACAAAATAGCCCAACTCTAAAAGTAGTCCATGCTGGTGCAGGCTGCAGACAGAAAAACAGCATGCTAGGGACAGGGCAAAATACTGCGTACATTTAGTACATGTTATAATAAATTAGCACTATGAATCCCAAAGCTCTACCATGAAAACAAAAATATTTCATGAATTAAATCAGACCAGAGAAAGATCCTTCATTCTCTTATAATATTAAGAGTAGCCAGTTATTCAAATCCTTTTACAGAAATGGCAGTTACTAAATACACAAGATTATAATCACAGACATCAAATTATTTATACACTGAGTTTTTCTTATAGGAGAAACCTGAGTGCAATTTCATTTTTACAATGTATACATTTTTAAATTTCATAAGTCACTTACTCAGAGTTCACAGATTTGGTAGTAAGAACCATGGAGACAGTGACAAGATCAACAATTATTTTCTATATTACTTACGCTTTTAATACTGGGATAAAGTGAATTTTTATTTATTTAATGTTTATTTTTGAGAGAGGGAGAGCATGAGTTGGCGGAAGGGCAGTGAGAGAGAGAAAGAGAGACAGAGGATCCAAAGTTGGTTCCACGCTGACAGTAGTGAGCCTGATGTGGGACTCAAACTCACGAACTACAAGATCATGACCTGAGTCAGAGTTGGATGCTTACCCAAATGAGCTAGCTAGGTGCCCCTAAAGTGAATTTTTAAAGACATACTAGAGATACTCTAGAGACTGGTATATCTGAATCTCCATAGTGTACAGGTTCAAGAAATATTTTTCTCTGTTTTAATGAAGATTTATATTTAGAAAGTGGTAATCTTCTTGAAATCAACTGTTTTCTAATATAAAAGAAAGTACCTGCTATTTTAAAAGTAAAGGAATGAGAAACATGGGAATGAGAAAATACTGTGAATTTAAATTTGGCAATGAGTGTTATAAAGAACTGTTGTTTTCAAAGGTGATATTACATTTAAGATGGCTTAAATGTTTTCTAAAAACCTTTAAATGAAAAATAAACAAAAAAAAACCACTGGACTCCCTCTGACTTACATATTATTAACCAGTAACAGGTGTCTGCAATTGTTACTTTAAGACTGAAAGCATCCAGAGGGAAGACAGTCATTTGCATTTAAAACATTTTTTTCTTTTGTTTAAATCGCTGTATAATTTGTCATAGAGAAAAGAACACATATAATGTATTTGAACTGTTAAGGAACTGAATAATAAAATGTACCTATACTTATCACTCATCTTCAGAAACAGAACACTTCTATTAACGTTGAAATCCCTAACCCTTCCAGATCCATAAACCTTCCCTCCGCACCCTTTCCATGTTTTCTTTAGCTTTACCAACTCTTCGTGCATTCAGAAACACCTTAATTTCTTGAGATTTTCTTAGTATTTTTAATAGGGAAATATAACAGACATATATTAAAGCATACATATTTAAAATATCTAATTTGATGTTCTGATATAAGTAAACACTGATGAAACTATCACCATAATCAAGACAATGAATATATCTATCACCCGCCAAGAATTCCTCATGCCCTTCTGTAACACTTTTCCTCTTACTACACCCATCCCACCCTCAGACAATCATGGACCTGCTTCCTGTCATTATCTAGTAGTTTGAGTTTTTCAGAGATTCAGGTAAATAAAACCATACAATATGTACTCTCTTTTGGTCTGGCTCCTTTTATTCACTGGAGTTATTCTGAGATGCATTCATACTGTTCCATATATCAATGTCTATTCCTTTTTATTGCGGAGTAGTATGCCATTGGATAGAAATACTGTAACTGTTCATCTATTTACCTAATTGATAGATATGAGTTGTTTCCAGTTTTAGGCTATTATGAATAAAGCTGCTACAAAACATTTTGTATACATCTTTTTTTTTAAAGGATTGTATGTATGTATGTATGTATTTAAAAGTAAGCTCAATGCCCAAAGTGGGGCTCAAACTCATGACCCCCAGATCAAGAGTTGAATGCTCTACCAACTGAGCCAGGCAGGTACCCCTTATCTACACATCTTTATATGAAAAAATGCTTGCATTTGCCTTGGGTAAATACCTATAAGTGTAATGGCTAGATTATGTGGTAGATGAAGGTTTAATTTTTAAGAAACTGCCAAATTGCTCTCCAATATGGTTGTATTATTTGACACTACAATAGCAGCATATGAGATTTCAGAGCTTTTGTTCCTCCAACATTTAGTGTGTCATCATTCTAATAGGTATATGTTATCTCACTGTGGTTTTAATTTGTATTTCCCTATGACTGATGATATTGAACATCTATTCCCATGTTTACTTGATACTTATACATTTTTGATTGTGTGTATGGTCAGATTTCTTGCCTACTTTTAGTTTGGGTTGTTTGTTTTCTTCTATTTAAGTACTAGAGTTTTTTTTTTAATATTTTGAATACAAGTCCTCTATCAGATATATTTTGTAAATATTTTCTCTTTGATGCTTTTCTTTTCATTCTCTTAACACTGTCTTCTGAACAGAAGTTTTAAATTTTGATGAAGTGCTTTCGGTTTCTTAGATCTTTGCCTAAATCAGCCATCGGGATATTTTCTTAAAAATGTATAGTTTTCATTTAGGTCTACTTAAATTTAATTTTTGTACATGGAGTGGAGGTTCTTTCTCATTTTTTTCTTTTGCACTTGGAAGCCAATTGCTTCAGTGCCATTTACTGAACTGTCTTTACATCTTTATTAAAAATTAGTTGTCCTTAAATCTTTACATCTGTCTTTACATCTTTATTGAAAATTAGTGCCCAGGATCACCTGGGTGGACGAGTCAGTTGAGTATCTGACTCTTGATTTCACCTTAGGTCATGATTCCAGGGTCATGGGACTGAGCTCCATGTCGGGCTCCACACTGAGCATGGCGCCTGCTTAAGATTCTCATTCTCTCTCTCTCCCTCTCTGCCCCTTCCCTTACTCACACACTCTCCCTCCCTAAAAAAATAAAGAAATCTTTTTCAATTAAAAAAAAAAAACTATTAGTTGTCCATATACTCTATTTTTGGACTTTTTATTCAGTTTCCTTCATCTATTTGCCTATCTTGAAACTAATACCACACTGTCTTGATTACTGTAGTTTTAATAAGTTTGATATGAGGCAGTGTCAACCTTTCAAGTTAGTTGTTCCAAAGATTTTTGGTTATTCTTGGTTCTTTGTATTTCAATATAAATTTTTAAATTTGCTAGCCAGTAACACATATGTAATAAATATAAAGACTTATTGAGATTTTGAGCTGGGTTGTGTTGTACCTACGGATCTATTTAGGAAGAGATGATATCTTAGATATATTGGGTTTTCTAGCCCATGAACATGGCATATCTCTCATGCATTTGTCTTCTTTATTTCTCTCAGCAATGTTTTAGTTTTCAGTGACATCTTCTGTAAGATTTATCCCTACATATTTCGATTTTAATTATAAATAGCATTTATATTTAATCAAAAAAATTTTTTGATTTCTAATTATTCTTGATATATATATCAAAATGCGACTTGTTTTAAATGTTGATCTTATATTCTGTAACCATGGTAAACTCACTTATTAGTTCTAGAGGCTATTCTAATGATTCATTGGATTTTTCTACACAGGTTATCATGTCATCAGCAAAAAACTCCACCAGTTTTAGTTCTTTGTTTAAATCTGGATGCCTTTTATTTCTTTATCCTACCCTCCTGCACTGGCTAGAATCTCTAGTACAATTCTGAATAAATGTGGTTTAGATTGAATATCCTTTTTTGTCTCTAGTTAGGGAGAAGGCATACAGTCTTTCATCACTAAACATAATATTAGTTGTAGGTTTTTGCCTTTTATTAGGATAAGGAAGCTTTTTTGTTATTGATTTCCATTCCACTGTGGTCAGAGAACATATGCTCTATGACTTAAATCCTTTTAAGTTTTTACTGAAACTTATTTTATGACACAGAATATATCACATACGTGGTTTTGGTATAACTATTGTGTAGATGTCATTTAATATATTTTTTTTAGATGTAACTATGGCATTTTGGATGAAGTTCTGTAGTAGCCCAGGATATCTGAATCCCCTACCCCATATCATGAAATAAAAACCTCATCTTAATCATCTGGGGAGACCAAGAAGTTAGGATGTCAATAAAAACAAACAAGAGGAGTACAGAATAAGAGAAAGGTGAGAAGACATTATAATTCATCATGAAGTGAGATGTGGCACTTAATATTTTAAAAACAAAATAACAATAGTAATAACTACTTTTAACCTTTGGTTGACATATTTTAAGTAATGAAACTAGAATATTTTACCAGCTAAATATATTATGTTGATTATTAAATAGGCAACACCAACCAAACAAACAACTGGAATCAAATACTAACCTGAGCAGCTCCCAAAGGGGGAACACGTAAACGCTTCATAGCTTTTTGTCTGTCACCATCTTCAAGTTCATTAGTCACTACAGCCTAGAAAGACACATTGAATTTAACACAGGCTATACTAACCTTGAGTAACACATAAGTAATTCTGAACCATTTTATATACATGGTATTCTGATAACCTCTTGGTGAATGTATACTAAATAAAACAAAAGAAAAAAATCACGAATAAGATTATTATATTCAAAGCCAGCAAGTAATTACAAAGGGGGAATAGAGATAAGGAATTATTTCATTAAAAAGGACATTAATTTTATTGAAAATATGTGATACATAAGTGAGATTACTGTACCTCAGTTTCAGAGATGAGCTGGTTGATTTTCTTGCACGTATAAAAAGGCGCCACTTCTACATGAGCCACTCGCCAATCTGCTCCACGAGATGTTTCCAGGATCTTGTCATGCTTTTTGAGGATTTTTCGAAACCCTGTAAAATTCAGATTCTACAGAAAGAAATAAGAAAAACTACTATAATTTCCACAACCATAAAAGAAGAAAGATAATATGCACTATGCATTGAAGGGCTGACTGAAGACTGAGTACTGAGGGAAATGGCAATGCTTTCATACAAGCATTTACTACTAAAAAGATAAGATTCTTCTTTCTTATTCCATCTTTTTATTTCAAGGTAGTATGCCATCAGTAATAAAAGAAGCCCTGAACTATGAATCCTAGTATTTCTATTTCAAGTAAATTAATAAAAGTCTTAAACTCAAAGCATCTTTACTTCCATTTTCTTGTGTACAATATTCTCAAAAAGGCTAGTTTATATTATTTTGCTTCACAATCAAAAGAAGACTGTCAGAAAAAATTTTGGATTCATCATATATTGAATACATTTATTAGTTTTGTTTTCTGAAGGACTGGTATAGCTATGTATTTTACCCCTAATGTGAACCAGCCTGGAAAAATGGAAAATCATCTATTTCTTTTAACTTTCATTTTGCTTCCATCCATTCTCAGTTTGGAGATGGGAGTGTGAAGAGAGTCAGCAGAAGTGATCCTATACATAGGGTTTCACTGATAGTGGGTAGGAACTTGCAGTCTTTCTCCATTTCCACAATATCAAAATAGTATACTTTTCTACATTCTCAAATTATCAGTTTTTTGATCAATATGCAAAAAAAGCAGGAAACTGTGGATTTTCATGGTTCTTTAAACCAGAGGCCTCCCAAATTTGTTGACTACATAGCCCTATCAGTAAAAAAAACTGAGAACTCACTCCAAATTAGACTTTGCATGCTTGCTAGTTTGTATATATTTTTTTCTCATACTTTAATGAATCAACTTAAACTTTCCTTGGTGTGCATACATCATGACTTAAAGACTGCTTTCAATTAGCTTTCCTTTCTCCTCACTCTCAATATAAATACATTCTTACAGAATAGACAGCCTCAGAGAATAGATCAGAACTTTCATAATTGACAATTATTTTTGTTTTCCCAAGGAGATTTTTTTTTTTTAAATGTTTGTTTGTTATTGAGAAAGGGAGAGAGATAAAGCATGAGTGGGGAAGGGCAGAAAGAGAAAGGGAGACACAGAATCCAAAGTAGGCTCCAGACTCTGGGCTGTCCACACAGGGCCTGATGTGAGGCTTGAACTCATAAACCATAAGTTTATGACCTGAGCCAAAGTCAGATGCTTAACCAGCTGAGCCACCCATGTGCCCCAAGGAGCTTTTTATAATGACCCCAAAGAAGTGCCACTAGGGAAGTTAATAAAATAAAATTTTAAGGGGTATTTCCCTGTAACACACAAGCATAATTAATGAAATATGAAACATTAATGTTTTATAACATTATAAGAAAGAATACACCTTTTTTTTAAACATAAATTATAATGCTATTGATAAATTGTAAAGGAAAAGACTTTCTCATCGTATACTTTACTATTCTTCTTTGAATGATAAAATATTAAATTATCAAAGAAGAACTCAGAATTATGAAAGGGAAAGAGCTAGAAATAAGTACATGCATTAACAACTGGGATTACTGCATATACGAGACTAGGTCTTCTTATTTTAAAACTCCCATATTTACCCCTAGAATACTTTTGTTGTATAACCTTTAGTTTTCATCCTATGATGATTCTTTTTTTAATATTATTTTTTAATGTTTATTTTTGAGAGGCAGAGACAGAGAAATGAGCAGGGTAGGGGCAGAGAGAGAGGGAGACATCGAATCTAAAGCAGGCTCCAGGCTCTGAGCAGTCAGCACAGAGCCCGATGCAGACGACCTGAGCCGAAGTCAGGCGCTTAACCGACTGAGCCACCCAGATGCCCCCATCCTGTGATGATTCTAACCACAGATTAGAAGTACTGATCACAATAAAATAGAAAAGGATTGGACATAGGGTCTCTTTAAAGACTAGAGAAGCTTTTGCCTGTTGAAATGTTTATTATTGAACAAATAATCTGTTTTTCAAGAAATTTGTTATAGATTTAACTGTGTAAACACATCTGTAAAGAATTAGAAATTAATAAATGCCTTTAATTTCCATTAATTTAGTGTACATGATAGTAAGGCTTTACAGACTGGATTTTAAAAACAGTGAGTCATATATGATAACTGCATAGATATTCAGTCTCTATATATACTTGCTGTGACCTAATTTCTTTTCCCTCACAAGAATTCTTTTCTACTTAAAAAAAAAAAACTGTTTTAATTCTAATGTAGTTAATATACGGTGTTACATTAGTCTCAGGTGTACAATATAGTGGTTCAGTAATTCCACAGAGATTTTTTTTTTTATCATAGAGTCATATTGCAGTTTATGGATAATAAAATTGGAAAGATTCTTAGTGGCAAGTTGAAAAGTCAGTATCTTTTATAATATTATTAGTGCTAGTTTCAGGAAAGTTAACTGACTAACTGCCTTTGTGGAAATTTTGCTATAGGTGTGGAGAAATACAAAGCTCTTACATAGCCAGCAGTGGTTGGGTAGATATATACAATTTCTTATTTCTATTCACCACTACCAGAGATGCCTCTAAAAATAGGAAGCAAACTGAGTGAAATTGTGAATGTTGTACAAAAGGTTTTAGAAAACCGATCTTCAAAAACAGAAATCTTTTTAAAAACATTTTTTATGTGTATTTTTGAGAAAATGAGAGACAGAGTGGGAGCAGGGGAGAGGCAGAGACAGAGGGAGACACAGAGTCTGAACCAGGTTCCAGGCTCTGAGGTGTCAGCACAGAGCCTGATGTGAGGCTTGAACTCACAAATCGTGAGATCATGACCTGAGCTGAAGTCAGACGGTTGGTTAATCAACTAAGCTACCCAGGCATCCCAAAAATAGAAATCGTGTTAACATACTATTTTGCTACCTTTGACATATGGTTTTTAGCCCATAAGAACACCTGAAATCACATTAAGAACCTAAAAAATAATAGCGTGCTAGACTTCCCTTTTTGAATTGGCCCATTAGTATAGTTCCAGGTGAATTCCAAATTTCTCAATTATTTGAAGATTCCATTCTCCAGGATAAAAACTGAAGTACCTGATAGTTCTGCAGCAGGATAAGACTGAGGTAGAACTCGCTGAAGGCCAGTTTAAGGTCTTTAATATTCCTATGTTGGACACGTTCCTCGTGGGACAAGTGGAAGACCGGCTTTCTGCGTTGTCGCAGTGTAGAGCCAGTGCTCTCTTTCTGTGCATCCAGTGATGACTGAAGCTCATTCTGAAGTGTAGCAAACCTGCGCTGAGCCTCTGCAAGCTTTTCTATTAAAAAAAGAAAGAAAAAAGAAAAAAGAATTTCCAAACATCAAGATTAAAAAGCTGGTAAAGTTCTCACTGACTTCTGAATTTCTAGTATTTATTCTAGTTTGTTTCCCTAAAATTTCAGGAAAAAAAATGTTACATGTAATATTTAGAACTGGATAGGAAAAAAATGTTTTTGTATAACATTTCATTTTATTATTCTATCCCACATTTCCCTCCCTGTAAAACCTCAAGTGTACCCTTTGTTTTTACAGATGAAGATACAGAATTTTTAAAAAGTCATGAAAAGTGAGAATGCAAAATGGTACAGCCACATTATAATTTGGAAAACAGTCAATTGTCAAAAAGTTAAACACAGAGTTACTTACCTTAAGATGCAGCAATTTTACTCCTAGGAAGATACCCAAGAGGACTGAAAACACACATTCACACAAAAACTTGTACATAGGAGCGCCTGGGTGGCTCAGTCGGTTAAGCATCTGACTTTGGCTCAGGTCATGATCTCTCAGTTCCTGGGTTCGAGCCCCGCATCGGGGTCTCTGCTGACAGCTAGCTTAGAGCCTGGACCTGTTTCAGATTCTGTACCTCCCTCTCTCTCTGACCCTCCCCTGCTCACACTGTCTCTCTCTCTCTCAAAAAGAAATAAAACATTAAAAAAATTAAAAAAAAACTTGTATGTATACATGAATGTGTATTCACAATAGTAAAAAAACCTGAAAGAATAGTAAAAAAAAAACAACCCTAAATATCCATCAATTGATGAAAGGATATGTGAAATATGGCATATATGTATACACACATACATATATATATATAACGGAAATATTATTTAGTCATAAAAAAGAACAAAGTACTGATACATACTATGACATGAATGAATCTTGAAGAAATCATGGTTAGTGAAAGAAACCAGACACAAAATGCTACATGTCATCTTATTCTTACTCCATTTATATGAAATGTCCAGAATAGGTAGACCCAGATAAAGTAGATTAGTGTTTGCCAGGGTCTAGGGGGTCGGAAGAATGGGGAACAACTGCTAATGGGCATGGGGGTTTTGGGGGATGATGAACATGTTCTGTAATTACATAATGGTTGTACAACTTTGTGAATATTCATGATTTGAATCTCTCTCATCAGGAAAAGCTCAGTCTCTCTTAATGGCTCTTATGAGTAAGTCAGGCTCACTTGGGATAATCTCTCATTGTTTCTTTATTTAATGCTTATTTATTTTTGAGAGAGCACATGCACGAGTGTGTCAGCAGGGGAGGGGTAGAGAGGGAGGGAGACACAGAATCCGAAGCAGGCTCCAGGCTCTAAGCTGTCAGGACAAAACCTGATGCAGGGCTTGAGTTCAAGAGCTATGAAACCATGACCTGAGCAGAAGTCAGATGCTTAACCAACTGACCCACCCAGGCACCCCGATAATCTCCCATTCTTAAAGTCAACTGATTTGGGACCTTAAATACAACTGCAAAATCCCTTCACAGCCAATACCTAGATAGATGTTTGACTGAATAACTGGGAAAAGATAAAGAATACATCAGGAGGATAGGATCTCAGAGGCCTCCTTAGAATTAAGCTACCATGTAATTCTGGTTGCAAATTTCTAGAGACTCCAAATGCCACTTGGTCCAGTAGCCAAATGGAGATTTATAGTGTTCAGATGACAATGGAATACTAACCCAGGTTTAACTTACAGTGGACCAGATGGTCCATGAACCCACTGTATGATTACTTTCCCAGTTCTAGAATGTATAACTAAAATAGAAACACCAAGACACTTGTACAAACCTCACACTGACTCTGACCCAGGGGTAAGGGCCATTATTGTAGGAAGGACTAGTGAAGTTCCTAGACTTCTCCCTATCAAGATAATAACCAAGAAGCAAAAATACACCCCTAGGGGAATTCCAGAGGTTAGTGCCACAACCAGAGGCCTGAAAGATACAGGGATGTTGATATCTATCACTTTCCCATTTAATTCATGTGCTTAGTCTGTGCAGAAGTTGGATGGATCTTGAAGAATGACTGTGGATTACAGCAAATTTAACCAGGTGTTCACTAATGGCAGCTGCTATTCTAGATGTGGTATCATCACTGGAGCAAAAAACACAGACTCTAGCACCTGGTATGCAGCTAGGCACCTAATAATGCAGCTTCTTATCTGGCAGCAGATGCCAGCATTGTCTCTGAGCCCCAGAAATGGCACCATTTCCCATAAGTACTGATCAGCCACCTAGTGGCAGGTTGAATGCAACTGGATGCAGGGGGTAGGTATGTCCTCTATGGAAAAAATGTATTCTTGATATGGTTGTGCCTTCCCTGCTCATAATGTTTCTGACTAGCACCACTATTAACTGGAATGCCTTATGCATTTTCATGGCATACACACAGTTTCGTTTCTGATTAAAAAAAAACCCACCTCATTTCACAGCAAAGGCAGTAAAACAGTAAGCATATCTATGGAATATAATAGTCCTACCACATATCCAGAAATTGCTAGCTCAAAGAAAGACTTATCAAAATGAGTTGTGAGACAAAATTCTTGAAGAATAGGGTTCTGCCTTACACGTTGTAGTATTAAGGCCATTATATTGATGCTTTCGCAAACACAGCCAAAATACAGAGGGATGGAAGTGGCAGTGGCTCCTTCACTACTATATTAAAAATTCACTCACTCAAATTTTTGCTTCCCAATCTGCAACTTGAGCTTTGCCTATTGGTTAGTTCTCAAGGAGAAACGCTTCTTTCAGAGGAATACAAGAACAGTTCTACTAAATCAGAAGATGAGAAACACCTGGCCATTTGGGTCTCCCTGAACCAGTAGGCAAAGAAGTTGTTTACTGGTTGGTGACTGATCCCAATTACCAAGGGGAAAGTGAATTGTTGATACACAATAGGAGCAAGGAGGGCTGTGTCCATAACCCAGGAGACTCTCTGGAACAAATCCTAGCATTTCCATGACAAGTAATAAAAGTTAATGGAAAACTATAGATATAAAAAAAAAAAAAAAGAATTATTGAGGATTCAGACCCATTAGGAAATGAAGTCTGGGTCGTTCTATCCACTAAAGAACCCTAGTCACCTGGGCTTCTGGCTGAGGGCAAAGGTAATATGGAATGGACAGTGGAAAAAGTAAAATCATAGCTACAAACTATGGCCTCCTGACCTTCATGCTCTTTTACATAGTTTATATTTTCTTCTCTCTTTTTGTTGCCTTCTGGGTAACTATTTCAGCTCTATGTTTAAGTGTATAAATTCTCTCTTAATCTCTACCTAATTTGGAAATTTAATTGGTTAAGATATTAATTTCAGTGGTTATATTTTCATTATTAAAAGCTCTAATTGGTTATTTTAAAAAGTCAATGTTGATAGTTTCCTTTTTGTTCATGGTTTTGATACTCTCTTTATGCTTTTAGCCATATTAAGCATATATTTTATTTTGTATCTAATAATATTGAATATTTTATGCATTTTACTGTTTTGTAGTTGAGAGGTTTTCAGGATTTCTTACTAATCTTCCATAGTGGAAGAAAAAGAACTATTCACCTATTTTCAAATCTCAAACCGAAAAGGCAAAATGAATCTCAAGTTTCTTATTGTAGACTCAAGCATTTCTATTGCAAAGTTGTTTATCTTATCCTTCTGATCAAAAACAATACAGAACTTTTTGGTTCTTGGTTCACTGTGCACCTAATGATTCAGTACTTTTCTCATGATCCTCCTAGATCAAAAGATATAATCTAACACTTCTGTTTTATAAACAATTTAAGTATTTATGTCCTAAGCACTTAAAAACCATTTGAAAAAATAGTATACACAAACACAATATATAATGAAATAATGTGAAACTTTATCCAAGGTCAACTATAAATTACTTTGCTAATTAAAAACCTTAGGTAACATGGGGTGCCTGGGTGGCTTAGTCGGTTAAGGGTCCGACTTTCGCTTGGGTCATGATCTCGCGGTTCGTGGGTTCGAGCCCCGCGTCGGGCTCTGTGCTGACTGCCAGCTCAGAGCCTGGAGCCTGTTTCAGTCTGTGACTCCCTCTCTCTCTGACCCTCCCCTGCTCATGCTGTCTCTCTCTCTCCTAGAAATAAATAAAAAAATATTAAAAAAAAAAAAAAAACCTTAGGTAACTTGTAAGATCCCAAACCCAGAAAATCATAAGTAATATGAATGATTAACTTTTACTGTGAAAAGATTGATATATGAATTTGCTATCTGTTTACCATCCTTAGCCACAGTTGTCAATAAATTTTGTAATTATTTACATCTTTCATCATATGGATATTAAAAATGAAAATAGTCCAAAAAATGGAAAGAAAGAACTGTTACTTCCTGCACACCAGCAATGTCATGAAACAAATGCCTCCCCATCTGGCAAACTCACTCATTTTACAAGGCTAATTTCAAATATTATTTTCTATGTAAAGTTTTTCTTGCCTAACAACTCTCAGCTACAACTTGAAACTCCCTCTAAAGGGCTCTCATTAGACCACAAACATACATATGAAGCACAATGAACATAATTGTGTTTATATATTTGTTTTATTAAATAGCTGTGAGCTCTCTAAGGCCAATGCGTCTCCTAGAGCAAAAAGAATCTTCATGTTTTAACGGTGAACATTTTCTTTTTTTTTTTTTTTTTTAGATTGTACTGATTTTATTTATTTATTTTTAAATAGTTCATTGTCAAGTTGGTGTCTATATAACACCCAGTGCTCATCCCCACAAGTGCCCTCCTCCATGCCCATCACCCCCCTTCCCCTCTCCCCAACCCCCATCAGCCCTCATTTCTAATAGCTTTTTCAGGTATACTTTACACAGCATAGAATTCACCCATAATAAGCAGTTTGTTGATTTTTAGTAAATTTGCAGAGTTGTGAAATCATCAACACTATCCAATTTTAGAACACTTCCAACATCCCATACACTTCTGTCATGGCCACTGACTGTCAATCCTCATTCCCACCCCTAGCCCCAAGTAACCACTGATCTGCTTTTTGTTTCTATACGCTTGTCTTTTCTGGACATTTTTATAAAGGAATCATACAATATGTCATCTTTTGCATCTGTCTGGCTTCTTAGCATAATGAATTTGAGGTTCATCCATAGGAGTCTGTTCTTTTTATTGCTGAATTATACTTTGCTGGGTGGCTAGACCACATTTTGTTTAAATATTCATGTTGATGTACAATTGAATTGTTTCTATTTTTTTACTATATAAATCCTGCTATTAATATAAATTTTTGTATGGATTATTATCACCATCTTTATAAGAGCTTGCATATAGTAGGCTCAATCGATGTTTGTTGACTGAATATATGAATGAATGAATATGTGGGAAAAACTCTCTAGTAATCCAAGTGCCTATACAGAAATAGAGGATTAATAAATACCAGGGGTATTTTGCTAGTGTATGAACCAGTGGTTCTCTTCCTTAAAGGGAAGGCTATCTGGAAGAGCATATAAGGGAAAATCTTTGTTTGGAAGTAGGGGTGTATAAAGCATATGTAATTTCAAAAAAGAATTCAGTATTACCATAGTCATGGTGTTACACTTAGAAAAAGTACTTAATATTATCAACAGGTTTAAAAGGGATGGAAACATTGCTGTTGACAACAAGTGTCCAAATCTATTTTTCAATGACACCACAGTTTTCAAGAGTTGGGTCTCCGTAAAGCTCAAATAGATGGTATAGCACAGATCCTGGAAAAAGGTATATGTGTACATAAAAATGTACTTTGGTGTATGAATTAAAATCTACAAATACTTTTAAAAAATAAAAATGAATATTTCTATGTAATTTTATAACTACTGATAAAAATAGACTATCTTGGCAATAAATTCCAATCTCTATTCATTCCAGTAAATCAACTGACTGAATGAGAACAGATTATTTTAAGAATATATACTTAATGCTATAAGCTCTCAGATAATAAAATGTTGATAAAAATTTCCAATAACCATTCAAAAACTTTCAAAGCACCTATATGTTGCCTAAAGAGCTATAGGGTTAACGAAATCTTACTTAAGTTTGTCTATTTTGAAAGATAGAGAGTACACGTGCGAGCAGGGAGAGAAAGTCCAGAGAAAATCTCAAGCAGGCTCTGAGCTGTCAGAGCAGAGCCTGACACGGGCTCAGTTTCACGAACCATGAGCTCATGACCTGGGCTAAAATCAAGAGTTGGACGCTCACCTGACTGAGCCACCCAGGCACTCCAACAAAAATTTCTTTTTAGTTTTCACCAAATTTATATATATTTTACTTTAAAAAAAAGTTATTTCAGAACTACAAGCTATCTTCAGAATAACAAAGTTATTATAGTTATGTGACTCAATGTTGATAAAATAAAGTTGGTGTTTTAGAATATTTTTATTTTTTGTATACTTATCTTGCAATGTTATGATCTTGCTAATTCAATTTATGGATGTCAGTATTATCTGAAATACAAAATGTATAAGAAGGCTGACCCATCCTAGATGATTCAGGATAGTTAATTTTGATATATTACATGAAATTTTTGTTCTGCTTTTATCTGGAATTCTTATTACCTGAGATTGTTACACCTCAGATACTGAAATCTAAAATTTTCATGTGTGAATAAAACAACTCCAGCCTCAGCAGGCTATTTGTTATGCTCCTCACTCCCAAATATGTCATGTACTTTGATGTCACGATGCAGGTGTTTCCCTGGAAACTGCACTCCAACTCCTTTCTGACTGTTATCCTCAATATGCTCCTCCAAAACCATGTGGAAATGCCTACACATTTCCAAAGATCCAATTTAAATTTTACTTCCTCTGTAGGTTTTTCCTCAATCCCTCTCTTTTCCTCCAAGCAAAATCAATGGTTCATGTCAGTTTCCACAGTACTTTGCAATTATCCTGAATTCACAGCAGTGTTATGAGCTTTTCCTTTCTTTACCAAAAAAGAGCGAGGGAATGAGGGAAGGTAGGAGGGAAGGAAATTGCAGTAGTGTTATTTTTAAGTATGAAAATTATGGCATTAGAAACAGATTTATTTCTTGAATATAAAATATTTTCAGAAGCCTAAAAATTAGGACAGGTCAGAAAAAACATTGTTTAGAAACAAAGGAAGAAGCTCTTAGCTATTTAAAACATTGCAACCGGAGTGCCTGGGTGGCTCAGTAGGTTATGATCTCATGGTTTCATGAGTTCAAGCCCTGTGCTGGGCTCTGCGCTGACAGGTGGAGCCTGCTTGTGATGCTCACTCTCCTCTCTCTCTGCCCCTTCCCTGCTCTTGCTTGCAGAACTCTCTCAAAATAAATAAACATTGAAAAAAAAACATTCCAACAACAACAACAAAAAAGACTCGCCTGTTTTAATAATGGAGTATTAAAAGCAACAGACACATTCTAACATTTTGTTTTTATGTAGGCACATAAAAGCACTACTTAGAAGTTAAGTATTTTGAATGGAGAGAAAGCAAACTGGTTCAAAGAGAAAGATATTATAACATGAAGTCATTAACGTTACTGATGGAAAAGGATATTACCAATCACCACAAAAAAATGTTTCTGACACTATAGCCTCCAGGATTGATGCCAGGTTTAATACTAGAAGCGATCTAGGAGACTTCAGTAATTAGCAATGTTATCACCAAAAAAGAGCCTTCCTTTAAAAAAAACCTCCCTTTCCACCCACAGTCTTCAAATATTTAAAGATTTTGTATATTAATATAAATAAAGAGCAATACAATGACTTACATGACTGACATCAAACTATTGTTAATAGTTTCTGACTCATCAGAACTGGAGCTCTAGAGGGCTGGGAATAAATTTGCTCATTTTACCAGAAGGTACATGGAAGCCTAAGAAGGTTAAATGGTAAACTTCTAAACAAAATAGTAAGGTTCAAAAATCCAAAATGTGACTGGTGGGTAACAGAACTAGTATGAAAATAAATACGTACATTTTAGTAGTATCCATTCTATGCTTTATTTAGGGTACTTAATACTTTTAGTCAAGACTATATCTCACTTAAAAGTAACCATTACTAGCTGACCATTCAATAATTTGTGAGATATAAGTGGGGGAGATAGGTTCATAAGCTGAACTCATCCTTGTTATTTTGGTTATTTATAGTTTTTCTGTGCCCTAGTCTCTGAGGATTGCTGTCTATAAGACAATCTGCCATGGAGTAGGTGGCTAAATAAGGAGAAAAATGATACCGTCTAGAACAAGTGCCAAATTCTATTTCTGTCAATCATGTCTTCATATTACCCATCACTTCCTGACCTGGCAAAAAGTCAGTCTGAAGACTATCAATTTGTACCTACTCTGTGGTGACTTCAGGAGACATGCCCTACAGGCCCTGCCAATACACTAGGAAAAAGGAAGTCATTTAATCACAGCCTCCAAAGTTTTAGTAGTAGAAAGCCTAAAATTATTTTCAAAAAATAATGAAATTTAAAATAACATTTTTCAAACTAGTGTTATAATTCAATATGGGGCCATAAAAGCAATTGTGTGGATCATAAATGAGCATTTTATAAGTCAAATAGAAATAATTAAATATAGAAAACAGAATATATACTATACATAGTAAGGATATTATTCCATGAAAAACTATCAATTATTTATATATACTGCATATACACATATACAGATGCATAGATACATAAAACACACATATCTGACTAGGCGTAATGCGTCAAATTTGTATCTAGATTGTACTATAACTCAACATGTAAAAAGTATGTATCTCTTATTAACAGCATTTTTTTTTCTTTGTATACCAATAAGCATTATCTACTCTTTGTGATGTAAATAATCCACATAGAATTGGGCTCAGAGATCTTTCCACCCACCAAAAAACTCCTAATAAACGTGACCTTCAAATTTTTCATTTACAGCCTTACATCATATCCTATAGCCTTTTCTTGGTCTAAACACTCTTTCCCCTACAAATGCTTTCCTCTTAGCTTCCTCTTCATTCTTCATTACATGCCACCCTCTCCTTCTTTGTCTACACTGCTAGTTCCTCTTTCACTCCTACTCTGAATTGTGGAAATTATCTCTATTCTTGCACACTGCAATTTCTCTGTACATTTTTTTCCCTTGCTGAAAATCTATACATGGCACAGTTTCAAACAATATTTCTATTTTGTCTCTGCATTCTAAGTACTTAGAATGTAGTGCAAAGGACATGCATATAAGCTGTGCCCTTTCATGACTCTGTGTCTCTGCATAAACTGCTCTCCTTGCCTAGGAAGTCTAGCCATAAGGGAGAGATAAGGAGAACTAAGGCATTTGCTTCCTTTTTTGTTTCTTTTTTGCTAAAAGGGAGTGACTTGCTACGGAGACTAAACGAGTAAAAAGGGAAATCGATGCATTTATTTACTAACTCTTAAAAGGAATAATTACTGGCACAAGTCTTGAGGAGCTAAAATTCAGTCAGTAGTTGTAGAGATTTGTCATGGACTGAAGAGGGATATCTTTTCCAAAAAGACCGGAGGAAAATAAATAAGGGTAAGAATGTCAACAAGTATTTAGGGGGAGGGGTGGCCTAAGTCTGCCTAAGTATTATACACCAACAGGAGCTGAGGGCCTTTATTTTTATTTGTAAAGAAAGAGACATAATTAATGAGCATGATGGAGAAGATGGTGGGGTCAGAAAATTCAAGACAATGAAATTGGATCTAGAAAAACACTTTGGAGCATGGAAAAGGGCAGATAGGACCAGTGGGCAGGCAGCTTTGAGGACACAGTTAAGAGTGTAACAATGAATTTATACTGGTTCAAACTTGTTCTGGCATGTGATTTTTTCCCCTAGCTATCCTAAGCAGCCAGGGCATAGGCATGGAGAAAGAAAGTCTGAACTGGTTCACAGCTAGAATTCTGCTAAGCAGAAACAATACAAAGCAATGAAGGTAAAAGGATTAAAAAGCACAGGGACAAAGTAGTTAAGATGACTAATAGAGAGGGAAGTAATTCTGGGAGGGGCCTTATCAACTGGAATAGATGAAGGAGTCAAGAAACTTGAGCTCTGTGAGATGAAAAATAGAGGTTAAAAAACTAGAGGAGTAAACATATATAAAAAACAGAATTTTAAAGGGTCAGATATAAATAAAGTTCTAGTATTTTCTCCACAACTCCAATAGCATCTTGTAGATGCCACTCTGGGTACAATGCTCTAGAGAAATAGAAATGAGTATTCCACACAAGGGAAAGACAAAGAAATGTAGTTAATAACCAGGAACTGTGTAATTTAGCTCTGATAAAATCAAATTTCTGACTCTTCAAAGATTTAGACTGGACTTTAGTGAAACTCAATCAAGGTACTGGTTCACAAGGAGGTCCCCAAATCCCTGCAACTGCAAAAGAATCTAGTCAATGACCATACGAAGCTTAAATACTGAAGTACTAGATATGTTCCTACCTCAGCAATAGAAAATATCCCTAAATGCAGTATAGGAGGAAAAACAAGCCCCAATTTTAAAATAATGATCAGAAGGGTAAACAATGACATGCAGAGCTTCTCTTTCCTAATAGCAGAAATTGTCTCTTCTATGTTGTAGCAAAAAACTACTCACCTGAATAAAATGTGTTGATTTTGGCAAGTTCTTTTTCACAGGTTTGGAAAAATTTTTCTTCAAACTTGGCAAAATACCTCTTTACTGTGTCCTCATCTGTAACTGAAAGCAAGGAAAACAATATTTAAATTTAATGTCCAAAGGTCAATTAAGAAAGCTAGGGAAAGGGTGCCTGGGTAAGCATGGGGCTCTTAAGTTCAGCTCAGGTCTTGATCTCAGGGTTATAAATTCAAGCCCCTCATTGGGCTCCATGCTGGGCGTGAAGCCTCTTGAAAAACAAAAACAAAAACAAAACAGGCACCTGGGTGGCTCAGTCACTTAAGCCCCAGACTCTTGGTTTCAGCTCAAGGTATGATCTTAAGGTCCCTGGGATTGAGCCCCGAGTTGGGCTCTACCCTAGCATGGAACAGAGCCTGCTTGGGATTCTCTCTCCCTTTCTCTCTGACCCTCTGCCACTTGGGTAAGCACTCTATTTCTTTTTCACTCTCTCTCTCTCAAAAATAAATAAAGGAGCACGAGGCTCAGTCAGTTAAATATCAGACTCTTGGTTTTGGTTCAGGTCATAATCTCAGTTTCATGAGTTTGAACCTCCCACCAGGCTCTGTGGCTGGCAGTGTGGAGCCTACTTGGGGTTCGTTCTCTCTCTCTCTCTCTCTCTCTCTGTCTCTCTCTTCTTCTTCCTCTACTCCACCCCCACTTGTGCTGTCTATGTCTCTCTCAAATAAATAAACTTTAAAAAATAAATACATAAACTTTAAAAAATACACTAGGGAAATAAAATTCAAACTTACTACTTTCTTAGTCTTCAAAATGACAACAATGAACTGTGAACCATATTAAGAAAATACTGAAAGGCCTCTTCATAGGAATGCAGCCATTTTTTAACTGGATGAGACTCTCTAAATCTCTGCTATGATAAATTTACAGTGGTGAAGAAAATAACTGTTCTAAGACTTCAGGGGAGGAAGACACTACTGGAGACAGGTGATTAAGGAAGAGTCAAGGTGTTGGGGGATGAAAATGAAGAGAATGCAGCAAGAGTAAATATTTCAAGGAATTAAAAAAGGAACAAAAATGAAGACACGAATGTGCAATATGTTCCTGGAAAATAATGAATTGATTGTTCCCACTATATTAAATTGCTACTCATTTACACTCAGTTGCACCAGTATAGAAAAATATAGACTGATAGTTATAAATTAGATATTTTAAGGCTACAGATGCTGGGTATGAACATAAGTGGGCTCAGTAAATGGGTGACTGTGCAAGTGTCGTGATAAATGGCAACTGACATCTTCAGGATAAGGAGTGGCATGGATTCTGGCAAGTGAGAGCATATGCCTATCTAGCTAGTTGCTGCCCTGTGGTGATAGATGGTTACGGTTGTCAGATCTTCCAATTTTCAGAAGAAGTCAAAAATCTAGATATTTTAAAAATATAGTGTAGGTCAACTGATATTTGTCTCTGCAGGCTGGATCCACTTTGTAAGTTCTATCATATAGCTATTAATTTACTGAATTAGTAAGTACTAATTAGTAAGTACATATATATGTAGCTTCAGGAAACCCACTCCCTCCCAAGCCTAAAAGGGTATATTTTTTGTCCAAGTGAGATTTGACTAGACTCCAGATGCTAATCATAATACAGAACTATCCTATTTCTGTATCTCTTGAGCATCCTAAGCCTGAAATGTCTAGAAAAAGAATAGATTATTTAATGTCCCTCAGATGTTTCAAATCTTAGTGCAATTCCAAAAGCCCTTAAACAATTCGACTGTCCAGGAATAAAAGAAAATAGTATTTCCCTGAGTAACATGCAGCACATACATATATACTAATTCTCTGTATCACAGATACTTGAAGAAACACCAAGTTTAAAGTGAAGTTCTAAGGGCACCTGGGTGGCTCAGTCGGTTAAGTGTCTGAATTCAACTCAAGTCATGATCTCGCAGTTCTTGAGTTCCAACTCTGCATCAGGCTCTGTGCTGACAGCTCAGGGCCTGGAGACTGCTTCAGATTTTGTGTCTCTCTCTTTCTCTGCCTCACACATTCTGTCTTTCTCTCTCTCAAAAATAAACTTAAAAAATTTTTTAATTAAAAAAAATAAAATGAAGTCAAAAAGAGCACGTCAAATCTATTCATTTAATTTGAATAACACAAATGCGAAAAAAAATACCACTACAGGGGTGCCTGGATGGCTTAGTTGGTTAAGCGTCCACTTTCACTCAGGTCATGATCTCGTGGTTCGTGGACTTGAGCCCTGCGTCCGGCTCTGTGCTGACTGCCAGCTCAGAGCCTGGAGCCTGTTTCAGTCTGTGACTCCCTCTCTCTCTGACCCTCCCCTGCTCACTCTGTCTCTCTCTCTCTCTCCTAGAAACAAATAAAACATTTAAAAAAATAATGTTTTAAAAAAAATACCACTACACAAAATCTTGACTTTTATTCATATATCTACTTCTTTATTTCTCATGCTTTAGAACTTAATAGATAATGCAGGATTCTACTGACTTTTCAGTGAAGAAAGGATGGCCACTTTAAGTTCCTCACGTAAGCTCAGTAACTTAGGTACAATAAAGACTATAGCTGCCCAAGGCTACTGGGAGTTATTTTTTCAAAGTATAAAGCAGGTCAAAGCTTTCTTTCAAGGTGACTTTGAGTTAGAGATGATCCATGGTAACAGATGCTACTCTTATAATACCATCTAGCCATAGCTGATTTAAAATAAGAGTTAATTACCTAATTTCTTTTCATTTTTATTTTATTCTTTATTGTACTGTTAGGAAAGAAAACCTAAAAGCAAAATATGGGCTTGGTCATATTTACTTTGTTTCCCAATTAACAGAGAGCTTTCATTAACACACATTAACATGAAATGATGGAAATAAAGTTGTTCACCAAAGTGATTTAAATATAGCTTCTGTTTTAAAATAATTTTAACATATTAATATTTATATAGAGGTTGCATATTCAGCAACATCAACTATTTAAAATATTACCAAGAGCACAGAAACCAAAAAATCTAAATAAGCCTCTGCGAAACTAAAACATATAATAAATTTTATGTATTAAAATATGCAACATTCTACTCATGAATCATGAATCAATCTTATACAAATTTTTCATTTCCTCAATTAGAGACTGTTTTATCTAAAATACCAGCAGTCTCTTATGTAGATTTCTGGTTCACATATAACTTAATAGCCACAAATTAGAAGAGGGTAAAGTAAGGTTACAGCAACACTAAAATGTAATACCAAATAGAGAGAAAAATAATATCAAAAAGAGAGAAGAATTATACATAAAAATAGATCTGCAAATACAGATACCTCCTTGGAAGGTATCTTTTTGGAACTTCTTTTTGGAAGTTCAAGTTACATCATTTTGCTTTTACATAAAAAAACACAACATCAGTACCTGTATTTGCTAACTGAAAAGAAACCTGAAGAGGATTTCTGTTTTTACAAAAAAGAAATTTTTTTTTTTTTTTTAATTTTCAGCACTTGTTTTGCAGTAAGCCATTACAAAGGCATCCAGCACCCTGGGCAGTGAGGGTGACCCTATGAAGCACCTTCCCTGGAAACTGCACTCAGTATCTCAGCATTAAGCCGCCATAGCTTTGAACCATGTCAGTGAGCATCTGTGCTTTATCTGGATTTATTTTGTGCATCTGTTACCAAAGTATATCCTAACGTATCAGAAAAAGTATAAGAGAGAATATTTTAGGGGCCTGGAAACACTAAAAATTGTTTCTATATAAATTAATGGTAACAGTATCTTCATGTTACATCATTTTGGCTTATGAAAGGTTTCATAGGAACAGTCTACTTTTGAGGAAACCTGTACATAGAGATTTAAGATAAAGGGAGCGTCAAATCAGTGAGGGAAGAATGGACTATAAAAATTAGGGTTGAGTTGTCCATTTAAATAAACTCTAAATGGAGTTAAAGAAACAATACTAGAAAATACCAGAAAAAAAAATTAAATAATCCTACATGGGGAAAGTTACCCTACACACTACACAAAACAGGCCATAAAGAGAATGACTGACATTTTCATAAAATGAAAAATCTACATTCTACAAAATACCAGACGCAAAGTTAAAGACCAGTAACAGTCAGGGAAAACATATATGCAACATTTAAAATAAAGGATTCACATGCAAAATAGACTTCAAAAATTTCTTACAAATCAGTATTAAAAGATATTCCATAAGAAAAATGGGTAAATTAGAGGAATCCATAGAAAAATACAAATGGCCAACGAACAAAGGAAATGAGACTCAACAGCCTAGATATCAGATGTTACTTCGAAATCATGAAATATAATTTTTAAACCATCAGAATGGAATATTTATTCCATTAAAATATTTCAGCAACGGGGGCGCCTGGGTGGCTTAGTCGGTTAAGCGTCCGACTTTCGCTCGGGTCATGATCTCACAGATCGTGGGTTCGAACCCCGCGTCGGGCTCTGTGCTGACTGCCGGCTCAGAGCCTGGAGCCTGTTTCGGTCTGTGACTCCCTCTGTCTCTGACCCTCCCCTGCTCACGCTGTGTCTCTCTCTCTCCTAGAAATAAATAAAACATTAAAAAAAAATTTTTTAAAAATATTTCAGCAATGGTAAAGGTAAATAAAATCTTGCTCCCTGTTGGTGAGAATGTAAACTTGCAAATCCATTTAGGAATGCCATCAAAATTTTCACTGTGTTCAATCCCACATGTAAGAAATATATTCTAAAGGAAACTCTGCACAGGATGTGTGTACAGGATGTTCATGCAACACTGTTTTTAACAGTAATAAAACAAAGTAACATCCAACAAAAGGGAAACAGATAATCAAATTATAATAATATCATATAACACTATGTGGCCATTTACAAAAGATATACATAATCCTGGTATGTATGAACATTGTAAGACACACTGGTGATAAAACATTTAAAAAACAGAATATATACAGCATGATCTCATTTATGAAAAAATATATGCATATATCACTATTCACATGTACATTCATAGAAAGAAGACTGGAAGAATCCATACCAAACTGTTAATTGTGGTTATTTCGTCTGGAAGAGGAGAAGGTATGAGAGGGAATCTCATATTTCGCGATCTATATTCATTGTATTGCTTGATTCATTACAATGAGATGTATTCATGAATGATAAATAAATTACATTGTATAAAGAGTGTTATTAACTGGAAGAAAAAAAAAAGAAACGTGGCATACAAACCTTTAAATTATACATAGTAAAACCTAACCAGCATAGCTAGTTGAAAAGAGTTAACTGTATCCGAATTTATATGAACATAGGACGATTAAGCCCTTCACCTCAGTTATGAGAAGTTGTACAATGCTGATTTCTAGAACATCAATTTCTATTATGCTTCCTGTTACCTATCTGCTGAATAATGTTAGAAATCAATAATCCTAAACTGGAGAAACAGAATTTTAGTGTTCAGAAATCAACTAGCTAATTTCCCTTGCTTTACAGGTGAGAAAATACAGGTGTGGAGAGCCTAGATGACATGAGGTCTTTTCCCCCCTCCAGTAATAATGTAAATTTTACAGAAACTCACTATATTTTATTATTATAAAATAAAGAATATAAAAGTAACATCTATCTGTGACTGAAGTGTTATAGACTGAACTGTGCAACCACCCTGTCCCAAATTTTATATGTTGAATACGTTTATGTATTTATTTTGAGAGAGAACACACAAGCAGGGAAAGGGCAGAAAAAGAAAGAGAGAATCCCAAGCAGCCTCCACACTGTAAACACAGAGCCCAACACAGGGCTTGAACTCAAAAACTTGAGTGAGTTGATAATCTGAATTCAAATCAAGAGTCAGACACTTAACCAACTGAGCCACCCAGGTGTCTCCTCAATGTGATTGTATTTAGAGGTAGGGCCTCTGAAGAGGTAATTAAAATTAAATGAGGTCATAAGAATGTGACCTTATTCGAAGAGGGCTGGTGTCCTTATGTGAAGAGAAAGACACATCAGAAATATGTAATGTGGACAATGAGGAAAGGCAGGTGAAAACTATCCAGAAGAGGCCCTCTGTGAACCATACTAGAAAAGCCTGCACCTGATCTTGCATTTCAATCCTCTAAAACTGTGAGATCATAAAATTCTACTAATTAAGCCACACAGTCTATGGTATTCTGTTATGACAGCTAAGCACACTAATACAATGAATTTAACGTGCCCTGAATTCAATAATTAATCTCAAAACATTAAGCCTACTTTAAAAAAAAAGATAGCATAAAGAACTGCAAATCCTAACAAGATATATCAACAGTTCTAAGATTAGCATCAATGGGGAAACAACAGAAAGATAAAGGGGTGAAAAACCTCCAGAATTGGTCAAGAGTGACTCAAAGAACACTGCTATAGAGAATCCTTTGCTCTGAGTTAAATGAATATGAATTAAGTCAGCTATACTTAAAGAGAGGGAGAGGGAGAGAAAAAGAGGAAGAGATTTTGTCATTTCTATTATGATCAAAATTTCACCTCAAATTTGGAGATCAAAGTTTCTTTCTCATCCACCCCCCAAATTAGGAAGTTAATAGCAAATGACTCTAAGAGTACTAATCAAGGTAAAACATCCCTATTGCATAGCAACCACCACCAAGTGTCAGGAATTGTGTCATCAAATGACACTTGACACCATCAAGTATCAGGAATTACAGCAATTGTCAGGAATATTTTTCTTTTTATATCAGAACTGTCATCTTACTTTCACATGCAATCTCTCAAAAACTCATTTCTTAAAACCATTATTAATTTCTTCAAATACCTTATGTGTTCCATTCAACTTTTTATTACAATTTTCAATGTTCTTGATTTACAGCTCTAGGAGAAACTGAAGGCAGGGATTTTTAAAATCTTTTTAGAGCCTATGCCCAACATCATGTCTGGTAGACAATAGGCGCTTCATACATCATTTTTTGGAATTGTAAATGTTGAAACAATGTTAATTTTTGTGAAAAGTTATGACGTCTTAATAAAGTTTTAAAATATGAAACTCCAGGGGCGCCTGGGTGGCTTAGTCGGTTAAGCGTCCGACTTTCGCTTAGGTCATGATCTCACGGTTCGTGGGTTCGAGCCCCGCGTCGGGCTCTGTGCTGACTGCCAGCTCAGAGCCTGGAGCCTGTTTCAGTCTGTGACTCCCTCTCTCTCTGACCCTCCCCTGCTCACGCTGTCTCTCTCTCTCCTAGAAATAAATAAAAAACATTTAAAAAAAAAATAAAATAAAATATGAAACTCCAGGGGCACCTGGGTGGCTCAGTTGGTGAAACATCTGACTGTTGAATTTGGCTCAGGTCATGGTATCATGGTTTATGAGATAGAGCCCTCCATCGGGCTCCACCCTGACAGTATGGAGCCTGCTTGGGATTCTCTCTCCTCTCTCTGCCTCTCCCTCAGTTGCACACTCCGTCGGTCTCTTTCTCTCTCTCTCTCAAAAAAAAAAAAAAAAAGTAAACATTAAAAAAATGAAATTCCAACAACTGGATATTCCTGCACAAAAGAATTCAGTTGCACCCCAACCTCATGCCATATATGAATTTATCTAAATGAATTAAGGACCTAAATGTAAAAGTTAAAACTATAAAACTCTCAAAAGAAACGAGGCATAACTTTTCATGACCTTAGATGATGCAATGGTTCCTTAGATATGACACAAAAAGCAGGAGATGAAAGAAAAGGTTGATAAATTGGACTTGATCAAAATTTAAAACTTCTGTATTTCGAAGAGCACTTTGAATGAAGTAAAAGAACCACCACAGAATGGGAGAAAGTATCTACAAACCATATATATATCAGATAAGGTCTAGTATCCAAAATATATAAAGAACTCTAAGGATTCAACAATAAAAAGACAGGTAACCCAATTAAAAAATGGGCAAAGGATCTGAATAAACATTTCTCCAGAAAAATATATAAATGGCCAATGGCATATTAAAATATTTCAACATTCATAATTGTTAGGGAAATGCAAATCAAACCCACATTGCCACTTCATATCCACCAGGATGGCTATGATTAAAAAAGAGAGAGACAGACAGAAAGACAATAACAAATGTTGACATGAATGATGAGACACTGGAACCCTCTTATATTACTGGTGGGAATGTAAAAATGGTACAAGCACTTTGGAAAACAGTTTGGCAGTTCCTCAAAAAATTAAATATAGAGTTACCGTATGATCCAGCCATTCTACTTCTAGGTATTATACCAAAGGGAAGTGAAAAGATGTTGACCCAAACACTTGTACACAAACGTCTACAGCAACATTATTCATAACAGCAAAAAAGGGAAAACAATCCAAGTGTCTATCAACTGATGAATATATAAACAAAATATGGCCTATCCGTATAATGGAATATTATTCAGCCATAAGAATGAATAAAGTACTATTACATGCTACAGCATGGACAAATCTTGAAAACAGTATGCAAAGGGAAGAAGCTAGGTACTAAAAACCACACATTTCGTTTATATGAAATGTCCAGAACAGACGAATTCAGAGGCAGAAAGTAGATTAGTGGTTGGCAGGGGCTCGGGGAAAGGGGCATGAGGAGTGATGAAATGTTCTGGAATTGGATAGTAAGACAGTTGTAGAAATTTGTTACTGTATTAGAAATGACTAAATTATATACCTTTAAAGGGTGAATTTTATTGTATCTGAATTATATCTCAATAAAATACATTTTAGCTCCTAAAGCACTGATAAATTAAAACATTCATTTATTTATTCAACAAATAATTATTGTGCCTATTAGATGCTAGGCTCTGTGCTAAATGATGGGGATATATATATATATATAAAATTATATATATATAATGAACAAAATAGATGTGGCTCCTGTCTCTTAAAGACTTTGCGTTCTATGACTGAGACAAAAAGGAACTCACATGAATAAAAAAAGAATTACAAACTGAAAAGTGCTGTGAAGGCAACAGGGTATAAGAAGAAAGGTAGGTTCTAGGATGTTTAGCTATCCTTCAGGCAGGGAAAGAGATGGTTAGAAAAGATCTCTTCTTAGGAGATGACATTTAATCTGAAACTTGAACCTAAAGAACAAGACAGAGCAAAAGCAAAATGATTCCTAAGAGTGGCAATAACGGATCAGGAAAGGAACTGGGGTTCCTGAGGACCTGAAAGGCAGGTTACTACAGAACTGACAGCTGGTAGTGATAGGTGCTAAGATTAGGGCGGTAGGCAAAGGCCTTTACATGTAGGAAGGCCATATTAAGGAGTTTGAAGTTTATTCTAGGTGCAATGGAAAATATTGAAGGGTTTTAAGCAGGAATCTAAAAAGTAGAAAAATTAAAAGTAGAATTAGTTTACTTTTACTATTTAAAAAATAGCATTTCCCAGGGCATTAGGTATGAGATGAAAGAAGAATTCCAAGGAATTCAAAAAAATTTAGGAAATATGAGTGCAAAAAGAGGTCAACTGAACTCTTTAAGATAATAGTTCTCAACTGGGGATGGTTTTGCCTCCCAGGGGTTATTTGGCAATGGCTGGAGACATTTTGGGTTGTCACAACAGGAAGGGTATTACTATCATTTAATGGACAGAGGGCAGGGACGCTGCTAACCATCCTACAAGGGCGAGGATATCATCCTCTCTCCCCTCCCTCTCAACAAGGAATTATCCAGTCCAAAATGTCAACAGGGCCATGGCTGAAAAACTCTGCTTTAAGGCTAAAGAAGCATTACTATGCTAATATACACTGTTATTATTCCATGAGAAGGAGATATAGTACATCGTGTTTCTCAAAGCTATTTGTAAGAATATAATCTTTCTTTGGGGTAGAGGGGGAATGGCAGGGAAAAGATGGGAGAGGGGGTGCAGAGTATCTGGTAAAACTTCCAAGAACATTATTCTGTGGATCACTAGTTGCAGAGGCACTAACTTTAATATCACCCCTTTATATTTTTATTATATTCCATATCCAATAGTTTCTATGACTTCTTAGTCTCTCAAAAACTACTCATAAATGAAAGAGCTGATGAATAAAAATTAACATATGACTGGGTTCCATCACATTTAGGAAGAATATTTAGCACTACTGATTTCACATTTTTAAGAAAAAAAGGTGTTTTTTTAAAAGTGCGATTTACAAATTAGGAATAAATAACTTGAAATTCTATTTTTTCTCAAATGCTACTTCATCAACAGATGGGTGAATTATATAAAGCATATGGCTAAGAAGATTTTAAAAATAAAAATGTTACTCTAAAATCACTGGTGTAGTAGAAATAGAACTGGGAGTCATTCATTCAACAATATTAAGTCCCTTGTATGTACCAGGCAATGGGGCAGGCACTAGGGATAAGCAAAGTACATGCAGACTCAACTCTCAGAGGTTATATTCTACCTGAGGAAACAGACTTTAATCAAATACTCATACAAAAATACAGAAAATGTAATGTGGGTTTTGAAGAAAATGCAACGATGAGAAAAAAACAGCAGTGTGATCTATCTAGTCTGCAAGGAGCTGAGGGAAGGAAGATGTGGGGGTTTCTTTCTTTTTTTGGGGGGGGGCACTGGGTACTCTATTTTTTTCCTTTTTTTTTTTTTAACAAATAGTTTATTGTCAAATTAGTTTCCACATAACACTCAATGCTCATCCCCACAAGTGCCCTCCTCCATGCCCATCCCTCCTCCCCCCCACATCCATCAGTCCTCAGTTTTTGTCAGCATTCAAGAGTCTCTCATGGTTTGCCTCCCTCCCTTTCCCCCACCATTTCCCCCCTTCTTCTCCCCCTTGTTCCTCCATCAAGTTCCTCCTAATCCTTCTATACGTGCAAAGATATGGTATTTGTCCTTCTCTGCCTGACTTATTTCGCTCAGCATAACACCCTCAAGGTCCATCCATGTTGCTACACATGGCCAGATTTCATTCTTTCTTACTGCCATGTAGTATTCCATCGTATAGATAAACCAGAGATGTGGGGGTTTCTGAAGAAGGGTCATCTAAGATGAAATCTGAAGGGTAAGTAGGCATTTAGACACAGCTTACATGCTCTAAGCATATATGCAAGAACAGTAGCATACAGATGCTGTGCAAACAGGCATGGTACATTTGAGAAACTAAAGAGTATGTGACTGGAATCCAGGGAGCAAGGGCAACAATGGTGCCAGTTAAGGCCAAACAGGCAAGCAAGGGTCTGATTGGTCATGGTCTTGAAGGATAAAGGACTAGCCTTTTTCCTATGACCAAGGACACACCTTTGAAGGATTTTAAGCAGAGGAATAATTGTGATCAGATATGCTTTATAAATGAAGGGATATGGGGAGACCACTCAGACTAGTACGTAGATACCAATTGAGGGACCATGATAGCCTTAACTAGTGTGAAGTCACCAGAGATAAGAAGTGGAAAATTTTAAGAGACAGTATGAGGGTAAAATCAGTAGGTTTTAGTGACAGATTGGATATGGTTCTATTGTCAATTACCTGTATTAGCTTGAGTAAGTGATTTTCTGGCTCTTGTTTTCTCTTTGACAAATGAAAGCATTTCATTAGGCAATCTGTAGGTCCCCCTGCAGCTCCAAATTTCCAATTCCATAATTAAAGCTGCTATTTTCTGCAAAATCCAACTATGCAGAAGGGTCCTCAGCAAAATTTTCTGATCTATTTTGAGGTTCCATCATATGAGGTTTTAACTTAATGTGCTTTTAAAATAGTCATGGTAGAACAACAAACACTTCTTCTGATTGAGTGTGACATGTAATTGAGATGAAATTACTGGCACTAAGTCTGACACAATAAAAAGTATTTATCACCTCAGTGAATATTTACCTAATATCTGCTAAGCAAAAGAAAAAAAGCCAAAGCCAAACAAAAAATAATAAATGAAATAGTGATAATTCTAGCATGAGCAAAACTCAATAAAGTTTTTTCAAATGTTTTTGGCCCCTGTAACCTCTAAAAGAACTTTGGAAAACTTTCTTACATATATTTAAATTATGACAAAAGATTCTGTACACATTTAAATAGTTTAAATGCAATTTCTGATATATTGTAATTATTAACATTTTAAAATAAAATATTGTTTTAAATGCAGCTAAAGGAATTTAAAATTTTTTAAAAATGTTTAGTCATTTTGATAGTGTAAGAATTATAAAATGAAAAATGGTAATTCTTTTAGTACATTTGTTGCAGATTTCTATAGAATATTAACTACGTATAAATTGGCTGTGGCTTCTCATTGTATATATTATTTTAAAAAATTGTATATGGTGATCTTTTAATATAGTAAATTACAAATAGTATAGTTGATAGTGAATTAGAAAAATCAGTGTCTGGCAGAGTTATACTTCTCTACTTCTTTTCAGGAAATATAGCCATTTGGCTCGTGATTAAATTTGATTTGGGTTAATTGCTTACTTTTGTTTAGTACTTTTACATTCATCAATTCATTGAGAACACTGAGAAACAGGTTATTGTAGTAGTTAAAAGTTTAGGCCTAAGACATGGGCTCTAATCCTAGCTCTGCCACTTAACTACTTTTGTGTCTATGGACAGTTTCCTTCTTTAGCCTTATTTTTCCATTTTAAAACTGGGAATAAAAATATTACCTATCCTGTGGTTGTAAATGTTAAGAGAGATAATCCACACAATTTATTATATAACATAGTAAATATTCAATAATTGTTAACTATAATTTGGTTCTCTTTTTAACTTTTAAGGTTCCCTTTTAAAATTGTTAAGTATTCTCAGATTCTTTGACTTTTTCTTAGAATCAGATTTATGAATAAAAAAATGCAAGGGTAAAATTGTTCTAGCATGGTTTAAAGTAGCAAAATTTTGAAAAAATGTTAATTCCAAATAATATGAAATCAAATTCCAGAACATTCACATGAGAGGCTATCAAGCCTTTAAAATAATGATATAAAAAGGATTTATAATAATGTTATGTACTCCTAACAGAATGTTACATAAAAATATAGACTATGCACACATAGATAACGATCCTAATTCTGTACAGCACATACACATACATATCTGTTCATGGAAAAATATTTCAGAAGAGTGGCTGAGATAGTCATGAATGGTTGGGAGTCCTGATGATCTTTCATAACAAAGGCTAATTAATTACTCTTACCACAGGAAGCTTTTATATTTTTAATTTTTATATAAATTAATAAATGGAGGTGTGACCTAAAATTAAGTTTTGCTGTGGAGTTCGAATGCTGTGTAAACACTAGAGACTGTACATTATGTCCTATTTATAGCTTTCTAGGAAGATCTGCTTCATTCATGGAAGATTTATAGGTCTGCTTCTGAACTCTATGTGCCAGAAATAAATGGTCAGAGTTGATGCTTCTGTGTGAAGCCCTCAAGCCCCATAATTCTGTTAAATCTTTTTGGGGAATGCACCTGAATTAAGATCGAAGACATGATTAAGATTAAATTTATGCAGTTCTTTATGACTTTGAGAAGGACGTAACATGTAGAGGGTCTTGTATAACCAAAATCATAATCATCAGGTATTTTAGTCTGCAGTATTTATTTACACTACTCTTTAACAAAGTTAAATAGAAACTATTAAATGTGAATCTGAGAAACACATAAACTTTGGTATAAGAATTAAAGTCTTATTATTCCACTAAATCTATTCCAGCTTATTTAGATATTTCAGATTCCTTCCTTTAGTAACTAAAGCCATTTTCTCAGTGTTCTTAAGGCTCTGAGCTGTTGTTTACAATGTTTCTCAGGATGTTTCCCAAATACAGGAACTTTACTTATCTTTATGTGAATAAAAATTCTACCACTAAAGATTTCAATAAGTTCAGAAAAAAAGCAATGCTTTTCACTGGCTAACATTCAATAAGTTCAGTCAACTGCAGTGCACTTGCACTAATTTGTTCCAGACATTCTGAAACAGGAAAGACTTGCTGTTGTATCCCCTTCTCTTCAGAAATTTTAGCTTTCTGGAAGCAGTAAGTCTTAATTTTCTGTAAGGGAAATAAGTCACTTTAAGTATTTTAAGAAAAATACAGATGTGTCCTAGGATTTTATATCTAGTTTCAGGAGGAATTCCTTAAAGTTGATCTGTGAACTTATGGTTAAGATTGCCAGTTTTAAGGGTGTCTTTGATTTTACTTTTATGTCGTAGGAGCTCTGAACAGTGTTTGTCCTTTTATAGAGGAGAATTCCCACCCTGTTGCTTCTTAGAAATACTGTATTGATTATATATTTGAATATTTATTTTCCTTATTTGATGCTTTTTATATGTTAAACTTAAGGTCTGATTTCCTTGTGAAAGAGTCAGTGAGGTACTAATGAATGTTTAGAGTTAAACACCGAGGATGTGGAGTTGTAACCCTGTAGCACAGGGCACATCCTCCTGTCTCTCAAAGGAGCACATGACGACTTTGAGAATCACCAAAGCGAAGGTAGGATTAAACACCTCTTACTCTCAAATTAAGTAAAATCTTTATTGAAATAATTATGATCTCTCCTAATATTTATTGAGTGACAAATACACTGCTTACACCAGGCCGAGAGAAATACAGGTGCCAAGGTGTGTACAAAGTTTTGTGACCTTGGCGTAAGACACAGAGGAGAGCTGAAAGATGTTTAGATGAATTGAGTTTAAATAGCTAAGTCACCTGGAGAGTGCAGGTATAAGTTACCTGCATTTACACTAAGGAGTGTATGCATTTATTTTAAGAAATATATTGTATGAGGGGCGCCTGGGTGGCTTAGTCAGTTAAGCGTCCGACTTTCGCTTAGGTCATGATCTCGCGGTTTGTGGGTTCGAGCCCCGTGTCGGGCTCTGTGCTGACTGCCAGCTCAGAGCCTGGAGCCTGTTTCAGAGTCTGTGATTCCCTCTCTCTCTGACCCTCCCCTGCTCACCCTGTCTCTCTCTCTCTCTCTCCTAGAAATAAATAAAAAAAACATTTAAAAAAAAAAAAAGAAAAGAAATATATTGTATGATAAAGTTGCCTAAACATAGAATTTATACTTACACTGTCTTGACTTCTCTAAACACATGCTGTTTCACCCGGCAACAGATATCCTAAATGTGGTTAGAACTTATTCACCTCCATGGATGTATTTTGTGCCCTGTTTTAAGTGTAGAAGTGCATCAGACCATATTATGCCCCCCTTACTATCTTTTACAAATCTCACAGCAAGCTCCTTCATCTGCCTCCTGTCTCTAACTTCATTTTAGATTACTTTCACCTGGTATGGCTTAGCAGTACTGGCTAATTTTCTCAAGTCAGCCATGCTCTCAACACTCACACACTTCCTCCTGCCCCATATCCCTCAGTTCCTTCTTTATATCTCAATTGGAGTGTCATTTTGTCTGGAAGACTTGCTTGACCACTTTACATAGGCTTTAGTTCCTGTTGTCATGCTCCCTTAGCACCCTGTGCTTTCTTTTTTATTACATGCATTGCTCTTACAATTACTTCATTAGTTATCTGTTTTCTCTCAAAGGGATGATGTTAGCATTCTCGATCAGTGCCTTCCCAGTCAATAGCAGGGTGCCTAAAAATATTTGCTGTTGAGTATCTAACATTGATATTTAAGATTTTTTATTAGGCTCTCATAAATTAAGTAGCATGAAGAATGGTAACACAATTATATCATTCTCTTGTCTAGGTTTACATTGTTGTTTATTTTTAAATTTGTTTGCCTTCAAACTCTAGACAATTTAATCTTTTTTATTGTGAAATAATTTTAACCTTAAAAGTTGCAAGAATAGTAGAGTTTATGTATACTCTTCAGACAGTTTTCCCCAGTGTTGACAGTTCAACCACAGCAATTGACAAAACCAGGAACTTAACATGTTGGTACAATACTATGTAAAACTATCGGTTTAATTATAATTTTACCAGATTTTCTCCCTGTGTCTTTTTCTGTATAAGGATCCAAGATGGAATCCCACATTGCAATGAGTTATTTTTCTGTTAATTCTCCTTCAATCTGTGACAATTCCTTACATGACTTTGACCCTTTGACGATTACCAGACTTTGATGAGTTTTTTGTACAGTATCTGTAAGGGTTTTTTTGTCTCATTTTTTTTCATTCGTACATTCAAGTTATGCCTTTTCGTCAAGAAAACTGCAGAAATGATGTGCTCTTCACAATGCATTATTTCAGGTGGTACATGATGTTGATATGTCTTATTTTCTTGTTGACGTTTACCTTAATTACTTGCGTAAAGGGTGTCTGCCTAGATTCTGCATTGTGAAGTTACTATTTTCCTCTTTGTATTGATAAGTATCTTCCTGCTTCTCAAATTTTTGCCTACTGATTAAGCATCTGTAGGTTATCTTACCTGCATCAGTTAAACACTGTGGTGGTTTGCCTAATGGTGATTTTACATTCCTCTTGTTACTTCTTTTTTTTAAGTCTTCTTTTAAAAACTTTTATTTATCTATTTTGAGGGAGAAAGCATGTGCATGTGTGCATACATGGGACAGTCAAAGAAAGAGAGAGAGAAAGAGAATCCCAAGCAGGCTCCATGCCTGATTTATCTATGTATCAATATGGACCTGTAGATAGTTATTTTATTCTATGGATTATAATACAATATTATCCTTTATTTTATTGCTTCGGACTTTGGGAGCTTCTTCAGGCTGGGGCTGGCTCTTGTGTCATTTTGACATGGTCCCATCCTTTTGTGAGTATTGTTGGGTATTAAAGATATTCAAAGTTCATCTCATATTTTCCCTGCCCCGGCCCTGGAACCAATCTCTTCCTAAGAGCTCTGACTCTTTTTGTTGGAGATGGTATTTAAAAATCAAGGTCTGAGCTCTAGGTGTGCTCATTTAACAATGAGTAACATTTTTCCTACATTCTGACACTGGATAGAGCCAAGGGGGTATGTTTGTTAATCCTTGCATAAACACATATCTATTTATCTCTTTACCTACAAATATTTAACAACCATGAATTCAAACTGAGATCTCTGATTCCACTCCCACACATAAAGTTCATTGTAGCTTTTCTTCTTTTTTACCCCCCAAGGCACAATTCCCTATTACTCCTTCTGTTCTGTGCCTCAAATTTACCTGACACTCCTTGTCCCAGGAGATAGACTGTTTTTAGTCAATTAGTATACTCGGGGTTGTTATGGTTAGTAATGTTTCTGAGAAGAGTTATTCAAGAGGGTAAGTGTAAGAGAAACAAGAGAGATAATATGAATATGAATGTTAGGGTAAGGGAAGAGATAGTTTTGGAGTACTTCAGGAGAAAATGTTCAGGCAGAAGAACAGCTTGTGATAAGATCCAAAGAAAAGTAAGTAAAATATGGCTGATTCAGGAAAGTGAATATAGTTCAGGACAGCTATCCAGGTTGAGAAATAGAGTTTGTAGTTTGCCTACTGATATTCTGTCGGATTATCTGTGCATCACTGAAACTGGGTTGTTGAAGTCCCTACCATTATTGTGTTTCTGTGTCCCCTTAGATGTGGGGATCAACCCCTTCTCTTCACTGGGAGAAGCTAGGAGTTGGGAGTTCCCTCCCAATTGTCTGGCACTTTGCTACGGAGTGGGGTTTATGGTGAGAGAGTGTCTCGGTCTTTCCTGATCATTTCAATAAGGGTGATGTGGGTATTTTCTCATTTGCCTGATATGTAAGAGTCACACAGCTAATTTGTGGATTTTTTTTTTCTCTCCAGAAAGGGATTCCTCTGTAAGTAGTTGTACAGATGAATTCAGGAGCCTCCTATGTCACCATCTCAATCAATGTATTGTTTTAAGAGGGATGCAACTACAAAGTATGCTTTAGTTGCTTAGGTTGTAAATTTGTATGTAATTAAGAGCCAAAACTGTGATTTTGGGGATCAGAAATTACTTGTTTTTTTTTTTTACTTGAATTGAAAGTGTTCTTTTTTCCTCAAAAAAAAGGAACTTTGCCAGCTGTCCATTTAAAATATATAAAATCACTAAACATTTTTAAAAATTGCATTTTAGTAGCCACTTATTCATTTCCTTCATTTTACTTTATATACTTTGCCTTTGCTCTCATCTTTCTCAATGATTCTGGGATACATTTTGTTAATTATCTATTAATCATTGGAAGAGTCTCTTTATTGGTTGTTGCTTTCCAGCCTAATTTGAAGAATATTGAAGAGTCCCAAAATATAGAGGAGGAGGAAAGCATATTAAACCCTTGGTCTTAGGGTATTTAAGCTAAGAATTTACATGTATATGCTTTAGTTGATATGTTGCTTTGAAATCAAAATAAAATGTGGTATATAGGGAAAATTTTTCAATCATTTATGGATCTTAAGGAATTTAACAAAGAGTAAAACATACCTTAATTTTGCAGTACTTTTTTTGATAGAAACCTGTTTTCTCTCTTTTTATGTCTGATTAGAATATTGATCTTACATTTATCATAAATGCATTCTATCTTTAGTTGCATGCCTGGCACTAGAGAAATGAGATAGTTATATGACTATAGTTCTGTAAAAGCTTTATTCATGGAGTAACTAGAGTGGTTTTACTTCTTATGGCTCATTCCTATACTCATCTTTGCAAGAAGAAAAAAAAAGACTGAAAATTCAGTTAAACTAATACTATTCATCTTGGGTAATCAGATATTTTATATTTGCTTTGTTTATAGTAACTCTAGTCTTTATAATATATATGACCTGTTGCTTTCCAGAAGTGAAAAAGAACTGTGACTATAATAATAATAATAATAATAATAATTCAGCTAAAGTGAATTTAACTAGATAAATTTAATAAGTAAGTGGCTTTAAATAATGGCATTCACTTTCTAGTTATATGAAGTAAATAATTATCAGAATTAGCAAGTGGAAGCCACTCAGTAAAGAATAAATAATTCTCTTGAAAATATCATCTGTATACAAATTAGTATTTTGTCTTCATGATTCGATGAAGAATAGTACTGGAAAAAATCCTTTATTTATTCTCCTTCCAGGGTATCCATTTCCAGATCTTGCATTTATACTATATCCTGAAATTGATTTGCCTTAGTAGTTGCCAGCAGCCAAGCAAGCAGTTCTTTTGCAAATGGCCTTGCCCTAATTTTATTAAAAAAAAGCTTTGTCTTTTGCTAAATCTGAATATTGTTATAATGTTTTACCTGTGTGGCTCCTAAAGGATTAGTCTGAGATACTCAAATTCTTGGTATAGATGCTGGGAAAGTGAGTTTAATTAACAGGGTAATTAATCCTGGGGTGTCTGGGTGTCTTCAGTCAGTCACACACAAAAATATCACCAAAAAATATCACACAAGAATGTGCTAATAGCAGGGGACTTTAAATACCCCACTTACAGAAATGGATAGATCAACTAGATAGAAAATCACTAAAGATACAATGGACTTGAATGACACATTGGACCAGATGGATTTGACAGATATATTGAGAACTCTACATCCTGAGGCTATGGAAGTAACTTTCGTCTCAAGCGGGCATGGCACATTCTCCAAGATAGATCACATACTGGGTCATAAAGCAGCCCTCAATAAATATAAAAGAATTGAGATCCTACCATGCACTTTTCACATCACAATGCCACGGAACTTGAAATCAATCACAAAAAAATCACGTGTGATGAATGAGGAGATATCATACAGTGCTATTTTCTGCCATATGTCCTTACCCTATATATTATTTCCTTTTTTTTTTCTTAGTTTATTGTCAAGTTGGTTTCCATATAACACCCAGTGCTCATCCTCACAAGTGCCCTCCTCCATGCCTATCACCTCCCCTTACCCTCCCCCCCACCCCCGTCAACCCTCAGTTTGTCCTCGGCATTCAAGAGTCTCTCATGGTTTGCCTCCCTCCCTCTCCCCCACTATTTTTCCCCTTCTCCTCCCCCACAGTCCTCCATTGAGTTCCTCCAAATCCACCTATATGTGCAAACATATGGTATCTGTCTTTCTCTGCCTGACTTATTGCACTCAGCAGAACACCCTCAAGTTCCATCCATGTTGCTACAAATGTCCAGATTTCTTTCTTTCTCGTTGCCATGTAGTATTCCATTGTATAGATAAACCACATCCTCCTGATCCATCCATCAGTTGATGGACACTTAGGCTCTTTCCATGTTTTGGCAATTGTTGAGAGTGCTGCTATGAACATTGAGGTACATGTGCCCCAATGCATCAGCACTCCTGTATCCCTTGGGTAAATTCCTAGCAGTCCTTCTGCTGGGTCATAGGGGAGTTCTATTGTTAATTTTTTGAGGAACCTCCACACTGTTTTCCAGAGGGGCTGCACCAGTTTACATTCCCACCAATAGTGTAGGAGGGTGCCCACTTCTCCACATCCTCGCCAGCATCTAGAGTCTCCTGATTTGTTCATGTTACCCACTCTGACCGGCATGAGGTGGTATCTCAGTGTGGTTTTGATCTGCATTTCCCTGATGATGAGGGACGCTGAGTATCGTTTCATGTGTCTGTTAGCCATCTGGATGTCCTCTTTGGAGAAGTGTCTGTTCATGTCTTCTCCCCATTTCTTCACTGGGTTATTTGTTTTTCGGGTTTGGGGCTTGGTGAGTTCCTTATGGGTTTTGGATACTAGCCCTTTATCTGATACGTCGTTTGCAACTATCTCTTCCCATTCCATCGGTTGCCTGTTAGCTTTATGGATTGTTTCCTTTGCCGTGCAGCAGCTTTTAATCTTGATGAGGTCCCAATAGTTCATTTTTGCTCTTGATTCCCTTGCCTTTGGGAATGTGTCAAGTAAGAAATTGCTGCAGTTGAGGTCAAGGAAGCAGTTTCCTGCTTTCTCCTCTAGGGTTTTGATGGATTCCTGTCTCACATTCAGGTCCTATATCCATTTTGAGTTTATTTTTGTGTATGGTGTGAGAAAATGATCTAGTTTTATTCTTCTGCATGTTGCTGTCCAGTTCTCCGAGCACCATCTGTTCTGCCAATACCATACAGTCTTGATGATTACAGCTTTGTAGTAGAGGCTAAAGTCTGGGATTGTGATGCCTCCCGTTTTGGTTTTCTTCTTCCATATTACTTTGGCTATTCAGGGTCTTTTGTGGTTCCATACAAATTTTGGGATAGTTTGTTCTAGCTTTGAGAAGAATGTTGGTGCAATTTTGATTGGGATTGCATTACATGTGTAGATTGCTTTGGGTAGTAATGACATTTTAACAATATTTATTCTTCCGATCCATGAGCATGGGATGTTTTTCCATTTCTTTGTCTTCTTCAACTTCGTTCATGAGTTTTCTATAGTTTTCATCATACAGATCTCTTTATATCTTTGGTTAGGTTTATTCCTAGGTATTTTATAATAGTCTTTGGTGCAATTGTGAATGGGATCAGTCTCTTGATTTCTCTTTCTGTTGCTTCATTATTGGTGTATAAAACGCAACCGATTTCTGTATATTGATTTTGTACCCTGCAACTTTGCTGAATTCATGGATCAGTTCTAGTAGGCTTCTGGTGGAGTCTGTTGGGTTTTATATGTAAAGTAGTATCATCGTGTGCAAAAAGTGAAAGTTTGACTTCTTCTTTGCCAACTTGGAGGCCTTTTATTTCCTTTTGTTGTCTGATGGCTGATGCTAGGACTTCCAGCACTATGTTAAACAACAGTGGTGAGAGTGGACATCCCTGTCGTGGTCCTGATTTCAGGGGATAGCTCTCATATTTTCCCTATTGAGGATGATGCTAGCTGAGGGCTTCTCATAGATGGCTTTTATGATGTTTAAGTAAGTTCCTTCTATCCCAACCTTCTCGAGGGTCTTTATTAAGAAGGGATGCTGCATTTAGTCAAATGCTTTTTCCGCATCTATTGACAGGATCATATGGGTTTTATCTTTTCTTTTGTTAGTATGATGTATCATATTGGTTGATTTGTGAATATTGAACCAGCCTTGTAATCCAGGAATGAATCCCACTTAATCATGTTGGATAATTCTTTTTATGTGCTGTTGCATTCGATTTGCAAGTATCTTGTTGAGCATTTTTGCATCCGTATTCATCAAGGATATTGGCGTGTAGTCCTCTTTTTTTGCTTGGGTCTCTGTCTGACTTGGGAATCAGAGTGATGCTGGCTTCATAGAATGAGTCCGGAAGTTATCCTTCCATTTCTATTATTTTGGAATAGCTTGAGAAGAATGGGTATTAACTCTGATTTAAATGTCTGGTAGAATTCCCCAGGGAAGCCATCTGGCCCAGGGCTCTTATTTGTTGGGAGATTTTTGATAACTGATTCAATTTCTTCACTAGTTATAGATCTGTTCAGATTTTCTCACTCATCCCATTTGAATTTTGGCTGTGTGTGTGTATTTAGGAGTTTGTCCATTTCTTCTGAGTTGTCCAGTTTGTTGGCATATAATTTTTCATAGTATTCCGCGATAATTGCTTGTGTTTCTCAGGGATTGGTTGTAATAAATCCATTTTCATTCATGATTTTGTCTATCTGGGTGCTCTCTCTTTTCTTTCTGAGAAGTCTGGTAGAGGTTTATCAATTTTGTTTACTGTTTCAGAAAACCAACTCTTGGTTTCATTGATCTGTTCAACTGTTTTTTGTTGGGTTTTTTTTGGTTTCTATATTGTTTATTTCTGCCTTCATTTTTATTATTTCTCTTCTGCTCCTGGATTTGGGGTGCTCTTGTTGCTCTCCTTCTAGTTCCTTTAGGTGCGCTGTTAGATTTTGTATTTGTGCTTTTTCTAATTTCTTGAAATAGGCCTGGAGAGCAATGTACTTTCTTCTTAGGACTGCTTTTGCCGCATCCCAAAAAGTTTGGATTGTTGTATTTTCATTTTCATTTGTTTCCATCCATTTTTTAATTTCTTCTCTAATTGCCTGACTGGCCCATTTGTTCTTCAGTAGGGTGTTCTTTAACCTCCATGTTTTTGGAGGTTTTCCAGACTTTTTTCTGTGATTGATTTCAAGTTTCACAGCACTGTGTTCTGCAAGTGTGCATTGCATGATCTCCATTCTTTATATTTATTGAGGGTTGCTTTATGACCCAGTTTGTGATCTCTCTTGGGGAATGTGCCATTTGCACTTGAGAACAAAGTGAATTCCATGGCCTCAGGATGTAGAGTTCTAAATAAAGAGAGACAGAGCTGAGTGGAGGTAGGGCAGAGAGAGAGGGAGACAGAGAATAAGCAGCAGTCTCTAGGCTCTGAGCTGTGAGCACAGAGCCCGACAAGGTACTCCAACCCACAAACTGTGAGATTGTGACCTGAGCTGAAGTTGGACGCTCAACCGCCTGATCCACCCATGCACCCCTAGATTCATCTTTTAACAGTCCATTTTCTCTTGGAAACTACAATTAATTCCCATTACCATTTAATGAACAAAATTTTAATTATTTTGTAACCAGTCATCCCTATGATATTTAAATTCAATTTCCTATTAAATTTGAATGAGAGTGAAATGAGTGGGCAGGAGCTTATTCTTATTATTAATGCTCTTCTACTTATATTGCTTTAAAACTGTAATTCAATTTTTTTAATGCTGTATTTGAAAGTTTAATACAAAGATGCAAAAATTTCTTTCTTTTTTGAAAAATAAAAGAGGGGCACCTGGGTGGCTTCAGTCAGTTAAGAGTCCGACTTTGGCTCAGGTCATGATCTCACAGTTCGTGGGTTCGAGCCCTGCATCAGACTCTGTGCTGACTGCCAGCTCAAAGCCTGGAGCCTATTTCAGATTCTGTATCTCCCTCTCTGACCTTCCCCTGCTCATGCTATCTCTCTCTCTCTCTCTCAGAAATAAATAAAACATTATAAAAAAATTTTTTTTTAAAAAGAGAAATTATTTGTTTGGAATTTAATTAGTAAGATTTTCTTGTTTCTCTTAAATCCAAAAACTGATTTGTAGTTTCTAACAAGAATTTGGTTAAATGAGGATGGAAGTTCAGAGAAAGGGAACAAGAGAAAGTTCCTGAAAATTTACTTTTGGAGGGCACTTGGGTGACTCAGTCAGTTAAACATCCATATTTGGCTTAGGCCATGATCTCATGATTGGTGAGTTTGAGCCCCACATTGGGCTCCACACTGACAGTACAGAGACTGCTTAGAATTCTCGTTCTCTCATCTCTTTCTGTCCCTCCCATACTTGTTCTTTCTCTCACAATAGATAGATAGATAGATAGATAGATAGATAGATAGATAGATAGATAATTACCAAAATATAAAATTTGCTTTTTTTTCCCTTTTGAATTGAGCATTTGTTGCTTCAGCCTCAAAAACTCTATATCCCATCATAACTTTTTGGTCACCATTTCTAGGGGCAAATTTATTTGATAACAAAAGCTGTATTAAACAGGGTTATGAATAAAACTTCTGTTAAAGGGAATTATAAAATAATAAATTTGTAGTTCATTGCTCACTGCTTCATTTTTTCACTCCAAAATTATGAAATAAAGGGCAAACAATATAAACATGTTAAAATAAGAATACAAAATAAAAATTTAGTTATTGATGATTCCCCTCCCCCCAAAATCACTTCTTCCTTCTGGACCAAATGTTTTTTAGTTTTAAGCCACTATAAGCCTTATTTACCACAATTTAGTTTCGAAATACAATTTCACTAATAGGTTTTAGAAACTGCTAGAAATACTTAATAGTAATTCACTTATAATTGCATAATGACAATTTCTTTAAAATTTTTTTTAAAATTATATCCCATTTCTTTAAGTTTACATCTCAAGCCTGAGTTGCAAACGTAAAAGTTTACCTCTTAAACATACCGAACATATGCCTACTGCATGCTGACTGCATGCAATAGATTCAGTGTTCCTTTCCTTAACAACATCAGAAAAGTAATACAATTTACCACAATTATCGTCATTCCTCTAAATTTTAATTTTATTCCTTTCCATTAGCACCAGTTTTACAGAAAACATCTGTTCTATACCTATACAATGTTTTCTGGAAATTCAAATCATTTTTGCCTTATTGATCTCATGGCATTAGGATATGTCTACAGCACCAACAAATGCAATCTTCCCAGATACTAAGATAAAAATATTAAATTGTAACCTACTAAATACTGGGAGGCACAAGCGCAAGATGAAAAGGACTGTGCTCCAGGAGACAGAAATTTAAGTTCTACTCTCAATTTCATTAATGGTAAAGCTATATAAGCACAGTAAATTAAACTCTCTGTATCTTAGGGATGTTTTGTTTTCTCATTTTTTTCTCCTTTAAGACTATAAGATAACGCCATAAAAAAAAAAAGAATGATGAAATGGTAAAACTTGCAGTAGTATTAATACATTAAAAGTTCAGAAAAAGGGACATACATTTGAAAGCAGTATCAGGTGGCACTTGATCTGCATTTTTGAGGTTGAGGAAAAATCTAGAAATGAGAGAGAATAGAAGACATATAGGGATGCCTGGGTGGCTTAGTTGGTTAAGTTTCCAATCTGGATTTCGGCTCAGGTCACTCTCTCTCAGTTTTTGTGAGTTTGAGCCCCACATTGGGCATTGTGCTGACAGTGTGGAGCCTGCTCAGGATTCTCTCTCTGTCCCTTCCCCTCTCGCTCTTGCGTACTCTCTCTCTCAAAATAAATGAATAAAAACAAAAAGAAAAAGAAAAAGAAATAAAACCCCACCATAATAGAAAAGATATAAACAAATAAGGGAAATGCTTTCCAAAAGGACCTGGAACTGAATAATGAAATTAGCACAGCATGTGTGGAGATTAGACTAGCTGGAGCTGATGCAAATGTAAAGATCATTTAGAATTTGATGGACTAGATATATTGTGGCTGCAAAAAATGGTTCTGGGGCCAGACTGCCTAGGTTCAAGTCCTAGCTCTGCCAATTAGCAGCTGAGTGCTTGTACAAGGTCTAATTCTTTCCACTATTCCTAGACAGAAGCAATATAGCGATGGAAAGAGAAAGGACTCCATCAATGCAGTGATCTATTTATCTATTATCTGGAGTATATTGTGGTGTCCAACTATATGCCTATCTCTCCACAGACTGCAAATTCAACGGCTAGTTAGAATCTAGCCATCCTTGCAGAAGACATGAATAGACACTTTTCCAAAGAAGACATCCAGATGGCCAGGAGACACATGAAGTGATGCTCCATGTCACTCATCATCAGGGAAATACAAATCAAAATCACACTGAGATATCACCTCATGCCAGTCAGAGTAGCTAAAATGAACAGATCAGAAGACTATATATGCTGGCAAGGATATGGGGAATGGGCACCCTCTTGCACTGTTGGTGGGGATGCAAACTGGTATAGACACTATGGAAAACAGTGTGGAGGTTCCTCAAAACATTAAAAATAGAACTGCCCTATGACCCACCAATAGCACTACTAGGAGAGTGCTGATGCACAAGGGCACATGTACCCCAGTGTTCATAGCAGCACTTTCAACAGTAGCCAAATCACGGAAAGAGCCTAAATGTCCATCAACTGACGAATGGATCAAGAAGATGTGGTTTATATACGCAATGGGATACTAGTTGGCAACAAGGAAGAATGAAATCCTGCCATTTGCAGCAACATGGATGGAACTGGAGGATATTATGCTAAGTGAAATAAGTTAGTGAGAGAAAGACAGATACCATATGTTTTCACTTATATGTAGATCTTGAGAAACTTGACAGAAGACCATAGTGGAAGGGAAGGGAGAAAAAAGTTACAAACAGGGAGGGAGGGAGGCAAACCATAAGAGGCTCCTAAATACAGAGAATAAACTGAAGGTTGATGGGGGGTGGGGGAGAGGGAAAAGTAAGTAATGGGCATTGAGGAGAACACTTGCTGGGATGAGCACTGGGTGTTGTATGGAAGTCAATTTGACAATAAATTATATTTAAAAAAATAAAATAAAACAAAATCTAGCCATCCTTGAAAGCTCTTTCTCTGCAATGCGTTGTTACCACTGAAATAATTTTAGAGTTCAAAATATCTAAGATATTCCCAGGTATGAAACTCATCTTAGAGATGCCTATGCTAAAAACCTTGAATAGGAGCATGACTGATGTCATGTTAATGCCACTGATTCCCATTGCAACTCTTAATATAAAGAAACAGTCACTCACAAAAATGTATTTCTTTTTTAGAAAGCACATTGATGCTAACTACCCCTTTTTGGAACTTACAATAGTCATAATTGTAAAGTGAGGTGACTGAAATTGTGGAAAGTAATCACATGGGATGGGCAAGAAAATATCAGATCATCTATTTGTACATTTTATTCAGACAAAAACTAAGCTTTACTAATATGTAAAATGCAGATAGTTAGTATACCCTTACTTGGTCCACAGCCTGTCCAACAGTCATGTTTACTTTTGATATGTGAAATATTCTAAGAGAAAGTGGGAATTCTACAACACAGAGGATTTGACAAAAACAAACAAGCAAACAAACAAAACTAAAAACAAACAAACAAAAACAAACCCTGGCTCATTCATTCAAGTCCATGCTGAGGTTTAATAAGTACCTTAGTAAGTAAGTTTGTGGACTATGTTATAAAATGTCAAATTACCCTCACAGAATGCATAAGCAGACTGAAAATACTCCTGCTAGCATTCAGTCAAATAAAGTGAGTTACCATCTGGGAAAGAAAGAAAGAAGTTGATCTCTCCTTCACACCTTATAACAAAATAAATTCTAAATGGATCAAAGAGTAACCATAAAAAATGAAACTACAAAAGTACCAGAACAGGGGCGCATGGATGACTCAGTCAGTTAAGCGTCTGACTTCAGCTCAGGTCATGATCTTATGGTTTGTGGGTTCGAGCCTCATGTCAGGCTCTGTGCTAACAGCTAACTCAGAGCCTGAAGCCTGTCTTTGGATTCTGTGTCTCCCTCTCTCTCTGCCCCTCCCCTGCTTACGTTAATCCCTCTCTTTCTCTCTCAAAAATAATTTTTAAAAGCATTTAAAAAATGGTTTTGTAACGATAAAGTTGTTTCCTATGCTGGGACACACAAAAAGGAGGCCACTTCAGTGGCCCGGCCCATATCATCAACCTAAACCTAAGTCAGGGGGCACTTATGGAAAATACTTGCCAAGAAACCTAACATACACTAATCAACATCCTCCAACTCCCCTCTAGCTAGCTTACCTAACCCTAGAAAATCAGGAAATCCTGAATCTTCTAGCCAATCACACCCTGTTTATGAGTTGCCTCTTCTAAGGTTCCACAAAATCTCTCCTGTCCAAAATCCCTTAGGAAGAATGTTCCAGTGCTTGTTAGGCACTGTATTCCTCTAATCCATAAATTTTTCCTTGAATAAAGGACACTAAACTTGTTACTAAACTGTGTTATTTTTGTCATTTCACAATACTGTTAATAAACATAAATTATTTTAAAATATATTGCTAATTTCACCTCTCATCTTTAAAATACAATAAAAAATTATTTTTGTATACTTTATAATGAACATACAAGCAGGAATAAATAAATGTTTAATTAAAGGTACCCATACACATAAATCCTTTTTATTAATGGGGTAACACAATCTTTTAAAAAGCTTAGCAATACAGATAATATAATTAAATATAAATAATAATTCAGCAGTTATTCATTTACTACTTTAGCACAACTCTTGATTTTGTTTATCATGTTATTCAAATCCTTTATTTAAACTGTTGTAGTTATTTAACTATCCAGGTGCTTACATCTTAATTTCCAATCTTAAGAGGAATGAAGCTCAATGTGAATTTTGGAATTCCCTCTTTCGCCTAGAATTTGCTTATTTCACTCTTAAGTTCTGGGGGACAGAAAACTTACTATACAAAAAATACTTTTTAGGGGTACTAGGTGGTTCAGTCGGTTGAGCGTCGGACTCTTGATTTTGGTTTAGGTCATGATCCCAGGGTCATGGGAGTGAGCCCTAAGTCACGGTTGTGGGATCAAGTCCCATGATGGACTCCTGTTGAGCATGGAGCCTGTTTAGAATTCTCCCTCTATCTCACTCTACCCCTCTCACCAACTGGCACTCTCTCTCTAAAAAATAAAAAATAAATAAAAAATTTAAAAAAACTTTTCATTTGCAAACAATATCAATTTACAAATAAGTTGCAAGTATAAAAGAGTGGTATAATTTAAATATACATGTGGTCTTCCCTGGTTCCCAGAAGGAACTCATAAAACTGTTGGAATCTCCTGCATAATAGGAATGTCTTTTGTTATTTAAAACAAGCCCTTTTAGGCCTTACTTGAGTCTGTACTAATAAGGTGGGCCAAGGTACATCCCCCAGATAGCTTCAAGATGAGGGCTAGTCACCAGAAAAAGCAAGTCAAGGATTAAAGGGTTAGAACTTTCAGCCCTCCCACCCCTGCGCCCCGCCCCCGGGGTGCCCAGCTGGCTCAGTCAGTTCAGCGGTTTAGCATGTGACTCTTAGTTTCAGCTAAGGTCATCTCATGGCTTCTTGGGATCCAGCCCTGCATTGGGCTCTGTGCTGGCAGCGGGGAGCCTACTGGGGATTCACCCTCCTTCCTCTCTCTGCCCCTCCCCCTACTAGTGCTGTCTCTGTTTCTCTCAAAATAAATAAATAACCTTAAAAAAAAAAAAGAAGAACTTTCAGCCCCTTCACCAACCTCCAGTGAGGGGAAAGGGACTGGAGTCTGAGTATAATCACCAAAGGCCAATGGTTTAACCAATTATACTTATATAATGAAACCCGCATAAAAGTTCCTAAGCAATTGGGTTTAGACAGTTTCTAGGTTGGTGAATATTTTAATGTATGTGCCTGGAGAGGTCATGGAGGCTCTGCACCAACCACTCCACCCCTCCTTGTTCTATGCATCTCTTCCATTTGGCTGTTCCAAAGCTGTATCCTTCACAATGAATCAGTGACATTAAGCAGAGCACTTTCCTGAGTTCTGAGTCATCCTATGGAATTATTGAAACTGCAGACGAAGTGGTTAGTGGGACCCCCAGAAAATGCAGTTGGCCAGGCAAAAGTATGGGTGCCTGGGAACTCTACTTGCAGCTAGCACCTAAAGTGGGGTCAGTCTTACACTTGTATGTTCTGATGGCTAATTCTTAGAAGATGGTGTCAGCATTGAACTGAACTACTGGACATCCACTTGGAGTCAGAGAATTGATTGTTGATGTGGAAAAATGGCACATCAAAGAAAATCCATACAAGAAATAAATGTTTCATTTTCCTAAAACATATGAAAGCAAGTTGCAAAATGATGACATCACTCTCTCAAATAATTTAAGGCATATTTCTACAAGCAATGCCATTTCCTCTATTACTATAATGTAAGCAACAAAACCAGAAAATTAATATTGATAAATTCTACCACTTAACCTTCAAACCCCATTCAAGTTTCTCCAAAAGTTACAATATTATGCTTTATACTAAAAGGATCCAGTACAGGATTACATGTTACAGTTAGCTGTTAAGTCTTTTAGATTCTTCCATCTTTCCTGAATCCTTAGATCTTTACTAAACCTTTATGACCTTTACATTTTAGAAGATTACAAGCAATTATTTTATAAAATGCCCCTCAGTTTGGGTGTGTCTGATCATTTCTCATGATTAGATTCAAGTTATGCATCTTTGGGAGGAATTTCACAGAAGTGATGCTGTGTTCTTATTGCATTTGATCAAATGACACACAATTTAGATTTCTCCAATTAATGGATGTTAAGTGATAACTTGATTTAGGTGGTACCTTAAAGCAACTGGCTTCTCTAATAGAAATTAATTCTTTTCCCTCTTTGCAAGTAATAAGCATCTTGTGAAGCAGGTACGTTGAGACCCTATTAACATTCTATTCCCAATCAAACTTTAAATTTACTCATTTAATTCCATTTCTCTTTGTAATTAATAAGTATTTGGTGGAGAGGCGCCTGGGTGGCTCAGTTGGTTAAGCGTCTAACTCTTGACTTCAGCTCAGGTCACGATCCCAGGGTGGTGGGATCAAGCCCCATGCTGGGCTCTGTACTAAGCACGGAGCCTGCTTAAGATTCTCTCTCTCCCTCTCTCTGCCCCTCCTCTGCTTACTCTCTCAATCTCAATCTCTCTCTCTCTCTCTCTCTCTCTCAAGTTAAAAAAATAAGTATTTGGTGGAGAGGTACTTTGAAGCCATGTAAATATCCTATTCCTCATCAGAATTAAAAGTACTTATTTTTAAATTCATATCAATATGAATGTAAAAATACAGATCTCTATTACCATCACTATTCACTTTGATGCTTAAAACATCCTAGATATGGCCAACGGAAGCCAAATCCTCTTCCAGGCTTCTCTGTCTCTACTGACATGTCCCCACCATTCTTCAGGCACATCCTTAGTTTCTGGCACAATAAGGTATTCCAGGCTCATCCTGTATGCTACCTTTCCCAGCCCTGGAATCAGCCACTTCTCCAACGAATTCTGGTTTGTTTAAGTGAAGAAAAGTTCAATCAGTTCAACAGGGTAACATACATTTTCCCCCAAATCAATGCAACTATGCAGTCATTCAGTAAAAACCACATGGCTTATGGGTAAAGTGTTTAGGAGCACAAACTCAAAACCTTTATCAGGGCCATTTTAAAAAAAGAAACCTATGGGTGCCTGCGTGGTTCAGTTGGTTAAACATCTGACTCTTGATTTCAGCTCAGGTCATGATCTCACGGTTCATGAGAAAGAGCCCCAGTCTGGTTCTGTACTGACAGCCTGAAGCCTGCTTGGGATTCTCTCTTTCCACTCTCTCTGTCCCTCTCATGCTCTGTCTCTCTCTCTCTCTCTCTCTCTCTCTCTAAGGAAATAAATATTTTTTTAAGGAAATAAATATTTTTAAAAAGGAATCTAATAAAAATAGTAACTTATTTTTTTAGTAACATTGTTTTACATACATTAAATACCTAAGAAATACATATATGCCACAGTAAAAACATGACACTTTAAAAGATCTTAAGTTCGCTTGTGGAAGTGGTTGTAATATGATATTGAAAGGCTGTGGTTTACAAATTACTGTGAAGTGAAGAGGGCTAGCCACATAAAATCAGGGCAAGTTTATACCAGATGTGGATGGGTATGACACATAACACAAGTGTAATAAGCTTAGGCAAACGGTAAATGTTTGAGGTGTGGACATCAGTTGGATATAATATTCTGAGTTTACCTAGTGTTTCTTAAGGGTGAAACTCTACATAAATAAACATAAAATTCATGTTGTGTTCTATCTGTTCCCTGACACAGTAATTGTATTGGAACAAACTCATGTTTTCAAATCATGTATTAGAGCAGAACTAATTATATTTAGAAACTAACATCTGGATACTCAGTGTGCTCATTGTTACTGGAGTGTTGATTCCCATTCCCTCTTAGGACACAGAACTAATGCATGCATGTATGCATACCCACGTACCACATCAACCTACATATGCTGAAAACTAGGAGCTCATCATATATTTTCCAAAGCGAGCCCAACACCATAGAGTTTATTCTAGCTTTATCCTTCTCCATATCTGTAATGTCCTTCCCTAACAGAAGTCTGGCTCCTATTACCTTCAACATATTTAGTTATTTGATCAAGCCTCTGTGTGTAACCAACATGACCGCAGTGACCCACTCCCACCCATGCAGGCACCCTCCTCATCCCACTCAGGTTCCAATGTACACTGGGGTTTTGGAGTAAATTACTGGGGGCAAGGGAGTAATGAGGAGAGAGAAGGGGAAGAGAGAGGAAGAGAAAACAAAAGATGGGTTTTTAAAACAAAAACAAGACATGAAAAATTTTGAGGGAAAAGAACCCGCTGTTACAAAGTTATTTTAAAATATAAGAAAAGAGAAGAATATAGGGCAGACTTTGGTTCCACATCAGTAAGTACTTTTCTGTAATATAAATCCACTTTGTCCTTTATAAAACATTATACTGTGGAAAATTTCAAACATACACAAAACTAGAGAGAATAGAAATGAGCTCTCATAGACATGTCAATTAGCAGGAATAAAGCAAACACACTGGAAACAGGCAAAGAAACTATTAGTGAAAATAAATGATGTTAACTTTTCCACAAGGGGTCATTTATACAGTATAATACCCAGCAGGGCCCAGGGCTCTACTCTCCTTATGGAACTCATATTCTGCAGGAAGGATACATAAGACATTAAATAAATTAAGATAGTTTCAGATTGTTTTAATGCATATAAAAAAAATGAAACCAGGTAATATGATACTATAACAACTGCAGGGAAAGTGACTTTAGAATGAGTAGTCCGAGAACATCTCCATGAAGAGGTGGCATTTGAGTTGAAATCTGAATGACAAGAAAGAGCTAGCCTGGCAATAATGTGAGGACAAATGTAATAGAAAATACGAAGGCTCTAATGAAAGTTAGACATGTTTGAGGACATATGGGTTTTGGTGGTGGGAAACAGTACTGAAAGAGAACTATAGCAACAATAGTTGTGACAGTTGAAGAAATAAAAGTGCAACTTAAAATACATATTCACCCATGAGTCAACCATTTGTAGGAATGTATATTTAGCACTGTGCTAGCACTACACTAAAAGTGGAAGACATTTCCTCTTCTCAGCCAAAACATAGTACGCTGATTTTGTAGACCTACATCACACTGATAACAGTACAAGATGATACATAATTAAGCGATAAAATAAATATTACATTACTTACCAAAAAAAAAAAAAGAGGAAAATTAGTCATCCCCTTGTTTATTAGCCATGCCACTTTAGTGACAATTCTAGTATTTTCAGCATTGGCTTTATAAAGATGATTATCTTAACAAGTACTTTCTAATTATTCTTTTTTTTTTCCAAAAGAGTTGCAGCTATGATTTGTTGAGTATCTACATTATGCTAGAGTCCTGAATTGCCAGAATGCCAATTACCATTTTGTACAAAGCAAAGTTAGGCACAAAGTGATCTGCCAAAAGTCAACTAAGTGGCTAAGTTAGGATTCAAATTCAGATTCTATTACTAACACAGTGTCCTTTCTACATAACTATCCTAGGCTTTTTCCCCCTATTTTTTAAAAATGTTTATTTTGAGAGAGACAGACAGACAGACAGACAGAGATAGAGAGTACGTGTGTGCTCAAGCACAAGCTGTCAGAAAAGATAAACATAAGAATAGGGAGACACCGATTTTGTCTAATGCTTTCTGGTAAACTTTCCTGTCCAAATAATTTTAACATCTACAATGAAACCATACCAAATGAACCAACAAACTTAGCCATATTACTTACAAGAGAGAGTGAGAATAAATAATCCTTTAAAAAATTTAGTCATCTAAGCTAACTACTATCCTTTATTTTGTCACGTTTCTTCTATTCTTATTTATAATCAAAGTTCCTTTTCCAGCCCATTGCATCTTCTGCCAGCCAAGGTTAGCATTCAAGTCTGCAAGCAAGCGTTAATTAATACAGTAAACATTCAACTCTCTCTTGAAGGTTCAATCTTATTTTCTCTCATACTCATACTATCTCCTTCCTCTTTTTCCATTACTAAGTGTCATAGATGATACTATCATTACATTGCTTTCTATATTTATAAGGGTCCAAGCTCATATCCCCAGACTTATGGGCGACACATTTATTCCCCTTAGACATTAACTCTTCCTTTCTCCTTCCTCCTTGATGGAAACAAATTTCAACAGTCTATATGAAAGATGAGCTCAACATCCCTTATACATTTAAAAATATAGACATGCTGATGAAATTTCAATGATTACTGCCATCTGCTCTTTCTATTTTATAGGAAGGAGGGTCTGCCACTGCAAACTGAACTATTGGTTCATTTAAATTATTCTACCTCTGAAAGTAATCTATATTTAATTTTCCAGGAAATGTATAAAACATTAATACATTGTGACAACTATAATATTACGGAAGAATACAAATTTTTAAATACGATTAGCAGGTTTGGCTGTTTTATAAATAAATCTTACTTTCCCTACAAAGTAAATCTACTAATATAAAATATATCTTAAAATTTTAAACAGTAGAAGATAAAAAATATAGATTAAAAGAAGCTTCAAAAATAGCTTTGGTTTTCTGTAAAAATCAGTAACTTACATTTTCTAATACATTCCATTCCAAGTATTATTTATTAGGTACTGATATGAAAGGTACGTTTTGAATGACAGGTCTTTTTAGGAAAGCTAAGAGTTCCTCTATTTACTAACAGCATGAAAATTTGGTCATAATAATCTCAAATTAAGGAAGTTATTAATGATTAGACAAAAAATACATAAATGAATAAGGTTATGCCTATAGCTTGTGGGTTAATTATAAAAAATATAGGCATATAGATCAGAAATGAAAAATTAATAGTTTTTAATCACAGACAACATAATGTGTATGTACAAGATCCTCAGAAATCTACAAAAGCAGTGCTAGAACTAATAAGTTAATGAGGTTTTGGATTATAAGGACAATATACAAAATGCAATATTATTTCAACATTCTAGCAATAAACAATTCGAAATAAAATTTTAAACATCTATGACAGCATCCAAAGTATGAAACACTCAGGGACAAACTGAGCAAAATATGTGCAAGACCTGTACATAAAAGTGTGGAAAACTAAATCTATTTGGAAAACTGAAAATGTTAAAAAGACAAAGTAAACAAGACTTAAATAAGTGGAGAAATACAGCATGTTCATGGATTACAACGCTCAACATTGTTAACATGTCAATTCTCAGCAAAATGATCTATAAATTTAATGCAGTCCCAATCAAAATCCCAGCAGGGTTTCTTTGGGGCTTTACTGTCTGTTTGGCTGGTTGCTTTTACAAAATTTGACAAGATTTTAAAACTTATTTGGAAATGCAATAAACCCAGAATAGAGAAACAATCTTGAAAATGAAGAAAAAAACTGGAAGAATTATACTGTCCAATTTCAAGACTTACTATGAAGCTATAGTAATGAAGACAAGTGCTACACAAGCATTAAGAACAAACCCTGTGGAGTATAACACTGAGCACAGAAAGGGATCCACATATGTATGGTCACTTGGTTTTCTACAAAGATGCCAACATAATTCAATCCTTCCTGTATATATTTGCAAACATACATGAGGAGGAAACACTATTACTCTATGTTATTCTTCTGGAAGTAATAGGATTAGAACGTGTAAAGGCTTACTTTTCCCTGATTAGTAACTATTAAATCCACATAGAAAGGTTTCTCGATGTTTCATTTTCTCTATGTTTAGCAATTAGTTCCCCTCCATTGGGAGCTGGAAAGCAATCAGCTATGCACTACAGAAATACAGCTGGCTTTTCTTTTATTTAATATAGATGAAGGTGGGGGGAGTGAGAAGACTGACTATATTACCCCTACAATATACTCTGAATGTGTAAGAAAAAAACCCTGTCAAACAGGAGCTTTAAAAAAAAATGCCTTATTCTACATTTAAAAAGAGAAAGAAAAATCATCATAATGACAGAAAATAGAATGTTGTTAAAGAATCCATAATATATCTTTGGAATGAAAGAAAATCAGCCTGTGACTGTAACCAGTGTCAAAATATTTTGTTTTGTTTTGTTTTGTTTTTAAATAAGATCATAGCCTTATTAAACTGGAAGGGGGACAAAGGGGAAAAAGAACAAAAAGTTTCAATATAAAAGGAAAGTTTTAAATTATTCCTATTTCTTGGGAAAACATTTTCAAGAAAATTTTGACAAGTGTTATGATTCACAGAAGCTTTTCAATATTCAATAAATATTATTATTTGTTATGCCTATAATGTCCCTCTTTGAAATATAATTGAGTATTTTGAGAGCTTCCAGCAATAGAATGCAGAAGAGTAGCATACTCCCTCAAATCGTCACTTGTCCTTTTAACTAAGATACATTTTTAATACAGATGTGACAATACTAAAGTATAAGATAACCTTGAAGTTAAAGCCAGTATTAATATTTTATTCTTTCACCAACCCTGATTACATTATGTGTGGTAGATATTTTCATTCTCTTTAAATAGGCCAAAGGGGAGAGAAAGAGATGAGAAAGCAGTATTTTTTTTTTAATTTTTTTTTTTACGTCTTTATTTTATTTTGAGAGACAGACAGAGAGTGGGCAGGGGAAGGTCACAGAGAGAGGGAGACACAGAATCCGAAGCAGGCTCCAGGCCCTGAGCTGTCAGCACAGAGCCCGATGCGGGGCTTGAACCCACGAACTGTGAGATGAGGACCTGAGCCAAAATCGGACGCTTAACCGACTGAGCCACCCAGACGCCCCGAGAAAGCAGTATTTAATAAATGCCTGTTCTGAGCAACACACAGTAGTGTGCTGATGAGTGTTTAACAATCAAGCCCTCTGGTGTGTATAAAATGTGTGTTTATTGTAAATTTTGAAAACAATTTAAAAATTATAAGAAAAGATACAATAGTCTTTATTGTAAATTTCATAAAGCCAGCTTACTTTCACAGAATGCTCTTCTGATTTTGCCAAACTAATGAGAAACCAACTTAGGGCTGCAACTGATGAAGGAGTAGAATTCCAATCTAAATGTTATTTGATATTTTCATTTAAAGAATAAAAGGAGGGGCTCCTGGGTGGCTCAGTCAGTTAAGTGTCTGACTTGGGCTCAGGTCATGATCTCACTGCTGCTGAATATGAGCCCTCGTATTGGGCTTTGTGCTGACAGCTCAGAGCCTGGAGCCTGCTTCGGATTCTGTGCCTCCCTCTCTCTCTCTGCCCTTCCCTCACTCATGCTCTGTCTCTCTTTGTCTCTCAAAAAATAAACAAGCATTAAAAAATTTTTAAGAATAAAAGGAAAGTGAAACAACGATGATGTAGGTCATAACCTCATTTGTTTATCAATGATATCAGCAACTTCTGAATCACATAACACATGCATACCTTGAAGATATTGACAGTTTGGATCCAGACCACTGCAATAAAACAAATACTGCAAAAAAGTGAGTCAAATGAATGTTTTGATTTCCCAGCGCATATAAAAGTTATGTTTAGGGGCACCGGGATGGCTCAGTCAATTAAGCGTCCAATTTTGGTTCAGGTCATGATCTCACAGTTCGTGGGTTTAAGCCCCACATCAGACTCTGTGCTGCTAGTACAAAGCCCAAAGCCTGCTTCGGATTCTGTGACTCCCTCTCTCTCTCTCTCTGCCCTTTCCCCACTTGTGCTCCCTCTATCTCTCTTTCTCTCTCGAAAATAATTAATCAAAAAAAATATGCTAAAAAATGTTAACCATAAGCTGAGCTTTCAGCAAATGGTATCTTTTTGCCAGTAGAGGATTGTGCCTCAGTGTTGATGCTGCTACTGCTCAGGGTGGTAGCTGCTGAAGACAGAGGTGCTCGGAAAAAAAAAATTTTTGGCCAATTAAACTAATTTTATTCATAGTAAGTTTATATATTCAATTACAATATTAAAAATCTCTAGAGAGACTGTCTAGAGACAATAAATGTAAAATTTAAGAGGTAGAAATCTATTTGCTCTTTTATAGACCACATATTATAGAACTTGCAAATGAAAATTTACAAATATAGAAATGACGATGATACTTAGAGAATGAGGATTTCCATATTGAAATCCATGAGATGTCATATTTTAAACATGCATATTTCAAAAAGGAAGAAACTTTTTTTGGTGCAAAAAAGGTGATTTTATTAAAGCACAGGGACAAGACCCATAGGCAGAGGCTGGTTATAAACTTGGGAGTTGGGGCAGGTAAAATCAAAAAAGGAAGAAACTTTTAATAACTTAGCATGAAATCAAATTACATAAAGTGGCATACCCCAGAAAATATTGCTTTAAACATTGATACCCGGATCAAAATTCACTTGCTAGCTTTTAATAAAAAATTAAACATGCTATTATGTAAAATATAAAGTACTTTTAAATGTTTCTAGAAAAGTAAGTTGTTACAGTTAAAGTACTAACATCATCATCCTGTGCTCAACCTCACAACATGAAATCAGGTGCCAATAAAATCCTCTTAATCTTGACAAAATAACCTCTGCTTCACAATACCAACACTTTTAATAATAAACTTTATTAGAGCAATAGTGCAAATGCTGCAATTTAAAAAGTCAAATAGCAGTTACCCCCCAATGCAGAAAACAGGGGGTGCTAGACGCAATCTTAGAAGGCTGAACACAAACAGACCCTTCCCCAAACTCCTAAACAGAAAATTCACAAACAACTCAGAGAAAGTCAAACAAAGATGCTTGTGGGTTTACCGCATAACCCAGGTCTGTCTCAGTAGACATGAAGAGATCTCACCAAGAAACGTCACTCTAAATAGCCATGAGTTTAAAACATATGGAAGATAAAGGAAATAAAAGAATGTATTTTGTTTTCATAATTGATTAGCCAGTTTTTGACACGGATTCTTCTTAATGCTTGCCAACAAATGGCTGTTTCCAACCTAAGTGTCCATCAACTAAGAGAGCCTGCCTTCAGGAGTACACCAGTCATCTCTGCAGCCCATGAATGCAGTTATGGGAGGTCTTTTTAACTATGCATTGATAATCATACACACATGCCAAACCAAACTTCCAGCCTTCTGCCACAAGAGCAACACCTTACAAAGGAACCTCTTTTAACCAATATTTTCTTGCCCAATTTCAAAGTCATTCTGCAGAGGAACAGAAACTATTTAAATGCCAAAAGGAGTAAGAGGAAAAATTGAGGGAAAGACACACATGCCATTTGCAAACTCTTAAGCTTTGTGAAGGGTGCTCCAAGAATCATCTCTTTTCTTTCTAATCCAAAAGTCTCCATGCTCGTTCAATCTCAGAAGTCCCAGAAAGAGCACAGAAGTGGATCACTGCTCAGAAGTTATATTCTAGTGTCTCACTGAGAGAAAACAGCTGGCCAACACACCAGGCCATATAGTGGTCCTGATTCGAACTGTCTCAGTCTCTCTCCATACAGCCTCTGTAAGAGATTCAATTCTCTTTTTCTTATATCCAGGCTTTACTGTAAATATCAGCTGATTATACAATTCAAAACCTAGAAGATTATGACTAAGAGTCTTTCCCCAGGTGCCTGGTTGACTCAGTCAGTTGAACATCTAACTTCAGCTCAGGTCATGATCTTGGCAGTTCGCGGGTTCGAGCCCTGTGTCAGGTTCTGTGCTGACAGCTCAGAGCCAGGAGCATGCTTTGGATTCTCTGTCTCCTTCTCTCTCTGCCCCTCCCATGCTTCTGCTATGTCTGTCTCTCTCCTAAATATGAATAAACATTAACCAAAAAAAAAAGGCAAAAAAAAAATGTCTCTCTCATCTTCATTAGTTTGACAGTAGAAGCATCAATCTGATATTGTTTGTGCTGAAACACTCTCTCAAGTGGTGCTGACTTGTTCTTCAATGGTTTCCTTCATCTGGATCTGGTTGATCTTTATTAGAAAAAAACTTGTGCTTGAACTCCCCAGTGAACATGAATGTGTCTCCAACTTCCACCTCCTTCCTTTTGGGACTTTTAACCAGAACTTGTACTCTGCCACAGGCTTAGGACTCTAAAGCTCTTCTCGGTTCACTGTCTTCTATCCCCTTGGCCACTTTTATTCCTTCAAGAATGAATGGATCCCCTTTACTGAACATGAGAACCACCAACGTCTAGAAGAAGGACACATGGAACTCCTTTTCTTCCTTAAACTCTGCTTTTAAAACAGAATGTGTCTAGGTGGCTCAGTTGGTTATGCGTCTGACTCTTGGTTTTGGCTCAGGTCATGATCTCATGGTTTGTGAGATGGAGTCCCACATCGGGTTCTGTGCTGTAACGGGGAGCCTGCTTGGGATTCTCTCTCTCTCTCTCTCTCTCTCTCTCTCTCTGCTCCTTCCCCACTTATGTTTTCTCTTCTCTCTCTCAAAATACATAAATAAACTTTTAAAAAAAACCGCATGCCCCAATTTCATTTGTCACTAAAGTTTTCAACCACTGTGCTTTCTGAGATAAAATGTCTTAAATATTTCCTGAAGCTTAACTATTTCTGGAGTTAAATGCACTTTCATAGATGAGTGTGTTGTCCAGGATCCTATCACAAGTATATTCACTGTTAGATCTATAGAGCCTGGGTCATTTTGATTCTGCACATACTGCTTGAAATGAACCATGATGTCCTTGGGGAGTTCCATGTCCTTGCATATGCCTTCTAGCTTGCTGATGAGAGCAGTGCCACACTCATGCTTTAGTTTTCTCAGCATTTACTGAGGCACTTTTCCCCACAAGGAGTCTTTTTTGCCACATCTTTTTTACAAAATGCTTCAAAGCATTTGAAGGAACCTGAATATTATCATCACCTTGTTAAGAATCCTCTCGGGGCACCTGGGTGGCTCAGTCGGCTAAGCATCCGACTTCAGCTTAGGTCATGATCTCACAGTTTGTGGGTTCAAGCTCCATGTCGGGCTCTGTGCTGACAGCTAGCTCAAAGTCTGGAGCCTGCTTCGGATTCTGTGTCTCCATCTCTCTGTGACCCTCCCCTGCTCACGCTGTCTCTCTCTCAGAAAGAAACAAAACATTAAAAAAAAAAAAAAAAAAGAATCCTTTCCAGCTCTTCATCTGTTGCTTCTTTAATACTTTCAATTTGAATCAACATATTTTGCTATCAATTCTGCAGGCTTATTTGGCTTCTTATTGATAAATGTTTCCAAGGATTCCTTCATCAAGTTGATGAACTTCTCAATTCTCTAAAAACACACTTCTATCACATGGTCCATCAGATCCTTAAAATCCTTAAAATTCAGCAGGTCCTGTCTATGTCTAGGTCTATGTCTTTTTTAGGACTGATGACAATCGTCCCAAAAGTCTGAATGTACTTGCTCCAGTGCAGCAGCAGGATTTGCTGCCCGCCCTTCATGTGGCTGAACAGCTGGTACATCTGAATGAGGTCAGGCACTCTGTTCTCATTAAGAAGGTGGTCAAGCCCTTTCTGCAGAATTGCTGTTAAATGTACCCCTAATAGCTATTTCTCCACATAAGCAATCAGGGGTTTCTGTGTGTTGTGTTTTCTAAATACATGATTACTTGTTCTCTTTCTTCCTCTAAACAATTACTTACATGGTTCAAATATTCTGGAACCTCTGTTTCTTGCATTAACTGGTAGCTTTCTGCATAATATGAACAATTAGTTTCTGCCAAGAATTTCAAATGGATCTTAATATACCTGAAGGTCAGAGAGCATACTCAGCTCTCAATCCACTGCTTCCTTGTTTCTTTCTTGTTAAATTAATAGCAAAATTTCATCAATACCTTTATTCAGATGCATTTTTATCACTAATCACATGGTTTCTAAAAAGTTCCAATCCCATATTCCAAACAGAAGGAAGGGGGGAACTCCAAAGTACTAAGTGCAATCCCAAAACAGGAAAATACTTCTGATCATGATCACTTGTCTGCAATGATCTTGCCAGCACACGTTAATCTTCTTTAAAACTAAAACACTATCTAGTGAGTGTTTTCTAAACTGAAGGATCTGTGTTTAGACATGATCTTTACAGACCTGGCACAGCTGTTGGGGAAGCTCTGTGGGAACAGATATTTTCAACATCCTGGTAGAGCTCTTCCAGGTTGTATCTGATGGAGGTGGTATTTTGTATGGCTTTCACTACCTTATGAAGCTTCTGCCAGGTATTTGGAGTACAGTTATCAGGCACTTTAGGTCTCAGAAATTTTTGATCACTACTTTCTTGGAGCTGCTACCACCCCTAGGTTGGAGGTGATGGCCATGGCGAGGGACGCAGGCTTGGTGAGCCTTTTGTTGTATCCAATGAGCACTGAGAGGCTGCCCTTTCTGGAGGTATTGCTGGCCAGGAATGCAGCCAGGAAGCAAGGGCTTTCACCCCACCCTACGGGCTGCCCAACCACCGCCTCCCAGCCAGCTCAGACAATTCTTTTTTTTATTTTATTTTAATGTTTCTTTATTTTTAAGAGACAGAGAGTGAACAGGGGAGGAACAGAGAGAGAGGGAGACACAGAATCCAAAGCACACACAGAGCTTGACACAGGGCTCGAACCCACCAACCCTGAAATCATGACCTGGGCCAAAGCCCAATGCTTAACTAACAGCCACCCAGGTGCCTCTGGCTCAGACAATTCTTAAAATAAGAAGACAACGATGAAGTCTGCAGCATTGATTGACTCTTCCTTTAACAAATGATTTTTCTGTAGCATATGATGCTGCTTGACAGAATTTTACCTGCAGGAGAACTTTCAAAATTGGGAGTCAGTCCTCCCAAACCTTGCCATTGTTTTATCAACTATGTTTTGTAATATTTTAAACCCTCTTTTTTTTTGGTCACTTCAACAAAATTTGAACATCTTCACCAGGAGTAGATCCCATCTCAAGAAACTACTTGTCTTTGCTGATCCATAAGAAGCAACTCTTCATCCATTAAAGTTTTATCATGAAATTGCAGTAATTCAAACATAATAATGAAAAAGTTCAAAATATCACAAAAATTATCAAGATGTGACAATAGAGACATGAAGTGAGCAAATGCTATTGGAAAAAATAGTGCCAATAAAATTACTGGATGCAGCATCACCACAAACCTTCAATTTGTAAGAAACACAGTATCTGTGAAGCTCAATATAATGAAGTGCAATAAAAGGAGGTGTACCTGTAGTTTATCACATTTCATCAATTTCTGCATTATTAACCATAACAAGCAACAGACACAACAAAATTTTAAGTTTAATCTGCTTTATTGGTATTTTCTTCATCACTATCTTATATCTTATAGACAACACTCAAAAAATAAATCAGTGTGTTTTATAAATAACTTAATCAGAACAATAAAACAATACTAATTTCTGTGGTATAAATACAATCATGCATATTTCAAGCTACCAATGTAAATGCACTGAACACAGAGTTGGGAAAAGATATGCAAGAGCACATCATTATATGGTATTTCACCATATAGATATAATAGACATAGGGTACAATGTAGCAAAATAACTAGGAACTGATAAGTTTTCACAATTGTTTCTGCTTTTAACATAATTTAAAGTTTGTGTAATTTAATTTTTAATGATGGCTGTGTTTAACAATCAGCTCATAAGATATCTAAAGTTTTAACAACTGGCTCTTATGAAAGGGTACAAGCCAGTTTCAGTACACTACTGGCTGGATCTCATGTAAATGTTTCACAAACAAGGAAATAAAACTTAGTAGTACTTTGTTTAGGATCACATTGTAGGTAAACAGTAACTCTGTGATTCAAGTGGGGTATGACTGACTAAATTTATACCAAACTTTAATATTAAAATTCATATAAAGATATTTTTCTTTGCAAATGTTGAAGTGGACACCTGTTTCTGTTGTGCTTTTGACTTCAAAGAACAGACTCTAATCACTTGACATAAGGGGGAGTTTGCTGTGTGGACATAGGGTTTTGGTCAGAAAGCCAGGGACCCATCCACAGAAATCTTTATAGAGGTGCTCTCCTTGGGAAGTGGAAAGCCAGAGCAACCGTGGGGCTGGCCAGTCTTATCTCTTATGGCTATAAAAATCTCTATTTTTCTGTGTACATGTGCTTACTCCATATATAATAACATTATTTCATTGTTTCTGCCTTGCCAATTTCAAAGTCAATAATATTTCTGTAATGTCTCATATTTAATTAGTAATAAAGCCTTCCCTATTAAATTATTTAAAAAACTTCACTATCCAAATTTCAGGTAACTTATTCATTATCTACTGAATGATAGTATGTGCTAAGGAAATAACAAATAATCCCTATACTTAAGAACCATAAAAATCTAACAATGAAAACAAACTTCATATTAAATAATGGGTTGATCTGTATGGGCTAAAAAGTACAAAGAAACAATCCATTACCAAATGAATGGATAAGAGCTTTGAACAATAGCTCTTACTTTTTTCTTACCCAATACTTTTTAACATTTTCTGAATGCCAGTGACTATCCTAATAGCCAGTGAAGATAAAAGTTGTTCACTGGCAGCTACAATAACCCACTGAGGCCAAATTGTTATAATTACTAGTATTCTTTTTTTAAAAAAAGTATACCAATTTCTAAGTTTTGGATTCAGCCAATGTAATTATATACCATTTAGATTCCTTGATCAGATCTATCTACTAAATAGGTTGTGAATGAAGACAGAGTTTTTGCAAATATTAAATAAGCATGTACTGATTATTCATAATTAAGAACAAAAGACCGCTTGTCATAAAAATAGTACAATTAGATTCCAATTTAAGTGAACTATAAAAATAAGCTGATTTCAATCATGCTACATAAAATAAATGTAATTTAAAGTCAGTTAGATAGATGGGCATTTTATACACAAGGCAACAAATTTTTAAGTAACTCCTATACTCATGTCCCTCACCATCCTTTCCAAAAAATTCTCCTTTCAGGGGGGTTTATAAAGCATACCCAAAGAAATGTATTAAAGAATAGCTTAGTTTGTCTAGCAAGATCTAGTTTTTGTTTGTTTAGAGCAGAAGAGAATAATTTTTTTAATATCCTATTTAAAAAAAAAAAACAAGCAATCAAGGTTTTGGGATTTTGAGTAAGATGTAAGCACATGCCATCTGTCTCTCCCACTGAATTCATCTGTAAAACCTAAGCAGAACACATGCAGCAGTTGCTTGAGGGCTCTAAAAAGTAAACAGGAGCAGATAGGTTGCCGGAAAAGACCAGAATTTGAAGTACCAGCAAAGCAGCCATCAGTTTGGCAATTATTTCCTTTCTGATACTGGCCTAGACTCAATGCCATCCCAAAACCCAAAAGTGGGCATCAGGGCAGACAGACTGAGCTCCAAACAGCCTGTAAATCTGACTTGAGTAAAAGAAAAGGGATCTCTTAACACTCAGTGGAGAGACTCTCTCTTTTCTTTGTTCTTTTATCCATTTTCTTACACCGTAGCCTCCAAGAAATTCTGTGGTAGTGGTGGCAATGACAACAGTGAGAATAGGGACCTGCAAAGGCTAAAACACTAAGGAGGAAAGGATTTCAGCTCAGATCATGATCTCATAGTTCATGAGATCAAGGCCCATGCCAGGTTCATGCGGACAGCACAGAACCTGGCTGGGATTCTCTCTCTCCCTCTCTTTCTGCCCCTCCCCAACTCGAGCTGGTTTTCTCCCTCCCTCCCAAAACCCCAAAAGGAAACAATCAGATACAGATATAACAAAATATGCATAGATCTGTACCTTGAAAACTATAAACCACTAATGAAACATATTAAAAAAAAAAAAAAAGACCTAAATAAAAAGACTTACCACAGGTCACAGATTGGAACACTAAACAGTAAAAAGGTCAACTTTTCCTAAATTGATCTATAGATTTAACATACTTCCAAATCAATATGTAAGGAGAATTTTTTTGTACATACAGATGAACTGAGTCTAAAATTTATATGGAAGAGCAAAAGAACTAGAAAAACCATTACATTTCTGAAGAAGAACAGTAATGTCAGAGAAATCATGGTATCTGACTGTAAGACATCATCAAGACAATTTTCATAGCACAGTACTGGCAAAAAGATAGACAGCAACATAACGCAATGAAACAGGACAGAGTCCAGAAACAGACCCTCAAAAATATGGCCAATTGATCCTTGACAAAGATGCAAAGGCAATTCAAAAGAGAAGGTAGAGTCTAGCAAATCATATTAGAACAAGTGAACATCCATATGGAAGAAAATGAACTGGCCTAAACCTCACACTCTCTATACCAATTAACTCAAATGAGATGACAAAACTAAATGTAAAATTGTAAAACTTTTAGAAGAAAATAAAGGAGAAATGCTTTGTGACCAGATCTTAGAGATGACAGCAAAGTGAAAAAACTTAAAAATTGGACCTCACCAAAAATAAAAACCTTTGCTGTGCAAAAGAACAGTGTTAAAAGAATGACAAGACAAGCCACATACTGGGAGAAATATCTGCAGTCCACATAATCAACAAAGGATTTGTAGACAGAATACATAAGGAACTTTCAACACTCAACAGGAAAACAGCACAAATAAGAAACACCCAGAAGACTAGGAAACAGAGGTGGCAAATGAAAGGACGCTCAATACAATTAGCCACGAGAGAAATGCAAAATAAACCACAGTGATGAAAATGTTCTAAACTTAAGATTGTGGTGATGCTTGCACAACTCTGAATATCGGAAAACATAGAAATTGTTCACTTTAAATGAGTAATTTTATGTTATATAAATTATAATGAAGACTCAAAATAGAACTACAATGAGACACTAATATACACATATTAGAATGACTAAAATAAAAAAACTGTATCAAGTGTTGGTGAGGATGCAGAACACCTGGAACTCATATGTTGCCAATGGAAACACAAAAGAGTCACTCTGGAAAAACAGTCTGGCAGTTTCTTACAAAGTTAAACACAGACTTATCAATGACCCAGCAATTCCACTCCTTAGTATCTAGAGAAATAAAAAACTTATATTCACACAAAAACCTGTAATAAAAGGAATGAATTACTGATACAAGTAACAACTTGTATGAATCTCACAGGACTTACACTGTATGAAAGAAGCCAGTATAAAAAAGTTACGTATGTTATTATTCTATTTATATGGCACTATCAAAAAGACAAAACTATACAGATGGGAAACAGGGGTTATGTCTAGGAGGAAAGTGTGATTGCAAAGAGACAACTCAAGGATTCTGAGGTGACAGAACTATTCTGTACCCTGATTGTGGTGACTAAACAGATTGAAACATATATTAAAATTCATAGAACTATACAACACCCCAAAAAAGTAAACCTTGCCGTATGTTTTAAAGTTTATTTATTTTTGTGAGAGAGAAAGCACAAGCAAGGGAAGGGAGAAAGAGAGAGGAAGACCCAGGATCTGACGCAGGCTCCATGCTACGGGCTGTCAGCACAGAGCCTGACGGGGAGCTCAAACTCACAAACCATGAGATCATGGCCTGAGCTGAAGTCAGATGCTTAACTCACTGAGCCACCCAGGTGCCCAATCCTTACCGTATGTTAATTTAAAAATAAAATTTAAAATGTCAAGCAATCAAGTATCACTATCAATTTATATTATCACAATTGCTAGAGGCCATTTCCCAGGAGAAGAGACATGAAACAAAAAAGAAGAAAATAATTTTTATCAAATCATTTGTTTTAGAAAATGCCATTATAAGTTATAACCTGGATTTTCTCCAGTCTTACCAGCCTGTAATATTAGTGATAACTCTCATGTTTAAAACTGGTTGCCCTTACTTGCATAGTATCTCATATCTCCTTTTAGTCTCCATTCCCTCTAGACCCCAGTTATTCGTGAGAGGTTTTCTTAACATCCTGTCCCTGTTTTGTTGATGTCTGATTCTTACAGTCACTTAAGGGAAGTACTTCACCATTGCTAATGCTGAGTTTCCAAATTTGAAAATCCTTAAAATATAAATAGGTTTCTTTTGTTCTCAATATTTGAGACACGCTAGGTTCCTGCAGAGATGAGGAGGATGCCCTCTCACTACAATTATCTCAGGTTCCTTGAATGTGACATGCTCTCAACTCTAGATCCTGATAAAGGCTCTTCCTTCACCTTTAAAAACTTCCCCACCTTTATCCTAGCTAATTTATCCTCCAAATGTCAGTTAAAACTTTAATGCCTTAGATAACATTCTCTGGCCCTCTCAGATTACGTTAAATTCCCTTATTATATTAGTTTATAGCACTCTGTATTTCTTCTTCACAATGTTTTCATACTTTTAATTACTTATTCAAAATCACTATTGAGTTATACACTCCATGAAGACAGGGCGAATGTCCATTTGTTCACTGCCATGTCTAGTATATGGTAGGCACACATGACTGACTGGTTCCTGTGTATCTTGAGAGGTAATGACCTCTCTATCCCTGAAAGTGTGAAAAGAAGACTGTATGACCATCTCAATAATAATGCAAGAGTGAGTCATGCAAGGGATGGGAGCTAAAACTAGAAGACCTTCAAAATCCTCTGAAACATCTTACTATAGTGTGAATTACAAAATTTCACATGATTAGAATACAACGGAACATACACTAAAACTATTCTGAACAGGGGCACGTGGGTGGCTCATCCAGTTGAGCATCCAGTTCTTGATTTCGGCTCAGGTCACGATCCCAGGATCATGGGATCAAGCCCCGCGTTAGGCTCTATACTGAGTCTGCTTAGGATTCTTTCTCTCCTGCCTCTCTCCCCAACTGTGCTCTCTTTGAAATTAAAAAAAAAAAAAAAGTAAGACAATAAAAATAAAACTATTCGGAACATAATTTATTCTTTCCTATCTTATTTACGAATCAATTTTTAAAACTACAGTGGCTCACAGTTATTAAGAGTTAAGGTAATTAATATAAATAAATGTAATTAATATCATTATATTGTAGATGAAGGTAGTCATTAAGAGGGAGTTCAAGTTAAGACAATGTCAGCAGACCTGCTCTCACCATTTGATCAATCAATAAAATAATAACTATACATAAATCAAAGACTTCAAGCTCTGGTTAGACATAATATTAGTCCTAAATGTACCTAAAAGATGTTTGAAATAAAAATTCTGAAAAATATTTAAAAATTTAAAGGACCAAGCTCAATCTTGTCCGCCCAACTAAATTAACAGATGCTGCCTGTTTTTGTTTGCAATACTTACCATCTCAAAGAATTAATTATTTAGCTAATATTTTCTTTCTTATGAAATCTGGTGTTAATTGGAAATCAGTTTTTCTTAAGTTTAAACAAGTTAAATGTCTAGAGAGAGCCATAATGTAATACCCAAATCTGTTTAAAATCATTTAAAAAGACACTATTTGATCACTTTTCAAATAGACTTGGACTATTAAATACAGAACAGATACATTCTGTCTAACATTACGTATTTCTGAATTCAAGTGGCTTTTTGCAATTCAACATGCATAATTCAATAAAGTCACATTAAAAACATATTAAAGATCAAATCTTCCTTATGAGTGTGAAACTAAATTGCATCTCTGTCATTCCTCACTGGCTCATTACAGACAAGGACCTCAAAACCCTTAACTAATAACATCTGCAAAGACTAAATAAATAAAAGTTACAAATTTCCAGTAAAGGTCACATTCTAAGGTTAATCTTCTTTGTGCTTCAACTTCTCTTCTAACACAGAGAGGCACTGCTGATTACATAATTTTTTAATGTTTAGTTATTTATTTTGAGAGAGCAAGAACAGGGGAGGGGGAGAATAAAAGGGAGAGAATCCCAAGCCAGCTCTGCACTGTTAGTGCAGAGCCCCAAGCAGGGCTCAAACTCTTGAACCATAAGATCATGAACTGCAACGACATTAAGAGTTGACACTCTGAGGTGTGGAGCCTGCTTCAGATTCTGTGTCTCCCTCTCTCTGTTCCTCCCCCACTCATGCTGTCTCTCCCTCTCAAAAATAAATTATTAAAAAAAAAAAAAAAGAGTTGATGCTTAACTGACTGAGCCACCCAGGCACCCCTGATTAAATACTTTTTTTGCAAGTCACCAACGATATCCTTCCTTATTGTTGCTAAGACAAACGGACCCTTTTTGGTCCATATCTTCTAAGACCCCTCTGCTGCTTTTCACAATACTGACAATTCATAGTTCTTGACACCTTACCTCTCATCTTGATTTCTAAGATACTAATCTTCAGGGTTGGTTCTTCCTACTAAAGCTACCACCTATATGAGGAAAACATCAGAATCTTTATCTCTGGCCCATATTACCACTTACTGAGATCTAGACTTATACACCATACTGAACATCTGCCCATTACCTCTCCCACAAACACCTTAGATTAAATTTACCCAAAACTGAATTTGGCAACTTGGAAGTGTACTAGAATCAAGATTACCCTACTTGAAATCCTGGCCCCACCTCTTATTAAGTGTCTGACCATGGAAAAGAGACTCCAAATCTTTCTTTCAGTGTTTCTATTTCTATAAAATAGAAATAACTATAACTAACCTACACCTACAGGTTGTAGTTTATAATTGTGAATAAAATCAAGGTCTGAAATGGTCAATCCTTATCTCACCATGGAAGTTTATTTTATGTTGAAATATAAGATGTATAACAATGGGTTTGCAGAACCAAAAAAACTACAGTACTTCTAAGAATCAAAGATGTATTTTCCACACCACCACATTTTAGGGACATCTCTATTATCAGTGAATTCTGTTATCAGTGAAGTATACATCTTACCACTTTTTTTGAAAAGTTGATATTAAATTTATGACAACTGCCTCTCAACATAGTGGTTATTTCATTCACTAGTCTTTATTTGGGGCTTAGCAAATCAAGTAGTATTTAGTTTAGATAAGTACTGTTAATTTCTCTAGTTATAATACTTCAACTAGCAGCAGCAGCATGTGTAAGAGAAACCATATTTATTTAAGTTCCTTAAAGCAAATCTTATTATAATTTAATTATAAGCTTCTTACTCAAGATTTTCCCAATCCTACTCCCCAGCATCCACAAATGCTTACTTACCCTTCTAAGTATGGTACATTATGATTTTTGCAAGGCCCAGGCACTTTCACCTTGGTAGCCACTACCTCTACTTTTAAAAATATTGAAAAGTACATTTTATACCTGCATTAGTATAAATATGAACATAATCCAGGTTGGGTTCATTATTACATACTTATTATTTTTATATTAATTTTTCTTTTGATTTTAAAATAAATTAAAATTGAAACTTTTCTGCAGGCTCAACTGTGGGCCCTAGGTGCTGTGCTCACAGTGTCTAGTGGATAAATTAGCCCTGCTTCAAGACCCTGCTAAAATGTCCACTCTCCTAGATATTCATTAACCTCTTCTCAAATTTTCTCAAGGCCAAATGTCACATTTTACTCCCACAGAACTTGGTTTTCTTTTGACTTGTAACATTTATCTCACTGAATTAGTTAAGAATCTTCTTCCTCCCATGGACCATGGCTCATTTATTTGACCACCTCTCACCTCCAGGATTTGGCACATGATCCTGTTTTTATTAAACTATGTGTTAATGTATTCAGGAGAGAACTCACTTTTCTTCTTTCCATCTTTGTATGTAGAAGGAAGGGTAAAATCAGAACTCTTGACAGAAAAGACTAATGAATACAAATGGTCACACACAATATACAGAAAGAGGTTTTTCTTTTAAATTTTTTAATGTTTTATTTATTTGAGAGAGAGAGACAGAGAGAGAGAGCGAGCGAGAGCGAGCATGAGCAGGGGAGGGGCAGAGAGAGAGGGAAACACAGAATCCAAAGACAGGCTCTAGGCTCTGAGCTGGCTGTCAGCACAGAGCCCAATGTGGGGCTCGAACCCACAAACCATGAGATCATGACCTGAGCTGAAGTTGGACGCTTAACCAACTGAGCCACCCAGGTGCCCCAGAAAAAGATTTTTAACCATGTGACAGAAGATCACGAAATAGCCAAATGTCTCAAGGTAAGCTAACTACTACTCCTAGTTGATAAAGCATCAGGATGATCCTACAGTAAGTTATTAATTTAGTGTAATATAGAAAACTGAAGATGATGACTTTGGATGACCAAGGCTTAATGGATATACAGCAAAGAGAAGATCCCAGAGGAGCTGAAGACAGGTAAGAGGAAAAGAGAAGGAGGAGATCTTTTTACTATTAACATCTTTCTGATTGGAACTATATTATATCATCTAATCTCTAAGCAGATGGGAGGAATAGGTTCTTAAAAGCAAGGGCTCTTAAAAAGGAATAAAATGAAAGCAGTTCCTGCCTACTACAAGGAAGGGAAAGCAGTTCCTTTTGTGGACTCTTACTAGAGATGACAGCTATCACATACAGGTTGACTGAAGGAATTCGGTACCTTTTGTGGCAAATTGGCCCTAGTACAATAATTAGAGTACTGACTCTCTGGTTACTTACATAATTAATAAAGCAACGGTCTTAGAGCTGAAAATATGTGTACATGCTAAACTGTAGGAGCTATTTTAACTTGTGAAGGTTTTGTTACGTAGTATTGCCAACAGTTACTTTATGACTTCACTATAATTTTGGAATTATATAAAAAGCGTCAATAATTTATGAATGCTTTAGGTTCTTACAGAGTCTGACTCCCTAAAATCTTCTGTCACATATAAAGCAGAAACTAAAAAGGGGAGGAGATATTTATGATTTGCATGATCTTTAAGAAGATACAAAAAAACTCTTTAAAAATTTTTAGTGACAAAGCTATATAGCTTACCAGTAACTCTATCATTCCAAAACTGTGAAAAAAATCCCTAATACATAGAGGTAATCTGCTACATTAAAATATAAAATTAAGGAGAATGTTCTCCATCCATCCAACATAAGTACTTTGTCATTTTAAATACAAAGAGTGATAATAAATTGAAATGTATTAACATTAGAGGTCTTGGGGAACATTTGATAATTCCACTGACCTGTGTAAACACACCACCTGTCCAAAACGCACTAGTCTATAAATAATCATAGCTCTTTGCATCCCCAAAATGGAAACATCATTTCAGGAGGAAAGCAAAGCAAGAGAGACAACTGTGTCAGGTTGAAAAACAGTCTAAACTCTATTTTGGGACCACTGTTCTGATGGTCAAGCATTTAAGTTTCTTAGGTAGGATTTTTCAAAAGAACAGTTAAATCACAGGTTAATAATCACAAATTAACTTATCAGTTAAAAACAAAATAAAATTAGACTTCTGTTCAACTAAGTTACATTATGCATCAGAGCATTTTATTCCATAAGCCAATTTGTCAACTAATTTCTTTTTAAAGATTTTTTTTAATGTCTTTATTTTGAGAGACAGAGACAGAGAGCGAACAGGTGAGAGGCAGAGAGGGAGACACAGAATTCAAAGCAGGCTCCAGGCTCTGAGCTGTCAGCACAGAGGTCAATGCGGGGCTTGAACCCTCAAACTGTGAGATCATGATCTGAGCCAAAGTCAGATGCTTAACCAACTGGGCCACCCAGGCGCTGCTGTCAACTAATTTCTTGTTTCATTTAGTCCTTTCTTAAAATGAGAGCTCTAAATAAAATTAAAATGTATAACAATATATAAATTAAAGTAACATTTTAATTTAAGGTCTCACTCCTTCAAACATTTCTGTTTAAATGCTCATTGTATATATATATATATATAAAACTAAACCGTACTACTGTGTCTTAGAAGGACACATTTTTTACCTGTATTGGGACAATGATTTTCAAACCATGACTCTCATAACCAGTGGCAAAAATGACACTTTCAGTCCAGCTCAAACCCAAGATAGGCAAAACTTCTTTCCTCCCCTGTCTCAAAAACCTACTTTGATACTCCCTCAAGTGGCATTCTAAACCACTTACTAACAACTAACTAAGTCTACCCTCAGTCTGTCAAAATTCAACACTCTGGCTAAATGTCAACATATCATATCAAAAAGAAAAAATAGGAATATAAATTTAAACGCTGTAATCTTACAACTTGGATATTCTCCAGTGTTAGTACAAAATGGAGAAATCACCCTCCAATAGAAATTCTAATGATATCTAACCACCACATGCTCGGATTTTACTCTCTAATCAATTTTACCTTTTATTCTGATACAGATAGTATAACTGATTAAGGCACTCTTTAAGGGCATTAACACCTGAACAGAAGCACATATATAGAATTTTATTTACAGGCCAGTACAAAAAAAGACTATAACATTCTAAGTCTGTGTTTTTTTCAAACTTTAGCATGTATCAGAATCCCTTGAAGAGTTTGTTAAAAACACACATGTCCAGGTCCATCCCTTGAACTCAGTAGGTGTGAGGTAAGGTCCAAGCCTAGGTGATACTGATGCTATTGGTCCAAGGGAGCTCATTCTGAAAATCACCGGTCTAATATGTTAAATTATAATGTTCATTTTCATGTCCTACACACAAAATCATACCTCAATTGCTGTATCAATTTATAAATGTTGCCTTATGCTAACAGTTTTCAAATTTCTTTTATTGGATGATAGATAATTACCATAATTTATTTCCTCCAGTCTTTTATGTCGTACCTCTACCAAAATAAAACAAAAAAGAAAAAAGTTTCCAGGCACGTAGGTGACTCGGTTGAGTGTCCCACTCTTGATTTTGGCTCAAGTCATGATCCCATGGTCATGAGATTGAGCCCCACACTGGGCTGACTGCAGAACGTGGAGCTTGTTTGGGATTCTCTCTCTCCCTCTGCCGCTTTCCCCTGCTTACACACATACTCTCTCTCTTTCTCACTCTCTCTCAAATATAAAAGGAAATAAAAGTTTCTGCAATGGAACTTGAAAGTCTTCAGAAATTCTATCCTGTATCACTACATAATTATATTCGTCATTCGTCATTAATGAAATTTATTCTCTAAGACACTATGCTTTGGTTTAGTTTAAATAACTAAGTTTGTTTTTCTTTTAATATTTCTTGAAAGATAACCTAATAAAAATTTTTATCATAATAAAAAAAAGCAGCTCTTCTCCTATCTCCTAGCATTCTCTGCTCTCTTTTCTTCTGTCAGAACCACTTATCTTTTCATAAATCACATTTTGGCTCTAATGACCTCTAAGAAATAAAATGTTAGAAAGATGCTTAAACACATCAATAATTAAATATTAAATTTAAACATTTTGATCCACTAGACAGAACCCTAACATACCTTCCAATCTTATCTTTCAGATTCTCTTATATAATCCTTGTTCTTGCAAGCCTATCTCCTAACTTCCCATTAGATTTCATCCTTCTCCAATGAAAAACCTTATGTTTTCCTCGTTCAAATAATTATCACCCTTAAAATCAGTTTGAACCAGGTATTAACTTACTTTTCCCTGACTGCATTCAATTCATTTTAATAATTTTTTATCTGCTAAGACATATTTGAACTGTATTATTTTGTACCTTTCAAGACTGCTTTTTTCAATCATTCACTGTATATTTTAATGTTCAAAAAAAGTGAGGTTCTTTCATTTTTTTATTTCTTCATTTAAAGAAAATTATGTTCCATATAAGACAGTATGCAATAAATGCTTACTGAATACCACAACTTTGACACATAAACAAGTTTACTAAATATCAATGTGGAAAAGAATGTTAGTGCTTACCAATATAATTGTAACTGCTCTTCTGCTTGGCACACAAATAAACAATACTTTCCAGTTCCTGTGCAATTAGGTGGGGCCACATAACAGAGTTGTGGCCAACAGAATGCAGATGGGAGTGATATATTCCACTTCTAGGTCTGGGCAATTAAAATCTCCCACACAATATCCTTCACTCTTTCCATTTCTGTGGTGACCCTGGAGGTCACAGGTGGAAAATGACAGAAATACATGATAGAAGAAGCCTGAATCCTTAAATCACTTTTTGGAAGAAACTTATCCAGGAGACTATCCTGATCAGGCATATCCACAGTGGACATTGTGTGAATGAGAAATAAACCTTCATTACGTTAAGCCACAGAAACTTGCATCGATCTGTTACAAAAGATGGCACTACTAATACTGATACAGCCAATAATGTTCAGAAAATTAAAGATGTTCGGATTTTTTGCAATTTCCCAGAGATTTAACTGTACATTGTTTTAAGTACAGTTCTTAGAGTATTAATAGACTTTTTATTCAGTCAACATTCCTGTACTATATTAACTATTACAATAGACTGACTGTACAGTACAATGAACTAGATGATATAGTCTGACACTTAAAATGTATTTGACAATGATTTCTTACACAGTATTATTAGAGCACTTATTTTATTTATTTGTTAGCAGAAATACACTATAAATTATACTATACTTGAACTCCTCACAAGGGCTCTTTATTTTTAAAACTTATGCAAAGTAAGTTTTCCAAATAAAAAGGGAGAAAAACAACTAATACTGTGACCAGAATAGGTTGACTCCATTTAGTAGGGAACAAGTGTTCATTTTTAAGCCACAATACCTGTATCATTATATTCCATCTTACTATCCTGGTCCAAAATAAACTTATAGTCAAAATTTTTAATAGTCACCTGCGAATCAGTTTTGCGCACACACACACACACATAAACCATCTGCTTCAGATAACGGAAAAAATGAAGTAGGAACAATTTCAAATGTGTGTATTCTGACTCAAAGAATCAAAATCATTTGATTTTTTGGTTTAAAAAAAAATCTTCCTTCAAAGGGAAAATAATTTTAGGTGTACAAAGTACATGGAGTTAAAAAGTTAAAATACAAATTAAGATTTTAAGTATCAGCAAGGACATCAATAAGATTTCCTAACAGGATCTCATGTAAAGACCAAATTATTTTGACCAGCATTACTTTCTATTCAGTCAGTGCACCAAGTCTTTAGTTTAAAAGAAAAAAAAGTTTCCTCTAGTTTTCTGACAGCCCCGTTTTATTGGCTTCCTGGCCTTAAAACTGTATCACCAAGATAAAACGTTGTTAACAAAAATGTGCCTTTCTAAAGGTAAAGAAATGAATAACAGATTATCCCCCACTACTAGAGGAAACTGTAAAACTCTATGAAATACATAGAGTATGTCTCAAAATGGGCCTGATTTCCCCCAAAACTTTTGCCTCCATAATCTATAACATAATAGTTACTTAGTACAGTTAAAGATTTTAATGAAAATCATGACATTAGTGCTGGTGAAGATATCTAGAATGTACTTAGGAAATTTTTTAAGTCCTACCATCATTTGGCTAACTACAACCTAAGAAGCAGCCTTCTTACGTTAATACATTCATTTCTGATACAGAGTTGAGCTATTCTCTGTAGTCCATATATGAACACTGTGTGTAACTCAAAAAGGAAAAAGTGATAACTGAATCACATTAGTAAAGAATTAAAGAAATCTAAGAAACAATTTCTGGTAAGTCCGCTATACTTTACACCATGAGGAAAGTGTTGCAGTTACTGTCCAGGGGAATAAAAAAAAGGCCTGTCCTATTCAATTCTTAGTAAAGTTAATATGAAAAAGAGTAAAAGTCTTTTTTACTGTAAGAATTACACCATTTTTTTCCTTCTTACATATAATATCTTTCGTTTCTCTGCTGTATAAAAAAGGGATGATAATAATTATAAACAAGCATTTGAAAACAAAGGGTAATGTTTCTTTTTTGTTTGTGTTATTTCATATCAATACATTAAGTCTTATAAAGAATCTCTTATAAAAAAATAAGGAATCTCTTATACTAAGCTAAGGAAATATAATAATCATAAAATTCTTATTTCTGTGTCATAATTTTAGCTTTATTATGTCAAAAGAGGATAAGCCAGATTTAAACTCTTAATAATCTCTAGAATATATTTGTAAAAAAAAACACACAACTCTTGGTGAAATCATGATGTGCTTGTATTATTTTTTTTCTGCTGCACATTAACATAAGTATTAAAACAGATAATATTTATTAAATGTACTATCTGGGGGACCTCGTGAAAAGGAATTTGCCCCATTCCAGCATGGCTGATGGATGTAGCTGGCGTGGCCTGTGGCCCGGGGAGGTTACTAAAAGTTCAATCTAATTTCTTATAAAAAGTTCCAGCAAAGCAAATTCTTAAAGATCTATATGATAAACCATTATTCATGCTGAACTTATGTAAATAATTAGGCCAACTTTATTCAAACTAGACTTGTTTTACATGCAAATTAATCTTGATTTGGCTGTCTCTGGAAATGAGGGTCTTTAGAGAGAAAAACTATGTTTCAATAATGTACATTTATGGATGTTAAATTCTAGTTGTCTTTAAATGTTTGCCTAAATTAGACAACTTGTGGTAAATCTCAGAAAAACTGTCAGAATAGCGCAGGTATGGACAATCCTCTTGAGGGTTATTTTGTGGGGACAGTGACAGGACCCCCTGGGCATATTATTTAAACAACTGGAAAATGGGATGGATTACAACTGTATGCAAAGACTTTTTTTACCGTAAACTTTTCAATAGATAAAGACTAAAGTGCTTTTATTATTCACTTAAGGTCATTTTAATTCATAAATCTCTAAATAAGCATAACATAACCTTCCTAAATCTGATCTGACAGTTACTAAACACATCCTATATAAACCCAAAAGACCTGGTTTATTTAAAGGATTAAATGTGTAATACAGCAGTGGACTTAACTCCAGAATGAAAAGGCCCCTACTGGATCATATTACTCCCATTGCAGTAAAATTAGAGGGGCACTCTTCATGGGCTCCTATATCTAAATAAAACCTGTACCCCCTTTACAGGAAATAACGAGCAAACTAATGTGCCTTCTTATTTCTGTGAACCTGTAGAAGACCTCAAACTTCTTCCTCAGCAGGAAGAAGCTACAGAAGATGGTCTTTCTTTTCTACCTTCAACAACCTTAAAGATTTAAGGGTCAAAATTGTTCAGGGGGGATACGATGAGGGAAGTGAGGGGCAAAAGTACAAGCTAGCACCCTCCCTGCCCCAACACACCCCAAAGTAGGATCTGTGTGATATTCCTTGGACACTCCTGGCTACCCAAGAACAAAGGAAAGCGGTTTAAGCACATGCCATGGTAATATGGGAAACTAAGGCAAATGAAAATTAAATTCTCTTACTGCCTATAGCCCATTGACAAGTCCTTACAACTGTCAGAGTGACCTCCCTCTAGGAGCTCAGCTACCTCAAGGATGACACTTCTCTAGGCCAAAAGAAAACCTTGGCTTTAACCTTGTCCCAACCTTGAGGATCCTGTAAGTCTACTTCCTTTAACTGCCCCAGGATATATGCTGGCAATCATGCTCCACGCTTATGCTCTCCCCCCTCCCATATGCATCTGAAGGGTCTCATGAATGAGGTTTTATTAAATGGTGATGAACGGTGTTTCCCTAGCAACAGCTAGCCCCTCAAGGTACTGGAAACCTTGCTTCCAAAATTCCTTAGAAACTTACTCTATCCCTGATCCCTCCCAACCTAAGGGTATATAATGAGTTACCCATCACAATCCCAGTGCAGCTCTTCCTGCCCATGGGTTCTGTCCCCATGCTTTAATAAAATCACCTTTTTTGGGGGTGCCTGGGTGGCTCAGGCAGTTAAGTATCCGACTTCGGCTCAGGTCATGATCTCACAGTTCGTGGATTTGAGGCCCACGTCGGGCTCTGTGCTGACAGCTAGCTCAGAGCCTGGAGCCTGCATCAAATTCTGTATCTCCCTTTCTCTCTCTGACTCTCCCCTGCTCACACTGTCATTCTCTCTCTCAAAAATAAAACATTTTTTAAAAATTTATTAAAAAAACAATAAAATAAAATCACCTTTTTGCGCCAAAAAAAGTAAAGAGAATTTGCACTAGATGCTGATTAAACAGGTTAATCTTCATTTCCAAATATTTACTTCATTATTTCTGTAGAAAATCATGAGAAAAGTTCATAACTGCTTCACTTGCTATTACAGAGACAACAAAAAATATAAGTAAATTTGATTATCTAAACATATTAAGGAAAGCTTCTAAAGGCAGAGCTAAAACCAAAATACATTTTAAAACTTCAGTGAAATCTGTGCTTACTTTGATGGCTAATCAACTGACGGCTGTAAATATTAAAGTCATTTTGTATAGATCACAATAAACTTTAATTTTTGTAATAGACGGTATCAAATTTGTGATATGTGTTATGTATCTGATAAATGAGTAAATTGATAAGGCCAAATTTTCACACTGTTTTTCCAGCTATTAAGGAATTTCTTGAACACCTTAAAAAAGTAATAATTTCTATGTCTCACAAGACTGCCTATTGCAATGGTAATGATGTAATTAATATACTCTACGTAAGAAATGTACGCATTTTTGTAATGTGTAAGAATAATGTAAATTGATTCTTTTATTATATTTCATAGCAGACACTTTTGTGGGAAGTAGCTAGACTGCATTCTCAGGTATGCTCACATTTGGGATATATCTCTGAACCCAGTCCTATAATGTACTAAAAAAAACCTCAATTAATACTTTGCCCAGTTAATTCCTCTACACACCTCAATTCAAAGATCACTTCCTCAAGTAAACCCACTCAAACTATCCACCCCCAACTCATCAAAATCTCTTACTATAAACTCACAAAGAACCCTGCACTTCCTCAGATTACTTATTAAAAACAAAGTTGAGTATCTGCATGATACTTCTCTATATCAATAGACTATAAACTCTACAATCACAGGGTCCATATCTATCTTGTTTACAACTTTATCTTCTTGCACAGTACAGGTACTCAATAAATACTGCTGGAAAAAAAATGAAAGATTAATAAAATGGTTTAACTATTAAGAAAGTACTAGTACTAAAAAATACAATTTTCTAAACTTTCATTCAGATGAGTTATATATACTGTTACTGTTATCATCTTCTCTAACAATAAATTTCCTTGTTGCATAGTCTTTTCCTAAATGGCACCTAAAATGTACATGGTCCTAATCTTACATCTCCCAATTAAAATATAAACATCTAAAGGACAGATACAGTACCTTACTAGGAACTTTTGATACTGTGGAGTATTTTGACTTCAAAAATCTTCAAAAATATTTTCTTTACTGTGACCACAATCCCCAACTCCCTCTTACTTGTCTTCTCTCATCAGATCTGCCCAACAGCTCCTTTGTAAAATGTCTTATGTTGCCTCTGTTGCTCTTTTTACCTCCATCACTTCTGCTATCAGTAAATAAAGGAAATTTTCTTCAAAATGTATTCTGCAGCTGGAGGAATAAAAGTGACTGATACTATAAAAGTAAGGTCAAGAAGTATTCCTTGTGAGGAGAAATGGTTCATCTAAATCACATATATAGGAAATAAGTTTATTTTTTAATGGTTATTATAGCATCCTTTTAACTTTAAAAAATGCTTACAGATTTCTACTTTTGAGAAGAATGAAGTCAGTCAATGCAAACATACTGCAACAACTAAAAAAGGTTGGATAAATTTTAAAATCTTATTTGTAAAAGTATCAGAGCACTATGGGAGCAAGAAAGACTTAGAGACAGAGGAGAACTATTCAGAGCTAATCATCACCAGTTGCTTTCTTTGTTTCCAGACTGAGTCAATTTCTGATTCAGGGCATGGGCTAAGGATTGGGCTTGGCCTAAATAGAGATTTTCTGAGGGTGGGGTGGTGAGCGGAACCCACAAGCTTTTAGTGGTTATATGGGATCACAAACCTGAGCATACACAAAAACCTGGCAGAACGGGCCCTTGCCTCAAGTACATACTGATCAGTATGCTTCCTCCTCAAGGTATCAGCCAGGTTTTGAAGGTACATAGGGCAAGAGGCGAGAGAATGGGCTGAGAACCACTGAAAAGCAGAGCTGATTTCCTGTAGCATTTCAAGACTGAAGCACAGAGATTTGCCAGGCTCTCAAAGGCCTAAAGGCCAGGACTTAGGAACAAGGACAACCAGAATTTTAATGAAACACTAAAAGTGTACTGAAGCCCCAACCCAGCTCAATCTCTGACTAGACTGAAGTACTCAGCCACTGACCTAGCAGCCTAATGGAGAAAAGTGGAAATCATCTCTAGTCAAGGAAGACATCATCTGAAGTCTCTGAGCTTCTTTTATACATATAATGTTTTACATATAATGAAAATAGGCAAGAAAACATGATAACCAAGAGGAAAAAATCCAGACAAGAGACTCACAGATCACTCAGAAAATCCAGGACTTTTAAAATGTCTATGATTGGGACGCTTGGGTGGCTCAGTTGGTTAAGTGTCTGACTTTGGCTCAGGTCATGATCTCATGGTTCGTGGGTTCGAGCCCCATGTCAGGCTCTGTGCTGACAGCTTACTCAGAGCCTGGAGCCTGTTTCAGATTTTGTGTCTCCCTCTCTCTCTGACTCTCCCCTGCTCATGCTGTCTGTCTGTCTCTCTCTCTCAGTAATAAATAAAACATTAAAAACAAAAAATATATATATCTACGATTAATATTTCAAGAAAATACGGGGAGAAATGGATCTAATACATGAAAAGATCAAAAAATCATCAGAAAAACAGTGGGTGCATTTAACGGCAGATTAGATAAGGCAGAAGCTAAGATAGGTATACTGGAAGATAGTTCAGTAGAAAACATCAAAGCATGTTAAGAAGAGAAAATGGAAATACAGGAAAAACATGCTAGAGATCTGTGAGGGATGCAGAAGGGCTAGTATACATGTATACATGTAGTCAGAGTCTCTGCTTCAGAGACTGGAGATGGAGACGATGGGTAGAAACAATATTTGAAAAGACAGTGGCTGAGGAAGCTTCACAAACAAAAATCCACAGATTCGATAAGTTCAACAAACTTCAAGCTGAATAAACACAAAGAAAATCACACCTAGGTTCATTACAGTAAAACTTCTGGAAATCAACAACAGAGAGGAGGGAAAACTTAAAGGCATCCATAGGAAAAGAAGCTAATACTACCCTCAAAAATATATTACCTTCAAAAAGCAACAGTGAGACAGGCACTTGCCTTTCCATCAGAAAATACTGAAGCCAGAAAGCAATGGAATGGAATCTTAAGTGCTGCAAGAAAAACTGTCAGCCTGGCATTATATTCCTAGGGAAAAAATTCCTTGAAAAAGAATGGGGAAATGAAGTTTTTTGACAAACAAACTTGTCGCAGAATTTTCTGCCAGCAGATAGATCTGCAGTGAAAGAAATACTAAAGGAAGTCCTTTAGGAAAAAGAAAATCAGGGGTGTCTGAGTGAATTAGTTGGTTAAGCATCAACTCTTGATTTCAGCACAGGTCATGGTCTCACAGTTCGTGGGACAGAACCGCATGTCAGGCTCTGTGCTTGAAGAAGAAAAGGGAAATGATCTCAAATGGAAAAGCAGAAATGCAGATAAGGATGAAGAATACCAGAAAGGGCAATATGGAGTAAATGAATATGGGGTAAATGACTATTAACTGTAAAAAAAAAAAAATTGCAATTATTTGCAGGATTTAAAATATATGTAATATATGTAGTACTAAAATATGCAACAATATATAAGTGGAGGGCAAAAAATGAAGTTAAAGGTTCTAAAGTTCTACTGAGGAAGTGATAAAAGCAATAATTTGCATTTGCATTAATAATTCAAGAATGCATTTTTATAATCTTCAGTGTTAAAAATGTAATATTTATCAGTTTCTAGAAAATGCAAATATTAAATATCTACCATTATAAAAGCATAAATTATGTAAAAAATTATATAGTTAATTAGACACACAAAGCCATCTCAAAGCCAAACAAATGATTATTGATGTGAATTGACAAAAACTAAATAAAACTTGACAGAGTAGATTTCCACTAAAAACCTTTCTTCCTTATAGAAATATTTCAGGTATAAAACTAAAAAATCTGCTGTAAGTACAATATAAATATGCTCAGGCTGACAGCCATAAAGGGAAAATACATAAGTTGGTAGAATCACCTGAAGAATGACAGTCTAATAATATAATCAAGAAGATAGAAGGTATTAAGACTACTTATTCCATATTCACACAGGCACTGGGCATCCCTAAATTTGGGTCTGATTAGAGCTAATCCAAGGAGACCTACACCTGATGTTTGTATACCAGCACATTTACTGGGGGAAAAGTGGCTGTAAATCTGTGGACACAGAATGTAGTAAGTCACAAATACAACCCAAAAAAGATATACTCTAAGAACCAAGAGCAATTAGAGTCACTGAAATATTAAAGTTCTACTCTATGGGGCATCTGGCTGGCTCAGCTCGTTGAACATCCAACTCCTGATTTAGGCTCAGGTCATGATACTGGGGTTGTGAGATCAGGCTCCGTGCTGAGTGAGATCAGGCTCCGTGCTGAGTGTAGAGTCTGCCTGAGATTCTCTCCCTCTGTCCCTCTCCCCTGCTAATACTCTCCCTCTCTCCCTCTAAAATATAACATAAAATAAATTAAAAAATAAGTTCTAAATCAATAGGAAAATTTTTAAAGGATACATTAAAGAAACTGTGAAATAATAGAAAAAAAATACATATTTCAGTCTCTGTCCCCAGTTTCTGCCACAAAGTTCTGAGTTCCTCAAACCCTTGTAATCTCCTAAGTAATAAGAACACTAGAAAGATCTTTTGTCCTTTTGTTTGGTCTTTGACCCTGGTTCCTGATACAGAGCTCTTAAACCCCATGGAGTTTCCTGGGTGACAGAAGCATCTTTTGTTCTAATGAGGAAATGTTTAATGGGCTCCTAGAAGGGGGCTGGTCACCAGAAAGACCAAGCCATGATTAGAAGCTTGGAACTTTTAGCCCTGTCCCCTATCCTCCAGGAAGAAAAGAGGGGCCAGAAATTCAGTTAATGACCAATCACACCTATGTAATGAAACTTCCATAAAAATCCCAAGGTACAAGGTTCAGAGAGCTTCCAGGCTGCTGGGAGAGTAATGTGCCTGGAGAGGACATGAAAGCTCTACAGTCCTTCCCACATACTTTGTCCTGTGTGTATCTTCCATCTAGATGGTCATCTATATTCTTTATCATGTTCTTTTATAATAAACCAGTAAATATTAAGTGAGCATTTCCCTGAGTTCTGTGAGCCATTCTAGCAAATTACTGAACCCCAAAAACGGGTCATAGGAAACCTGATTTACAGCCAGTCAGTCAGAAGTACAGATGACAACCTGGGACTTCTGACTGGCATCTGAAGTGGGGCCTGAGCCCTTAACTTGTGGGATCTAACACTGACTGCAGGCAGATAGTGTCAAAATTGAATGAAATTATGGCATACCAAGATGGTATCACAGAGAATTGCTTGGTGGGGGAAGAAAACCTACACATTTGGTGACCAGAAGAACAATCAGAAATGAAGTGTTCTGTGTGAGTGGTAAAGGCATACAGAAGAAGTGAGTTTTTCCTACTCAAGAGCTATATTCAGAAATTTCTACTCACATCTAACTTGAAGTGTCCCTCACACAAGGAATTTATGCTTTTACCAAATTCCCATTATAACTGTCAGGCAGAATCTAGACAAGAACAGTGGAAGGAATGCCCCAAGGTATAGTCCCAAGTCCCTGCAGGGGACTGACAGAGACATGAGCTAGAGGTAAGGACTATGATATAAAAAGCTACACAATTTAAGCCCAGGAGCTCAACATCCTGAACTTGTGGCTTCAAGACTTTAGGCCTGAACAGATCAAGAGTCACAGGTATAGAACATGCACTCTCCTCTCCTACCTTTGCCACAAGGTAACCCCTAGACTCATTACAATGCATTTGCACTATGGGAGACAGCAACCCCTCCCCCCGCAAATTTAGAAAGGCTGACATGATATTTCCAGTACAAACTTTGTACAGTCAAAACTTTCCCCTTCCAGGAAAGGGAGAGAGGCAAACCATGAGAGACTCTTGAATGCTGACAAAAACTGAGGACTGATGGATGTGGGGGGGAGGAGGGATGGGCAAGGAGGAGGACACTTGTGGGGATGAGCACTGAGTGTTATGTGGAAACTAATTTGACAATAAACAATTTGTAAAAAAAAAAAAAATTAAAAAAAAAAAAACTTTCCCCTTCCAACCTGTGGGAGGAGTTTCCCAAATGACTGGAAGCAGCCATGATTAGAGACCACCCCACTGTACTCCACAGCTCCTCCTAACCCAGAGAGACCCAATAACACCCAAGGTGGGGTGCTCTCCCACCTTGAGAGTGTACTTCAGCTTTAATAAACTGCTTTGTGCTTGCTACTTTCCTTCTGGTTGTCTTAATTTGAACACAGATCCCCATGAAAGTGTTGTCGTGGGGAATCCAAAGACCAAGCCCTCCATTCACACAACACAGACTACACCTCACCCCTAACATTACCATGGGTCACATAATATACCTCAGTTTGTATCCACTTTGGGGACGCAGTTTCAGAATCTACATGAATCACACAACGATTTGTCCCAGTAATTTTTTCATGGTGACTCCAGGCCAAAAGAAATATCTAACACTCCCATTTACTAAATAGATCCAAATAACTTAAGTATTTAGGTCCTGTTGAGCACCACGTAAATTCTAAAAACATTGAAATCACGCTGGACACCACCATGGGCAATTTCTGATTTCAGTGACTTTCATACAGTACTGTTGTTATCTCAAAACCACTAAAAATCCACCTTCCCAAATATATAACATCAAAAGGAATGTAGTAACACTGAGGAGTAACTATTACTAGTGGTTTGAACACTTTCCAACAGATTCATTTCCCTCAAAAATGTAATGTAAATCCTGTTGGTTCTCATTTGGCACTCCCCAGCATCTCTTGTGCACAGCTTGGGCATGTCAGGTACAGAAGATATCAGCAACAATTCTATTAAAGATTAGTAACAGACACTGAACACATAACAGATAATGAGTAATGGAGAGAAAGGGGAATGAGGGACAGACAGAAGGTTATGAGAAAGGAAGAGTGAGGAGCAAAGAGAACTTTTTTTTTAACGTTTATTTATTTTTGAGACAGAGAGAGATAAGAGCACAAGCTGGGGAGGGGAAGAGAGAGGGAGACACAGAATCTGAAGCAGGCTCCAGGCTCTGAGCTAGCTGTCAGCACAGAGCCCGATGCGGGGATCAAACCCATGGACCATGAGATCATGACCTGAGCCGAAGTCGATGCCCAACCCACTTAGCCACTCAGATGCCCACAAAGAGAACTTTTAACAGAACATTACCTAGAGATAAGGAAAAGACAAGACAGGAAGAGACAGAGACAGATGGTCAGGAGATGGAGAGACACAAAGACAAAGGAGAGACAAAATGAAGAGGGAGACAAGTGGTCAGACAGGGAGAGAGAGAAAAAACAAAAGGCAAAGGGGGAGAAACAGGCTGACTGGCAGGCAGGAACACAGTGAATTGGGGAGAGAGAGACAAATAAAAACAGATGAACAAATGCAAGGAGAGAGGATCAGACAAGGGTGAAACACCATTAGAAAGACAGGGAGAGATGCAGCGCCTGAGTGGCTCCGTCAGTTGAGTGTCCAACTCCTGATTTCCGTTCAGCTCATGATCCCAGGGTCTTGGGATCAAGCCCTGGATAGGGCTCCACAATGATCATGGAGCCTGCTTATCTCTCTCTCTCTGCCCCTCCCTATTCAACTCATACATACGCACAAGTATGCTCTCTCTCTAAAAGAGGAAGAAGAAAGGCAGGGAGAGATAAAAGGGGAAAGAGTGAATCATAGACAAAAGGAGAAACTGTTGAGGAGACAAAGACAGGCAAGGACAAGGCTATCAGGACAAGGAAGGGACAAGTGAAAGGAGAACAGACTAAGACAGACAGAGAGGTAGCGGGCACACAAGAGAGAAAGAGAAAGGAAAGCAGGAAGGAAGAAAGAAAAGAACTCAGGGGAGACAGAAGGGAAGGAAGCTTTCCCTCACACCACTTCTACCCAGGGGAATAAGGATTGTATCATCAATTCATTACTTACAGGCATGAACCCTACAGTTGAATAACCCATGAAAAAGAACAAGGAATTATTAGCACAATGATTATTAATGATATATTAGTATTAATGCCACAGCTCTAAACATGAGGGGTTTTAGTGGCCATAGGGGAAAATGTCTCACTCTGCATACTAATAGCAAATATAATCTACGGTCTTATACTTCAGATACTAATATCCTCATTGACAGAATTTTGTAGAGTTTTGTGAGCTTTCCAAGGGTCTCTGCTCCAGGCATCCAATATAATTTATCAATATTTTTTTTCTACAAAGACTAAAACCACATAAAATAAAGAACCAATTTCAAAAGAGGAAAATATAACATTCTGATTCATTATGTTTTCAGGACACACCAGCAACACGTTGCTTTTCAATGTGTTAAAATAAGCTGAGGTTTTTAAAAGCAATTTATTGAAATTTCAAAATTAATAAAGCAGAAAGTAGACAGAAGAATAAGCCCCAACATGTCCAATGTTCAGCTTCAACAGTTATTAACTTTGCCAATATCATCATCACATTTTAACCATAAAAAATAAAATTCTAAATATATTCATAATTTTTTATTGTTTAAAAATTTTTAATGCATTTTGACTTAAATATATTGGGACTTTAAATCAATTACTGTACTGCTAATCATTATGAAATTATCATACAGATGTTTAATTTGGGTTTACAGAATTAGAACCTTTATTCTTTTTTTTATGTTTATTTATTTTTGAGAGAGAGACAGAGTGTGAGCAGGGGAGGGGCAGAGAGAGAGGGAGACACAGAATGCAAAGCTGGATCTGGGCTCTCAGCTATCAGCACAGAGCCCGACGTAGGGCTCGAACCCACAGATGGTGAGATCATGACCTGAGCCAAAATCAGACGCTTAACCAACTGAGCCATCCAGGTACCCCTAGAACCTTTATTCTTAGGTTCAATAAAGCATTGTCTATGGATTTCCTTAGTATCTATATATCCCAGGTTTTTCTAAGTATTTTACAAATACATATTATTCAAAATCTGTTCCAGGAAAACAAACTGTTACCATCCAATGATCAGAATTATGTTTGTAAAATTAAGTTGGAAAATACATTATAGTTTATCTAATTCAGTGATTCTCACACTCGGCTGCATAGTATAATAAGCTGAAGGGCTTTATAATAAACAGATGCCCAAGTTCCAAGATTCTGATTTAGTTGGTTTAGAATGCAGCCTGTACACTGAGATGCATTTTTTTAAAAATGTTTATTTACTGAGACAGAGAGAAACACAGCATGAGTGGGGAAGGGCAGAGAGCGAGGGAGACGATCTGAAGCAGGCTCCAGGCTCTGAGCTGTCAGCACAGAGCCCATTGTGGGGCTCGAACCCATGAACTGTGATATCATGAGCTGAAGTCTGACACTTGGACGTTCAACCAATTGAGCCACCCAGCCACCCTGAGGTGCTTTTATTTTTGTTTTGAATGTTCCTACAGATAATTCTAATGTACAACCAGGGTTAGGAACCACTGATCTAGTCCACTTGCCTATCAAATGCAAAATTTCCCTCCAATATCCCTGTGTAGTAGCCACCTAACAACAAATTCCAAAATTCACTATATATTAATCTGTTTAACTTGTTAAAAAAAGAAAACCAGGGGTGACCTGGGTGGCTCAGTAAGTTAAGAATCAACTCTTGATTTTGGCTCGGGGCATGATCTCAGGGTTCTTGGGATTGAACCCTGCATCTGGCTCCCCACTGACAGTGCAAAGTCTCCTTGGGATTCTCCCTCTCCCTTTCTCTGAAGGCAGGAAGGCAGGAAGGAAGGGAGGGAGGGAGGAAGGAAAACCACAAGCACAAGGCACCATCACTTAGACCAAGTTCCCAAACCAGGGCTTATTACTCAATCTAACTGCAGTTTCAACCTCCCTAGAAAAGGGGCCCTAAAAGGTCAGTCAGGAAATTCTTCTTTCCATCAGTGCCAATGGAGCCTCATCAATGTCACCTGGATCCTCTCTGTCCCCCAAAAAAGATGATGTAATGTGAATGACACTTTGCTTTTACCCTAGCAAACAGTCTCCCCTGAAACAATCATTTTCTTTTGCTAATAACTGTCTTACCCCCACCCACCCTCCATCTTGAAAACCTTCCATTTTATACAACTCCTTGGAATGACTCTCTACTTACTTGCTAGATGGAGTACTGCCCAATTCATAAATCATTTAATGAGGCCAATTAGATCTTCCAATTTGTTTGAATTTTGTGAAATAGATTTTAGGGCGATTTAAATTATTTCAAAGTTCTAACAAGCAAACTTTGCTGCTCCATACCCACCCATCAAAATTTTACCTTATGTACTCATATAAAATAATTCTTATTCTTCTTCATTATCAGAGCTATGAAGAAAAATTCAATATCCTTTTAAAAACATGGTCCCTATAACCATTCACATTACTCCAGAAAAAGACGATCTGATTAGTGCTTTCCACAGTTGTATTAGCACTTTTCCTGTCCTATACAACTTAATACAGATCATTAACTTTTTTTTGAAAGCTATATCTTACTACTGGCTCACACTAAAGAAACAGGTAAATCCCTAGATATTTTTTGTACTGACTATAACCATGTTACCATTCTCCCATCCTACAGGTTTTTTAAAGTTAGCATTTATCCCATCCTAATACATTTAATAGTGGTGTGCTGATAAATGATCTCCAATGTGGCAGGCTGATCTTGTAGCTTCTACCAATATTTATAATATAAATACACCCATCATGGTCAATTTCAAGCTACCAACACCAAAAAAGGGACTGTGAAAAGATGCAGACATTTATCACAAGGCCATGTGAGGCAGCTCCAGCACACCACTAATTATAACTCATCATTCTTAACTGGAAGTTTCCATCATAATCTTTAGAATTCTGTTTTGAAAACATGTTTCTCAGCTCATTCTACCCTAAAGATTCTGATGCAATGTGTACAGACTGGAACTGAAGCATCTGTATATTTTTAATAATCTCCAGGTGGTTCTGAGGGGCACACTCAAGTAAAAAACCATTTTTTTAACTCATCAAGATCTATGTTTTATGTGTCTTCTGTCAAAAAAGACAAATTTTTTAAATTGCTCCATGAAAAAAAATTTAAGCCATGCCTGTCTTCATTAAAATTATTAAAAATATATTTTTTAATGTTTTATTTATTTCTAGGAGAGAGAGAGAGAGAGAGAGACAGCGTGAGCAGGGGAGGGTCAGAGAGAGAGGGAGTCACAGACTGAAACAGGCTCCAGACTCTGAGCTGGCAGTCAGCACAGAGCCCGACGTGGGGCCCGAACCCACGAACCGCGAGATCATGACCTAAGCGAAAGTCGGACACTTAACCGACTAAGCCACCCAGGTGCCCCAAAATTATTACTAAAAATATTAAACTAAAACTTTCCCTTTTTATTTGGCACAAATCTGTCAATACTGTTAGAAGTTTTTTAATTAGCCACAAATCCCCCTAATTATTATCCATCTCACATTTTTTGTCCTGTCCACAAGCATGGCATGACAAGTTAAAAAACTGTCTTCCTGAAGTTTTTTGCCTATGTCATTCTCCTAATCAATTAGGAAAACCAACTTAAAAGAAAATTAGGTGAGTTTAGCATGACTTGCTTTTATGAACCAATACACACTCCTAGAAGATGAGCAGATTACTGAACACTCAAACATAATACACTTAAATAAGGCCCACTTCCAGGAAAGAAGGAATAACTGGAGGTCAACTAGCACACATGTTCAACTACAATACTGAATAATATACATAAGTGATCTGTTTTAAAGTAGCAAATATCTGCTGAAAGAACATATACTAGAGGTAAAAAACCCACTTCCAGAGAGAGAAGAACCTTAGAGAGGTGAACTGACCTTCCATAGCTGCTGAGCCTTGCACATTGACTTATTTGATGCTCTGGCACAAAGCCAAGAATCTGGACTTTGCCTGTGCAAAGAACTGCAGCTGAGTGCCAAATAAAGCAAGAGGTTTTTAACAGTGACAAAAGCTTATGCTTTAAGAGATGAAGAAAAGAAAGTAAGTTAACCCAAAAAGGGAAAGGAAAGGAAATGACAATTTTTCTTTTTTATTTTTTTAACGTTTTATTTATTTCTAGGAGAGAGAGAGAGACAGCATGAGCAGGGGAGGGTCAGAGAGAGAGGGAGTCACAGACTCTGAAACAGGTTCCAGACTCTGAGCTGGCAGTCAGCCAGAGCCTGACGCGGGGCTCGAACCCACGAACCATGAGATCATGACCTAAGCGAAAGTCGGATGCTTAACTAAGCCACCCAGGCGCCCCAGGAAATAACAATTTTTCAAAAGTGGAAATCAATGAAATACAAATCAAGACAAACAATAAAGAAATGAAACCAAAACACAGTGCTTTGAAGAGATAAATAAAATTGACTTTTATTTATACTGATCAGAAAAAAAGATAATATACAAATTTCCAAAATTGAAATGAAAGAGAATCTATGTTATAGATCCTATAATTATCAAAAAGATAAGAGAAGGGAATATCACCAATGCCTTTTGTAAATAAACATGACAATTCAGAGGTAATGTTCAAATTCCTTGAAAGACAAAAACTACCAAACCCCACTAAAGAAGCATATTAAACTTGTAGTTAAAAACAAAACATATATACGGCTATGGCAATAGAGGCAGAAAAAGAATTTGACAAAGATCAACATTCACTGTTAATAAAATCTCTCAGTAAAATTGGAATAGAAAAGGCAACTTTCTCAATATGATTGAGAATCAACAAACACCTACAGCTACCGATTCCACCAGTGTCTCCATATGGCCTTCTAAAACTTTATTGAAAAGAATTACTTCTTGGGGCACCTGGGTGGCTCAGTCAGTTGACCATCGGACTTTGACTCAAGTCATGCTCTCATGGTTTGTGAAGTTGAGTCCCACATTGGGCTTGCTGCCGTCAGCACTTTGGATCCTCTGTCCCCCTTCTATCTGCCCCTGCCCCGCTCGCACTTGCATGCGCGCGCACTCTCTCTCTCTTTCAAAAGTAAACATTAAAAAAAAAAAAGAATTCCTTCTTTATTGTGTTATTCAGGAGATTATACAACAGGTCTAAAAATAGGAGTAATGACCATAGTAGTAACTCTAACAATAAATTAAGAATTGTAGCATTCTACATCCTTATTTGTAGAGTAAGCTCATTACCTAGTAACAGGTAAGTCTCCTTATAAATTTCTTCTTTTGCAACATATTGTCTCATATCTCTTTTTAAAGACATTCTGAGCTTCTGAGACTAAACAGAATCTGATTCTACTCAATAAAAAATTTGGGAGGCCAAGCGTAAATATAACATTGTGTGCCAACTATACATCAATTTAAAAATGGAGGAAAAATAGGGGCATCTGGGTGGATCAATCAGTTAAGCATCCAACTTTAGCTCAGGTCATGATCTCACAGTCGGTGGTTCGAGCCCCACGTTGGGCTCTGTGCTGACAGTTCAGAGCCTGGAGCCTGCTTCGGATTCTGTGTCTCCCTCTCTCTCTGCCCCTCCTCCCTTGTTCATGTTCTGTCTCTCTCTCAAAATAAATAAACGTTAAAACATTTTTTAAAAATGAATAAATGTTAAAAGATGTTTTAATGGGAGTAAAATATATTGAGATATATTACCACGAATTTTCATAACACCAGAGATAGAAAAATGATGACGGTGAAAGAGGGACAGAGAGAAACTGACAAACTAAGAGAAAATTCATATTCACTGGAATAGAAAAGAGAATGATATATGACTTTTAGCAACAGAATTCTGAGTTGTGAATAATTTCTCAAAAAGAGTTTAATGCCTAAGCAAACTGAGAGTGGTGAACTAAAGATATTTCAGATGTTCAAAGTCTTTAAAAGGTTGGAGCACCTAGATGGCTCAGTCAATTGAGCATCTGACTCTTGATTTTGGCTCAGATCATGATCCCAGGGTCATGGAATTGAGCCCTATGTCAGGTTCCATCCCAGGGTCACTGGACCAGGCCCTGCATTGGGCTCCACATTGAGTGTGGAGTCTACTTAAGATTCTCTTTGTCCCCCTCTGCCCCTCATCCCCACTCCCGTGCTCTCTAATCTTTTTTTTTTTAAAGTCTTTAAAAAGGGTCACTATCCACATATTCTTTCTAGCCCTCAGCCCTGCAAGATGCACTATATATTACTATCTCTTGTCTTAATCTTAAAGCATCCTTTGAGAAGCTATAGTATGGTAATTAGACAAGCTTGTTAAGTTCTCTGATAGATAGCATTCTGAGTTGTCACTGTCATATAGCTGTGCACATTACACAGATCTTTCTAGTTGCTGAAACAAAGAAAAGATTTTCCAGTCTCATGTGATGATTTCAAACATTCAGGTGTTAGACAACTGCATTGGTCACTATTAAAGGCTGGAACTAGATGTATTAACTTCAGCACGGTTAGCCCTGTCTAGAGCTGTCCATGGTGTCAACTCAGCTAAAACAAAATAAAACAAAACGGCCACTTTTTGTGTTCAATAAAACCAAAATACCTTCTTTCCTTTTCAGTCCTTTCTTCTTCATAACTATTACGATCAGAAGTAGGAATGCACCAGTTAAGTACCTAGCTCATTAAAAGTTGTTTAATAACTAACTGTTGACTGGCCAATACTGAACTCACTGAGAAGCCTGGCTCCAGAGCTGCATGATTATGTATCTTTCTTGATTCTACAATTTGGGAGCAGTATGGGAAATGCACATAGTAACTGGGCATAAATGTCTCCCTAATTAGCAATCAAATCAAAGTATGTAATAGAGAAAAGGGTATAGAGAAACAGAAGGTTAAATTCTGACCTTGGCCTTACAGATGATCAAACTGTACTTTCTATATGCCAACTGATGTATGATCTGGAGAAGATAATAACTCCTAGATAAAATCTGAAATGTCACTGTTACAATTCCATGCCTTTAAAAAAAAAAAAAAACTCTGAGTCTTGTGCTAAAATGTGAATTAAATTTAGGTCATTTGCACCTCAGTGTGAATAAGCTTCAGGTTCATTTATAAGACAGAATATAACATAGAGTACAAGCTTTGTAAAAACAGGGAAAAGGCCATACAAACAAGAGTGGATAAAGTCAGAGGGGCCTCAGTCAGTTAAGCATCCGACTCTTGATTTTGGCTCAGGTCGTGATCTCAGTTTAAGGATTCAAGTCCCATGTCAGGCTCTGCGCTGATGGTGCAGAGCATGCTTGAGATTCTCTCTCTCTCTTCCTCTTTCTCTCTGCCCATGTGTGCTCTCTTTCTGTCTCTGTCAAAATAAACTTAGGAAGGAAGGAAGGGAGGAAGGGAGGAAGGGAGGGAGGGAGGGAGGGAGGGAGGGAGGAAGTTAGAGATTAGCTTCATTTCTATAAGAGAGCAGCTCCATAGACCCCGTGGTGTTCCTTTCACATGCTTGAGGGCTACTCAAAATCCGCAATAGTGAATTTTCATCTTTAAAATCAATTTGTAATGAAAACTCAACATGTATGTAATCTTTTGTAATTCTGATATCAAAACCTGGTAGCTACCTGGAGCATTCACTTGATATATACGATGCTTGATTTCTGGAGGGCTCTAACAGTCAAAAAAAAAAAAAAAAAGCCACCAACAGTTTTGCTTACTTCCAAAACGCATTTTTAATTTATCCACTTAACTCGGTCTCCACTTGTGTACTAACTTGTTATTGCAAGCCAGTATTTTGAAAGTGGATTTGCACCAAATTGTGATTTGAACCTGTTTTGAATAACCTGTTTTGATAAAATTGTTTTGAAGTTTGATATTAAGACTTCCCCCACCAAGCTCTCAAACCTGTAAGGCAGGCTTCTGGTTCCCTTTGAGCCACAGTCCTTCCCAGCCGTGAAGCTGGTATATGGAACCCTGATGGGCTTCTGAGGCAGATCAAAGCTGTGGTTTAGCCACAAGAAGAGTGGACCTTTTTGCCTCAAGATCTATCTACTGTGCATTGGAAGCCACACATTATTAAGTAATACAAAGCTGAATAAAATAAAGCCCTAACTTTAAGAAATTCATAGATGATTAACAGAAAATTTCAAGTAAAAAAATTAATTATATTGGACAACCTAGAAAAAATGGGAAAATTCCTGGAAATATACAATCTTCCAAAGCTGAATCAGGAAGAAATAAAAAATCTATATAAGACAATTACTAGACAATGAAATTCAATCAGTAATCAAAAAACTTTTAACAAACAGAAGTCCAGAACCAGATGGCTTCACAGATGAATTTACCAAACATTTAAAGAAGAGTTAATACTAATTCTCTTCAAACGATTCCAAGAAAGAGAAGAGGAAGAAAAGCCCCAAATTCATACAAGGCCAGCCTTATCCTGATACCAAAATTCGACAAAGTCACTACAAAAAACGAAAACTCCAGGTCAATATCCCTAATGAACACAAATGTAAAACCCTCAACAAAATATTAATAAACCAAATTCAATAATATAGTAAAAGAATCATTCACCACAATCAAGTTGAGATTTATTGCAGGAATGCAAGGATGATTCCATCTCTATAAATCAATCAGCATGATACATCACATTAACAAAATGAAGGACAAAAAACATGATCATCGCAACAGATACAGAAAAGCATTTGACAAAATTCAACATCAATTCATGATAAAAACTCTCAATAAAGTGGGTTTCGAAGGAACATACCTCAGCATAATAAAGGTCTTATGTGAAAAACCTACAGCTAACAACATACTCAATGGGGAGCTTTTTCTTTAAGATTACGAACAAGACAAGGATATCCATCCTCACCACTTTTACTGGAAGTCCTAACTAAAGCAGTAAGACAAGAAAAAGAAATAAAAGGCACCCAAATAGGTAAGGAAGAAGTAAAACTGTCACTATTTTCAGATGATGTCATATTATATATAGAAAGCCCTAAGGACTCCACCAAAAAACTACTAGAACTAATGAATGAATTCAGACACGTTGCAAGAAACAAAATTAATATATAGAAATCTGTTGTGTTTCTATACACTAACAACAAAGCAGCAGTACCAGAAATTAAGAAAATAATCCCACTTATAATTGCACATACACACAAAACTTCTTGGGAATAAGCTTAACCAAAGAGGTGAAAGATCTGTATTCTGAAAACTATAAACACTGATGAAAGAAACTGAAGACAGTACAAATAGAAAGATATTCCATAATTGTGGAATGTAAGTATCAATATTGTTAAAATGTCCATACTACCCAAAGCAATCTACAGATTCAATGCAATCCCTATCAAAATACCAACAGCATTTTTCACAGAAACAGAATAATCCTGAAATTTGTATGGAATCACAAAAGGTCTCAAATAGCCAAATTAATCTTTAGAAAGAGCAAAGCTAAAGGTATCAAAATCCCAGATTTCAAGATACACTACAAAGGTATAGTAATTAAAACAGCATAGTACTGGTACATAAAGAGACACATAGATCAAGAGAACAAGATAGCCTAGAATTAAACCCATAAACCCACACTTACATGATCAATTAATCTAAGACAAAGGGGGAAGAATATAGAATAAGGCAAAGACAGTCTCTTCAATAAATGGTGCTGGGCTACATGCAAAAGAATAAAACTGGACCACTTTCTGTCACCATACTCCAAAAGAAACCTAAAATGGATTAAAGTCTTAAATATGAGACCAGAAACCATAAAACTAACAGAAAACAGGCAGTAATCTCTTGGACATCAACCTTAACAACAAATTTATGGATAGGTCTTCTCAGGCAAAGGAAATAAAAGCAAAAATAAACCACTGGAACTATACTAAAATAAAAAACTTTTGCACACCAAAGAAAACCATAAACAAAGTGAATAGGCAATCTACTGAATGGGAAAAAATATCTGCAAATGACAAATTTTAAAAATCTTTAAAAATAATAATTATTATTATGACATGATCAGTACTGTAAGAACATCGTACATAAAAGTTTCATGAGAAGACAAATTAAAGATTAGAAAAGGACATGACATTTAGCTGGGAGTATGAGTTTGCTAGTTATATTTCAAGACAAAGGGCATTCTAAAACCACAGAACTAAGATGCACAAAATCAAAAAGACAAGTAATTGATTTATCCAGAGATCAGCATCCCTATTCCTATCTCTGAAGATAAAACAAAGAAATAGGTCTCAGGCAAAAACAATCACTATAAATAAAAATATTCATGAATTTGTGAGTTCAGCATGAAGCTATTTCCGATAAAGTTTCTTTTAGCTGCAAATAACATAAGACCTAAATAAAAATGGTTTAAACAAGAAAGAAATTTATTAACTCACATAACAGGAAGTCTAGAAACAGGGCAATTCCAGGGTTCATTAATTTTGGATCAACATCATCATCAAAGATTCCAACTCTTTCCACTTTTTGCTCAGCCACCCTTAGCGCCAGCTGTTCCCCTCATAGAAAGAAGATGGCTGCAGCAATTTCAGGCATAATATCAACACACCACAAATGTCTAGGCAGGAAAGAATTCATTTCTTCTCTTGGGTCTCTTCTTATAAAAGCAAGGAAATCTACACAGATGTCCATACTCCAGAAAACCTCACCTCAGGTTTTATTTGGCAAAGCAGTCACACGCTCATTGCTAAACTAAACAGTGGCTTGGACCAGTAATTTTAAAACTGTTTATTTCATTGACCTCCTGTACACTCTTAAAAATTATTAAAGACCCCCAAAAAGTTTAGATTGTAGGAATATATATCTATCATAATTTGCCGTAATAGAAGTTTGCGAAATGTTTATAATATGTATCTATCAATTTGCTTAAAATGATAATAAATATTAACTAACGATCTTTTCCAAAATGTAAAAAATTTAATGAAAAAAAACAGCACTGTTTTTATTATAACTTTGTAAATCTCTCTAATATGTAGCTTCTCTTTCTTGTCTGTTGGGTATCTCACACAATATAGCTTCTGGAAAAATTCCACCATGCATTCATAACAGAATGAGGTGTTTTGTTTTGTTTTTTTAATTAGTAACATCTTAGCAAATAATGATGAAAATAGTTTATACATCAAACTCCCAGAAAAGATCTCAAAGACCCACTAGGGTCCACATTTTAAGAACCTCTGGCTTAAACCAAATGAAATTCATCCCCTAAGACTGGGAAGGGTTCAATTTCCCTGGAACAAAGCAACTCAAAACCTGAAAAAATCTGGAATTCAATTAGCAAGTGAAGAAAAGTGGTAGAAAGGGAAAACCTATTTAAAAAACAAACTATAGCAACCAACAGCAGCTAGGAAAGGTAAGAAGGGAGGGCTTAAAAGTCTTAGAAACTATAAAAACTGTCATAAAACCAATGCTATAAAACAAAATAAGGTTTAATTTGAAATAAACTATTAAGAAACCACTTGTAACAGGAGCACCTGGGTGGCTCAGTAGGTTAAGCATCCAACTCTTGATTTTGGCTGGGATCACGATCTCACACTTCCTAGGATTGAGCCCTGCTTCAGGCTTTGCTCTCAGAGCATGCAGCCTGTTTGGGATTTTCTTTTCCTCTCTCTCTGCCCTTCCTCCCTCTCTCTTTCTCTCTCTCTCTCAAAATAAATAAACTTAAAAACAAAAAAGAAATCATTTGTAACAGAAAATTTGTGCTATACAATATTTACCCAAATCTTATTACAACCACTGTGAAACATTCATGCAAGTAAACAAATGACCTGAATTCCTACTCTATAATCTCTGAGATGGTAAGTACATTCAGTTCACATAACAGAATAGAACTACAGTACAATTACTTTTATAGAAACAGAAACGTGTTAACAAGGCATAAAGAATCACTATACTGTACACCTGAAACTAATATTACACTGTATGTTAACTGACTGGAATTTAAATAAAAATGAAAAACAAAAATAATAAAAACTTTTTAAGAATGAAAACCAAGGTATAAAAGTACAATTGGCAACTTCATTTGAAAGGTAAAATAAGTTAAGTTCTGCAAAAAGTTGCAAATTGATTTAACTGACTTTATCAATTGAGAGCTTTTATTCACACCAATGGAAGAGTGTTTTACTCTTTAATAGTTGTTAATCCATTAATAGCACTAACAGTATTGCCTCAGAATTTAAATTAATTTTAACTCATTTTGTTGTGCACACTGACTCACTCACTATTCAACAATATCCTATGAATTTTACATCATTCACTGAATCACCTAACTCATGTTCACTGTTACTTAAATTCTTAACATAAACCAAGTCATAGAGTGCCTGCAGGACAAAGATATCAAGAAACAACTTATAGAGTGATATGAAATATACTTTAATTACTTGTCAAAGACTTAATTACATTAAAAAGTAACTACAATAGGCATTTCAACCAATTCAGTGTCCCACACTTAGAAAGTTGGAACTGTCTCTTATGGAGGATAGATGCTCCCAAATTCTTCATAGTCCTACTTACCTTAGCAACCAACCAAAACTTCCATAGTAAGGCTATATTAGATGTCAGAATGAAAGCATATTCTATACTGTTAGAAGTTAAAGAAAATAATAATTATTCTCACCCATTTGAAGATTTCTACAATTCTCACGGCATTTTATTAAAACTGCACAATGGAATGTGTTTTTGAAAAACACAATATATTTAGATTTCAGCCAACAAAAATGAAAGCTTAATTCCAAGAGGGAAAAAAATATTTTGAGAAGCCATATAAAACCACAATGTCAAATGTCTTAACCATGTAAAGGAATGACAGAGTACTAATAAAAGTGCAAAAAAGTGGAGAAGAGAGAAAAAGAGTGGGTAAGAGGTAAGGAAAAAAGTAACTGAATGAGAAACATGTCAAATATAAAAAGAAGGTATATTATCTTTTTAGTTGTAAGATGCCCAAAACTGATCAGAAGAACTATGATTTCTTACTCAACCACTAACTAGTGATCCTGGGGAATTTGGTTCATTTTACTAGGTCTCTGTTGCCTCATCTTCTAAATTACGGGGAATGGACAATTGGCTTTTCCCAAAGTACTTCACAGAATTTTAGTCCCTAAAAAGAAAAAAAGGGTTCCACAGTCAAATGAATTTGGGAAACATTAATTACTGTATCTCCCTTGCTCTGAGATTCACAATGTATAATAAATAATAAGCAGGGAAAGCCCTGAGTGCTCTAGAATTAAAAACAGTAATAATAATATTAATAAACAATAGTAGAAAAACCTATTTTGTTTTACAAGATGTTTCCTAAACTTATTTGGTCACAGAATGCCTACTCATAAATCGTTTTGCATACCACAGAATACTCTTTATGAAACATGGACCAAATAATCTCTGAAATCTATTACTTACATCTATGAGTCTCAGTTCATATTTTTCCTATATGTCACTAGACATGTCACCATTAGAAAGTACTCATTTTAGCACACAAACACATATAAAGGACAAAAATTCAGGCTCCAACTTGGGAAACAGGACTGGGGTAGAAGAAAAAATACCTTAAAAGAAGTCATCTTCTGAATAGAGAAAAACTTGTTTCTTCTTATAAAACTAGAAGTAGGGAAACTACGCAAAGATCCTTCCTGACATCCAGGGGAAAAAAAAGAAGTAAATGACCCTAATGTGGACAGGAACAGGTATTTCTGCCTTAGAACTGAAGATTGCCTTTTACCAGTCACTCTTGGGAAGTAAGCTGATGGCAGTAATACTTAGTATTAGGGGAATTTGAGCAGTGTGAATACTCATAATGGAGATTGTGACAGCCACCAAAAGAGGAAACAGACTCAGAGAGAAAGAATTCTAGAGCTGATATAGCCTAGTTTATCTGATACATGAATCCATCTACAACATTCCACACGAGGGATCGTCCAGTACAGTCTCTCACTGACTACCTCCAGGAACTAAGAATCACATGGATAACTCAATCTGTTGTTAAGATGAAAATAATCTCACTGTAAAATTTTCTTGTTGATCACTGATATTTTTTTTCTAATATGGATGATTTCAAGACCTCTCACAGACCTCTTCCTTCTGAACTATAGTTTGATGACAGTGGAAACAAGGCTGAAATGATCTCCAGCAACTGCAAATACAATCTTCAACACTTGCCACTGGTTAATTATCTGGGTAACACTGAGTAAACCAACAGCCCTGGCTTTGGTTTCCTAAAGTGAAAAATAAAGCAATCTCTAAGATCCATAAACACTCTAACATCCAACAATTCCAAGATTCATTATGGCCTGGTTTGTCCACTACAAATCTCTTTAAGAGTTCTAGTATGTCTAAACCCTTCAGTGTGGTGCTCAGAATTAAACAGAAATGGTCTATTTAGTAAAGAAGAATGCAATTATTATCTTCTTTTTTCTAAATACTGTATTTACATTAATAAAAACTTTGATCAAATTAGATTTTCTGAAGCCAAATTACATTCAAACAACCATACCTGGTGTCCAGGCACAACGGATCCTAACAACTCTCAATCACAACTGCGCTAATGTTGCTCTCCCTTATCCCATACTTTCCAAACTGATTTTCTGGCACTGTGTTTAAGATTTGAGATTTTTATTAATTGGCCATCTTGATATGTTTAACCCACCATCTCAGTCTTTTGGATTTCAATTGATACTCCAGACAACTAGCTATTCTTGCCAATTCAGGAAATGGTTGATCCAATAGCATACTACTATTAGCGTCAACAAAGACACTGATTAGAATGCGAATTAAAATGGATGATCAACAGAAAACAGTAAAGCTTATCTAGAAAAAGAAGAGCAAATTAAACTCAAAGCAAGCAGAAAAAAAGGAAATAAAGATCAAAGAGGAAATAAAGAGAGAGAGAAAAATCAGTGAAATAAATGCTAGTTCTTTGAGAACAATAAAATTGATAAATCTCTAGGCAAGACTTAAGTAACAAAATGAATACACAATTGTATCAGTAATGAATAAAGTAACATAGCTACATCTAGTAAAAGAATAATATGGAATATTATGGGCAACTATGTAAATCAACAATTTAGATTAAATGTACGAATTACTTGAAAGGTATCAGCTATCAAAGTTTACTCAGTAAGGAATGGATAATCTAAATACCTCTATTTAAACCTTCCTAGAGAGAAAATTTTAGTCCTAGATGCCTTCATTGCTGAATTCTATCAAACATTTAAGGAATAATAACACCAATTCAATACAACTCTTCCAGAAAATTGAAGAGAAAAGAATTTTTCCCAGTTCATCCTACGAGGCCAACACAGACTTCCTAGTCTCCAGAACTGTGATAAATAAATATCTATTGCTTATAAACCACTCAGTTTATAGTATTTTGGTAGAAATAGTTTTTATCCCAGAAATACAGAGTTTACATTTAAAAATCAATCGATGTAATTCACAATATTAACAAACTAAAAATAGAAAACCGATATGATCATATCAACAGATGTGGGGAAAGCACTCAAAAAAATCCAACACTACTTACTCCTGATAAAAACTCTTAGGAAATTAGGATAGAAAGGATGTCCATTCCCACCACTTCTATATCCAACATTCTGTTAGAGATTCTGTCCAGTATAATCAAGCAAGAAAAAGAAATAAAAGATATCAAGATTAGAAAGACAAAAGTAAAACTGTATTAGAAGATGACATGATGGCATGTGCAGAAAATCTGATAGAATCTACATAAAAGCTCCTAGAACTAACAAGTAAGGTTAGCAAAGTTGCAGAATACAAGATCGACATACAAAAATCAACTGTACTTATATAAACTAATCATGAATAATCGGAAATTGAAGTAGAAAGACAAATACCATTACAACAGCATCGAAAAATGTTCAATACTTAAGAATATATCTGACTATATGATATGAATGTGTCCCCGTGTACCATGGCATCCAGCACAAGAATTACATGGCTACTAGAAGGGAAACAAAAACTGAATTGTACAAAGGAGAAAAATGGTCTTTGGAAAAAAAAAATCTTCCAACGATCAGACATGTAAAATCAGAGGCAAAGGATTCAGTTCTCATCAACAACACCTTCCTAAGATGAATATGCTTGGTAATGAAACAGATATAATTATAAATCCGGCAGACATTTTTAAGCGGGCCTATGTGAAATAGAATTGATTAAAATTCCAGGTTTTGTAGATCCCAAACTGTAGCAGTGAGTGCGACTGTCTGTGATATTGCTTGTTTTATGTATTCTAGCTAGCAGTAACACAAATAAATACTGATAAACTATGTTAGGGGGGGAAAAAAAAGCTAATCTGACTAAAGATGTTTAATACGCATACACTAAAAACTACAAAAACACTACTGAAAGAAACCAAAGAATACCTAAAGAGATATATCTTATTTATAGGCTTGAAAATTAAAGACATTTGATATCATACAGTTAAGATGTCAACTGTCACAAATTTATCTGAAGATTCAACACAATCCCAATCAAATTCTCAGTAAGCTTTTCATAGAAATGGATACTTTACTCTAAAATTAATATGGAAATGCAAAAGACTTACAATAGCCAAAACAAGCAAAAGAACAAAGCTAGAGAATACTAGTTGTCATAGATTTGAAATTTATGAAAACCTACAGTAATCAAGAAATAGACCTACACATCAATAGACAACTGATTTTTTTTTTTAAATATGCAAAGACAATGCAATGAAGAAAAGGATGGCATTAGGGGAGCCTGGGTGGTTGGTTAAGCAGCTGACTTTGGCTCAGGTCAGGATCTCACAGTTCAGGAGTTCGAGCCCTGCAACAGGCTCTGCACTGACAGCTCAGAGCCTGGAAGCCTGCTTCAAAATCTGTGTATTTCCTCTCTCTCTGCCCCTCCCCCACTCATGCTCTCTCTCCATCTATCAAAACTGAATAAATGTTTAAAGAAGAAGAAGAAGAAGAAATGGACAGTGTTGAAATGACAGATACCTGTACTCAAAAAATGAATTCTGTTCCATACATCGCATCACATACAAAAAATTAATGCAAAATGTACTGAAGACCTAAATGCAAAACCTAGATCTATAATGCTTTAGATGAAAACATAGAAGAAACCCTTTGTGACCTTGTGTCTTAGTTCAGACTATTATAACAAATTACCATAGTACCTTAACCAACAGAAATGTATTTCTCAAGTTCTGGAGGCTGGGAAATCCAAGATCAGTTACTAGTGGGTTCAGGTTCCGGTGAGACATTCTTTCCGGCTTGCAGTCAGCTGCCCTCTTATTATCTTCACACAGCAGAATACAGAGAGAGGAAGCAAGCTCTCTTAAGTCTTCTCTTATAAGGGCACTATAATTCTATTCATGAGAGCTATACTCTCAGGAACTAATACCTCCCAAAGGCCTCACCCCCAAAGGCCATCACATTACGGATTAGGTTTCAACATATGACTGTGGGGGAATATACTCATTCAATAGCACCATGAATTATATAAAGAATTCTTACATCTGACCAAAAGCATAATCATAAAAAAACAAACTGATAAGTGAAACTGTATTGAAGTTTTAAAACTTCCACTTTTGAGAAGACACCTTTAAGAGCATAAGAAAACAAAAAATCTAATTTTTTAAATGAGTCATATTTGAACAGATATTTCACCAAAGAAGATATAAAATGAAAGGAAATGCTCAATTATCATTAGTCATTGGAGAAATACAAATTAAAACCACAATAAGATATCAGTATATAACATTAAATAAACTGACATTACCAAGTACTGGTTAGGACATGGGAAAAATGGAATATTCAGACACTGTAAGTGGGAATGTAAAATGGATCACTTTGGATCTCAAAATAATTTGAAAGAAGCCTAATAAATAAAAGTTGACATTGTATAAACAAACATATTTACACAAAACATTAGGAAATGCAAACTGATCAACAATGAAAGAAAGATCTAGTTAACGGAGAAAGGGTAAAATTAGATGGGGTGGGAAAGAGGGATTATGAAAAAGTGTGAGGAAGCTTTTGGGAGTAATGGATATGTTCACTACCTTGATTATAGTGATTGTTTCATCAGTGTATAGAAATGCCATAACATCAGATTGTATATTTTAAATATGTACGGTTTCTTAAGTATGAGTCATACTTCAATAAAGCTGTTAAAAATATATATCAGGAAAAAGAAAGAAAAACTGCTTTTCTTATTATTTTACATGCTTGTAAGACTACAAGTATTCAAGGATTATCTTTTTAAAAATGCGGAGTAGGGGCGCCTGGGTGGCTCAGTCGGTTAAACATCTGACTTAGGCTCAGGTCATGATCTCACGGTCCCTGGGTTCGAGCCCCACATCGGGCTCTGTGCTGACAGCTCAAAGCCTGGAACCTGTTTCAGATTCTGTGTCTCCCTCTCTCTCTACCCCTCCCCAGCCCGTGCTCTGTCTCAAAATTAAATAAACATTAAAAAAAATTTTTTTTAATGCAGAATAGACTTCATTTCATTTTAGAGAAAAATTTTTTATAAAAACAAAACACTTAGGTTGCCTGGGTGGTTTCGTTGGTTGAGCGTTCAACTTTTGATTTTGGCTCAGGTCATCATCTCATGGTTCATGAACTCAAACCCCACATCAGGCTCCATGCTGACAGTGCAGAGCCTGCTTGGAATTCTCTCTCCCTCTTTCTTTCTACTGCTCTCCCACATGTTCTCACTTTCTTTCAAAATAAATAATAAACTTTAAAAACTGCTTAATTTTACAACACAGAAAATTAAATATTATCTTTATGAAACAGTTTATAATTTTTAATTGCATGATAAATAATACAGTCATAAAAACATTTAAGAAAATTCATAACCAGGGGTGCTTGGTTGGCTTAGTCAGTTAATCTCATGGTTCATGAGATCTAGCACTATGTCGGACTCTGTGCTTACAGCATGAAGCCTGTTTGGGATTCTCTTTCTCCCTCTCTTTGCCCCTCGCCCATTCAAATGTGTGTGTGTGGGGGGGGTGTCTGTCTGTGTGTGTGTGCATGTGAGCATGCACACTTTCTCTCTCTCAAAATAAAAATAAACTTTAAAAAATTTCACTACCAGATTCCATTCTCCTGTTCTTCTGAATACTTGGGCTAAAAGTAGAAGCCAGTTATGCTAGGAAAAATTACTCTGTAATAAAATCTCAACTAAAAAACTTCGTAACTATGAATAAATCATTCCAGAAATGTATATTTACTCTTAAGATTTTTCTTCTATTTTTTATGGTAGTAAAATTATATAATACAAAAGGTGCCATTTTAACCATTTTTAAATGCACAACTTAGTGGTATCAGGTACACTTACGATGTTACACAATCACCACCATTTCCAAAAATTTCATTACCTAAAAGGCATATACTATAGCAGATAATAACCAGCTCTTTATTAAATGAAACAGCAGGAAATTAAAGATACTACTTTAGAAACAGTCTTATGAATCATAGAGAATATGAAAGTCCATAAGAACAGAAGACAAAAATTACTGGCTAGTGACTAAATCCATCTGATAATTCAGAAAATTTATATTTGTGATATATGTCCAATTATGCTGCATTTTTTTATTAATATAAAAACAGTGTAATACTGACTGTATTGGTTTCAGTCTGCTTAGCTTTTCTAATTAATTTGACCTAATTGTTTATTCTAATTTCTCACTAGGGGTTCTTTTTTTTTTTTTTTAAAGTTTATTTATTTTTGATAGAACATGAGTGAGGGAGGGGAAGAGAGAAGGAGACACAGAATCCTAAGCAGGCCCCAGGCTCTGAGCTGCCAGCACAGAGCCCAATGAGGGACCTGAACTAACGAACCATGAAATCGTGTCCTGAGTGGAAGCCAGACGCCCAACCAACTGAGCCACCCAGCCGCCCCTCTCACTAGAAGTTCTTAAGGACCTAAATAAGAAATGCTAATTGGAAATACCACTGCCATTCTCTTTGTGTTATTACTTTAGCACTAACACCAATACCTCCATAGAGAACAAGAGATTATGAGAAAAATTGGTATATAGATTGAAGATATCCACAAGCAAAATCAGAACCATAAGATCTCTTCTTACTAAGAAAATAAAAGCTAAAATCCTTCTAAAATATTTTTTACAAATGCCCAGAATTTAAGTTTACAACAATCAGCTTTTGCTTCTACTGGGATATTACAAATAAACATTGTATAGATTTTTGGGAGAGTTGAGGTAAAGAAGAAAAAGAAAACTAAAATCAGGAAGCATAACCCTCACTCCTCTAGGTCTGTACAACCTATAAGTGAAGAGAATGAGGTCCTCCTGTATCCCACAGCCCTATTCAAATAGTGTTTTGTAGACACATTAAAAGGTTAGAATCTCCCAAATCCAAACACCACCATGGACAGCTCTAAATTGAAAAACAATTCCACTATTAAATAAATTACTACTTCATTCTATCCAAAAGTAAACAAAAAAATCTACTCAAGTTTTTACCTTGTTGCTTATTTTTTTACTATTATCAAAACAAGAAAAATACCATTCTAGCAATTGTTTAGACTCCCCAAATTTAGAACTTAAATCTGAATGCAAGGAAGGTTCAAAAAAATTTTTTGCAAGTGACACAGACTGAGAAATTAGCAAGCAAAATCATGCCAAAAATTACTTTATTGTAAACCTTATTTTCCATTTAAGTAAATTCCATTTCAGAATGCTCTGTGTCTTAAATCAGAGAACTCTAGATGCTAGCGAGGATGTGGAGAAACGGGCACCCTCCTATGCTGTTGGTGGGAATGTAAACTGGTACAGCCCCTCTGGAAAACAGTGTGGAGGTTCCTCAGGAAACTAACAATAGAACTCCCCTATGACCCAGCAATAGCACTGCTAGGAATTTACCCAAGGGATACAGAAATGCTGATGCATAGGAGCACATGTACCCCAATGTTCATAGCAGCACTCTCCACAATAGCTAAAACATGGAAAGAGCCTAAGTGTCCATCAACGGACAAATGGATCAAGATGTGGTTTATCTATAGCATGGAATACTACATGGCAATGAGAAACAATGAAATCTGGCCATGTGTAGCAACATGGATGGAACCTGAGGGTGTTATGCTGAGTGCAATAAGTCAGGCAGAGAAGGACAGATACCATATGTTTGCACGTATAGGTGGATTAGGAGGAACTTAACGGAGGACCATGGGGGAGAAGAAGGGGAAAAATAGTTGGGGAGAGGGAGGGAGGCAAACTGTGAGAGACTCTTGAATGCCGAGAACAAACTGAGGGCTGATGGGGGGTGGGGAACGGGAAGGGGGTGATGGGCATGGAGGAGGGCACTTATTGGGATGAGCATTGGGTGTTATAGGGAAACCAACTTGACAATAAACTATTAAAATTACTTAAATTAATTTATTAATTTTAAAAATTGCGGAACATGAGAAGAAAAAGAAAAAAAAAAGAACATATTTGGGACTGCACTGCAATTGTGGAACAATAGAAACTCTTAAATATATTTAATCACACTACATTTGCAATGCCTGATTCAAACTGTAGACATTTCAAACTCAAACAAGATTTATGTGTCTCAGGTGTATATGCAAAATTAATTGCATATGATAACACACCAATATAAATTCAATTTCCCTTTCTAATCTCACTGATTGCACCTCCTGTAACAAGCACATAACTGATCAATTTCTCATCAAGAACCACAAACTGGCACTCCACCTCATATTCAATAAACTATGTTTCACCTCTTAACCTTTAATGAAGAAAATGAAAATTTAATCAGTATAGGTAGGTTCCCTGCTTCCCACACTCTAATCCCAAAGAGCTGTACATGTGGTTACTATGCTTAAGAGTATCATTCAATCCTAAAACGTCATCACATTTCACCTTTTCAGCTAGAGTAGATATTTTCTTAGTATACTAAGAATCTAAGCTTTAAAGAAAAGGTATTTTATCATATATATATATATACACACACACACACACATATGCATACGTATTTTTTAAGTGTGTGTGTGTGCATGTATGTGTAACATCACATGTATTTCTTTCTGCTAAAAAAGAAAGTCTAAAACAATGAATAACTCAACAGCATTGACACTTTGTCATATTAAAACAAATGAGGAAACCACCTAAAGAGGCTCCCACTGGACTAAATTGAAACTCTGATCAATAATAAGGATAAAAACTATACTGGAACAAAACACAGCAAGCATGTTTAAATATATTAATTCATTAACACACTTAAAAATTTTTCACTGGTCTTCTCTGGAAAATGTTAGAAAACCATTATTATTTTGAAAAGTAGAAAATAAAGGATAAGAATTCAGCAATTAACCTACCTTTCATATATCTATAGCTAAAGATAACCACTTTACAAAGGGAAGTTTCCCTTTACAGAATTCTGGCTAATAAACACAGGAAAGCTGGAATATCACCATTTTGTGAACCTTAATGAGCTCATGAATGTAGGGTTAGGCACTGATCATCAATAGCTAGTAACATTACAAAGACAGAAATGATCTGATATTATATATCCCCCCTAATAGAAGTATACACCAGCACCTATATAGTATTCTTGGGGAAAAATATATATGCATAACATTTAATCTGAATTAGATCAAGCTTCTAGATTTAACTATAAATTTACAGAGATACCAAGAACAGAAACCATGTTAAGATGCACCACAGTAATGTAATCAGTAAAATCCAGACTCTGGGAGACAAAGAAAACCAAACTAACCAGTTTGTTCCACCAATAACAATAATAAAAACTGTTTTAAAGGAGAACAGAAAACATAAGATAAATAAAAGAGTTAGAGAGGAAACCTATAGATCAACTCTAACCCAAAAGAACTTTCTTCAATGAGACAAATACTCTGTGCTGTCCAATAAGTTTGCCCCTAACCTCATGTGGCTACTGAGGACTTGATATGGTGGTAGTGTGATTAAGGATCAGAATATTTCATTTTAATTTCAATTAATTTAAATTTAAATAGCCACATATATCTACAATAGTGGATGGTGCTGCTATAAATCAATGGAGAATTAAGGAACTTAATAATCAATTTGCAATGCATCATATGATGGATCTTATGTGAGTTCCTATTCAAACAAGTGAGTGTTTTTTTTAATGTTTACTTATTTTGAGAGAAAGCATGTGGGCGCGCACACACATGGGTGGTGGGGGGAGGAAGAGGCGGAGGAAAGAGAGATTCCGAAACAGGTTCCATGCTGTCAGCGTGAGCCCCAGGAGGCCCAATCCCATGAACCATGAGATCATGACCAAGCTGAAATCAAGAATCTAATGCTTAACCAACTGAGCCACCCAGGTGCCCCAAAAATGAATTTAAAAAAAAATTTTTTTTAATGTTTTATTTCTAGGAGAGAGAAAGAGAGAGACAGTGTGAGCAGGGGAGGGTCAGAGAGAGAAAGTCACAGACTGAAACAGCCACCAGGCTCTGAGCTGGCAGTCAGCACAGAGCCCAATGCGGGGCTCAAACCCACGAACCGCGAGATCATGACCTAAGTGAAATTCGGACGCTTAACCGACTAAGCCACCCAGGCGCCCCAAAAATGAATTTTTAAAAAAAAAAAGTATAAAATAATGACAGAAATGTAAATTCTGTCAGATATTTTATAACACTAAGAAATTACTATTAATATTTTCATGTGTAATAATTGTATTTTGGTAATGGGGCAAAGATTATCCTTTAAAAATACTTACAGATAAAATGATATAATTTTTGGAATTAGCTTCAAACGAATTAGAAGGGAAAAAAAGAAGATTAGGCATTGTATTGATAATGACAAAAGCTGGGTGATGGGTAAATGGGATTCTGTATACATTTTCTACATCCATGTGTCTTGAAATATTCTTGTAATAGAAATTTTGGAGGGAAGGGGAGATACTCAACTTGTATGCTAGGAAGAAGTTTGCTTTTTTTCCTTGTTTGTCTCCTCCAAGAAAGATACTAGAAATATAAAAGAAATTCTTAGAAGGGATGGTTTGGAATACTTTGCAGGCATCTCTGGTTACAAGCAGATAACCTCCATTTTATACACTTAAGCCTAGGGACACGTGGGTGGCTCAGTCGGTTGAGCATCCAACTTCAGCTCAGGTCATGATCTCAGGGTTTGTGGGTTCGAGCCCCACGATGGGCTCTGTGCTGACAGCTAGCTCAGAGCCTAGAGCCTGCTTCGGATTCTGTGTCTCCCTCTCTCTCTGCCCTCCCCTGCTCATGCTGCCTCTCTCTCTCTCTCTCTCTCTCTCTCTCTCTCTCTCAGATATAAATAAAACGTTAAGAAAATAAAATTTATACACTTAAGCCTAACTATCTTTCGGCCAGTTTTTCACTTTCTGGGTGTCATGCCTGAATTTTTCTTTGACATCATTTGGCGGTTCCTTTCAAAGTGATTAGAGCAGAATGTAAAAGCAAATGCCTCATTTGGACCTATAGACATGGTTCACAATTTGAAATAAGGACATTACAATGTATTTTTTCAATTTACATTTAGGGATATATATAGCAGGACAAAGATGTACCACCATCACCACCCCCAGCCAAAAGATATCCATGTCAAATCCCTGGAACCTGTGATGTTATCTTATTCGGGAAAAGGGTTTTAACATATAATTAATGATCCTGAGATGAAATCATCCTGAATTATCTAGGTGGCCCTAAATCCAATTACCTATATCCTTAGACATAAGGAGAAGAAAGAGACAACGCTGAAGGCAAAGTGAAGAGGCAGAGATTGAAGTGAAGTGGCCACAAGCCAAGGAAGCCGGCAACCACTGGAGGTGAGAAGAGGCAAAGCTCTAGGAATGTAGCTCTGCCAACACCTTGATTTCAGACTCTGGCCTCCAGAACTATAAGAGAATAAATTTCTCTTACTTTAAGCCACTAAGTTTGTGGTAAAATGTTAAAACAACCACAGAAAACTAATACAAGGAATTATCTACTCTTTCAAATACTGACTACCTAGTCCTTCCTCATATTGGCTCAATAATTAGAAGTTATTGTGAATCTAAATAATTTTTGAGCATATTTTTCATTTTGAAGTCAGGAATTTTTGTTTCTTTTATTCAATGATGTATACCTACTGCTGGAAACTACTCACTGATCATAATTTTGATGTTTCTTTCTACCTTTCTCAGTGGCATTCTCTCATTAAACAGCTAAAGTGGCCCTGCCCAAAGGGAAAAAAAAGGGGGAGGGGGGACATAAAGAAGAATTTATCTTACTTTAAACTCTGCCATCTGAAAGCTTTAACAATGTTTCAGATGTCTAATAGCTAGTTTGGAAACTCTATCTGAAATCACCAGGTTCATGCACCTGGTGCATTGTCTTTTCCTCTATAATGGAGAGTATATACCAATAATTCTCAGAGCCTTTTTGTTTCATAATTTAATTTTTTGTAATTATCCCCTCTCTGCTTCATGACCCTCCTTCAAATTTAGCATAAAAAAAAAATAGCCACTGTGTGGTAAATGACACAGTATCTTTCTATGTTACTGATTTTTATAAGGGAAGGAAAAATTGAAACACTGGAAATACTTTATTCTATGGTGTGGAAAGAAAGGATTATAAACCTGCATCCCAAGCATTTCTTTATTTCTTCTAGCTTCTTACCTGTATACTACTCTTACTTGACACTTTTGTCACATCATCTTACGACCACTTACATTGTTATTTTATCTTCTAGCACTAAGCATCCAATTACATTTAATTCTCCTTTTGTGAAAGAGAAGATGGAATTTCATCAGCTTGAAGAGTAATGCTATTTACTATTCAGAAGCACATCTTTCCTACTAGTGAACTGGTTTAAGTTTAGTGGCACCTTTAAAGAACACACAAGCATGGAGCCTGTTTCAGTTTCCCTCTCTAAGCTGTAGAAATAAATAAAACATTAAAAAAAATTTTTTAAGTTTAGTGGCACCTTTAAAGAACACACAACATTATTTTTTAAGGTAATAATACTACCTAGAAGCTTCCACAAGATAAATGAATATGCAATTCTTCTCCACTGTAAACATGAAATAACACCCTTCAGAAATAACTTCATTATACATCTGAAACCAATCTAGTGGGTCAACTAAACTTCAATTTTTTTAATAAGAAAGAAAGAAAGAAAGAAAGAAAGAAAGAAAGAGAGAGAGAGAGAGAGAAAGACAGAGAGAGAAAGACAGAGAGAGAGAAAGAGAGAGAGAGAGAGAGAAAGATGGATGGATGGATGGAAGGAGGGAGGGATGGAAGGAAGGAAGGAAAGAACAAAAGAACAAACTCCATTACATGGCTTGAATATCAATCAGATCTTTTCATCATTTCTTAGAGAAGATAATGGAGGATTAAAAATTTTATAATTCTATTTTTTTAATGTTTATTTATTCTTGAGACGGAGAAGACAGAGCGCAAGGTGGGGTGGGGTGGCAGAGAGAGGGAGACACAGAATCTGAAATAGGCTCCAAGCTTTGAGCTGTCAGCACAGAGCCCAACATGGGCCTCAAACCCACAAACTGCTAAATCATGACCTGAGCCAAATTTGGACCTTAATGGACTGAGCCGCCTAGGCACTCCAAAAATATATCATTCTTAAAGAGATGACAATTATCTTGTTGGCTTGGCTCTCGCCTTAAGTTTCACTCTTAGCCATCTCTATTTCTCAAAGGCTCTCAAAATAAGGTTGCAATGACTACAAACGAATCTAGTGTCTCATTTTTAGGGTTAAACTCTATTAGTCCCTGGTATACTAATCCCCAAGTCTTAACCCACTACAAGCAGAATGATTTTTGAAAATTGATAATAAATGATTCAACAACACTAACAGACAAGTGGAACTTAGAAAGGACACTCTCCTGCTATTACTTACCTGAAAATGTAGCATATTAGATATAGCTCTCCCTATATTATAAATACCAAATGATTTTATTTCTAGTTCAGAAGAGTCATGTAAATAATTTTAAGGAGATAATGATACAGGATAATAAAATGGAAAACTGGGATGGAGGGGAGATACAAGATTACAAGTATCATGAGAAAAGTAATATATTATGAATGCATAGATTTGATAGTAATTGTATACATGCAAAAACTACTTCATGAATTTTAGAATACAATTCAATCCTCCATCCTCTAGGACTAAAAAGCAAGCTCACATCTGTTAAAACAACAAAGACCTGAAGACAGAGGTGAGGGAGAAGAAGATGCCTAAAGTGGACTCTGTCCATTCAAGCATATAATCGGAATGAATAATTTACAAGCATACTTTCATCTTCAATGCCACTAAGAGCTGAATTCTAAGGAGCTCAGGGAGACTGTAACACATCTGCTAACCAAGCTGAATAAGCAGAGGGAGCCTAAGCAAAAATGATCCAACAAAACCTGTTTATAAGATGGGGAGGCAGGGGGAGACTAAAGAAACGGCAGAGTAGCAGAGACTAGTTTAATAATGGTCAGAGACTCGTGTCCTTCACTGTATCTATTCATTCCACCTCAGAAAATCAAATAACCATATTAAGCCAACTGAATCAGAAGCTATATTAGGCTAACATCAGCTATATATTCTCCCATCAAAAGGAATACTTTATAAGACAACAGCAGGCAAAATGTGAAAGGAAAATCTTTGTTTACAAAGGTTTGTTTTCAGTAGGTCTTCTGATTTTAATTCAAATAGTCTAAAAAATATATCCCACAGAGAACAAACTGAGGGTTGATGAGGGGACAGGGGAGAGGGGGAAATGGGTGATAGGCAGTGAGGAGGGCACTTGCTGGGATGAGCACTGGATGTTATATGTAAGCAATGAATCATGGGAATCTACCCCCAAAGCAAAAGAGCACACTGTATACACTGCATGTTAACTAACCTGACAATAAATTATATTTAATAAATAATATATTCTACCTGGTAGATATATATTTAAAAAATTCTCCAACAATTTATATATTTTTCAAATTTATGTCTATTTCATGTATCTTTGAAAGGAAGCATAGCCAGCATGTAAAAACACAAAAAGTAGTTTAATGTCTTACAAATAATATACAGTAACTTAATAGCTTATAAAATATGATTTTTCAGCAATCAGATGAAACTCTACATTTGGCATCAAGACAACAAAATGCAAAATGTTGAAACTAAGATCTTGAATCACCTGCTTCTCTACTGGTTTTAAAGAAATGCTACATTATCACCTCAGACTATACCTTAAAATACTACTCCATTAAAGACTGACCCCAGGATTCTAAGTGTGTATCTGTTCTCTATACTAAGAAAAATCCACAATTCTAGAATTTTAATATTCTCATTCTACTGTAAGGCTATGCTGCTCTCTAAGTCTTCCTGCAGAAAAAAAAATTAAATAGTAAAATGCTTTAATTATTTATGCCATTTAAAAACCAATAAGGGGCACCTAGGTGGCTCAGTTAGTTGAGCATCTGACTTCAGCTCAGGTCATGATCTCACATTTGATCTTGGTCAAAAGGCCAAGAGCAATCAGGTCATGATCTCAGTTCCTTGAGTTTGAGCCCCACACTGGGCTCTCTGCTGTCAGCGCAGGGCCCGCCTTGGATCCTCTGTTCCCCTCTCTCTCTGCCCCTCCCCTGCTTGTGCTCTCTCACTTTCTCTCTCAAAAATAAACATTAAAAAAATAAAAATAAAAACCAATAAAATGTAAAAACTTTAACACAGAATTCGGTCACTTTTTCAGTCATATATTTCCAAATGTAAATAGTTATCAAAATAATAGAGATTACACAGAAGAGTAAATAATAATATATCAAAAGAGATTAAAGTTGATAAGGAATGCCTAAAAATAAGTCCTTAAGCTTTCTTATGTATATTATTTCAGAATATGAGTATTTCCTAATTACAATTATAAGACATCTATTTTAAAACTTTCTTTAAGTTTATTTATTCTGAGAGAGAGAGTGAGAGCGAGCAGGGGAAGGGCAGAGAGACAGGGAGAGAGACAGGCTCCACACTGTTAGCACAGAGCTCAAGGCAGGGCTCAAATTCATGAACTGCAACATCATGACCTGAACTGAGACCAAGAGTCGGATGCTTAACCAAATGAGCCATCCAAATGCCGCAATAAGAAATCTATTTTAAATAAAAAGAGATACTTTATTTTCCATAAATCAATGTATATGTGATCCATGAAATTCACTCTCAAAGGATGAAAGAAGCAAAATACCATTATCTGAATATCTATTTATTTGAGTAAAACAAGCAACTTTAAGTGAACATGTCCTGACTTCTTAATTCATTGAAATTATTTTGTTTGGTTGGTTTACTTTTAAATGAGGAAAAAGCTCACTTTATTAATGAAGAGTAAAGGCACTATCTTGAAATGTCTTACAAAAGTGGAAGGAAATAATTCACTAGTATAAAAAACTGTCTGCGGTCAACTTCTTATTAACAAACACTTTCATATTCTAAGCATTTTATCAAATAAACCACTTCACTCTCACAAAATCCATTTCAAATCACCGTTCTTTGACTATAATTATAAATCCGTTCTACCTTAAACAAAAGTAGTATGAAATGTGAGGAAGTTGCTTATTTTACTATAACTCATCTAATATAACAAATCAGCAAAAATGTTTAATTTTAATAATGATGTTACATTATAACCACTTAACAAATGTAATCAGTACTGCTATTACTTAGATTCAATTCAATATAATAAACATTTCAAAAAAGATCAATGTCCTCTGAATGCTTTAAACAACAATACTCCCATATTCTAATAGAGTAACTAAAATATCAATGAACTTAAGAAGCGTATAAACCCAATTACTGTTTAAAAGAAATTCACATTAACCATATTGATCAAAAATTATTTAAAATTTACAGCGGGGGGAGGGGGGCGCCTGGGTGGCTTAGTTGGTTAAGTGCCTGACTTTCGCTAAGGTCATGATCTCGCGGTTCGTGGGTTCGAGCCCTGCGTAGGGCTCTGTGCTACTGCCAGCTCAGAGCCTGGAGCCTGTTTCAGAGTCTGTAACTCCCTCTCTCTCTCTCTGACCCTCCCTGCTCACGCTGTCTCTCTCTCTTTCCTAGAAATAAATAAAACATTTAAAAAATAAATAAATAAATAAATAAATAAATAAATAAATAAATAAAATTTACGGCAGGGGTTCTCGGCTTTGATTATTATTACCATCAAGGGGGAGAGTGTAAAATCACCAATGCATGGGCTTCACTCACAGATCCTATTTTAATTGGTCTGAGATGGGAACGAAGTATCAGTACTTGTAAAACAAGACAAATAGTATTAAACTGAATTAAAACAGCCACAACTTATGGTATGCTATGGTATACTTCAGTTTTAAGATAGAAAAAAAAAACTTGCTCAGTGACACCAAAAGTTTTAAGTTTATTAAAAACTTATGGTATAGGAAAAAAAAAGAAAGTGAAAAGAAAAAGACAATATTCAAAAAAGATAATCAAGTCCTAGCAAAAATGATAAAATTTGGGGGCTCAGTCAGTTGAAAATCCAACTCTAGATTTCATCTCAGGTCATGATCCCAGAGTTGTGGGATCGAGCTCCGTATCAGGCTCTAAACTGAGCTTGAAGCCTGCTTAAGATTCTCTCTCTCCCTCTTCCTCTCCCTCTGCCCCCTCCCCTTCTTGCATGCTCTCTCTAAAAATAAAAAAAAATTTTTTAAATTTAAAAAATTAAAAAAACATAGGCAGCACCTGGGTGGCTCATCCAAACTCTTGGTTTTGGCTGAGGTCATAATCTCACAGTTTGTGAGATTGAGTCCTATATTCGGTTCTGTGCTGACAGCGTGCAATTCTCTCTCTGCCATGTGCATGCATTCTCTCAAAATAAATAATCATTAATACAGTACCAGAATCAAATGAGTCAAAATGATAGTCACTTTAACGTTTTCTAACCTCAATACCACATAGAACACACTTCTTTAAACCACCACTTTTCAATATCTTCAATTCTCAAGTATCTCAAAACAGAAAAATTCATTTTAAGAAAATAAAAATTACATGGCTATAATTTGAGAACAGAAAGAACAAACCAGTATGGAATATTCCCCGTGAAAGTAGCACAGACATCTGTATGACCAGCCCACAATACTCCCTTTATAACAGGGTCCAAAGAACTTAATGCCTCTGGGCAATGATATAAAAAAAGTTCTTAGCTATAAGTATTTGTCATTTTAGCATACTTCCACAGAATTCAGTTTTTCTCTAATAACAGCTAAAAGTGTATGAAAATTACTAGCAACATGAGCCACCATGAAGGAATAAATAAAGATCACCAGAACTTCCAATACCTGTCAGAATACATTTGTTACAAACTAGATGGTAAAACTTAAAACGAAAATGAAAATGAACTAAAGTAGCCTGACCTTGAGAATAAAATTAAAAGAACCAAGAGTGAAGTTAAACAGGATGATTTAATTAACTGATTCTTTAATCAGTTAAACTTCCATGTAATTTCATTTTTATTACACTCAAAGTATTTTGAGAGGTACTCTTTATGTCACATAAAATAGGAAATAATAACCCAATAAAGAACTAAACATTTTGATCAATCTTAAGTGTCTTCCATTGAACATTAGAAAGTTAAAGTATATTATAATCCAAAATTCAGTAACATCCTATAAAACTAATAATACCTAAGTGCCAATACCCTGGTAAAGATTTCAAGATATTTAAGGATACACATTTTGAAATCAGAACGGTTAGAGATGAAAGATGTAAATTTCTATGTCACTGAAGAAATGAGATTTTTAATTATAGATCTATAGTTTTATTAAACAACTTTAGTATCTGTTACATGTTGTAAAAATAAGTCTCCAAAAGCTTGTCACTAGAATGACTTCATAGAATTTCAGTTTGGTACCTCATAAAATATATTAATCTGTACACACTCTCTAGGTTATTCTTGACATATACTTTTTCACATACATCTCTCCTGAAAAATGTGGTGTAAAATTTTAAAAGATTACTCAGCGTCAGAGGGAACACTCCCTCAAGAAATAACTGTTGAATTAGTTCAGTTATTTAATGACACAAGAACTCTTACTTGTGTCATTTAAAGTTTTAAAGAACTTTAAATTACAACTCTACAAACCTATCAAAGGTTAAACCCATAAAGACTGAGCTGGTGAGCAGAAGTTGAGGTAACAAAAAAGATCAATAAAGATAATTTGAGAGAGATAACTACTGTCCTTAGGTCAGTGATTTTATGACAGCGAAACTGCACACATACATACACATACATGCTTACATCACCTACACACACATATGCGTCGTAAATATGCTTCATTGTTTTTTTTACTAATCCCAATCTAAAGACATGGCACAAATAGAAAGGAAAAACTATGCTGCTCAGACTAAGTATGGATTAACGATTCACTAAAGGCTGGATATAAAATATACTGGGGGGAACGGGGATGACACAAAAACTGAGTTTAAACCAAATACACTGCGTAACTGTGATTCAAAATGTTAAGGTGATTTAAGAAGATACTAAGAGACCATCATAAGATAAATGTGAGCTAAACGAACAAGAAAGTTTGATTGAAATATAAAGTAATCATAAATTTATTTTTAAAAAGCATAAAAGATCTATATATTAGGGCTGGATATATTAGTTTCATACTATTCACTTTGAAATATCTTTCCTTAAAAAGGGGTTTTATGTGACTAAGTTACGGGTTAAAGCATCTTACCCTCCACAGAAGGTGCCTGATCCTGAGCTGAATACAGCATATCCTTGAAAGCCTATTAGAAAAAAGAAAAGTTCATGAAATCACAAGGAATTTTTACATTAAAGCCTTTAAAGCTAAACAAGTACTTCTTTTTCAATATCCAGACATGACTACATGATTCCCTAAATTGAGAATTTAGTAAATACTTCAATTAACTTTAATAAAGTTAAAACCCATATATTATACCTTCATATCAATCCAGTATTTTTCAATCTTTAAGAAAACGGTTAATATGTACACCTCAAAAATTAAAAGTCATTTGGAAAAGAATGAAAAATCTCCTGAGAGATCATAAACTCTCTTGACTGAAAGAAAATAGTGATAGAAACTGAGAACAATTGTCCTTGAGAAACACAGGGAACATTGCTTAAGAAAATATAAAACAGTGGATACAAATTTTGTAATTGTAGTAACATAAATGTAACATAAAATTCAGCATCATTTTCAAGTGAACAATTCAGCAGTGTCAAGTACATTCACATTGCTATGTAGACAATCTCCAGAATTCTTTTTATCTTAGATACAAATACTCTTCAATGGAGGTTTGGAAAGTCCTCCATGAATTACAGCTTTTATTGTTTTTATCCAAACCAGTGAATTAACTGCCAACCATATTTAGGTAATTTGGATAGTTGCAGTTTGGTCTCCCAATAAGTGATTTGGGTACAGGAATGAAAAGTAATTCACTATACCTATCAAAACAGTAGAAGCAATCAAGTGGATAAGGCTCCAGGGCTGACGAGCCATTCATAAACAGGTGGCTTTATCCAGTCCCACAGCTTCAAAACTTCCAATGCAATCTAACCATTGATGGTCACCCCAAGTGGCCTCCAGCATTCCTCAACAATTGACATTTGGAGTCAGATAATTTTTGGGGGGCAGGGAGACAGTTCTGTGGATGGGATTTTTAGTAGTATCCTTGCCATCTAGAAACTCACTAAATTCATCTAGATACCAATAGCAATGCCTCCATCAAAAGCTTTGTGACAACTAAAAATGTCTCCAGACACTGCCAAATGTCCTGTGGGAGACAAAATCAACGAGCCCTACCCCCATGCCCAGAACCACTGCCCTAGATTCACTCAAGCATATTAAACTCCCAAAAAAGAAGAAATAAACCTCCAGGACAACCCATTCTGTATTCAAGTCTAATAAATTGTATTCTTCCCAAGTAAATTTACCATATGTTTTATACCAGTGACCAACCTGTTACTTCTATTACTAACCAAGCCTGACAATATACAGTAAAAAAGACTGCCAGTGAAGCAAGGAAAATTAACAATCTTAATCAATTCACTTTTGTTACTTTTAACCTATGTTTTATAAAAATTTTTGTAGGAAAATTATACTTAAAAATTTTTAATTTTTTAATGTTTATTTACTTTTGAGAGAGAGACAAAGAGACAGAGCATAAGCGGAGGAGGGGCAAGAGATAAAGGGAGACACAGGATCTGAAACAGGCTCCAGGCTCTGAGCTGTCAGAACAGAGCCTGAATCCGGCTTTAACTTGTGAGATTATGATCTGAGCCAAAGTCGAACACTTAGCTGACTGAACCAGCCAGGTGCCCCTATACTTAAAAATTTTAACATCGTACATGCTTAAATCTGTAATATTCGGTAAGATTTACTATATAAAATGAGTCACGACAGTTATGTAATTATGGTATAATAAAAAATATTGGCTATTTGTTTTAGGTTCCTGGCATAAAGCTCTGAAAACCTTTAGAATCTACTCTATTTTGTGTACTAATGAGGTAGCTCTTGGGGGGAGATAGGGAATGGCCCTGATAGCTTCAGGAGGGGGGCTGGTCCTCAGAAAAACCAACCACCTGATTAATGTGATTAGAGTGTCAAAAATTTCAGTACCATCCCCAGATCTCTGAGGAAGAGAGAATGGCTGGGGATTGAGTTCAATCACCAAAAGCCAAAGATTTGTAGTCAGTCAGGCAGAAGTGTGGGTATTCTGGGAACCACACTTATGGCTGGTATCTCAAACGAGAGCAGTTTTGTGGGACTATGCCCTGACCCATGGGGTCTGTGCTAACTGTGGATATTTAGTGTCAGAATTGAACTAAGTTATTAGACACCCAGTTGGTGTCAGAGAAATGGGTACTGGTCTCAGAACTGGTCAGAAGTGGTGACAGAAAACAAAAATCATTTTTTTTACAAAACCTTCATTACAGGGCCGCAACTTTTCTAAAATTACATTTGAAGCTCAGCCTCATCTTTACTGACCACTAATCCTTAAATTTATTTGTGTACAAAAGCCCTAAGTGAGTATGACAAAGGTATAGAATTTCTTTTAAGAAAAATATATATAAACTCATTATATTCTTTACAATTTCAGATGTCTCAGGAACCACTAACTTCTAGCTTAAAAAGAGAAGTTAGTCTAGATGATTTTATCACCCATCAGAAATTATTTACGTCAGTTTGGAATAGAATTTTATATTAAAGTTCTACACAAGTGTAGAATGCTGGTTAGGTTACAGTCTTCCATCAGATATTTTAAGAAAGTAAATTAATAGATTGCTTACAGCAAAGTAACTCCCTAGATAGAAAAATGTAAGGAACACACACTCAGCCAGAGAATTCTTATGGAAATAAATCTATCATAACAGCAGGTTATACCAGAGACTCAAATATCTGAATGAAGTTTTTCTACTTCTGGAGTATAATAGGCATGTATACCAAAATTAAATGATGCTATCTGGAACCATGTAAACCATTAATGACTAGCAGAGTGGCCTCTATACAATAGAAGCTCAATAAATAGTTCTTGAATTCAAAAGTGTTTCTTCTTTGGAGAAAATTACTTTAAATATGAACAAAGCACACTGAGAATTCACACTAAGTAGTACCTTAGTGACATATAATGAAAATGAATTATATTTGCAAAAGGAAAGCTTATCAAATTAAATTTTTAAAAGATGATTAAAATTTTATAAAGAGAAAAATTACGATAGCCTTCATTTTGATTGTAAACCTGAATCATAATTTCATTTCAATCAAAACAACTCTGAGTAAAATCAGGGACAATTATTTTTGCTTCTTACTTCAGGTTTTCTCTAAATAAGAGACCCTCTAAGTTATTTATTGTAATAAGTCTCTAGAGAACTCCATAAACAGGATACCATTTTATTCCTGTGACAAGAGAACAGCTCCAATTAGAAACTGCGAGGGGACAAGAGCCTACAAAGTAATGTCTATATTATACCCTATATTATAGGGTATAATCTATATTATAATCTATAATCTATATTATAGATTGTTGTCTACAATATGAAAGCACTTGCCTAGGTTAGGAGCAGTACGTCCAACTATACAAAATAATATATTCAAAGAATTTCCTAGATTTATGCTGTTTTACTTTAAAGAAATCCAGTACTTTATATAAAACTCTGAATTTGTATAATAAAATAAATACACATTCATGTGCATTACAAGAGATTTCTTTTATTTCCAAAAGATTCAAAACAATCTTTTGTATCAGCATCTCTAAAGTAATTTGTTAAATTATTTTTGTTAGGATACTGAAACATACTAAAACAAAACTCTGTTAGCGTTTATAACAACTCATTAACAGTGTAGCTTACAAATTAAATCCAAACACAACTACAAAACCAATACTATTCAACCAACAACATTAATGTGACAGGAAAAAAGATGTTTGCTGAAACAAAATCTCAACTGGTAACATGAATACAATGCTGTCATTATACTTGTTCTTCTGAATTTGGAATGCCCATATGACTATCAGATGTGATACAATTCTCCTAGTACCTCTACTATGAGGCAGCATTAATACAGTGGCTAGGAGCTATGGAGTCAGACAATGTGTATGAAAACCAACTCTACCACTTAATAGCTATGTGACTTCAGGAAAATTAACTTCTCTGTATATCAGTGTCCTCATCTATAAAACAAGTGATCTCATATACCTCACAGGTCTATTATGAGAATTAAAAACTCTTCTTAAAACACAAATCCTTATATTAAGTATAATTCATGATTATACATGAAGAATACTTAGAACATAAAGATACTCAAAGTTAGCTAATCCATTGTGAACTACCACAAAACTTACATCACACAGTGGGATGTAGCATCATTTGGCCGTCTATTTGGACATGAATACATCATTTATGATTAGATAGGCCTCAGTCCGACAGTAGTAGTAGAGTGCTACCTGGAGCCAACATGATCAAACAAGCATAAACATACGCACTGCAATCTCCTGGCATTTGCCAGTTTATAAGATGGTGATCTAGATGATCTAGAATATGCTATTATATTTTCAGAAAACCACTGTCATAAACATACTCTATTTTTAACTCTCACAGGAAACCTATAGACTCCTAAGAAAATACATGCAAATCCCAGTTCGCATAACTTTAAACAAGGTCTCTAATTATATTAAACTTTCTATAAGATATATATCTTTTGCACAAAATAGGGTTTAGTTCAAACCTAACATGTATGTTCAATAATACTGTCAATACAAATTTCTTACATTGTTAATTTTTAATAACCATAGTATATCATCATTAATCTCCTTTCCAAAGCACAGGCCATCTTACAGGCCTTTCCACAAACTAAGATCAGAGGCTAGAAAAATTCCCACTTCCTATCAACTCACCATTAGCCTCATATATAAATATTATCACCACCATCAATTAAATAACCTATGTTGCTCTCATTGGCTTCAATATTCACTCAAAGTCAGCACATTGGAATTTAACTATTGATTAGTAAGCAATAAACAAAGGCATTTAAAAGAGGAAGGGAATGGGATATTTGTTATAAACCTTTAAAACAGTCATAATCCTCTTAACAGTGTTTAATAATTAAATAAAATTTACATCAGACTTTTTTTTAATTGGAAAATTCTTCTAACTGGAACTCCTGAATAACAAAATTTTGATGTATTCTTCAAAATACGTATATCATGACAGGCGCCCAGTTGGCCCAGTCAGTTAAGTATCAGATTCTTGATCTCAGCTCAGGTCTTGATCTCGGTGGTGAGTTCAAGCCCCATGTTGGGCTCTGTGCTGGGTGTAAAGCCTACTTTAAAAACAAACAAACAAACATGAACATCATAAGCTGATCTACAGCACCCCAGAAATATTCTCCAATTACTTCTTTTTCAGTTTCTACTTCCTCTTTTCACATATCCTTTTTAATTTTTTTCACCAGAAATCCCGGGTAGTCTGTGAGTAATGTGCAAGTCAGTTACATATGACATGGTTTCTTTGTCTCATCATCTAGAAATCAGCCATGTTTTCATGATACTAACGCGTTAAGGACAGTTCTGTAAACCAGATTATATACCCCAAGAGGGCATCCAGCATTCTCATGTGTCCTATGCAAAGAATCACCATCTAAAGAATCTTCATTTCTATCCCCAAATAAAAATAAACTAATCTAACTCTGTTTTTGCAGATAAAAAATAATCAATAAAAACTCTTACACAATCTTATAATCTAATATATTAAAGTTTAAAATTAATGTATTTTTGTACATACTTAATCCAATATCTACAATATATTAGGATTATGCATGACTCATAATTTTCATGGATTTTAAAAGCATCCCATCAGCAAAAGGCAATTCAATACGCAGAAGTTATTACATTAAATTATAAATGAAATTATTAAATGTATAAAATATATATAATAGGAAGAACTAATCTGGAATATTCACATTTATAAATTACTACACTAATATATTCTGATATTCACTGACCTTTTACTTTTCTATGTGAATATCTTCCAAATCTGTATCCTCAGCCACATGTCTGCTAACACAAATGCAGAATGCCCAAAATTCAATTCATTTCTTCCTAAAACATGCTCTTCTCATGTTCTGTATTTCTTTTAATGTCATTGCCAGTATCCAAATCAAAGAGATTCACAATCTCAGTTATCACCCATTCAACAAATATTTATTGGGTATTTGCTATGTGCGAGGCACTGCTCTAGACACTTGGAATACATTACGAGTAAAATAAAAACCTCTGTCCTAGTGGAGTTAACATTCTTATATTCTCCTTCTTTCCAACCATGAGTTTAATGATCTGGTTCATCCAATATTACTACCAATAACCTCATTTACATAAATTCTCTCCTATCCTTTTACCTATTTCAGTGAACTCTGAACTGGTTTACTAATGTATAGATTTTCATCTCTCTAAAACATCTTACAAAATGCTGCTTTATCAATCTTCCCAAAGTACCAATCTGATTCTCCTGCTTAAAAACCTATAAGGATTTCCCAATGGCGACAAAATAAAGTCCATAATCCTCTGCTGGCCTCTAAGGCACCCAGAATGGTTCAAACTATCTTTCTAGGCTTATATTCCAAACTGAAGAAAATCACTTTCACTTTCACAACCTGACCCTAAAGCCAAAATGAGTTATTTATTACTCATTTTAGGAACCTCATTACTTCTTCCATCTTTGCCTTTGTTTACAACTATTGTCTCTACTAGGATTCTTTACCTTACCCACATCTTCTAAATCTAACTTCCAAATCTTAACCATTTTTCAAGGTCTAGATCGAATTTAACCTCTTTTATGCACTGTCCTGATTTTCCAGCTGGAAATCATCACTCTCTCCTCTGAAATCCTGGAGTACTCTATTTGAAACCATTTATAGCACTTAATATTTCCATCTTATGTTTTAATTATCTGTGTCACTTGGTCCCCACATGACTGTAAAGTCAGTGCATTAGCCACCTTGCTTGTACCTGTATAAAAGAGTGCACCATATTTATAGATTATTAATAATCATTAAGGGAGTTATCAAACTTTACTCATTCAGTGATTATTGGATTTCTACTCTGTACATTATGCCAGGCTCTAAAGAAAATAATGATGACTCAAACAAGAAGTCACACAAATAAATTATAACACAATATGTTACTTAAGAAAAAATGAGAAAGTATATTGAAAGTTTAAGGAAGTAGCAATTGGGGGGGTGAAATATGGGAAAGAGGAGGACACCAAGAAGCAAAAACCAAGAAGGAAAAAAGAAAGATTAGACAAACAACTAAACATGAACTAAGGGAATTCAAGATTTCCAAGACTTTGAGCCCAGGTGAAAAGAAGGATGATTAGTGACACTACTGACTGACCTGGAAAAACACCAAAGAAAAAACTTGAGCAAAAACAGAGAGGAGATTGGATAATAAACCACTTTGGTACCTACAAAAAAAACTGAGATAGTTAGTATACAAATGAAAATAGGGATCTACAATTTATTTTTTAATGTTTATTTATTTGTTTTGAGAGAGAGAGCGCACAAGTGGGGAAAGGGTAGAGAGAAAGAGGAGAGAGAGAATCCCAAACAGGCTCCAAACTGTCAGCACAGACCCTGACAAGGGTCTTGATCCCACATACCCTGAGATCATAACCTGAGCCAAAATCAAGAGCCAGAAGCTTAACTGACTGAGCCACCCAGGAGCCTCGGAGATACGCAATTTAAAAGACAGGTCAGAGCTAGTGGTTAAGAACTGTGAATCACCTATATAAAGGTGACAAGAAACTGCCTAAGCTTAGGGCGCCTGGCTGGCTCAGTCAGTAGGGGTAGAGTGTGCTACTCTTGGTCATGAGTCTGAGCCCCCCCAGGCATGGAGCCTACTTAAAATAAAAAAGGACTGCCTAAACTGTAGGTAAATATAATTTCTCAAAAAGGGAAAAGTGGGCCAAGGACATAATCTTTTGGAATACAAAGCAGCAGATAAGACAATGAGAAAAAAGCCAGATATATATATACACAGTGCCACAAAAATTAAAGGAGCATTTCAGGAAGGAAGAGATATTAGTCAATGGGATTGTAACAGTGCTATATGGTGACAGATTGTAGATACACTTGTGGTGAGCATGACTTAATGTGTAAGAGTTGTCAAGTCACTATGTTGTACACCAAAGAGATATCTGCATCCCTGTGTTCGGTGCAGCATCTATTCACATTATCTAAGACATGGAGACAACCTAAGGGTTAACAGATGAATGGATAAAACATATGTGGTATATACATATACAATGGAATATTACTCAGCCATGATAAAGAAGGAAATCCTGCCATTTGCAACAACTTGGATAACTCTTGAGGGCATTATGATAAGTGAAATACCGTATAATACCACTTACATGTGGAATTTTAAAAGCCAAGCTCAAAGAAACAGAGGATAGAGTAGTGGTTATGAGAAGGTAGGGGGGTGGGGTGGAGGGGATATTAGTTAAAGGGTACAAACTACCAGTTATAAGATTAATTTACAGCATATAAATTTAAATGTACAGCATGGTGATTACAGCTAATAACACTTTATTGTATACTTGAAAGTTGTGAAGAGAATACACCTTAAATGATCTCACCACAAAAAAGAAATGGTAATTATGTGATGGGATAGAGGTGTTAGCTAATGCTATGGTAGTAATCATTTTACAATATATCGATGTATTAAATCAATATGTTATACACCTTAAAATTACAGTGTTATGTCAATTATGCCTCAATAAAGTTGAAAAATAATTTAAAAAGAAAGCTGAAACATGTGAGCTAAGTAAAATAACAAGGAAGGAATAATTTTTCTGTATCTTGAGCTGGATGATGAATATAGATATCTCTTCTGTCTAACTGGAATGTTATCTATCCATCTACCTATCTAATTGGAATGTTGCAACTGAATTATAAAGAAAAATAGCTAACATTGGAATGCCTACACTCTTTCTACTTTAGAACTTATAACTGAAACTATCCATATGTAATCTTTAAAGGAAAAAAAATAAAAAGCTGCCTAGAGATCAAAAAGAAAGAGACTAAGAGGAGGTTATTAGATCTGAGGATCAGGATCTAACCTGTGACCATCAATCAATGGTTTCACAAGAGTGATAGGGCAGGAGCTAGATTACATTGAGTTGAGTATACATGAGAGCTGAGGAAATGATAGCCACAAATATTGATCAATAATAAAAGCAATCATAGTTACGCTTGCTGAATGCCTACTATCAAGCATCATTTTGAATTTTTTAAATACACTGCTTTAACTCTAACTTTATTAAACACAGAGCTTTAACACCTTATTAAAATGTGATTCTCATTTACCACTGAAGATGTGAAACTCAGGTTACTAAAGTATCCCGCCCAAGTTTTGTACCTTCTATAATCCATGCTTGAGAAAAAGACACATAGCCCACTATTTCAAACGAAAACTTACTTTCTAAGATTTACTTCTAATTTTGGCAACTCAATTTTCTGATATTCTTTTATTTCCAAAACTTTCCTACCATTAGATTTTTATATCAGGTGTGGGACCTAACCTCTGAGATGATTCCTTCTAAAAATTCCTGCCTCCTAGTAGTAATGTTCCTGTGCAACCCTTCCCATACAAATTAGAGCTGACCTATATAACCAATAGAATATTGCATAAATGACAGAATACTGTTTCCAAGACTAAGTCCTAAAAGACACCGTGGTTCTCCTTTTACTCTCTCTTGGATTACCCACTTTGGGGGAAGCCAGCCTTTAAAAAAAAAAAGAAGAACGAAAAAAAAAAGGGAAGCAGCCCTATGGTGAGTTCTGAGTGGTAAAGAACTGAGGCCTTCTGAAAAAAAGCACAAATCTGCAAACCATCAAAGTGAGCTATCCTCGAATTAGACCCTCAGCCCCAGTCAAGCCTTGAGATGACTGCAACCCCAGCTGACATCTTGACTGCAACTTCACACAATACCCTGAGCCAGAACAACCCAGTTAAGCTGCTTCCAAACTCACGACACACAGAAACAGCATGAGATAAATGTTTATAATTGTTTTAAGCTACTAAGTTTTGGGGTAATTTTGTATATAATTATCTGTTAATTAATAGATAATTAATACATGAGGTAGATTTGAAAAACAATTTTATATCACACAACGTACACGTTATTAGATCATATCAACATCTTCTGTTCATCTTGATCAAAGTAGCTAAGATTCTTACCCCTATACATATACAAAATAATGGAAAGAAAAATTATGACAATTTCAAGTAACTGATTTATTTAGCAATAATAAGTAAAACTGCATTCCCATATATCAAAGCCACCAACATTGTAATTTAACTTACACTGAATGCCCTTGAGAAGTGATACAGCCACATTTCTAAGCTGAACCAGGTCTGACAGAATAAATCAGCATCTTTCTTGTCTAAGGATACTATTCTGATGATAAAATAAGGCTGATAACAAAGCTCTCTTCTAACTAATTAAAACTATATGGCTTATTCTTACATTTATTGTGTTAACAGCTGTAAATTCTGAGAGCAGAGAACAACCTCACCTCAGTTTTTATAGGCCACAGCATCTAGCGCAGTACAAATTTAAAATATACTGGTACATTTCACAGACTTTGTAACACAAAACCTAAATATCTGAATCAGCACATCAGTTAATTCTGTTAAGTGGCAGCTATTATTTTTATTGAACTCTTTTATAGCAGTTCTGGTTTCACGAACTATCAAAATGCAAAGTTCTTCCTTAGTTTTCTCAATTTTCATTATCTTTTATCTTTACACAAAATTCAAACCATTTTCATTTACGAGATGAAAAGCTCTTAATGCTTTTGGCTTCCAGCTCTTAAACATGTAAGATTTACATAGGTTGGTAAAACATGTTAGCTTTCTGCCCAGAAATAATAGTTTTCACAACATAAAATTCTCACTTTGCTCTTAGTAACAGTTTGCCAGTTTAACTGAACAAAAACAAAAAGGAATCCAAAAGCTCTGCAGCACTGCAGTACTGTTTCTGACGTCTATAAAAATTATAAAAAAAAAATTTTTTAAGTAATCTCAACACCCAATGTGGGGCTCGAACTTACGACCCCAAAATTAAGAGTAGCATGGTGTTCCAAGTGAGCCAGCTAGACAGCCCAAAAATGGTTTCTAATCTATGGGTCTCAGACCACTTCACAGCTCCAATTTCAATATCACAAAACCTTAATAAATTGGGTATCCTCTGCAGGCTGAATAACATTTCCAACAAAAAATACTACTAATCAAAATGTTTGTACTTAATGAAATACTACCATATTTCATGGAGTCTAAGACACCATCAATTGTTAAAGCACACCATTATTTTATGAATCATTAAGAAAGAAAAGCATTACCAATTAAACTATGACATCTGTAAAATGAATCCCGATTTCAAAGGTGCTGGAATGTGAAACAAGGGAGTGTGCATCCTAGACTATGAAATACAGTAATTCATTTTGTTAAAAGGTAGTTTCTCAGGCAATGAATTCTTTTTTACTTTTCAGTTTATTTATTTTGAGAGAGAAGGAGAGAAAAGGCAAGTGGAGGGAGAAGCAGAGAGAGGGAGAGAGAGAATCCCAAGCAGGCTCCATGGTGTCAGCACAGAGCCCCATGTGGGGTTCAATCTCACAAACCCTGAGATTATGACCTGACTGACATCAAGAGTGGACAACTAACCAACTGAGACACCCTGGCTCAGCAATGGATTCTACAAGCCCAGCTACTATCATTTCATTTCCAAGAAATTTCAAGACATTGAAAGAGAGTCTTCTTAGATTAAGTACTAACACCCTAAAATATCTATTGAATAAATGAGTAAACGTTATTTCAGAGGCTTATTTTTAATGATAGAAATTAACAGCTATAATTAACTGAAGAGTATCTTCTATAGATCAGGCCCTTGTTGGCACTTTCATATATTACTACATATATTCTCACAATAACTTGAAAATTAAGTATTATCCTCATTTTACACACAAGAAAACTGAAGTTCAGATAAATCACTTTGTAAAGGTCTCACAGACAATAAATGAGGAAAATGCAATTAAGTCAGTAATTTAGATAGAATTAAAGCTACTTTCTCTACTGCCTTCATATATGAACCAATCTCATAAATCCGCACAAAGAACCTTTTGCTTTACCCTACTTGTTCCTCAAAGTTCTTATTTTCCTCACTCTATTAGTAGCCAAATTTCTCAAATGGTAAATACATACATACACGTTGTCTCAATGACTTTAATCTCTTGAAACCTGGAAGATAGTTTGCAAAAGACAATTTACATTCAGAATCCACAAATAAGCTCCCATTGTCACATCCAAAGCCTTTTTTTTTTTTAATATTTCTTTTTGAGAGAGGGAGAGAAGGAGAAGGATTCACAGAGCAGGGGAGGGGCAGAGAGAGAGGGAGACACACAATCTGAAGTAGGCTCCAGGCTCTGGACCTGGAGGAGGTTCTCAGACTCACAGACCGCAAGATCATAACCTGAGCCGAAGTCAGACACTTAACTGACTGAGCCACCCAGCCTCCCCTCCAAGGCCTATTCTTAATTCTCATTCTTACTGACCTGTTTACAGAATGTATCACTGCTAATAATCCATTTATCTCTACAACTCGAGTTTTGTGACCATGTACTTTTCCAAGATTTCTTCTATTTGAGTCTTTATTTTTTCTACCTTACATACTATCCCTTAGTGAATACTTTAATTACTATCCAATTATAATAATCTTATCTCTTAATATCATTTTTCAAATTCTAGGTCTTTTTCAACACATAGATATTTCACACATGAAATAAGCATATTTAAGATCTAATTTCATGAGTTTACTATTCCCAAAGGTAGCTATTCTCTATCAGTTTCCTTAGGTTTAAAACTTTATACTGAATTCTTCCCTCCTTTACCACTATAAAATGCATAAATATTAAAGCACCTACATTAAAAATCACTGTGCTAAGCACTAAAAAGTGATGCATTAAAAAGTGTTTAATAGTATTACTTTATCTCTACCAATAATATTTTTATTTAATTCCAAATATTAATGATAACAAAATGTTCCAACTACTAAAATATTGTATATGTTTGCAAATTACACCACTTGGAAGGAGGTTGTTACTTTAATAGGATATTCTGTGTTTAACAGAGCAGATTCAAAAATATGCATTAAATTATTATTAATAATCATTGATATCATAGCATTAAAAAATTTTAATCATTGTCATTAAAGTTGGTTAAACAATGGTTTGTTAAGTGTTCCTTCCATAAAACCCACCATATTAAATAATACTGTCTCTAAAACGAAAGAAAAGGGAGAATTTCAAAATACTGCCTTTGATCTTTTCTTCCCCTAAAATATTTTTTTTCTCTAACACTGTATGCTTATAAATCAATTATACTAAGGCATCACAACAAAAGAGTGAAAGAAAAAAAAATTACCAAGTTTCTTCCCAGTTTTTCTTCTATCCCAAAAACTATAAAACTTTCAAAAATGTTTAAATTAATCTTTTTATTTCAGCAAAAATCATCAAGTAATAACAAAAACTTTATGTTCTATGAAATACCAGGCTTTTTTAAAAAGATGAAATTCTTTCATCTACCATTTGTCCAATAATTTAGTGAATAATATCCAAGTTGTTTTTTCCCAATTAGAGTTTTCACTGATTCCCTTCCCCAAGTTGTCTCAAGAATAAATAAATCAGAGGGCACGTGGGTGGCCCAGTCCGTTGAGGGACTGGCTCCTGATTTTGGTTCAGGTCATGATCCCATAGCTGTAAGATTGAGCCCCATGTGGGACTCCGCACTAGGCATGGAGCCTGCTTAATATTCTTTTACTCCCTCTCCCACTGCCCCTCCCCCTCAATAAACAGAGAGAGAGAGAGAGAGAGAGAGAGAGATAAAAACAAAAATTAAACGAATAAATAAATCAACTAGGACCCTCCTCAACTGTTAGTTTCAAACCACTAGAGATAAATATGTAATAATGGCAAATATACATACAACACTTACTACCCACAGTATTATTATTTACCATATACACGTCCTAAGTGCTTTCCAATTATAAATTCAGTTCAGTAGGCATTATTATCAAGTCCAATTTAAGGATGAGAATACTGTAACACAGAAAACCTAAATGACTTACCCAAGCTTACAGGGTTATTATAACTTCAATTTCAGTGGTCTCTAAAGCAATGTACTTCCTATAATTTCTCTATCTATCAAGAACTGAACTATCGAAAGTCCATGATACTGACCAAAAAATTCTAGAGAAAACATTTTTCTAGTAAATATCTAATGGCAGTATACTTTGAGGTACTTCTATTTCAAAACTCATATTTCGAATAAATATATTCAAATCAAAAAGAAAGGTTTACAAAAAAGATGTATGAACTCTGTGATTAGAAGTGGTAACTCACCTGCTCATCAACACCTTTGTGACCTGCTATTATAAAAATATTTGAAAAACAAGGGAGAGAATATATCTCAATTTCATTATCACTGATCACATTTGAGTTTATTCCACAAAACTAAAAAAAGGGCTAAATCTCCATTCACTGACTAAACAAAAGAATAAGAAAACTCTACATTGGTATCAAAGTAATTTATTTCTAGAGCTCTGTGGGGACAAACATGAACTTTTCTTACTTTCTCCATTCATTCTTCAACCATGCTCTTATGAATCTCTTTCTCAACCTTTAATGACATCCCAGATAGATCCCATGGCCTTTTGGTCCCTTTCAGTTATTTAAAAAAGAGGTTGCAAGGGGTGCCTGGGCGACTCACTCAGTTAAGCATCTGACTCGATTTCAGCTCAGGTCATGAGATCAAGCATCATGCACAGAGCCCACTTAGAATTCTTTCTCCCTCTCTCTGCCCATTCCACGCTCACTTGCTCTCGCTCTCTCTCAAAAAAAAAAAAAAAATCAAAAATTAAAAAAATTTAAAAATTGCTAAACATGGTAGACACTGCCAGATGCTCAGTGTTGACAGGTATCTACTACTCTGCCTGACATATACGCAGTAAGCATTAAGTAAATATATATGATTACTATCAAACGTCATCAAATCTAAGATGTCACCAATAGTAATAGACACTATTATTTTATGTGCTTCTAAAGATGAAAAATGTATCTGCAAATTGATCTATGACACAGTATTAATTATTATATATATCCTGATTTTGATATTAAAATATGGGAAAAAATAAACACTAAAATTGATTAATTAAGCTGCTGATTCAAGCCCTCAATATTTTTGGCTATACTGTTTGCTTTTCCTGTCTTTGGTCTTATTCTCTCCAATGCATCTTCCAAGATCTAAATTACACATCTCACTTTGCACTGATCTCTCTCCACTAAGCTTTTCTTTAAAATCCTTGATGTTTCACACCCATGACGTGTTTAAACTCAGCAAGGTACACATCCCTTCACCCCTTGATCCCTCCCAGTCCACCCTTCTAACCTCACTCCATTAGTTCTCTAACATATCCACTAACCCAAATTTCACTAATATGGTTGGATACTTCCACCTATTTATGCCTTTGCTCAATATTATTCTATTTGCCTAGATTACCTCCAGTGTAGAGCCTGCTTGAGATTCTCTCTCCCTTTCCCTCTGCCCCTCCCCTGCTCGTGCTCTCTCTCTCTCTCTCTCTCTCAAAAATTTAAAAACAAAAAATTTTTAAGTTTATACAGCAGTGATATGACTCAGCAATGTGCATTAGTGAGCAGGAAGCCAATATTCTTATCCTAGGCTCTCCTATCAGCTAGTTTCAAAACTCTGACCACATAATCTTGGCCTCTCTAACCCTCAATTTATTCATCTATAAAACAGAGAGGCTGAGAAGGTCTTTTTCAACTCTAAAACTAATTCTAGTATTAGATATTAAATTTTCATTAGAAAACTGAAAAGAACTAAAAGTAGATATCCACTAAAAACTCCAACAACTCACTCAAGCTATTTGGTCATACTTAAGAATACACATGTGAATTTCACCTCAATCAAAAAAAAATACAGACAGGGTCTATAACTTAAATAAATAATGTCTAATTTACAAGTGACCAGGGAATTTATTTCAAAACCACATGACTGCTCCTGCATGGTTTCCTTACTATATGTAAAAAAGTTAAGGACAATTTTTAATATAAATATTAATGTTTAACATTAATCCATTCATTAATTATTGATATAAATATCACAGATAATAGGAGTAATAGCTAAAATCAACAAAGCCATTTTCCAAGAAAACCTGAACTGGACAAGCCCAGAGTGACAGCTTTAAGGCTCGGTTTACACAACATTAATACCATTGAGCTCTACAGGAGAAATAGTTTTTACAGCAAATAATTAGCTCTTACTATGTGCCAGCCATTGTTCTAAGCACTTTCTATATTTTAACTCCTTTAATCCTCCCAAAGACCTGTAACTACTATTATTATCCCTATTTTACAGATGAGGAAACTGAGGCACAGAGAGGTTAAGTGACTTGCCTGAGGTCTCTCATCTAGTAAACTGTGGAGCTGGAATATGAACTATGCCGTATGGTTTAGAGTTTGTTCTCTAAGCATTCTGAACACAGCAGCACATAAGACAAAATAATAAGCAATAAAATGAATCACAGTAATTGTGTTAACTCAGCCACTAACCAAGTAATGTAACCTTGAATCACTTAACCTCTCTAAAGCTCATTTCCCATTTAAGTAAAAAAAAGGAATTGCACTAAATAATCTCTGAAATTCCTTACAGGTCTAATTAACATTCCATGATCTATGATCTAGAAGCCAAATGCCACAACTGCAGCATACAACAGCTATGCCCACTTCATCTTTCTCTTATCTCTAATATTTTATCGTTTTCTTATGGCCTCATCTTCATAAGGTCCTCTATTTACCAGCTGCCTATCTAATAACAGTTACACTGATAATTTTGAAGAAAATATAAATTAACTCTGACCTCCAGACCACACCCCATTACCTCCAAACCATGCAGACTGAGACCTAGGACTAAAAACGGACCAGCCATTATTTTAGCAGGTGCTCAAGAAAAGGTCAGACCATACCAAACCATACATATGTATAAATAAAAGAATTTATTTGTTTTTCATAAGGTCATAATAAGAATTAAAAGAAGGCTACCTACAATTAGCAGTATCAACATAATCAATTACTCAATGGCTCTAAGACTCAATTTCCCCTATAAACAGAGAGGAATGGCTATCTAAATGGCTTGCTAATAAAGAGAAAACGTTTTTAAAATACTTACCACAGTAAGCACTCAAAAAATAACAGCTGCTGTTACAATTCTTGTATAAAACCAAGAGCTCTAGCGGCACCTGAGTGGCTCAGTTGGTTGAGTGTCCCACTCTTGATTTCGGCTCAGGTCATGATCCCAGGATCATGGGATTGGGCCCTGTGTCTGGCTCTCCATGCTTAAAATTCTCTCTCTCTCTCTCTCTCTCTCTCTCTCTTTGTCCTTCTCTCTCTCTCTCTCTCTCTCTAAAATAACATTTTTTTAAAAAGCAAGAGCTCTAATGTATAACAGATTCAATTTCAAATTCAAATTCTGGCTCTACTACTTGCTAGGTATATAGCCATGAACAAATTGATTAATCTAAAATGAAAATAATAAATTATCTATCTTGTAAAATTGTGAAGATTAAATGAGATTATCCCATATAAAGCAGCTGACACTGGGCTCCTAACTGCTTGATAAACGCCAATTCCATTCTCCTTAACGACAAGCCGACCACACATCAACTAATTCAATTCAAAGAAAACAGAATGGAATTGGGAATCCCAAAGAAGCCAACTTTTTTTCCCCTTAACATCCTTTGCTGTGGGGGGAATACCTGAGAATTCTCACTCGAGAGATTCCTTCCCTTAGTCCCCTGTGTGCTTCCTAAAACTGGAGGACTTTTTCTCAGCCCATCTTTGAATCTTCTGAAAGGAGTCCTGTGCTCTAAGGCAGTAACTCTCAAACCCTTTCAGGAAGGGGTGCCTGGCTGGCTCATTCAGAAGACCATGCAACTCTTGCCTTATGGTCGTGAGTTTGAGTCCCATATTAGGTATAGAGATTACTTAAGTAAATAAACTTAGAAAAACTTTAAAAAAAAAAAAAAAAAAGAGGTGCGCCTGCATGGCTCGGTCAGGTAAGCGTCCAACTCTTGATTTCAACTCAGGTCATGATCTCAGACTGGTGAGATCAGCTCTGCACTGGGTGTGGAGCCTGCTTAAGATTCTCTTTCTCTTTCTCTCTCTCTCTTTCTCTCTCTCTCTCTCTGCCCCTCCCCTGCTTACATGCTTGTACACATGTGTTCTCTTTCTCTCTCAAAAAAAAAAAAAGAGAAACAAACAAACAAACCCTTTCAGGGAGCCCAAAAGATCCAAATTCTTTTTTTAATACCACTACAAAACTTGATTTGTCCTTTTCATTCTCATTCTTCCACAAGTAAACAGTGGAGTTTTCCAGAGGCTGTATGAAGTGTGATAACATATTCCTAGTAGAAGGTGTGCTTGTTAAACTCCTGTGTTTCTCACTTTTAATTTCTAATATAGCATATATCAGTAGACACTGGAATCCTCTATAATTTTTAGGAGTTTCAAGTGGTCCCAAGATCAAAAAGTTTAAGAACCAGTGCTCTAAGATACAGAAAAAGCCTACAAAGCACATGCATTACTCTGAACTGCAACTTTACCAATTTAACCTAAGTCACACAATAATCTAAAAACTTCCCACTTTCCTGAATGATTACATTTCAGCCCTTCAATCTTCAAAATAATCTCTTGCTCTCTCATCATTTATGAATAGACACAACGATGTCTAAGGACTTATATTTCCTCATTCTTAGTCTACAGTCTTTGTAAATACGGCAGGTCACCCTCAATAAATAAGAGAAGACTATATTTGCTTAATCAATATATTGTCCTCTTGTTACAGAGCATATGAAGTTGTAAGTTATGTTTACAGCTGGTTAATTATACTTTCCTCTGACCTCTAATAAATGAACATGTTTTTAAGAATTTTCAGATCAGTCCTTATAGCCACACCTGCATGATGACAGGATGAAATAGGTACCTAAATATGTTCCTAGAAACAAATTAGATGGAAAGGTATGTAACAAAAAACATTCAAAAGTTCAAAAAGCTAAGGAGAAAATCTTCTATGTCATTTACAAGTGACCCAAATTTATAACAATTTTCCAAGTCCTCAATCTGCAATCTTTCCTTTCTATACCATTTTTAATTCTGAAACACCGCACTGACTGAAATATAAAGCCAAAACCAGAGGTGCCTGCATGGCTCAGTCAATTAAGCATCCGACTTTGGCTAGGTCATAATCTCATAGTCTGTGAGTTCAAGCCCCACATCAGGCTCTATGCAGTCATGACAGCTCAGAGACTGGAGCCTGCTTCAGATTCTGTGTCTCCCTCTCTCTCTGCCCCTCCCCAACTTGTGCACATGCATGCTCTCTCTCCCTCTCTCAAAAAATAAACATTTAAAAATTAAACAAAAACAAAAAATACTGTTTTTTTCTATTCTTTAAAGAATTTATTTATGGGGGAGGGGGCTGAGAGAGAAAGGCAGACAGAGAATCCCAAGCAGGCTCCACAATGCCAGCACAGAGCCTAACTTTGAGCTCAGTCTCATAAGCTATCAGATTGTGTGTGACCTGAGCCAAAATTAAGAGTGAGATGCTTAACAACAGAGCCACCCAGGCACCCCATTTTTTCTATTTTTAATGAAAGAGCTAGAATTTCAGGACAAATCTATCAACCTACAGCAAATAGGAGAACCCCTATAAATAGTTGTTGGAATGAATGGATAATTTAAGGCATTTGTTCATGAGCTCTACTTGGCTTCTTTCAGCATTTACTAGGTAAGAGGAATATATGAAAAAGCAAAATACAAATGGGTAAGAATTCTGGTGAATTTTGACACTCTCTCAATCGCAAAGGCTAGTTCAATACCAGGCAATCCACAAACCAGCTTTGGTTAAGCTGTACAACTTGAACAGAGTCTTCCGAACATTTTTTTTATATCATATCCCTATCAAAAACAAAAACAAAAACTTAACTATGTACCTCCTTCAGTATATGTTTATTTATTGATAAATTATATCCTTCTACAACTGTATACATAATAAAACACAGAATTTTTAAATAGTTTCTTTTTTAAAAACATTTTTTAAATATTTATTTGTTTCTGAGACAGAGAGAGACCAAACACGAGCAGGGGAGAGGCAGAGAAAGAGGGAGACACAGAATCCAAAACAAGCTCCAGGCTCTGAGCTGTCAGCAAAGAGCCTGACATGGGGTTCGAGCTCAGGAATGGCAAGATCATGACCTAAGCTGAGGTTGGACACTCAACTGAGCCACCCAGGCACCCCTAAATAGTTTAAGTTAATAGATAATAGATAACAGTTAAAAGATAAGACGATAAATAGTTTTTAATCTTTCGTTTATAAATAGTGCAAAAATATTTTTACCCTAAGAGATTATCAATAACAATACTTTTAGAAAACATAACTGAAAAGCGTCATTGTTTTTAAAAATCTAAGTTCAACATTTTGTGATATAGTATTTCAAAGGTCTAGTTTAAACTTCAGAAATTAGTTGATTGTGAAGCTTAATTATAATCTATAAATTGAAAAACAAACTTCACAAAGGCAGAATATTCTTAACACATAATATATGTTTATGGTGAAGTTCACTGTGGCAGAGAGTGGATGTAAAATCTTTTTTAGGTGTGCCTGGGTGGCTCAGTCAGTTAAGCGTTAGACTCTTGATTTCAGCTCAGGTCATGATTTCAGGGTTTGTGAGACTGAGCCCCACGTCAGGCTCTGTACTGATAGTGCAAAGACTGCTTGGGATTCTCTCTCTCTCTCCGTCCCTCCCGTGCTCGCTCTCCAAATAAATAAAGTTTTTTTTTAAATCTTATTTCAAAGAATTATCTTAATTATTTTGAATTTTGGGGGCAAACTTCTTGTCAGATTTATTAGAAGTACGATTGTTTTCCTCTATAATCTGGCTAACCAAAAGCTAGTACTAGAAGTACAACTGTCAGCTCTACCATTTTTTTTCTTCACATGTGCTTGCTTTAGTCTTATTATTGTTGAGGCTTCTTTACAGAAGTCTTTTTCTTTTTTAAGTTTATTTATTAACTTTAAGAGAGAGAGAGAGTGCAAGCAGGGTAGGGGCAAAAAGAAGGGGGAGGGAAAGAGAGAATACCAAGCAAGCTCCATGTGCTCAGTGCAGAGCCGGATGCAGGGCTTGAACTCATGAATCAGGAGAACATGACCTGAGCCAAAATCAAGACTCAGACGCTTAACCAACTGAGCCACCCAGGCACCCCTGTAGGAGTCTTTTTAAGTCCTATCTATTTTATAAGAGTTAGTTTAGTAAAAACTAGATAATATCTGTAAATTCTACACACCCATAAACTAGAATAATGCTATTTGCTGAAAGTGAACATACAAGTAAGAAAGCTATTAGCAATCCTCTTTTTCTCAGAACATCTGCTAACCAGGCCATCGAATTGATCCATTTATTAAACATTAGTAAAATTGTATTTCTTTTTGTCTTATACATAAAAACTAATATAACTAACAGTTCTAATATTATCCTCTCTTACTTCATGGGAGTTTTACGCTCCTTCAGGGGCTGTGACGCAAATATACTTAAAACCCCTAGCCAGCACAACTCAACCAGTCTCTCAAATGCTTTCCAGATTAGGACTGGATTTGAAGCCAGGACTAATTTTCCATGGTCACCGCAGGTCAAAGAAGATTCTTAGGTTCTTATGATCTGGGCCTTCACCCAAAAGCTGATCCAAAACCAACCTTCAGGGATGGATGGACAAGTATAATCTTTCCAGGATACTCATCCTAACACACTTAATTATACAAATATAATAAAGAGTAGTAATAGGTCCCTCTCTTATATAACATTCATTCACTCATTTAGGAAACAATGGTAAATGCCAGGCATCTTATGAACACAATCATTTACAAGTGTCATCTTAAATATGCTCTACTGTACTTTCATTTGCAGAAGTGCCTGAAAGAAAAAGTGGTTTGTGCCCCATCGGGTGGCCAAACTGGAAATTTCAAACAAGTTCTAGCAAGACAAGTTAACCCTAACTAATCAACATAATACCTTTGGGAAATTGAAGCCTGCAACACAAGCATTCTCATGGGATACTTCTTTAAATGAAAATCACAATAATGTCAGGGCAATGTTTCCTTACAACTGAAAATAGGGATGTACAGTTTATGTATCTCTCCTTTTCCAAATCCTGCAAAAAAAATTAATCCATGACTATCACCTTTTATTTAAGTCAAATAAAAGTTTCATTGGGTCAGCTTTCCATTCCCAGATTAAAATCTCATCAAAATTTTCTGAAAGAACTTTAATTTAAAAAGATGCTATTAATAGTCCTAAATTTAAGTTCTATCTTCTTCATATGTCAAATATAATTAAGCCATTAAAAAAAACAGAAATGTAAAGCTAGATGGGTCCTCAGAAAATATAGCCCTGTGAGTTTAGAAACCATTAAGTCCAGCTCTCTCACCTTACAAAGAAAGAACCTAAAGCCCAGAAAGAGGAAGTAATTTCATCAGGGTCACACAGCTAGGGTGACCTGATTCCCAGTGCTTACACATCTATGCTCAAAAGACTATCTATATGTGATCCGGGACAAATGACTTAACCACTCTGGATCTTTTTCTCCTTATCTGAAAAAACAAAGAGGTAGATGGTGTTCAAATTCCCCTTAAACTCTAAAATCCTGAAATTTAGATACCTCATTATTTTAGTTTATTAAACTACAGTATACACTGAAAAAACTATTCCTAATTCCTGAGAAACCAAAGCAGCACAGGACCCTAGGGATGAAAACACAAGTCAGCAGCCTAAGGCACCAAATATATTTCCTTCTTTTGCTAATATTCTGTAAAATATTAACATGGTCATACTAGTCTATGTGGTTGAAACTGGTCTGTTAATTTTGATTAAACAATTACAGAGCTCTAAAATTGCAATCAGTGATTCTAAATTTTTTAAAGTGCTCTTATAAAGATTTATTGATGTTCTATTTTCTATGCCAAGATTTACACTCAAATAGATTACTGGAAACAGGGATGGTCTCTGCTCATTTGTGTTTATTCTCTATAAAACCTACTCACAAATGGATCAAATAGATTTTCTTTATATGGTTTCTCCTTATTGCTCTCTTTTATGCTTTATTGTTCTACCTATGAAAATTGAGTTTATGAACTCCACAATGTATTTCTGAATTAGAAACTCTAATAATTTTTAGAGTATTGATGAGTAAATAACATTAATAATAATTTTAACATTCCAAAAAGCAAAAACCATTTAAAGTTCAATAAAAAACTATGGGGGTACCTGAATGGCTCAGTTGATTAGGTGGTCTGACTTTGATCCTGACTCAGGTCATGATCTCATGGTTCATGAGTTCAAGCCCCACACTGGGCTCAGTGCTGGCAGCAAGGAGCCTGCCTGGGATTCTCTCCCTCTCTCTCTCTTTCTCTGTCTCTGTCTCTCTCTCATGTATGCACCATCTCTCTCTCTCAAAATAAATAAATAAACTTAAACAAAAAAGCCTACGAACAGGGTGCCTGGGTGGCTCAGTCAGTTGAGCATCCAGTTCTTGATTTCAGCTCAGGTCATGATCCCACATCAGACTCCATGCTAAGCGTGGAACCTGTTTATTAAGATTCTCTCTTTTGGGGCGCCTGGGTGGCTCAGTCGGTTAAGCGTCCAACTTTGGCTCAGGTCATGATCTCATATTCGTGGGTTTGAGGCCCGCGTTGGGCTCTGTGCTGACAGCTCAGAGCCTGGAGCCTGTCTTCGGAGTCTGTGTCTCCCTCTCTCTCTGACCTTCCCCTGATCACACGCTCGCTCGCTCGCTCTCTCTCAAAAATAAATAAACATTAAAAAAATATTTTTAAAGATTCTCTCTCTTTTTCTCTGTCTCTACCTCTTCCTGGCCCTCTCCCTTTGCCCCTCTCCCCACTGGCATGCTCTCTCTCTCTTAAACAAACAAAAACCTATGAACCACAATGGACCTTGAAAAGCTCTCTGACCCTATATTCTTATCTTATGGAAAAGGAAAGAGACCTGGAAAGATAAAGAGATTGTCCCCAGGGTCTCATGGCTAACATATATAATAACTAGCATTTATTGTGTGGCCATCTACACACAATAATACACATAATTATAGATGTAAAACAAAATTTTCAGTTTCTAATGTTCTGCTTATTTCTAGTATAATTTAGAGTATATTAAATGTAGTGAAATGACATAAAAATCAAGGAAGCTGAACAGTTCATCATGGTTCACAGCTCTAGAAAGCACCATAGTCTAGACGTCAGGAGTAATACCCTAAAATTTCACCACTAGTGCTTGAAAAACAAATTCAAGTGTCTATTGCATTAACAGTGTTTCAAGAGCATGATGTTCATATATGAGAAACTACATGTTACTGCATTGTAAGAAGATTATTTCTCTAGCAATAGCTAACATCTTTTAGGATGTCATTTTTCCCCCAAGTTTTTAAGTTGCCAAAATGCCTAGACTCTGAAAACTCTTATTTATGCCTCTTTAAAGATTTTCAAAGGAACAGCACCAGCTCTTGAGAAACAATATAGCAACACCAACCCCCAACCCTATAAAAAATGCCTTTAATGGCTCCAATTCACAAAGAAAAATGCCCCTTATTTAATTATGCCTAGCAAACAATGAGTTTATCTGGGACAGGAGTTAAGTAGTAGGGACTCTGCAGAATAAAATTTCAATTATCCACAATAAATGAATTTTTGTAATTCCTTATAATTGCCCCAGGAAAGATAAGGCAGTCACACATGTGCTGGGGAATTTTGTCCCTCTGTAACCAACCTAGAGTAACCAACCCAACTGGGGTTAGTATCCAAACGGAATATATGAATGAGGAGTCCCAGAATTACTGCGATTACTCCAGCCACAAAGCTGACATTACAAATCAAGAGGTAATTGCATTTTCAAACTACATCTTATGTTTCCCCTTCCAGCCCCAGCTCTTCCAAATTAATACAATTCTATGAACATTAAGTGCTGTAATACTTAAAATTAATCACAGCATACAACCAGCCACTATTACTTTTGCCCAAATCGAGCCTTCCATACTATATAAAAAGTGGAAGATGTTGCTTCAGCATGCTATTCCTATGCCTCTCTGAAGAACTGGCAGTGGTGCTGAAAATTACTACTACAAGATGAAAGACCAATGCCCTCCTTTCAATAAAAACCATCATCTGGACTCTAGCCAAGGTTTTAAAACTGACCGAATGTTATTAGAAACAATAAATCAGAAACTCCACAGGCTGAAAAGCTAGTCCCTTATTTTATTCTTACAAAATGTAGCCACAAAACACTATAAGAAAATGAAGTGAAAGAAAGCGTCAATAATTCTGGGTGTTTCATTTCTGGCAATAATCAAATACTGTACGTTACAAGGTGAATTTATTATACAGTCTTCAAGGTTCTGTTTACCTACACCTCTTTCCCTGTATTCCCCAATTATTACAACTGCTATATGAAAAATAAACTTGTGCTATTGCCTAAACATCCTATCACTGAACTTAAATAGAAAGTAGAGAGCTAAAATATTTTAATTCATAAAATGTAGCTAACATATATGAGTTCCTATTGATTTTACACTCTTTGTTCCTGCACATACATAGATGTGAATTCCTGGAGGTTACAGATGTCTTTCTTTATCCAGGAGCTGAATGGCCAGCTACTGAGAATAACCTATTGCAGTGCTTAAAGCTCTTCAGGTATCTTGCCTTCTGAAAATATACATGGGTTCATTACCTGTACTTTTCCCTGTATTAATGTGAGGTTCCTAATCAGTAGCTATTGAATACCCTCCAGGAGATGTTAGCAACAGAAACTGGGGAGGGAGGGGGCCATGATATCTACAACACACAGGTATGTCTTAAAAGTACATTGTTTACAATACAGTACTTTTCTCCCTCGCTAACAAAAATTTTAGAAAAGAAAATCTGAAAAATTTAATTATTCTCTTCTCTACGCTTCTTCCTCTTCCTCCTTCACTTCGTTCCAAAACAACAGGACAGTCAAAACCAGAGATGTGATTACTTTGTATACTTCATGCAATCGGTAAAAAGGCTGTCCCCGTCTTATTAGCAAAACCGAACAGATGATTACAATACGTTTGCATACAGTAACCACTGCATCCGTAATACACATTTAAATCAAATTTCGACCCTGTTACAAAGCCTTTGTCAACAGTGGGCAAGTGGGGGAAAGCGGAAGGGCTCTGTGGAATGAAGAAAATTGCTAAAGGGGCTTATCTCGGAAGAGAAGATTCCTTGGTGAGAGGTGAGCAGAGAGAAACAAAACCTAACCTTGGCGAGGGGGCGCTCGCCCAGGGTGGGGACGAGAGGTCAGAGTGAGTGGGGCGGAGGGGATTAGCGCCGAACGGCCGCGACCCCGGGCTGCCCTCCCACCCCGACCCCCCCACCTGCGGCTCGCCCTCCCACCACTACACCCCAGCCCCGGCGGAGCTGTGCCCTCCCTCCCGGCCCGCCGCCTGCATATCCGTTACCCCGGCGGCAGCGGGGCTGCGGGGGAGGGGAAGGTCAGCGGGGCCCAGAGGGGGCCAGCCGCGGCGGGGATGCCGCAGTGGCTCCCCGCGGCACCAGGTCAAAGTCCGCCCAGGCGCGGGGAGGCAGCAGGAGCGGAAGGCGGCGGCGGAGGTCTGCACTGGAGAGATGGTGGCCCCTCCGAGTCCTCCCACACCCCAGCTGCTGCCGGTACCTCATACTGAATGTATTGCTTCCTCCACTCGGGAGTGATGTGCGCGGAGAGGTGCTCGGCGAACTTCATCCTGCCGTTTCCCCCTCACTCCCACTCCGGTCCAGCAGTTACTGGCGGCGGCGGCGGCGGCGGCGGCAACAGCGACTCCGACTCCTCCCCACATGGGCCCCGGCGCGGCACGGCGCTGCGCTTCTCTCCTCCTCCGCCGCCGCCGAGGTCTCCTCAGAGCCGCCCTCCCGCCATCTTCCTCCTCCTCTCCATAGCCCCGCCCCGCCCCGCCCTCTAGACGTCATCGCCATGGTAACCGCCTACGCCGCACCAACGGAGAGGGAGGGATAGGGGGCGGGGTTTGGGTACATTCCTCGAGGCTCCTCCCCTTCTGGGCCGGACGTGCTGCAGGCACCTCCCCTGACCTCTTCCGTCTGACTCCCGTTGGCCTTACAGCTGCTCTCTACCGCCTGCCTGGGAAGCGGTAGTTTTGTTATTGCAATTAATACTAATACTGTAGCAAGAATAATTCACATCAGACGTTCATATTTGCAAAGAAGTGTGCAGTTTTTTATTTTAATATTTGTTCTTCATAAAACTCAAGGATGGATCAACATTAATCCAAATTGAGAGAGTAAAACAGGCTAAATTGTTAAGGACCACATGTATTTAAAGGAGCTGTACTTTACACGCTCTAGGTGCTCAATAAACGCTTGTTGAATTTAATTAAAGACGTCAGTGCCAAAAGTTGCATACTGCTTCTGAATTTCAATGTAATTATCTAGTCCCAGGGCTCCCAGGAAGGTCAGTAACAACACCTGAACGCAAGCCAGTATTGGGAAGGGATGTAGCTGGAGAAGATTATCACCTGGAGCGGCGACTGAGCTTCTTGGGGATTCAAAGTGAGGTTGAGAGGAAAACCAATATTGGGGAGGTAAGAGAATGCCCGAGGGGTACCGTGGCAACCCCACTCCTAGAGAGACCAGAAATGACTCAGCATCCAGACTGAACTGTCCTAACGAAGCATAGGGAATATATCACTCAGAGTTTGGAGCTACTTTTGAGTTTGGGAGTGATTGTCCTAGAGGATCTGATTTGGGGCAGAAACCAAGGTCCTTCCCTGAGTGAAGGAGCCCTGGATAATGACACCTAACATTAATGAAGCACTCACTGTGTACCTTCCAAAAACTATTCTAAACCCCTTACATGTACTCTGCCCTTTAATTCTCACAATTTTGATGAAATCCAAAGAGACCAGGGGACTACTGTGACCAGGACAGTATTCCCAGATATCAATCTTTGCTGTTGATTTTGTTTTGTTTTGTTTTGTTTATCTCTCCATGTATTTTCCCCCTTTCCCTTCCTCTTAACTCATGCCAATAGGGGTGCTGTAATCATTTCCTCTGGAGAGGGATTAGGCATGATGGAAAATACGCATTGGCTATGAATCTTTCTAACTCTGGTACAAAAGCTTCAACCTCTGGTAAAAGGGTAGTCATGCTAAGAACAAAAGAAAGAAAAGAAGTGAGGACTCCTCTCACCTCAACACCATACTCCTCACCGAACCACAACAATCCCCCTCTGCTGGAGGTAAACAGTCCTAGGAGAAAGAGGTAAAAGAGAAAGCTATGACCCCAGTAAAGAGACACAACCACAGAGAGGAAATGGCTGCATGGTGCACCTAGCAAGATGGAACCAGGAGCAGGTACAAAATAGATTGCTGGGCCTTTAGCCAGGTATGAACTAGAATGCTACATTTTTGGCAGCACCTCTCATTGACCATGCATCCTGCTCTCAACAGCACCATAGCTTGCTGTCTTCACTGTGCATAAGATTCTCAATCCAAGGCCTGACCCAGGAAAGAATGGAAATCCTCAATACTAGCTCTATGACCAACAATTCTTAATATTGATCATGCCTGATCCAGAGCTCCGACACTCAGTTAGACATGAAAATCTTAATTTATCACAGAAGTAGATATAATGTTTCCTTATTCTACATTACTTCAGATATTTCACTGCCAGACACATCAAATACTTAGTAATTATTGAACATGTACTTTCTGCAGAGCACCGTGATAGAGTCTATAAATAATAGCCTGAATAACTTTATTCTGAATCAGAAGGGCCCCTTGTCTTACACTTTTTTTTAATATTTATTTCAGAGAGAGACAGACAGAGCGTGAGCAGGGTAGGGGCAGAGAGAGAGGGAGACATAGAATCCGAAGCAGGCTCCAGGCTCTGAGCTGTCAGCACAGAGCCCCGCATGAGCCCCATGCGGGGCTCGAACCCACGAACTGTGAGATCCTGACCTGAGCCAAAGTTGGATGCTCAACTGACTGAGCCACCGAGGTGCCCTGCACTTTCTTTTGTAAATAGACAAATAACTCTTCATTTAACAAAACTATTCTGAGTACTATGATATTCTGGTCATGCCACCTAGAGAATGAAGGACAGTTCAAAAATACGGGCACCTGGTTGGCTCAAGTGGTAGAGCATGTGACTCTTGATCTTGGGGTCATGAATTCAAGTCCCACATTGGGCATGGAGTCCACTATAAGACAACAACAAAAAATTAGTAAGACTGTCTTTTTTTTTTCAAGGACGTCACAGTCTGGTCAGAGTGAGAGGCAAACAGACCTAGAGCTAGACTCTAGTGTGATACATGCTGAATTTGAAGTATGTTCAAGGAAACAAACATCCAACTGACGGGGAAGGAAAGGATGTCATTCCAGAGAAGGTGCCTTTGGAATATACTCAAACAGCTATCTGACAGAGAGAAAGACGCCCCAAAGATCTCAAAGGCAAAAAGCAAAGAGAAGTCAGGATTGTTTAAAAAAAGGTGAAAAAGTTGTCTGACTGGAATACCCTTTAAGGCAGCTAAACGTCTCCTCTTCAGACAAACTCTCCCTGGTCCTCCCACATCTCCCTGGTGCAATCCCCTCTCAGTATACTCAATGGTAATTTGTGTCAGACTATGAACTCCTTGAAGACAAATTGTTCATTTCTCTCGTTATCTCCAGCTTAGCATGGCGCCTGGCGTTTAAGTATTCCATAAATGTTAGAGGACAAAGAAAAGAAAGAAGAGAAGTAACAAGGAAGAAAGAGGCAGAAGAGGAAGGAAAGGGCAATTTTCATGGAAGGAAGTTGCAGGAAATAAAATTAAGTTGGAACAAGTCTGTGAAGAAATATATCATGACAGCACAGGCCGTATGGGGGCTTTGAAGATGTTGAAGCAGTTAAGTGACTAGCTGAGGCTTAGGAAAGCAGTGGCAGATTCCTAGTATAGAACACTAGCTCAGGAAATAGACCTAAATCAAAACCCCAACTCTGATACTTTTTTAATGTTTATTTATTTATTTTGAGAGAGGGAGAGAGAGAGAGAAAGAGAGAGAATCCCACGCAGGCTCTGTGCTGTCAGCGCAGAGCCCTCACTAACCGTGAGACCATGACCTGAACTGAAACCAAGAGTCAGACACTTAACCAACTGAGCCCCCAGGCTCCCCAATTCTGGCATTTTTAATAGGTGTGACCTTGGGCAAAGTACATTAGCTCCTAATGCCTCAGTTTCTTCATCCCTCAAATGAGGATAATAACACCTCCATAACAGGTTGTTTTGGGAATTAAATGAGATCTGCACATAAAGTGCTTAGCACAATGACTGGTTGATCATTCAATAATCAGCAGCCCCTCAAAAGCCTGTCAGCCATATGAAGGATGGACTAAAATGAGGACAAATCAGAGACCAAGTTAGTAACAAAGAACTATATAGCACTCTGTGCCAGATGCTATTTTAAATACTTCACAAATACAAAGTCATTTAGTCCTCACAAGGAACCCAGGAGGTAACCACTGTCATTATCCTCTTTTTACAGATGAGTAAACTGAGACTGACCACTTAAGAATATTGTTCAGAGGTGCCAAGATGGCTCAGTCACTTGAGCGTCCAATTCTTAATTTTGGCTCAGGTCGTGATCTCATGGTTTGTGAGTTCAAGCCCCATATTGGGGCTTGCTTGGGATTCTTTCTCTTTCTCTCTGTCTTTCAAAATAAATAAGCATTAAAAACAAGAAGAAAAAGAAGAAGTAGAAGAAGAAGAAGGAGGAGGAGGAGGAGGAGGAGGAGGAGGAGGAGAAGGAGGAGGAGGAGGAGAAGGAGGAGAAGAAGAAGGAGAATCTTGCTCTAAATCACCCAGCTAGTAAATGGTAGAGCTGGGTTTGAACCATGGCAGTCCAATTCCAGAATCCTTGTTCTTGGCCACTACATTATGCTGACTATTGTTGCCAGACATACTAATGGACAGAAGGAGGTATAACGTGTGATTGTAACTCTAGTGAGTAAATGGATGATGTTGCCATGAACTGAGATAAGGAATGGAAGCAAAGGGCAGGTTTGGAGCCTTCCTGGTTGTGTTAAATAGATAGGAATCTATGAAACATGCAATACTCCGATTGGCAATATGGTCTAGGGCTCTGGAAAGAGACAGAAGAGCTGAAGACTAGGGAGCCATTCATATTTAAGTGAAAAGTAAGTCCTGATAAATCTGCCTAGGGAGGGAGCATACACTGAAATGGAAAGGGGTCCAAGGGAGTTTCCTGGTATGAGTCTGATAAAGATGATGTGACAAAGACGGAGGCTGGGGTATGGCCAGAGGGGCAGCTCCATAATTAGGAGACAGTAGTGTCAAAGAAGCCATAAAAAGATGAAGGTCTCATATGGGCAGCAGTGATCAACAATGTCAGATGTGACAGAAGTTGAATAGAATGACTTCTAGTGGGTTTAGCAATTAAAGAGTCACTGGTGACCTCAGAAAAAGTGGCTTTGATGACATGAAGGGCTGCAGAAGTCTAAGCAGCGAGCAGCATTTTGTTTTCAGATATCTTAAGTTGCATTTATTCTGTGTACATATTATAGAAAAACCAGGAGTGAGAACTTAATAGTATACTCAGCAATTTATCTAGAAATTCATAAGTGCTGAGTCTGAACACTTTATATTTATCACATCTAATTCTAAGTTTGGGAACAGTGATACTTACCACAAAGTAACTGTTTTAAAGCTTAGAATTATGTGTGATAAATATAAAGTCAAACTGTTGCTTGAGCAAATGAGACCAGTGATCATGCTGAGAAGTAAGGATCTGACCTGAAGACTGATTAAATCTTGAGCTACAGCTCCCATCGAAGCTGATTGAACAAGGGTGTCATGGGAATAAAGGCCACATTCTCAGTACAACCCAGACTCTACATGGAACCCACTGCACTTTTAAAGCATGACAGACTTATAGACCTTCTGGGAGCTCTATAGATACAGACTTACAGACCTTCTGGGAGCTCAATAGATGGACTTCAGATTGTTCATGACCCCCATAAAATCACATGCAAAACCTGGTCTGTTATATGAATATTTTTCTGAAGAAAGGGTCCACATCATTTCCAAAAGTTTCCACACCCCAAAAATATTTAGAACTTGAGGGCTAAGGCACTAAACACCCCACTCAAGAAAACAAAAACAAAAAAAACAAAAAAGAACACCCAAAAAAACTAACATTAAGAATTTACAAATGAAGTTTCAAATGAGTCAATTCAGCAATTTTAAGAAATATTTTTATTTGGACACAATTTTGGTTAAATACACCTTGAACATTTTTTTAAGGAGCAAGGAAGGTATTTTACAAGTTACAAAAAAGCATTTGAAACATTCATTCATGGGGCACCTGGGTGACTCAGTCAGTTATGCATCTGACTCTTGGTTTTAGCTCAGGTCATGATCTCATGGTTTGTAAGTTTGAGCCCTGAATCAGGCACAGCACTAACAGTTTAGAGCCTGCTTAAGATCCTCTCTCTCCCTCTCTCTCCGCCACTTACCCATTCATTCTCTCCCTCTGTCTCTAAATAAACAAATAAACAAACATAAGAAAATAAATAAAATGTTCATTCATTCAACAAAATATTTATTGAACAGCTTCTACTTACTAGGCATTGTTCTTGGCACTGTTCTAAACAGAGCAGTGAATAAAACAAAGCCCTTGACCTGATGGAGTTTGCTGTCAAATGGGAGGATATAGACAATCAACAAATGAACCGGTATGCAATAGGTTAGATGAGGATAAATTTATGCAGAAAAATAAAGCAGAGTAAAGGATAGAAAGATTTCTGTCTGATTTTATATAGAGTAGTCAGGAAGTGCCTTACTGATAAGTGATTTTTAATCAGAGATCTGAAGGAAGGGAAGGAGAGAACTACATAGATAGGGGTTGAAGATGGAAGTCAGGTGGGGGAGTAAGATTCAAAGTAGAGGAATCAGCACGTGGAAAGGCCCTAAAACTAGAATATGCTGAGTGTGTTGGAGAAATAGCAAGGATGCCAGTATGGTGAAGGACTGTTTCAGGGAGCAAGATCAGGTCAAACAGGTAGCTGGGAGCCAAATCACTTAGGGCTCTGTAAGCCAAGGTAAAGACTTAGACTCTGTGTGAACTGAAGCTTTGGAGATTTTGTGTTTTTTGGTTTTTGTTTTTGGGTTGTTTTTTCAGTTGTTGTTATTGTTGTTGGGTTGTTGTTTTTTGGGGGGTTTTGGTTTTTGGAATTTCCTTCTTCCTTCACATGTAGGAATAACCACTTTTTTTTCCTATACATTTCTAACAATTTTAGTAAAATATACAGAACATAAAAAGTTTTATTTTAACCATATTTTAAGGATACAATTCAGTGGCATTAAGTACATTCATAATGTTGTACACCCATCTTCGCCATGTATTTTCAGAGCTTTTTTATAATCCCAGCTAAAAATTCTATACCCATTAAGTAATAACTTCCTATAACTCCCTCCCTGACAGACCCTGATAACCTCTACTCTGTTTTCTGTCTTCATGAATTTGTTTATTCTAGGTACCTCATACATGTGGAATCATAAAATATTTGTCCTTTTGAGTTTGGTTTATGTCACTTAGCAAAATCTTTTCAGGTTTATCCCCATTGTAGTATATGTCAGCATTTCTTTTTAAGTATGAATAATATTTCATTGCTACCATTTGCTAGAGATAAATATATCACTTGTTACAGTAAACGATAATCATTTATGCCATTCATTAGTGGTCAACAAAATATACCCCATTTTGTTTATCCATTCATCTGTGGATGGACATTTGGGTTGTTTCCACCTTTGACTATTGAAAATAATGCTGCTATGAACACTGGTGTGCAAGCATCTGCTTGAGTTCCAGCCTTAAATTCTTTGGGGCATATATCTAGCAGTGGAGTTACTAGGTCATATGGTAATTCTATGAGTAACTTCTTGAAAAGAAGATTTTTGAGTGACATCATCAATCAGATACTTTTTTTTTCCTATGTGGAAAATAGTGCTCAGAGGAGAACAAGAAAAATCAAGGCAAATTAGTTTCCTAGCACTGTCGTAAGAAATTAACCTCAAACTGGGTGGCTTAAAGCAACAGAAATACATTCTCCCACAATGTGAGAGACTTGAAGTCCAAAGTCAAGGTTTCAGCAGGTTTATGTTCTCTCAAAATCTCCAACAAAGGATCTGTTCCATGCCTTTCTATTGGCTTCTATTGTGGCTGGCAATCCTTTTCATTTCTCGGCTTGCAGCTGCATGACTCCAGTCCGTGTCTCCATCATCAAATGATGTTCTTCCTGTGTGCCTTTGAATCTTTCCCGGGCTGTTCTCCCTCCCTTGTATCTGTTTTCTCTTATAAGGGCAACAGTCTTACTGGATTAGGACCCACCCTAATTGAGTATAACCTCATCATAACTTGATCACATCTGCAAAGACCCAATTTCCAAATAAGATCACATTCATATGTACGGGGGGCCAGAGTGTTACCATACCTCTTGGCAGGGTATTAGATGGGGAGACACAAGCCGACTCACAATATGGGAACACTGGAAAGACAATATTGGAATAATCCAAGAGAGAAATGATGGTAGTTTGGGGCAGGAAAATTGGAAATTGGCTATATTTTGAAGATAAAATCAACAAGATTTACTGGTGGATTAGATGTGAGATGTGAGCAGAAGAGAGGTATCAAGCATGACTCCACGGTCTTTTCCCTGAGTAATTACAAGAATGGGATCGGGGAATGTTACAGAAAGAGCAAGTTTGAGGTGCAGGGTGAAACTCAAGAGTTGAGTTGGAGTGTATTGTGTTGAAGATGCCTGTCAGACATGTAGGTGGAGATGTCCAATACGCAACTTGAGAGGCACTGGATGGCGATATAAATTTGTGAGTCAACAAAATAAAGATGATATTTAAGGCCATGAGATTCCAGGGGATTGCCCAGGAAGTGAGTATAGATAGAAAAGGGAAGAGGTTTGAAGACAGATGCCTGGGCTACTCCAGTACTTAAAGGTTCAAAAGATGAGGAGGAATCCACAAAGACCAAGAAGAAGGTTTACAATGAGAGGAAGCCAATACAGTGAGAAATGATCATTAATCAGGGAATATTTCTATAAATGGGAGCGGAGTATAAGTAATGAGTAATAAGTAAATTGGAATAGGATAATAGAGGGATTTTTTTAAGATCAGAGAAGTAACAGTGTGTATATATTCTGATAGAAATGATTCAGTGTAGAAAGAAAAATTGACTGTACAGGAAAGAAGGGGGACGTAAATTTTCTCTATGTAAAATGACATAAAATACACATGTATTTGAATAGTGAGACAAGATCAAGAAAGATGTTCAGAATGGTTACCTCTAGGTTAAAGATTTCAAGGGATTTTTACTCCTTGGATTATTCTGTATGGCTTTCAATTTTTACAAAGTGCATTTATCAAATCTATAAAAACAGTAAGCATTCTATTTAGATAAGCCCAGAACCAGTAATGTCCAGTGAGTGTGAAAAGTGTCTCCACAGTATTTGATACTGCAAACATTGGGGAAAAAACCAGTGGACTAGGTGGTACAGAAAATCCAGGGGACAGAAGTTCAAGCAAGGGCCCAAAAAAGGAAGAAGAATGCAGACAGAAAATTAGCCCTTAAAAGGAGAAGAGACTTGATACCATTTGAGACTTGAGGGTGAGAGTGGTAGTAATGATTGGGGTAGGCACACATACATTTGTAGATGGAGAGAATTTGAGGAATCCCTCTTCCTTCTCTAAAGATGATAAATTCACCTATTTGCTTGGGAAAATAGATCTATTTGCTTGGGAGCAGAGTTGGACCAGAGGTATTCAAGTAGCACTGAGGACCCTTTGAGTTTGGAAACTATTTACTTGTAATAGAATCAACTGGGAAGGTTTTATCAAATTTTTTAGTGGTTCTTAGCAGTGTAGGAGCAGGAGTTGAAGGAAAGGATAGGTGAATTGATCCAAGATTGAGAATTACAGAAGTTGCCTCAGGATAAAGAGAGACATTGAAGTACTAATGGAAACAAAATAATAGCAACTAAGATGTACTTCACCTGCATTATTCAATTAATCCTCATAGCAACAGAAAAGGATAAAAAGCATATTAGGTTAAAATATCATAGCAAAAGGTAACAATTGTTTTTAAAGGATATTTCTGTTGTACAGGTGAGAAGACTGAAGCTTAGAGGGAATGATAGATGTTTGCCGGGTTTGCGGGCTATCATCCTAGATCGCAAGATCTCCCATCACTTAGGTCTTAATAGGAGGTGAGCCCCCAGCTCCCAGTGGCCCAAACAGAGCAGATATTCCTATCCCAGCTCCTTGGCGGGAAGCATGAGGCCCATAATTGGCCAGTATGATGTTCCTGCCAGGAATTTGTCTTACGCGGAAGTCCTCAAAGATGTGGCAACCGGAAAAGCATATTCTCAGAGGCTGCAGCACATATAAGAATCTAGTGGTGAAAATGGCAGAGTGTCCAAAGTTGGACTGTCAAAGGCAGGGTCCTATACCTCTGCTCTGTTCTTAACAGTAAGCTTTTCTTGACTTCTACCTTTTTCTTAGATTTGTTCACCAGCTTTCACATTGGTACTGTATGCAACCTGAAGACATACAATAAAATCTATTTCTGTTCAAGTTAACAAAAGTAAGATTTTTCTATTTACAGCCAAGACCTCTGAATGCATCGCAGAGATTAAGAACTTTACCTCTAGTTGTTGTCAAGGGGAACTCAATATTCAGATATACATAATGATTTTTATGAATGTCCGTCAGCATCTCTTCCCAACCACCCTGGGGCTCAGTCAATGGGCTCATGGATCAAGTGGTTGTAGTAGCAGAGATAAGAGAGGCTTAAAATATTGCCACAGCAAGGCAGATCTATCAACTGCTGGTTTTTTGACTTGTCATCAGAGGCCAATGCTGAGCCCCTTACATAATACCATATTTGATGTGGGGGTAGACTAGTCAGATGCCTGATGGCAGGTTGATTACATTGATTTCTTTCTATCGTAGACATTGGGGAGACAGGAAATAGCTTATCCTCACTGGTATAGGTAATTATTCTAGATGTGGATTTGTCTTTTTGGCCAGCTATTTTTTTTTGCCAGCATCCCCATCTGTGAACATATTTGTTTACCATTACAGTGCCCCCATTTAGTATTGTTCCTACCACAGAACTGAAAGAAAGAGAAAATGTCTGTGGATTTCATTTGTCTCACCTTGTATCCCTTCACCTGTAAGCACAAGCCCTTACAGGATGGTATTACAACCTATTGAAGACTCCGTTATGGTATCAGCTAAGAGATACCACTCGGAGTAGTTAGAGGGCTGTGCGAGAGAATGAGATAATGCTCTATCCAGTAGCCAATACATGGGACTGCTTCTCCCAGTCAGCTGACATGAGTTTAGAAACCAAAGAGTAGAAAGAATGGTAGTATCACCTCTCATTATTATAAGAACCCTATCACAAAGTTTTTGTATCTTCTTGGAATGCTTGGCCCTCTGCTGAGTTAGAAGGCTTACAACCCAAAGAAAATTCTTTCCATCTTGGGGGCACCTGGTGGCTTAATCGGTTAAGCGTCAGACTTTCGCTTAGGTCATGATCTCGTGGCTCGTGGGTTCGAGCCCCATGTTGGGCTCTGTGCTGGCTGCCAACTCAGAGCCTGGAGCCTCTTTCAGAGTCTGTGATTCTCTCTCTCTCTGACCCTCCCCTGCTCACGCTGTCTCTCTCTCTCTCTTTCCTAGAAATAAATAAAACATTAAAAAAAATTTTTTTAATTCTTTCCCTCTGAAGACTCAACAATGATTCCATTAAAGACAAAGTTGAGAAGTAATCTGGCCAACATGGGTTTTTTTATGATGTTAAATCAACAAGTTAAAGAGGGTTCTTGTATGACTGGAGTGATCGATTCTTATTTTCAAAGGGAAACAGAATTTCTACTACAAATGAAATTGAAGGGTATGATTGGGTCTAAAACCAAGGGGAACTGCCAGGGTACTCCTCTGGGCTGTTCTTTCTGGTGGTAAAAAGTCAACTGAAGATGTCCCAGTGCAAATCAGACTTGATCACCAAAGGTTCAGACCCCTTCAAATAAAAATTCGAGTTACCCCATCAGATAAAGTAGCATTACTAGCTGATGTACTGGCTGAGGGTTTAAAAAAAAAAAAAAAAAAAAGAACGAACAGGAGGTGAGAGTGGAAGAAAGTTATAAATACCAACTACAGGCTTTGGGACCAGATGCAGAATAAGGTCTGTACTAGCTACCCTATTTTCTTCCTTGCTTTGTTATGCAAAAAGAAACAAAATTCTTTTGCTTACCCTTTTCTTTTTCTGTAGTATTTCATTTTGTTGAATTGGAGGTGGTACACTTTATAAGTTAGACCTTAGGTTACAGGACATGAAGGTGGTATTGAGACCAAACCAGAGGGGCACTTGGGTGGTTCAGTTTGTTAATCTTCTGATTTTGGCTCAGGTCATGATCTCAGGGTTCATGGGTTCTAGCCCCACATCAGGCTCTCTGCTGTCAGCACAGAGCACGCTTCAGATCATCTGTGCTTCCCCCCCCTCCTGCCTCTTCTCCACTGTTTCTCTGTCTCTCTCTTTCAAAATAGATAAATAAACTTAAAAAAGAGAGAGAGAAACCAATCAGAGGAGGAATAAACATCCCCATGGAGCCAGGAGTCCCTTCTGCTGTCTGAGAAAACAGCCCACTCCTCTAGTCTTTCCAATGTTTTGTAAGCACTGAGCCCCCACCACCACCACCTGTATTCTGTCCTTCCTGCTTAAAATTGCTATCTTGGTTTTCTGTTATCCGTACTTAAGCCCTGACCAAAAAGGCAAAACAAAGACAACACTGCAAAGAATGAAAAAGGATAAATACGTTTATTTTGTAGTCGAATCAAAATGGTTACAGAAGAGTGGTTTAGATTATTTGTTTTCATTACTTAAAAGTTTTTGTTTGTTGTTCAGGCTATAAAAATTGCTGTAGGCCATTATGTAGCTCACTTTGACATGGCTTTGTCTCTTATAAGTCTCACAGATGTCTTGATCAAAGAAGAAGAATCGCTGTTTTCTGCCAACACTCACATCTTTAAAGCCAGAGAGCTAACCTTTCCCAAATTGCAGCTAGCTCCTTGGGGACAGGAGCCATTCCTATCCTATTCACTAGTAAAAGCACTTAACAGAGTGGATTTCATGTAGTAATATAAACAGATTCCTTAATAAATGCTTTTTTGCCTCCCCGAGACTAATAAGCATGACAATTTTTAGATGCAGATCCATTCTTGTTATTAAAACATGTTGTTAGAATCTAGGCTCTTTCCCCAAAACTTGGGATGGCTGGAAATTTAAGCCAGAGTGAGAGACATGTAATCTACTTCTGGATGTAGACTATCCAGAAAATTGAGAAGTCTGAGGCATTCAGGGAATGGGGGGGTCTTGTTATCAAATGTGCCAAAAGTCCTACTTGGGTATGTAAGAGCCTTTTGATATTCTGCCTAGCTGCAAGTACATCCAATCAAAAAATTCCCAACCTTAAGGAAGTTTGATTTTAATTTTAGTTTTTTTTCTTAATCACTTTAATACGTATTGATCAAAAAGAATTTAGAAAGCACAGGAAGATGTAAAGAAGTAGAAAAAACAGTTACCCACCTGCATCTCATCGCCTAGGGGAAACCACTATCAACATTTGGGCACATAGTACCTTCATCTTTTTAAGTTAACACTTGAGAGGTAGGAGCAAGTGAGAGGCTGGAGTAGAAACATATCACTCTCTTATACATTTTTCGTGTTCCTGACATCAGCGTACTGGTCTCTGAGACAAGATCCCCCCTTCATTAAGACACCTCCACAAGCTACCACAAACCTGTGTCTCAGCCACTGAAACAAAGAGATGTTTTGTTTTGACTCAAGGAAGGAGTTCCTCCTCTTTGCATGACAGATTGATATTAAGAAAAACCAGTTAGGGGAGCCCAGCATGTCCTTCCCACCAGTTTACAGTGCATACCATGTCATGTCTTTCCAGCCATCATCTTCCTCGAGCCAAGATCTGGGTAGAAGGAGGGGGAAAGAGGGCAATGAGAGGCACCAATTAGATGTGGGGAGATAGGGAGAAGGGTGTGACTGTGGAAAGTGGAGTATGTGCGTGTAGCTAGAAGGGTGTGAGGATGCAGATTGGATGTATTGGGCAGGTGTATTTCAAAGATAATTCCTCCAGGCTCTTGCTGGTGAATGTCACAGAAAAAGCAAAGAATGGGGGAGGAAACTTGGTAGGCAGGAAACTGCCTACTTAATTAAGAAAAGCATTCATCATTTCCTGCTCCCGCTGTCTGTATATCTCTTAAAGCTGGTTTCTGATGACAGCCTTACAAGAAAAAAAAAGGGGGGGGGGGTGCGCCTGGGTGGCTTAGTCGGTTAAGCGTCCGACTTTCGCTTAGGTCATGATCTCGCGGTTCGTGGTTCGAGCCCCGCGTCGGGCTCTGTGCTGACTGCCAGCTCAGAGCTTGGAGCCTGTTTCAGCCTGTGACTCCCTCTCTCTCTGACCCTCCTCTGCTCACGCTGTCTCTCTCTCTCTCTCTCTCCTAAAAATAAATAAAAACATTAAGAAAAAAATTTTAAAAAAAGAAAAAAAAAAGTTCATTTGTCCACTTCCTGAAATCCTGAGATGGACCACACAGCCCCAGGCAAAGAATGCTCTAAAATGCAAGTCAATATTTCTCTCTGGACTTGACTTGGAGGTTTAGGTCTTGCTCAATGGTATATCCCCAGAAACACCTGGGATAGATTCTCAGTGGTGACTCTGGTGCTGAGCAGTTGAGTAACTTCCAGATTATTTGGATTAGAACCTAAATAATTCAATGATCGATATCGGTTGATGCTTTTATCCATACTCCCCTAGAAAGAAACCTGTTGACTCTATCTCCAAAGTATCTCTTGAATCTGTTCACTTCTTCCTGTCTCCATAGCACCAGTCACTGTATTGGCACATCTTAACTATAATAATAGCTTCCCAGAAGGTTTCCCCCCTACTCCACTGTCTACACAGCAATCAGAGCAATCTTTTTTTCTAATTTATTTATTTAAATTCAAGTTAGCTAACATACAGCATAGTATTGGCTTTGGAAGTAGAACCTAGTGATTCATGACTTTCATATAACACCCAGTGCTCATCCCAACAAGTGCCCTTCTTTTTTTTTTTTTTTTAATGTTTTATTTATTTCTAGGAAAGAGAGAGAGAGACAGCGTGAGCAGGGGAGGGTCAGAGAGAGAGGGAGTCACAGACTGAAACAGGCTCCAGGCTCTGAGCTGGCAGTCAGCACAGAGCCCGACGCGGGGCCCGAACCCACGAACCGCGAGATCATGACCTAAGCGAAAGTCGGACGCTTAACCGACTAAGCCACCCAGGCGCCCCAACAAATGCCCTTCTTAATGCCCATCACCCATTTAGCCCATCCCCTTCACCCATGTCCCCTCCAGCCACCCTCAATTTGTTCTCTGTATTTAAGAGGTTTGTCTCCCTCTGTTTTCATTTTATTTTTCCTTCCCTTCCTCTATATTCATCTGTTGCATTTCTTAAGATTTCACATGTGAGTGAAATCATATGATATTTGTCTTTCTCTGACTTATTTCACTTAGCATAATACCCTCTAGTTCTGTCCATGTTGCTGCAAATGACAAGATTTCATTTTTTTCATCACCAAGTAATATTCTATTACATATATATACCATATCTTCTTTATCCATTCATCAGCTGATAGACATTTGGGCTCTTTCCATAATTTGGCTATTGTTGATAGTGCTGCTATAAACATTGGGGTTCATGTACCCCTTCGAATCAGCATTTTTGTATCCTTTGTATAAATACCTAGTAGCACAATTGCTGGGTCATAAGACAGTTCTATTTTTAATTTTTTGAGGAACTTCCCTACTGTTTTCCAGAGTGGCTACGCCAGTTTGCATTCCCACCAACAGCGCAAAAGAGTTCCCCTTTTTCCGCATCCTCACCAGCATCCGTTGTTTCCTGAGTTGTTAATTTTAGCCGTTCCAGTCAGAACAATCTTTTAAAACATAAATCCCATCACATCTTTCTCTTGCTTCAAATCATTTAATGCTTCCCATGACAGATGATATGAGAGGATCCTTACCGAGGCCATATAGAATCTGTCTCTGTCCTTCCTTGCCTTCCTCTGGTCTCCCCTTCCTCCTTATATCCCATGCTCTAGCTTCACTAGTTTTTTTTTCAGTTTTTTTGGAGCACCATGGCTCTACCTCAGAGCCTTTCTATGTGCTATTCTTCTGCATGAAATATTGTTCTTCTCCCTTCTCACTCATCCTTTGAACTTCAGCTTAAATATCATTGGCCATCCAAGCCCAGTCTAACTTGGGCTTTCCCTCTTATACATAGCACCCTGTACATTTCTTTTACAGATCTTTCTCTCTCTTTTTTTTTTAATGTTTTATTTACTTTTGAGAGAGAGAGAGACAGAGACAGAATGTGAGCAGGGGAGGAACAGAGAGAGAGGGGGAGATACAGAATCTGAAGGAGGCTCCAAGCTCTGAGCTGTCTGCATAGAGACTGGCATGGGGCTCGAACTCATGAACTATGAGATCATGACCTGAGCCGAAGTCAGATGCTTAACTGACTGAGCCACCCAGGCGCTCCTTACAGACTTTAAAATTTGTAACAATGCATTTGTTTGTGAGATGATTAAGGTCCACGTTCCCCAAACAGACAGTATATTTTAAGAAGAGATTGTGTCTGCTCTGCTTCTGCCCCCTCCCTCGTGCCTGGCACAGTACTTGACACATAGTAGGTGCTCAGTACCACTTTTTGAGCGAATAATTTAAAGAGTTTAAGATAATAATTGCCAAAGAGGTAATTTCCTTGCTTCCCTGTTTTCCGCTAATGCAGGGCACATAAACACTCAACAAATATTTGGTGATTGATTAATTGATTAACTAACTTTAGATCGATATTTTGATTGGAAGAAAAGTATCACATTCGGAGGTAGACACATCAAAGACATCCATCTGTGATTACAGTCAACCCTTTTCTTATCGTGGTGAAAGTGAAAACTATCATAGTGAGGATTAGGTACAAACATTTATAATTATTTTAATGATAGAACCTCTCACAAGAAAAAGAAATCAAGGTATACTATAGCTGAATGTTACTGCGTGTTATCTGCAGTAAGAGGCTATGATTGGTAGGGCTGTGGACTTAAACGTCTCACTGAAGGCTCAGGAAGAGGAGGGGAATAGAAACAAAATGTGAAGTGCATGAAGAAAACCCTTTCTAACAAGGCAAAAGATGATATTTTCAATCATGAGCAGATGATCCAGTAAAGAGCCCAGCCTAACAGTTATTGATGATAAATATACTACAGACACATTTTTGTATAAAATTAATGTAAATATATGTCACGGGAAGCTGTAATCTTGAGAGCCAAGCTGCATTCACTCTAGGATTTCTGCTGATATTTCTCAGCATGTCTGGGTATAGCAGAGGCTTTATTTGTACCCAGGAGCACCATAATAGCCATCAGACCAGGGTAAAAGAGAGACCAGGCTCACAAGTTTGGTTCAAGGACTCTGGTTCAAGGTCGGTTTCAGGGAGTAGGACCTGGAGAAGAAAGGATGAAAAAAAAGCATAAGGTGGATAAGGACTCTACAAACTATGTGTGTGGGGGGGCATACAGACAAGGGGTCAGGTCACAGTGTGGGACATGTGAGGACTCAGTGGACACAGCAGACCAACAGCTGGATCAGAGAAGGCACAGAAGGGGACACCAAGCTGCAGTGGCATCAAGGAGACACTGGGACCTCCAGTAAGCGTTGTCCCTCTAGGGCTTCTTTGAAGATTTGGAAGTATTTGCAGCAGTATATTGACCTTGGTGACAGTGAGAGGCACCACTGTAACAAAGCAGAGAAGAAAAACATATGGAAATAAGAGAGTACTAGTTCATGTCCACCTAGAGGTGCTCTTAAGCCCTTCAGAACTGTTCTTGGAAGGAATTTGTTATGGGTTGAATTGTGTCCCCCAGAAAATTATGTTGGATCACTAACCCCAGTACCTCAGAATATGATCATATAGGAAACAGATCATTGCAGATACAATCAAGTTAAGATATGGTCCTTAGGGTGGGCTCAAATCCAATACCTGGTGTCCTCATAAGAAAGGAAAAATGCCATTTAAAGATAGAGACACACCTGGAGAATGCCAAGTGATAACAGAAGCGGAGACTGAACTGATTCAAGAACAGGGAATGCCAAGGACTGGCGGCCACCCACTGCCAGGAAGAGACAAGGAAAGATTCTCTTCTACAGGTTTCAGAGCGTCAGAGCCCTCCCAACACCTTGGTTTAGGACTTCTAGCCTCCAGGAGTGCGAGACAATAAATTTCTACTGTTTGAAGCATCTTGGTTTGTGGTACTTTGTTACAGCAGCCCTAGGAAACTAAACAGAAGTTTGAGGAAAGGAGTTTTTCACAGTAAAGAGGAGACAGCCAAACAGACATTGTTTCATTGATGTTGTTTGACCCTAATTTTTCCCATACATTTGTGAGGCCAGAGAAACACAATTTCTATAGAACAATCTAGAACAATTACATAAATAACATGCCAAATGGCTAAGCTTTTATTTGCTGACTCGGATTTAGTCAGTTAATGTGCTGCTATCTGGTATATTTTATGCAACTTTAAAACCCACCTGCATCAAATGAAACAAGATAATGTATGAAAAGCTCTTACAACAGCACCTGGAACCTAGTAAACCTCCATAAATATTGGATAGAATCAGTATTACTGTTGTCTAACTATCCAGATCCCAGAGCTCTCAGCTGCTCCCATCTCCTCCGCTTCCCAGAGCTGCTGAAGAAACCTCACCCTGAGGCAGTCAGGTGCCCCAAAAAATCAAACATCACCAAACTCACCAGATTCCCCTACTCTGCCTTGGTTTCCCTGGTGAATGCTCTCTCCCATTCTCTACAACTTGTATTTCAAGTCATGTTTCCTCAAACCTTGATCACCCTCCGTTTCTCAACTCTCTTCCTCAAACCCATCAGCCCGTGTGTATCCACAGCTACCCCAGACTTCTCCTTGTTATTTGAACATAAGGGGGAACCTGGCTTCTTTCTAGTCCAGGCAGTCATTCTTCATTCTTTCTCTTTCTTTCTTTTTTTTTTAAACATTTTTATTTTATTATTTTTGAGACAGAGAGAGACAGAGTATGAGTGGGGGAGGGTCAGAGAGAGAGGGAGACACAGAATCCGAAACAGGCTCCAGACTCTGAGCTGTCAGCACAGAGCCCGATGTGGGGCTCGAACCCACAGACTGTGAGATCATGACCTGAGCCGAAGTCGGCCGCTCAACCGACTGAGCCACCCAGGCGCCCCCATTCTTCCTCTTTCTGATTCACACTTTCAATTCATACCCAAGTGTTACCAGTTCTACCTCCTAGATATCATGCCAATCCACTCACTTTGCTTTATCTCCATGGCCACCAGCTTGGCTCATACAAGCTGATTATGTCGCTGTCCTGCTTAAGTCCCTTGAATGACTTCCTATCGTTCTATGGATCAAGAAAGTCCTTCACAAGCTCACAGGGCCTACCCCTGCTCCAGCCCCTCTTAATCCCAGCTCTTCAGTTTTTCTATCCTCATCTCTTTTCTCTCTCTGTGCTTCTCACGTGCTGTGCTCTAAGCTTGAGGGTAACTCAAAATATCTAACACTTTCATAATGCTTACTATGTTCTGGGCACACAATAACTCATTTGTCAGGACAACACACCCACCAACTTAGCATTGTTACTATCCTCATTTGAAGATAAGCAAATAGAATTACAGAAGTTAAGTGACTTGCCCAAGGTCACAGGGAAAGTAGGTAAGCCAGGATTTGAATGAGAAATACTGGTGGCACAGTCCACAGCACTGCACCATTCGTCATTCTCTGCCCCGTCCTTCAGACTCTTTCCTGAGCTCCAGAATTTATCCCCACCCTCTTAATTTGGCTGATTCCTGTAACACCTTCAGGTCTCAGGGTAAGCATCCCTTCCTCAACATCAGACCTCCTTGCTGTCTGTCCTGATGGGTTCCTCGCCTTTCTCTTACTATTTAACATCTTTCTCCTTTGTTAGACCATTAGCTCTAGGAGGACAGAGAATATGCCTGCGTTGTTCACAGTCATATTTTTAAAATTTTTTTAATGTTTTATTTATTTTCTGAGAGAGAGAGAGAGAGAGAGAGAGAGACAGTGTTAGGAGGGGAGGGTCAGAGAGAGAGGGAGACACAGAATCCGAAACAGGCTCCAGGCTCTGAGCTAGCTGTCAGCACAGCGCCCGACGCAGGGCTCGAACCCACGAACCATGAGATCATGACCTGAGCTAAAGTCATATGCTTAACTGACTGAGCCACCCAGGCGCCCCTCCACAGCCATATTTTTATTGCTTAGCATATGCCTGGTATGCAGGAGATGTTCATTAGGTATTTCTTGACCGAATAAAAGATGGACAATTACTAATCACCTTGAAGAGTTCCTGTGTATGTTGAAGACATAACACAGTACTTGGCACATAGTGTGGACTTGATAAATATTTAATACTGTGTTCAGGAAATTGCAAAGTGTCTGGGTTGACTAGTGTCAAAGGGGTGAAGAGGGGCTTTGGCAAATCGTTCAAGTCTGTTTAGTGAAGCAAAGGAGGAGAGAATTGCACGATGAAAGCAGTTATCAGCAGTATATAATCTTGCAAAGGCAAATATTAGCCTTACAAAATCCCTCCTCCCCAGCCCAGGATAGTTTTGGATTTTTCTTTTAACCACATCATCCAACTTTCTCAGAGCTGACTTCAGCAAAGTGTAATTGGTGTGCTCGGGAGAGCTTGGCCTACATGATCAGCCCCGTGCACTAATGACCCAGGTGAAAACAAAGATCTACTTGTGGCCGCGTTCTGTGTAACTCTGACAGCTACTCCCTCCTTGCTAGAAAAAAGGCCTGACTAAAATTTCTAATCTCAATGAGCACAATTGAAGATTTCCTATTCCTATCTCCTTCGGAGAAAGTAAATAATTTATTATCCTCAAAAGGCTTCCTGGAACACTGGGTTAATCCCTTTAAAAGGATAGATCTGGACACCCTAACTACATTACGATTCGAAACTTGAATGTTACCAGGTATATTTTTTTCTTCCCCAAACCAAGTGGTGCCAGGGAGTCTAGAGACAGCCGTCAGCAAGCCAGGTTCAAATCACTGTCTCTTGGAGGCTGTGTTTTGGCAGCCACAGCAACAGCAGGCTTAGCCTTCAAGGAGCAGTAAACTTCTTGCACCCCTCAATGACCCTCGACGGGAAAAGGAAAGAGAAGGGGATGGCTTCCAGGGAAAACAGCTGATCCACCACCTGTACAAACACGCACCTAACTAGCCTGACATGAGAGTCCTCCGGGAAAGGCTTCGGGAAACCAGAGGAATTGCCAACGTGTGGAGTCAAGCCTCTGTGCTCTGCGCATGCCAGCACCACAGAAGCTTGCACTATCTGTCAGAAACCACCAGCGTTACAGAGCTGCTTTATCCCAAACCATTTTGTTCAGTCAAATCCCCACCAAGCACAAGGTAGTGATTGTATGGGACTCTTAGGACCCACATAGGATCAGCGTTTTGGGCTCCTATTTTCACACCACAGGAGATATCTATCCTTTTACAACATTCTGGTCTCTGGCTCGCTCTTAATTATATTTGCCGCCAAGAACCAGTTAATGAAGGGATATTTCATGGCCTTCAGCAAAAACCTTGGACTCAGCAACCAAGGAACTGAAAGCCCTGACCTAAAGGCAATCTCCACACCAGCCTCCTGCCTGATGCATATTTCAAAGGTTTCCAGGTTTTAAAGCATAGATTACCTTTGCAAATGAAAAATTGAACAAGCAGAAGCATTCAGTGGCATGTTATTATAGTTCCCATGATTTTGAAAGGCTGCTTGGTTTAACAAAGGACAGGATTTCCAATGAACAAAGAAATAAATATCTTTGTTTACCCATTATTTCCTGTTTATTCTACCAGGATTTAAAAATATAGTGTACTTTGATCCTCGCCCAAGGTTCCTTGCGATTATAACATGCATATATCAACCTACTAAAAAAATTATGCATATTGATAAAATATTTAATAGCTTCGGAGCCATTCAATATCCAGCCACCCCAAAAATGGTTGTTTGTTTTATCTAAATAGGATCTTGCATGGTAATGCAATTTTAAACTCCACTCAAAAGACAGTCTTATTCTTTCAAATATTTCAAACCTTTCATTTGTAAGAAAAATGATTAAAATAAAGCAAAAGAAGTCAGTGTTCTCTTCACCTCTGGATAGCATTTAGTCATTATCTGCCAAGTATGTGGCATTTTAATAGATGCCATTCATACAAATACCTTCATTGTATACCTACCATGTACCAGGTACCTCCCGAAATGCAAAAATTACAGAGTCTTTGCCTTCAGAGAGTTCAAATCTAGGAGAAACAAATAATTACAACATAATGTGATAAGCATTATGAGAGAACCATACATGTTAGCTGTGCTAGCTATGTGTAAATGAAGGTATTAATGAAGGAATGAATTAGCATGATTACTTGCAGAATATCAAATTCAGCATGGAAAGCAGAAAATAAATACGTGGTATTCAGCAAAAATGAAGCATGAAATATTTTTAAATGAAAAAGGTTTCAAGAGGGTTTTAAAGATGAAAGATTTTAGCTGTAGGTTTACAAAAGGAATGAGAAGTCCTACATTCAATTTATTAACATATGGGTAAAACTGGACTTCAGTGCTAAACACAGAACAGTAAAAAGCTAACCTGCATAGAAAAGTAAGAGGTGAGAACCAAATGGTTACATAATGCTACGATTACTCACATTCTTATTTTGGTTTTATGAATGTCTACATCCAATTATCATGACACACCTATGTTAATTTCTCCATCGTTACTGCAATCAGCCACACCAAAATCACTCCAAGTGAAGGTCGTAGAAAGTGGTAGAAGGTAAAATTGAGCTAATTCTTCCTCTTTGGGCCTTCAGAGTGCAACATAATTTCCATTCTCACTACAAAAAGAACAAAACCCTCATTTGTCACTCCCTCAGAAGAAAGATAACAATTTTACACATTAAACAAAACTTTTCAAGGACTTGTATGGGCTCAAACCCAGTCCAAGGAAAAAGAAAGAAAAGGGAGGTGGTCATCCTCAAAAAAATGGCAAGTGTTTGGTCTAAGGAGGCAGTATGTTGTAACAGATTTGATGTTGAAGAAATGTGTTCCAATTTTATAATTATTTTGCTACACGGCCTTGGGCATCATTGTCTCATCAATATAACACGGATAATAATGCATGCCCTACACATCTGATAGCAATGCAGGCTTTTTTTTTTTTTAAAGATTTTATTTTTAAGCGATCTCCACACCCAACATGGGGCTCGAACTCACAACCCAGAGATCAAGAGTCACACCCTCTTCTGACTGAGCCAGACAGGCACCCTGACAATGCATGCTTCTTAAATAAAGTAGCATATATGAAATGGTTGAAAACATTCTGAAAATATAAAAACCCTGTATTAGATTCGCTGCATATTTGAATGACAGATTTCCAATAGGATGGTATGTTTCATCTATAAAGGATGTGTTACCATTTTTTAGGGAAATTAAAGCATATTACAATGTATGAAATCTCCTCTAACAATCTGTGCAATAATAAGAATGAGATAATAGAAATATTACAATTTCTCTATTTCAGGAGCTTCTATTTCTTTTCTCCCTTTCGTTATTTCATTCTTTCTTCATATTTTAAGGAGGCTCCATACCCAAAGTGGGGCAGGAACTCACGACCCTGAGATTAAGGGTCACATGCTCTACCAATTGAGCCAGTCCGCCACTCTAGTTCCAGGGCAGAAATTGTTTTTGCAATCTTCTTTCTTTCTTTCTTTCATCCTTGCTAACCCTTTCATTATGTCCTCACAAAAATTTCTGGGCTTTTTTTTTTTAAGTTTTTAATTTATTTGAGAGAAAGAGCACCACCGGGTGAGGGGCAAAAAGAAAGAGAGAGAGAATCCCAGGCAGGCTCCACACCATCAGTTCAGAGGCCTATGTGGGGCTTGAACTCACGAGCTGTGAGATCATGACCAAAATTAGGAGTGGGTTGCTTAACTGACGGAGCCACCCAGACACCCTTCTTCATAAAAATTTCTAAGGCTATTTCTTGGCTTTTCCTTTAACATTGTTTTTATCACATTTTAAAAGGGGTTTTTTTTTAATGTTTTATTTATTTCTGAGGGAGAGAGAGACAGTGTGAGCAGGGGAGGGTCAGAGAAAGAGGGAAACACAGACTCTTAAATAGGCTCCAGGCTCTGAGCTGTCAGCACAGAGCCCGACGTGGGGCTCGAACCCACAGACTGTGAGATCATGACCGGAGCCGAAGTGGGATGCTTAACTGACTGAGCCACCCAGGCGCCCCTGTTTTTTATCACATTTTAATTGAAAACCGGAAGGAAAAGGATCATAAACCTGTTCTTTCCTCTAACAAAGTTTAGCCTAGGTTCTGCCAAGAACATCTAGAAATTGTTAAAAATAGCACATTTCTTTATTTGGACTCAATTGACTTGTACTTCCGTGGACCTGTAGAAATGTTAAATAATAAATTATTATCTCTGAATAGATTCTTCCTTGCCCAAGATACAGTCGAAAAATGTGTTTTAGGTGAGTCATTTAACTGGAATAATTTCCCTTTGGATTACCAGAGTCATTAGGGGAAAAAATATAAAGCCGTGTGAGTAATTTTCCATGTATCTAGGGTTCAATAACTGAAATGTTTCATAGACCTTCTGCATCACAAGGCAGTTTATTTAAAAATACAGGCACATACTCCTCTCTGCTTCTGTATGTCTCTTCCTCTTTCACAGCTGAAGACAAGCTCATCAACGATGAACATAGGGTCAGCCAATACCCCTTGTGCTTGTGTGTCATCATTCCAAGCTAGGAATGAGCGTGTCTCGAAGAGTCAGGCACAGAGCCCGTCCATCTCCTTCCCATCATCACCCTGACCTTTTAACAAGAACAGCAACAGTAATAACAAATGTTATTAACAAAAATCAAAGCAGCATGTGCACAATGCAAAGGTACAACTTCTGTAGCTAAATAGGGCCTCAGCCAAGCGGCTACCCACACATTTGCTGCTGTTACTGGGGAAAAAAAGGGATTGTTGCTTTGGCTTAAAGAAGGAGGAGGAAAGGGTAGAGGCAAAGGAGAGGAGGAGGCAGAACCCTGTGTTTGACAGGCGTGTTCCAGCTGAGAAAATCATTTCTCACCCTCAGTAAGGAGCAGGTAAACCACAGGAACAGATAGGAGAGCCTGTTGTTTGTGACCCCTGCCAGAAATTGCAAGGAGATTAGGACACTCATCCAGAAGGCAGTGCACTGCGTGAAGATCTCAAGCTTTGATTTTTTGCTGAAAGGAGACATTTCCCAAAAATATATAGCCAACATTCCTACCTTTAGCATCTCGTTCTATTGTATATTACACGGATGCTCTGCTAGGGAAATTTGATCAATATATTAGATTCCTGGCAGAAAGATGCTATCAGACAATGCATGTGTGCCTTGACATAGCTCAATTTCCATCTGTCCAAGAAGGTATTGATTTTTCTCTCACAGAAGTGCACACACACATACTAAGAGAGCTTACAGAGGAGGGGGGCTGGGCAGGCATTTATTCAAGAACAGACAGCTGTGTGATTCCCCAAATGCGTTCAAAACACCCTCTGGCTTGGTGACTTAATATTTGGATGATCTATACAAGCCCTTCACATCAGGATTAAATCGGTGGCTAATAAGCAAACGCAGTATTTCTGTGCTCACTCTTTGATTGCTAAGAACTCTATCTCCTCAACTCCTTGAGAAAACATGTCCCTCTTGGAATCCTATGCCAGGCTTCCTTCGTAGGAGGTCGCACACAAAGCCACATCTTTCTAACTCAACTGGAATTAATTTTCTATCACTCAATTACAGTCTTCTCAGCTAATACCTGGAGACATGTTAATACTTCCTTTACTGTTCTATTGTTCTTCCCTTGTTTCTGTTCGTCTCTTTCTGATTTAGACTATCATGACAGTTATTCAAGCTGCTCACTGAATATTTCCAGTTTTTCACCTTCTGGGCGTGGGCTTAATTTTCTGGCCCCTCTGTGGTTGGGTGGGGCTATGTGACCGGCTGCCCAGTGAGTTGTGAGTAGAAGTAATCTGTGTCATTTCAAGTCGATCTTTCAATTGCCTAGGGAGAGCTTCCACAGGAAAATATTGATACACTACACTTTATAAAAATTAAGAACTTCAATATGCTCAAAGAGATCATTACTGAAATTAAAAGACAAGAACCAAACTGAGAGAAAATATTTTCAAAATATGTAGCAAAAGGTTAGTGGCCATATACAAAGAGAGCCTACAAATCAATAGAAAAGTGTGATTCAGGTACTAACAGGCATTGCACAGTAGGGGAAATACAAGCGGCCAAAAAACATATTGAAATATACTTAACCTCAGTTGTAATTGGGAAAGTGCAAATTATAGCAACAATATGCCATTTTTATCCATGAGATGCACAAAATGAAAGCTCAAAACTCAAAACACTGAAAAGAATTTCCAGAATTGGCCAAAGTGTGGAGAAATAGGCATTCTCATTTCTGCTGGTATAAGCTTTTTAAAGGACAATCAGCACGATCTTTCAAAAATTTTTTAAATGAACATTTGACCTAAAAATTCTATTTCTAGGAACCTAACATATAGAAATATTTGCATATAATATTAACATTTATTGATCATAGCCATGTGTCAAGCCCTAACTCCTTTATTTATATTAAACATTTACCCTGTGAGGTAAGTTCTATTCTTATCCCATTTTATAAACGAAACAACAAAGGCACAGAGAGGCTCAGCAACCTGCTTACTAGGAAGTGGCCTTGTAGGGATTTAGGCACAAAATCATGTCTCCTGCATGAGACAGTAGACATTATGCTGTCTCTCTCAAAAAGATATGCATAGGGATATTTACTGCACCATTATTTGTAATAGAAAAAATGAATAAAATACAAAGTTCATCAACAGAAGATATGGTCATATGATAAATTCAAATTATAGAATATTATGCAATAAAAAAGAATGAGCTCAAGAGAATTAAAAACATACAGTCATACGGAAACACGTAAAACATTCATGGTAGCCTTATTCATGTTAGCCAAAGAGTGGAAACAACCCAAAGATCCATCAACGACTGAACAGATAAATAAAATGTGGCATATCTATCAGTGGAATATTACTCAGCCATAGAGAGGAACAAAGTGCTGATATGTGCTATAACATGGATGAGTCTTAAAGACATTATGCTAAGTAGCAAAGTAGCAAAGCCAAACATGAAAGGCCAGATATTGCATGATTCCACTTACATGAAATGTCCAGAATAGGCAAATCCCAGGGAGACAGAAAACAGATTAGTGGTTGCCAGGGGACTGAGGGGACAGGTGAATCAGGACTAACTGCTGATAGGTACAGGGCTCCTTTTTGGATAACAATGTTCTGGAATTAAATAGCGGTGTGCTTGTACAACATGGTGAATATTGCATGGTGAAGCTAAAGACCATTGAATCGTACATACTTTAAAATGATGATATTTATGTAAATTATCTCAATTTTCAAAAAAAGAATGACGTAGATATCTTCAAAAAAAAAGTTAAGTGAAAAACAGCAAACCTTAAAACAACATGTATGTTTACATTTGTGAAAAAAGATGTAATACATGTGTGTTTGTAAATGCGTAGGAAAAAGTCACATTGGTCCATTAACAAGAGGTTTCCACCAGAGAGAAAATGTATTTAGGAGAGAGTGGTAAAAGGGAGACTCACTTTTCACTCTATGTACTTCAGTTTTGAGTTTCTTAACAAAAGGCGTGTGTTACTTTTATAATTTTAAAAACAAAAACAGAAACAAAAGCATTTCATTGTAAATAACCAAGTAAGTGAAAATAACCTCCAGAAATAAACTAGGGGCAAAGTAACAGTGTGTGATGGGAAAGCCCTAAACGTGTAGTCAGGAGGCAAAGGTGCGTGTCTCAACCCTGCCTTCACTATGTGGGAGTCTTTAGAAAGTTCATCTAGCATCTCTTGGCTTCCTCATTTGTCAAACAAAGGGACTGGACTAAATGACCGCCATGAAACTTTCAGCTCTTGAATCTTTGGATCCCACACTAGGTCATTCTCCCCTCCTGCTTTGTTGCCAAGGTTACTTGCTGCTCCAGCCTTTCCGGCCATGTTTTAGACAAGGCATCAAATACAATCATGCATTTACACATAATCTAGGATCACAACCTTCCAGGGAGAAGATCATCAACCTCATTGCCCAGCTTCTGCTTAATTACGACCCTTTTTCTTTGCTATGACGGCAGTTACTTTCATGGGCCTATGGCTGAATTGAGTAATAAAATAATTCTTGGACAAACAAGACAAGTCGGGTCATTTTTGGTTTGTTTGTTTAATACATTGCAATCTCATTCCAGAAAGCATGCTACTCTAAAATAATTTATTTTCCTTTCATCATGTACATAACCTCTCTGTTGTCTTTTCATTAAATATTCTGGCCCTCGATAAAGAGAAGACTATAAGAAAGAGAAAGAGGTGCAATTGTGTCAGGGACCCAGAGATGCAAAGGAAGAAGGGCCAGTTAAATACTGCATATGAATGAACAAATGAATGTAGCAGAGAATGAAAGACATTTTTGCTCTCTTCTCCACCAGCATGTCAGATCCTCTGCCTGTAGCCAGGTTGCTGCAGTGAATAGTGGAGATTATATGCACACGTGGAGGGCCTGAAAGAAGGTCCCCCAGAAGCGAAAGCGCATCCTCAAAGAGCTGGACCAATTCCATCAAGCACCACACTAGCACCACACTGAGTAGATGCTCAGAAAGTTCCAGCCTCCTACCCTCTCCCATTTTCCCTGGGAGACATTGAACTACAATAGAAAGAGCCCAGACTTTGGAGCCTGTAAACCCTGGGCCCACATCCTCTTACTGCCACCATCTGTGTGACCTTGGACTACTATACAACAAGTAGTCATGAAGGTTAAACAAGATACCACGGCACACAGTAGACAATTAATGAGGAATATAATGGTTTTCCCTCTCTTAACTCCTGAAAGAGCCAGGCCTTGAGTACTGCCCGAAGCAGACCTTGAAGACTTCTACGGGAACCGTTTCTTAGACAATGATGCAGCCCCACTTAAAAATAAAATTAGTACCTTTAATGCCACTTCCCTTTTTGAACACGGGGCCCCACATTTGCATTTTCTACCGCAAATTCATTAGCTAACCATGAGGATATGGCAAACTAGCCGAGTCTTCCCTTGAAGCCTTTGCCCTGGGCTTGAGGTGAAGAGGAAACCCCCACTCCCCACTCCTCATGGGTAAGGGAGTATGCACAGCACACCATCCACTGTCTCTGAGTCAATCCCCCACCAGCTTCTTCCCCTTTGCTCTTTTATAGGGTAGAGACGGTGATGGCTAGACCGGCACCTTCTGCATAAGAGATCTAGCATTTTGGTTTGGAAAGTGTGGGTACTTCTTTTTTTATCCTTTACATTTGGAATCCTAAGACTGACTATAAGGGCCTGGGCTATGAGGGAGCTTTGGCTCCCCCAAACCACAGGGGTGCCAGAACATTCTCAAGAAGGTAGATGGACTGGCAAGGAAAGGAGGGGACATCCTTCAGTGCCGGCTATTGTCCTTCCCAGCTGAGGGAACATATCATTTTCTGATGGTGGAGGTTGGATCCCTGGGCATGGCACCCTTGTGCAGAGCGGTTTTTTCCAGAGAACAACAGAACAACTGAGCATTCTCAGACAGTTCATCAGGGAGGGTCCAGCCAGGCTGTTGGATATGACACCCCCAGAACAACACTGTTCCAGGCAGGACCGGGCTCAGATCCAGAGCCCTGCAGCAGAGCATTCGGCAAGACTGCAACGCTGTCGGAGCTTATGAATGGCCCAAGGGGTACCCTCCACCTCGATGGAACTTCATACATGAAGCTGACTTGCCTCAGAATCTTTCCTGGTTTTTACCCAGGATACTCCCCTGTGCTGGGTGGCGAAGAGGCCAGGAAAGCCACCTGCTTTGGCCCCCACCAGAAGATGGGCAGCAAGGGTCATGGGAATTTCCAGTTGTATCAGGAAACCTGGCAAACAGGCTGGGTCTGCATCGGGGCTCATCCAGGACAGGGCCAGCATGCAGCAAATGGGAGACAGGCTTTGATCGTGTAAAATGGTTTGTGGGTTTGAGCCCTGCTGTCTTGGGCTGTGTGCTGACAGCTTGGAACCTGCTTCAGATTCTGTCTCTCTCTCTCTCCGCCCCCTTCCCCCACTTGCTCTTTCTCTCCCCCCACCCCCTGCTGTGTGTGTGTCTCTCTCTCAAAAATAAAATATTATAAGTTTTTTTTTTTTTAAGGATATCAATGGACCCCCTGGGTGGCTCAGTCAGTCAAGCGTCCAACTTCGGCTCAGGTCATGATCTCATGGTCTGTGGGTTCAGGCCCCATGTCAGGCTCTGTGCTGAGAGCTCAGAGCCTGGAGCCTGTTTCAGATTCTGTGTCTCCCTCTCTCTGCCCCTCCTCTGCTTGCTCTCTGTTTCTCTCAAAAATAAATAAATATTTTTAAAAATTAAATTAAACTAAAACATAAAAAAAATTAAAAAGGATGCCAAGCCTGTCTAGATGCTTTTCCTTCTCTGCCATCCTCCTTAGAAGTATTATCAGTGAATACTGCTCTATTCTCCTAGTCCAACTTCATTTTAAAATTCAACAGCAGTCTGAATTCTGTCTGCACTTTCCCACCAAAACCTCTTTGGAAAAGATGACTGTGCACTGGTCTTTCCCCGGAGTGCTTCTTCATGAGTTCTTCCTCCTCTCCTTCCTTAACGGCTCACTACCCAGCATGTATATCTACCAGCTTCGTTTCAGGCTCTTCTAACCACACTCACAATTATCGGGCATCTCCCCTACTCTAGTGGATTTGAAGTCAACAGTTTAGCTGTTAACTACAAATTTAGAACTCTCGTTCCTCTCTCCTGGCCACCAGACTCATATCTGAACTGTTTGGCGCTGAAGTCCATGAAATATTGCTTGTGTCTACAATGCTGGGCAGAGTGTCCTGTGGCCAATTCAAGGGCTCCTCGATAAGGGAAGAACAAGTAACGGGGTGCTGACTCACTACAAGCTGTCAGATCAAGTCAGATCAATTTCTAAAAGAACAGGGATTTTGAACTTCTTTCCGGGGTGCTTATATGCTCCCCAACTACCTGTGTAGGATAACTAAGTTAAAACATCCTTAAGTATCTGTTTGACTTTACCTCTTTCCTCCATGTGGGACCAAGAGTAGACTTGGCCTATAAAGCTGTCACTGTGGGCACTATCATGAAGGGAACTCACACTTGTAGGAGGGCACCTCCCTCCAACTGGCAAGTTCTTTTGATTCTATTAGTTTTAATTCCTCTGAAAGGGAATCTCAGTGGCACAGTTAAGCTTTTCACGCTTGGCCTTCACTGGGAGAGAGGTCCTACCTTTGCCTGGGAAATCAGGAAACGCCTCACACCAATGGTGACGTTCAAGATAGCCTTAAAGGATGACAGGGGCTGTAAGTAAGGTGAGTGTGTGTGGCAATTTCAGAATTTTGCGGTATTATTCTAAATCTGAGGCCTTTGTTCACCTATTGTTTCCTTTCTTTCTTTTTCTAAATCATAACAGTCACCTTCATTCTTTAAACATTCCACACCTGAAGAAACTAAAATGAGTCAGTCTGTCTCCTTCTCCCTCCCTTTCTCTCTCTCTCCCTCTCTCTCTCCCTCTCGGTCTCTCATTTCAGTATGGACACTTAACAAACTCTAAAATAATATTTTCTCTCATTCATTCACTCAACATTCAGTACCTACTATATGCTACAGGATTTTAAAGGTTACACAATGCATTTTGCAGATAATTTTGTTTAAGCCTTATAACCACCCTATGCAGTACTGTTACAAAATGTACTTAATTTGGAAAGCTGAGGTTCTATGAGGTTAAGTAACTTATTCAAGATCAAATTGTAAGTTACAGTGGAAGCGGGGAGAGGGGAATCCAGGCTGAATCTGCAAACCCTGTGTAATTTCCCCTACAGCACACTGAAGGACTCAAAATAGTAGGTGAGAGCCGATATAATTGAACTATGTATCAATAATTTGCCACCAGGCACTTCCAAGTAACATCTGACATATTCTAGCTGAACCTTAGCCTAAACTGAGAGTTGAGGTTATGTAACCAAAATGACACTTTCCTAAAATAATTCTGTGAGTTTGAAAAAGTTCTCTAAGCAGATTTAAAAACTTTTACTTTAAAAACAAGTTTTTTAAGTTTATTTAAGTTTATTTATTTATTTTAAGAGAGAGAGACAGAGAGATGGGGGGGAGAGAGAGAAAGAGAGCGCGCACGAGAGAGAGAGAGAGAGAGAGAGAGAGAATCCCAAGCAGGTTCCATGCTGTCAATACAGAGCCTGATGCAGCCTGGATCACATGACCCACGAGATCATGACCTGCAACAAAATCAAGAGTCAGACGCTCAACCCACTGAGCCACCCAGGTGCCCCAAAACAAGTTTATTTTAATGAGGAAGACCTGTAGAAAATTCTCTCTCACTGGCACTTGTCCTTTTCCTCAGTCCTGAGAAGTGCATCCATAATATTTATTAATGTATAATAATGCACCCTTCTATATCATGGACCCTTCATTCCCCACTGCTAAGCTCCTTATGTTTGCTTTTGGTTAGCTCAGCCCATATGATTGTAGGACTAAGACATCAGTTCAATCCTTCTTAGTAATTTTATTTTTGCATCTCCTTCCTCTTTTGGGTTGGAAAAGTAACAGATGCTTATTGTATAAAAAGCAAATTATACAGATGTCTTAGGAAGTAAAAAGCCCTGGCAATCCCACCCCTAGATGTAACAGCTATTAATAATGTGGTGCATATTTTGGTCTTTGAAATTTCCTCTATCCATACACTAACACATATTATATTTATACATATTTTTACATAAATGAGATCTGCCATACATACTGTTTGGCAATTTTTGTTTGCTTTTGACAAACAAACATCTCAGCTATCTTTGTCAGTATCTATAGATTGATCTCAGCCTTCAGATAGCTTTTGACATAGGCAAGCATCAGTTTCACGGAAACAGAATGGATTTCAAATGTTTTGCCAACACAGGCCTTAATCCACACAAAGTCTACGTGAGAGTATAGGAATAGTGCCGTATATATAAAAAAAAATCAAAGTAGGTTAGTAGATGCTCCTACTAACCATTATGTTATTGTAATAACTCAGCTTTAAAAAAAATTAGGCCATCACATTCACTTTGTGAGTTAGCAACCAGTGGACAAAAGGTAAACCGAGGAACGTTTTGGAAAATGCCCTCTGGTGGAGTTGGCTTCAGGTAGTGGATTGTAAGCCCAGCGGCATTTTCAACAGCTTGCCATTAGCTAGAAACATACTTCTCGACACCTCAGCACTGATCTGTTAAAGCCTCTCATTTAGTGAGAAACACAAGACAGATGATTCAGTGTGCTGGGCAATTCATTAACCCATCAAGGGCTTTCTTCCTGAGCCTGGATAACAGGCAGAAAAAGGAACGTAATCCTTGATGAATAACAAAGGGGAGGGAAGGAGGAACACACACAGACAAGGCGAGATGGGCTCTCCTCCTCCATCTGGAGCAACCAGTCCGCTCTTGAACTTACACAGATTTTCACTATAGATTGATCCTGCCTGGCAGAAGGGTAAGGTTTTTTCCCCATTTGTCTTGTAAGTGGCAAGTGGCACATGCGCCAGACCATGCTTTCAGAAGACAAAGTGCCTAGTATCCCAGGTCACAGACTGTCCATAAAGAACCAAACAAGTAGGCTGCACCCTGTTAACATTTATACAGGACACCAAAGAGAATATATGTTCTCAGGTCCAGCCGAACAATCAACATTAGCTCAGAGATTACCTGAAATTTAGCCTGCTGGGACCCAAGTCATCGGGCTCAGAAAACAGAACATGCTGTGTTCTTTTCCCTGCTTTTCCGTATCATACGGGCTTATCAGGCAATGCTGATGCAGATGTACAGGGAGCAAATGTTAGAATGTGTTACTGCTATCTTCCAAAACATTGTTTTCTTCTTTCCGTATTATTTCTTTCTTCCATGAGATATTTCAATATCCAACTCTGATTCCTGGCTTGGGAATCTGTCTTTTTCAAATGAAAAATTTAATGCTGCAAAATATATAGAAGCAAATTCTTCCTCTTTTTCCCTAAACCTTTGGTTTGCTATCATTAAGACAAGATCCAACAAGTAGGTTACTGGAAGATGTGTATACTCGCTTACAGCAACACTGTGTGAGTAAGAAAATAAGTTTGGGAGGGATAAAGAAGGACAATTGAAATTTCTTAAGCTCTTTGCAGAGATTTCTGAAATTGTCAGCAATACTATTCTCAGTAATAATGTTTATGTTAATAATTATTAGAGTGACCAAATGTCGCAGTTTGCCCATGAGAGTCCTGGTTAATTCCTGCAGTTCTAGTATAATAATTAATAGCATCCACTTCTTTCAAAAGTGTTCTGTCTTAGACTCTAGATAATACTGTGACTCTATTAACCATATAATTATTCAGCCATCACAATGTAGCAAGTCTATGTAACAACTCTTCACCGACCTGTATACTAACTATATATGGAATGATAACAGTTTTCTGTCAAAATTGTAAGTGCACAGGTCTTTCAACCTAGGAAGTTCCTTTCTATGAATCTAGTCTATAAAAATTATGAGTAGATGGGGTGCATGGTTGGCTCAGTTGATTAAGCGTCCAACTTCAGCTTAGGTCATGGTTTCGTGGTCTGTGAGTTTGAGCCCCGAGTCGAGCTCTGAACTGAAAGCTCAGAGTTTGGAGCCTGCTTTGGATTCTGTGTCTCCCTCTCTCTGCCTCTCCCCTGCTCACACGGTGTCTCTCTCCCTTTCCAAAATAAAAAAATAAATAAATAAATAAAATTATTTAAAAAGAAATTATAGAAATTATAAGCAGATTTGCATATACATATATACAATATATACACATGTATATACACATAAGCACAAAAGAATCCTTATTAGAAGATTTAAAAAATCTAGATCAATAGTCTAGTTAGATGCAATGCAATCCTATTAACTATTATAAAAGAAGGTGGTAGATCTGTATGTGTTGATGATACACTGAAATGTTTAAGACGTATTTTTAAGGAGAAAAGCAAGTTGTGGGAATATGTACCTGTAGTGCTTACCATGCATGGCCTGCTCCACGGAGCCTTCCGGTTCTCTCCTAAGCTCCTGCTCCCACCCTGCAAACCCTGACAAATCAACATCAACCTTAATGCTAACTGCTGAATATGCCAACGCAGCTTCTCTCCCCAGCCTTTGCATCCAACCAGACTCTCCAACCTAGAATTCTGGAGATGCCATTATCTACAATATTGTCCTGTTGTAATACATATACTCTCAGAACTATTGACTGGGATTACTTCTGGCCAGTGACTGTCCTACCCTTCTGTATTTTAAACCCATAAGCATAATTGCTATTAATTTAAAAAGCGAGGGGTGCCAGATTGGCTCAGTCGGTTAAGCATCTGACTCTTGACTTTGTTCAGGTCATGATCTCACAGTTCGTAAGTTCAAGCTCTGCATCACACTCTGTGCTGACAGGGTGATGCCTGCTTGGGATTCTCTATCTCCCTCCCTGTCTGCCCTTCCCCACTCGTGCTCTGTCTCTCTTTCTCTTTCTCTCTCTCTCAAATAAAGACTTAAAAATAAATAAATAAAAAGCTAGTTTAAAAGAAAAATATGCTTAGTCAGTCTGCCATATAAGAGCATATATTTTAGCTGTATCCACAGCATCTGGGAACCCTTTATTTAGAGACAAAGAATAGAGAGCCAGACCTGGCATTTTTCCTGTAAATATACTTTGGAGTGGATGTGGCATATTCTGTAGTTATCTCCCAATTATCAGGTAATTGAGGAAATAAAGTTGAAATGTAGCCTCTCATTTCCAACTTTTTCTCAATCATTTTAACTGAATCAGTTAAACAGAAACATTAGTTGCTTCCTCTGAACCTCTTTGGGAATAGATTATAAAATATAAACCAACTACTTAAAAAAGGAATGGGCCTCCATTTTCTCTTTTCTTTTCCTTTCTTTTTTTTCTAGTTTTATTTCTCTGAGCTATCTTCTAGGCCAAGTGTGAATCTAAACGGCTCACAGCAGACAAAGGAAGAATTAAAAGAGCTAAACAGTGTGAAATGAACAGATCAGATTGTACCCTTTCAGTTTTCAAGGGTTACAGAATGTTTCCACTTAGTGTTAATTTTATAGTTAAATAAGAAACAAAGGAGAAATACACTGCTATAAAAAATTTAGGGTTGGCACTGCCTTTCACCAATAAACGGGTTCTAATCTCTTTCAGCTCTCTGTCCTCGCATGGACCTCACTTAATCCACTTGGTTGACTAATTGTCCTTGGGAGGTGAGACTTCACTCCTGGCTCCTTCTGCTTCTCAACTTCCCTCCCACCTCAGACCCCCATTTCCTCTTCTGCCTCTCTCCTGATGGGAGGACTAAGCACTTCCTCATCTCTGTTCTCTGATACTCTCCCAGAGGGCTTAATTTCTTTTATTTCCCTTTGTTTCATCATTGGTACCCATCTCCACTGCCATTCTCTAACTAGACCGTAGCTTCCTTCACTGTGAGGACTGAGCCATATTCAGACTTGAATCATCAGTGCCCGGAACAGTACTTGCTGCATAGTAGGTGATTACAAATATACTTGGCACACAATAGGTGGTTACAAATATTTGTTTGATAAATGAAGCCTCCCTACAGAAACAAAACAAAACTGAACAAAATCGCCACCTCTCCTCCATAGAAAGAAGCCACAGAAAACCCTTCAAACCACTGAAGGGCCCCCGAGGGAAGGAATTCTCTCCGGCAGCGACAGCTTTGTTTGGAACTGGCCCACTGGCTCGGGTTCAGAGGATTATCTGCATTTCTTCCACCAATGGGTATTGGTTTGAAGTCTTTTTGTGACTGCCACATTTTGTAGTTTCCCTAACCCTTTTTCTGGGATGTCAGAGTTTGAACATTGGAGTGAGACAACATGCATTCTGCATACACCGGATGTCATTATGGGGGTTTGCTGTGCACAACACCCTGGATGAGCTGGCTCAAGAGACACATGACTCGTGTCATTTTCCCCTGTAACCAGGAGTGACCTGGAGCACTTCAGGCCAGGAGGAAATTAGTTTCTTGCACTCTAGCTCTGTAGTTCCGACCGTAGATGAGTCTGGGCACCATCTCGGCATCCATCAACATGACTGAATTAGTTCCTGCTCTATCTGATGGTAATGGCAATGGCGCCTGGCTGCAGGAAAACTTCCTGCTTGGCTAAAAGAGGTGGTGACCTGCTTGCACATGGATTTAATGGAAGCGTGAAAATCTGCATTTAACTAAAGCTTTAGTATCACCAATCAGAGATGCAGTAATGTTAACTGGGCAACTTCTTTCAAAATCCAGTGACTCTGAAGCCATTAGCTATAGAAATGTTGTGCATTAGTTTAATATGTAAGAATGGTTACTAAAATTTGAGATCTGTGAAGCAGGCACTTGGTGGAAGGTGGGGAAGTGGAGAGAAGTGGTTTGGTAGCACAGGCATTAGTTACTAAAGACCACAGACCTGGCACTGTAGAGAGGATTAGGGGTGACCCAGAGGGTGTCCTAAGCACTTGGAGAATTGGGTGAGTATTAGAGAAGGTTAAGAAAAGAATTCTGAAAGAATTAATGAAAGACTGAGCCTGGGTGGTTCAGTCTGTTGAGCATCCTACTTTGGCTCAGGTCATGATCTCACAGTTCGTGAGTTTGAGTCCTGCATTGGGCTCTAAGCTGTCAGCATAGTGCCTGCCTTGGATTCTCTGTCTCCGTCTCTCCCTTTCTCCCTCTCTCCCTTTCTCCTCCCATTCTCTCTCTCTCTCTTTCTCTGTCTCTCTCTCAAAAATAAACATAAAAAAAAATTCCAAAAGGGAGAGTCAGAAGGCCCCTAAATGTTGTGTGGAAAATAGTTCCTCACTGCATTTGTGATCTCCTACTCTAGTAAGATGAAGAATTGTAGGTTGATTTAAGGTAGAATGTGCAGGAAATTCTAGTACTGATCACTATGAGCAGGGTGGATAAAACGTGAGGTCCCAATGATTTGTAAGATAACATTTTTTTTTTTTTAGTCTTCAGAAGTAATGAATATGCAGGAAACTTGGAACACATAAAAAAGCAAAAAGGACCCAACAAACCAATAAAAACAAGTAATTCCATGCGCCAGATCTAAAAGTGTACTATTTTCAGCACAGATGCTTCTGGTCTTTTGTGTCTGCACATATTCATGCATGTGCATATCTTTTTTAGAATGTAAACTACACCTTACCGCACATATTGTTCCACAGTCTGGGCCTGGTAGATCTTGAAACATGCTGATGAGGTGACTGTGAGCAATTCTTTTTTATCTTTCTGTTGTTCTGGACACTCCGTCCTTCCCACCCACCTCACTGCCCTGTCCCAGTGAGGGCGATCCCACAGAGACTGATTGCTGGAGACTGACCTTGCTCACCCAGGGGCCTCTTTGTTCACTGACAGGGTACAAAGGCTGAGCTTAAAAAGATGGCAAGGCTCTGCGGATTTGTACATTACTTTGCATATATTTTCTTTCTAAGTAGAAGAGGCTTTTAAGGAAGCGTGTAAGATAAAACAAAATGGATTGATTAATGTAATCTACAGCTGAACATGCAGGGCCTCCCGTTTGTGGAACTAAACCATGTAATCACAGCCTGGGGTAAGAAAGCCGACTCTGGGGGCTCCTGGGTGGCTTAGTCGGTTAAGCGTCCGACTTTCGCTTAGGTCATGATCTCGCGGTTCGTGGGTTCGAGCCCCGCGTCGGGCTCTGTGCTGACTGCCCGCTCAGAGCCTGAAGCCTGTTTCAGAGTCTGTGTTTCCCTCTCTCTGACCCTCCCCTGCTCACGCTATCTCTCTCTCTCTCCTAGAAATAAACATTAAAAAAAAAAATTAAAAGAAAGCCGACTCTGCACACGCAGGAAAAAGCTGAGATCTGCCCAAGGAGACACGCGGTCATAGTACATTCCAGGGTACCTGCCCTCCACCTTCTCCCATCTCCAGGGCTTTATATTCTTGACACTGGCAAGGGGGGCAGGAGTGTTGAGCATGAATATTTCTCAGTTGGGCTCCGCCTCTCCTTCCTCCTACCACTGCCTTAATTTAGACCTTATTCCTCGTGTGGACTTACTGCAAAGCCTTATCCCTGGTCTTCTTACCCCTAATCTTGCCTCTCTCTCCTCCATCCTTACCATTTGCAATGAAATCATCTCTCTAACTTGGATCTCTCTGTCTGTTCCTGTTCCCTATCACTCTGCAACAAGCCATTCCAAAGCTTTATGTTATAAAACAAGCACCATCTTATTATGCTTGTGGATTCTGTGGGTCAGGAATTCAGGCAGAACACAGCAGTGTCGGTTCTTCTCTGCCCTTTGCTATCTGGAGCTGGCTTGTGCTCCAGGTGACTTGTGCAGTTGAGACTGGAAGAGCTGGAGTTGGAAGATGTACTCCTGAGGTGCTTCTTCACGTGCACGTCTGGTGCCTGGGCTGCAACGCTGAAGGACAGGTTCAGCTGGGATTCTTTTTTTTTTTTTTAATGTTTTATTTATTTCTAGGAGACAAGGAGAGACAGCGTGAGCAGGGGAGGGTCAGAGAGAGAGGGAGTCACAGACTGAAACAGGCTCCAGGCTCTGAGCTGGCAGTCAGCACAGAGCCCGACGCGGGGCTCGAACCCACGAACCGCGAGATCATGACCCAAGCGAAAGTCAGTCGCTTAACCGACTAAGCCACCCAGGCGCCCCGGTTCAGCTGGGATTCTTGTCGAGAGAATCCTTGTGTGGCCTCCTCAATATCATGGCCTCAGGGTAATCGGATTCCTCTTATGGTGCCTCAGTGTTTCAAATGCTTGTGTTTCCAGGGATCAAGGTGAAAGCCTCATGGCCCTTTATGACCTATCTTCAGAAGTCACATGGCTTCATTTCCATTGTATTCCATTGGTCCAAGCAGTCATAGACTGCCTCTCAATTCAAGACAAAGGACCGTAAATTCCACCTCTAGATGGGAGCAATGTCAATAATTTTGTAGCTATGTTTTTAAATCATCTGTCTATCTATCTATCTATCTATCTATCTATCTATCTACCTACCTACCTATCTATCTACCAGTTGAATCTATCCATCTAACAATCTTCTAGATTTGTATAAACATAAAAGACAGTTTCAAAAGATACACACCAAACTGTTAAAGATGAGAGGGAAGGAGACTTCTCTACACTTCCAAAGGAGGAAAAAAGTAGTGGGATTATCCCAATTTTTGTTTTGTACAGAAAGTTGCTTCTCCTATTATCTCAAGCCTGCAAAGCCTAATAAGGTCCTAAGTTGGCACATTCTTTTTTTTTAATGCTTTATTTATTTTTGAGAGAGACAGAGTATGAGTGGGCAATGGGGAGAGAGAGAGGGAGATACAGAATCCAAAACAGGCTTCAGGCTCTGAGTTTTCAGCACATAGTGTGATGTGGGGCTCAAACTCGTGAACTGTGAGATCATGACCTGACCTGAAGTCAGACGCTTAACCTATTGAGCCCCCCTAGGTGCCCTGTAACTTGGCACATTCTAAAAGGAAATGCTAGACCCTCTAGCTCTGGAGGACATGCAAAAATATTGGGAAATGGCCCTGCCTGTATCAGCCCACTACCCACCTTCAGGCTATGGAAGAGAGGCCAGAAACATTCTTTAGGAGGTTAAAGAGGCCAGAGCAAAGGCTTCCTTCTAGACAGTTGTCTGAGTGCTGTGTTCCACAAACTATCCCATCTCTACTCTGCCATGGGAAATATGCTCTCACCTTAAACTAAAGTATTCACAAGAACTATTTGGGGACCTTGACCTGTGTCTTCTTGAGTTTGAGGGACACAGAGACTGGTGACTGACTTTCACCACAAGAAGCCTCAAGGTGAAAAGCTAGTTGGAGGGAACTGCCTTGCAGCAGAATGAGGAAAGAAGGCTCTCTGGCAGGGCACTGCACTTCCATTGATGAGTGGGCCATGGAATGGAGGGGGCACTCATTCCTTGGCCACCTGTGAATGGCATGAGGAATGCCACCCAAGAGAATCAGTTGAAGGGTGAAGAGACCGGGCAAAAGGACACTATAGTCAGAAGTTCCTAGTAGAAGGATCTCCAAGGTACAAATGCCATACCAGATGACAGCTGTGTCAGTCACACAAATGGGAACCATTTGCACCTACTCCTTCCTCAAGGGCCTAAGGAAAGAGCAGCTTGGTGAGTAGCAAACAGAAAAAGCTAACCATGACTTCCTTTGGTATTTCAGCTTCCCAGACGGAAGCAAGCAAGTATAGATGAGAGACATTTGCAAGTGAGTGAAAGACTGAGGATGTAATATTAGATAAGATTGTTACAGCACTTGGCGGAGAGCATTCTTGTGACTGAATAGGATCGGAAAAACTAAGGATTTATTCTAGAATGAGTTTTCTAGAGCAGCAGGATAAAGAATAGAAAACTGTTTCTTCCTAGAGCTATGGTGTATCCAGTACATTCAATAAATCTATTATATGATTTTTGTGCTTTTCTGGTTTTCTAAATTTTACTTGGAACACATATTGCTTATTATTCACTTATTTTTTTAAGTTTATTTATTCATTTTGGGAGACAACATGAGCAAGGGAGGGGCAGAGAGGGAGGGAGGGAGAGAATCCCAAGCAGGCTCCGTACTATCAGTGCAGAGCCTGATGTGGGGCTTAATCCCATGACTCTGGGATCATGACCTAAGCCGAAATCAAGAGTTGGACGCTTAACCAACTGAGCCACCCAGATGCCCCTTCTTGTTATTATTTAAATGTACATCTAATCATTTCACTTCTGTGCTTAAACTTGAATGCCTTTGCATTGTCCTCATGTTAAAGTTCATTTTTAAACATGGCTTATAAGGCTTTTCATGATCTAGTGCCCTCTCCCAGCCTTCTCTCAGCCACACACATCCTGTAGTCCTACCATATGGACATAAAGATTCTATTTCTTTGCTTACTTACATTAATTAATCCTATTTTTAAAGTAGGCTCCAAGCCCAGTCTGGGGCTTGAACTCATGATGCTGAGATCAAGAGTCACATGCTCTACCAACTGAGCCAGTTAGTGCCCCTGGACATAAAGATTCTAAATGCATCATGGTGTCCTGTGTTTCTCCTCAGCTCATGTCATTCTTTGGCGTAGATATCCCTCACCCTCATCCTTGTCCAAAGGCCTGTCTCCCATCTCCCTTCAGCTCAGGTACCGCCTCTACAATCTAAAAAAGCCTCAGTTGAAGCATTCCTTTAGGCCAGAGATTGGGTTGTCCAGTTGGAATGTCCAGTGCTTATGATCAGGTAACCAGTAGACACTCTGTTTCCAGTCCTATAAACAAACCTTCCATCATGCAAATCATGGTTGGTGCTCAATCACTGTTTAAGGAAGAAAGTCCGAAGAGGCTAAGAAGCATAGTCTTTGGTCATCTTCCTAATGATGATCACAGGAGTGAAGTTCTTTATGCCTTGCCAAAGTGAGGCAGCGAATACCAGGGAAGGCTTTGGAAGGAAGATGACTTCCAGTGTTGATGCAATTTATCTTCTGCCCAGCTGCAGGCCTGGCCACCAACTTGCCCAAACAGTGACCACTTTTACCTGAACTAGACCTTGAAATGTGAAAACTCTGTGCTTGGTGTAGTTTGTTGCTCTGTTCTAATTTGGTCTCGGTAAAATTACTCATTAGGTTTCTAAATTTATTTTAACATTTATTCATTTTTGAGAGATGGAGAGAAACAGAGCATGAGCAGAGGAGGGACACAGAAAGGAAGACACAGGATCCAAAGCTCCAGGCTCCAGGTTCTGAGCTGTCAGCACAGAGCCAAATGCAGGGCTCAATCTCATGAACCACGAGATCATGCCCTGAGCTCAAGTCAGACGCTTAACTGACTGAACCACCCAGGTGCCCCTAAAATTACTCATTAGGTTTCTGACTTGTGGGTCTTTCTCCCAAGCTCTGTTCTCTGCTAAGAAGATTTGATCAGCTTTGGAGTGACACAGGTGTGAGGATCTCATGGAAACGTTTGGACTAGAGTAAAAGATCTGGAAATCACATGTGCTGAGACGGTTGGATCACACAGTTTTGGTAACTTCCAATTTTGCTTCAGAACTTAGTGCCAGGTTTTCTCAAGCTCCTTTTGCATTTCAATGTAGAGAAACACATTTGTACTTTTGGTTTTGCTTTCTTTTGTTTTGTTTTGTAGCAAGCCATTACTTCTGTTATTAGGCAGTCCATACCTAGTCCAGAATCGGCCGCTAGAGTGGCAGACTTTATTTGTAACTTGATTGGAGCTTGCCCAGCTCTTGGTTCTCTTGACTATTAATATGAATCGAGGCAGCCATGGAGTTCTCAGATCCTTGGAGGGGAAGGATTATAATACTTCATAGTTATGAAATGCTGAAAGATTTTCAGATATTCTGAAATTTTTAAATACATTATATCATCTGAAATTCATAAAAACAGGAAGTATTATCATTTAAAGATTTTACAGATGAAGAAAGTGAGTACCAGCAAGCTTAGGTGATTTGTCTGAAGTTACAGAGTTAATTAGTGCTGGATCCAGGCCTCTACTGACGGTAAGTTGAGTGTTCTGTTCTGTAATGCACACATGGTTTCCTCTATCTCGGTTAGTTCATGGCCTTGTGTCAATATGATAAGGCCATTAATAACTGACTTTATTGCCACTTGTGGTTAAGAATTTAGAACAAAATCAATAATGACCATACCTCCTGGATGACTATTTCAAAATCCTTCCAGGAGGTAGCTGGGTTCATCCGAAGTGTTTAGGCAAGTAAACATTATATCAAGAATTCATTTAACATGTTGATTTTCTTAAAGCTAGCAGAGTTTTTTTGATTCAGATCATTCTGACGATGATGTCAGAAGCAAGTCCTGTGTCTCTAATAAATAGCCACACTTCCTTCCTTTCCTTTGGTGGCAGAACTTGACCAATGGCATATTGGAAAGAGAGTTATGCCTCCTTGGAGGGCTCCAGTCTGTCCCAAGAGATAAATTTGCAGGGCAAGTTAGGGATGATTTTCATTATGGAAAATTTGACATTAATTCTCTTAATCTAGATATACAGTCTTGTTTTTATTTATTTAGAGAGCAAACATCTCCTCTGAATAAATGGTACAATAAATATGGCTTGTTAATGATAGGATTCAACTCTCTGCTTGCCAATTATTTAGCAGTGACCTTGGACAAGTTACTTAAACCCTCCAAGCCACAGGTTCCTCGTCTATTAAACTGAGATACAAACACTCGCAAGGGTTTTGAAAATGCCTTCATGCCTACTGAGTATTTCCCCAATATCTACTTGGGGATCCTCTTCTACTCTGTATACTTCTGGTCTGGTTGGGGGCTCCACTACCTCCTCCAAGAATGCAGAACATGACCTAGGAGAGACTCTAGGAAGCCCCTGGCCATCAGACCAGTTCAGGGATGAGCATGTGACCCCTTCTCATTCGAGTGCATCTGAGCACTCAGGAGGAAGCTATTTCCCACTGAGAATAGCCACTGGAAGACCATCTGGCTGGAGCTGCTCCAGTCACCTGCCCCAACATAGAATCCGAGAACAAAGGCAATGTGCAAAGGAAGGTGGAGCCAATCCAGGAGATGGAAGGAGACAAGGTCCTGATAACATTGTTAGAATCCAGTCATGTCTGAAGTCAGCCCTATGCCGGTCTTGTGAGCCGGTAAATGCCCTTTGCACTTATACCTGATTGGTTCAGGTAAATCAAGAGAATCTTAAATGAAACTACCTAAATTGGAGAAGAAAATAATGTACAGGCTTCTCCCACTGTGTGAAAGTAGAGGATTCTATGAAAACTTTCATAGCTGAAATGACCTAAAGCAAAGAAGTAATTACCATTTTGTAAAAGCAAAAATTCCCTTTGAATTTCTTTCTGTTACTAAAAAGACGGACTACTTGGGGCGCCTGGGTGGCTTAGTCCGTTAAGCGTCCGACTTTCACTTAGGTCATGATCTCGCGTTTCGTGGGTTCGAGCCCCGCGTCAGGCTCTGTGCTGACAGCCAGCTCAGAGCCTGGAGCCTGTTTCAGTCTGTGACTCCCTCTCTCTCTGACCCTCCCCTGCTCACGCTGTCTCTCTCTCTCTCTCTCTCTCCTAGAAATAAATAAAAAACATTAAAAAAAAAAAAAGACATACTAATGTAGGTCTTCCATAAAGGTGAAGTGGCACAAAATGAAGTTTCAGATAGAAGGGGAAATGTGTATTATAAAGTGCTTAGCAAAATACTTGGTCACAACAAGTGCTCAATAAAGATTAGCTTGGTCGTGCTTCATACAAAGTTTGGCTCAGAAAAGAGGAACTTCATACTTACTTTGAATATCGAGCAAATTTTGTCAGGCATGGTAAAGAGCCAGTCTTAATGACACGCTAAGTCCCATGAGGTATGATTAGAGGTACCAAGAAGGCTTTCCTATCCTCTAAAACGCCTCTCATTCTTTGGTACAGAGAGCTCTAGATGTCAAAAATAGCACTCTTCCCCTTGTTTTAAGACCTTTAGAGGGAAGTTCCTTATTTAGCCATAGGGACTGTGTGAATGAGTTCATAATCTCCATTGCCTAGGGCAGATTTTATGACAGTGGCCATAGAGAGATGGTGGAGGCCAAGAGGGGAGAGCAAGAGGAAGATGGCTGCACCCAAAAGAGACTGCAGGACCAGACGTACCACCAGCTTCCCCCAGTGTCGCTGCTCTGGCTATCCCGGTTAGCCGCCCCCAAGAAGGTCCAATCTGATATTTTAGAAGGCACATACTTTTTTTCTGAATTTAAAGAAGGCTATGTGGCGGAAATGGCCAGGCACATCCTTGTTAAGCAGCAAGCATGGCAGGTAACCACACAGCCCCTAGATCCTAGGCCCCAGCTGTAGATGTTCCCAGGGAACCAAGACCACAGGACAGTGGTGGCCAAAGGGAGTGGAAGCAGCTCAAGGCTGGGGCCAGGGCTGAGGAGCAACTCCAGACGACAGGAGAGTCAAAACTCTGCTCCTGTCAGGGGTGCACCTTGGTCATCCGCGATTCTTGCCTGCAAAAGAGATGACTAGATACAGAGAACGGAGAAGCCACCTGGGCTGAATATGGGGTAAACAATTTCAAGTTCTGTCAGAACATGGACAGGCATGCCCTTGGGTAAAGACCTGAGTCATAGTTCAAAGAAATTAAGCAGAAATTCCTGGAAGCAACAGTCTAAACAACTTCAGATGTCCTACTTACCCTCAAGGCTTCAACTCCCTCCCTTCCCCCCTTCCTTTCTTTCTTCATTCCTTCCCTTCCTTTAGTCCTTCTTTCCATCTTTTCTCTTTACTTCTCTTCCTTACCTTAGAGCCCTCGTTTTTCTCCTTGTAAGCATATATACCCCCCAAAAGTCTCATTGTTTTGATATGAGTAGTTTCCTCCTCACAGTTTCATTCTGTGGCTGTATGGACGTTCCCTGATTCTCTTTATTCACTAGCCAGCAGCAGAATGCCAAAGATTTGGGCACCCCTCCCCCTGCTTTGCTGGAATGCTCTCAGCCACCATCATACAGGTCTGAGCACAGAGCTCGAGGGAAGGTAGAATGCCACTTCCTGAGCCTGGTGACTTATGGAAATAGGCTGCTCACAAGAACAGAGAGAGAATTAAAAAAGCAATAAGCTTTTTCTACATTCATGTTATTTAAGCTAAGTACCTGTACCACCTGAAATTATTGTGAATTTGTTCCCCACACTCTGGACTAAATTGCACTCTAACATTTCATTGCTTTCTCCTTAGTTTTCACTCACCCTATCACCCTTTATGTCATGGGTTCATTTCAATAATTTTTCTGCACACACACACACCCCAGCTAGTATTAGCCCCAATACAAATGAGCATTTCCAAGGGTCCCTATCTCTGCAGAACATGCATAAGATAATCTGTCTGACAGCAAAAAAAAAAAAAAAAAAAAAGTAAGCAAGGAGTCAAAGAGAATTATTTATCATAGACACCGTTAAATAGAGTGTTATGAATAATAAAATTCTCACATTATGAATGATAGGAGGCTATGCATTAAGTTAGGAATTCTAGCTCCCTCAAAATCACATTCCCTATCAGCAACTTGATCCCACAATTTAGAAACATTTTTCTATAAAAGAATTTATTGTCTTCTATTAGACAGGGTTATCCAGAGAAACAGAATAGATAAATAGATAGGTAGATAGATAGATAGATAGATAGACAGATAGACAGATAGACAAACAAGAAACTGGCTCCCATGATTATGGAGCTGAGAAGTCCCATCATCTGCCGTTTGCAAACTGGAGGCACAGGAAAGCTAGTGTAGTTCCAGTCCAAACCTGAAGGCCTGAGAACCAGGAGAGTTGATGATCGAAGTTTGGGGCCAGTTGCAAGAGAAAGCCAATGCCCCAGCTCAAGTAGTCAGGCTAAGGGTGAATTCTTCTTATTTCTGCATTTTTGTGTGAGTCAAGTGCTCAAAAGAGTGGATAAAGCCAACCTACATTGGGGAAGGCAATCCCTTTTCCTCAACCTACTGATACAAGTGCTAATCTCATTCAGAAGTACCCACAAATAGTGTTTAACCAAATATCTGGACACCCTGTGGCCTGATCAATTAACCATCACATGGCTCTATGATGAAGGTAATGGTGTTAACTGAAATGTAAGCAATGGTAATAACCTGACAGATCAAACTATGCAGCACACTTGAATGATACAAAGATTCTTCACAAATATTTATTGAGCAACTACAGTGTACCAGGCATCACCTGAACCTGGAAAGGTCAGGAGTGACTGATCCTGCTTTGGAGAATTGGGAAAGATTTTACAAAGCCAGCAACACCTCAAGTGAGTTCTCCAAGTAGAATGAATATTCATAAGGTTATCAAGAGGAAAAAGTGATTTTGGGCAGAGGGCAACGGACCATTCAAGGAGGTATGACTGGTTCCATTAGTCATGGAGAACCATTCTGGGAAGTGTGAGTGGTTCCAAAAGACTAGAGTAAAAGGCTACTATGAAGGAAAGGGTCAGAAATCGTACAGGGGTAAGTAGAGGCTGGCTCACAAGGGCCCTGTAGGTTGGGGTACACACTGTAGGTTGCCATCCTATGAGCTATTTCTCCCTTCTTGCAAATAGAACGTTGATTTTGTCTAGGCAGTAAAGTGCCTACAGCCAGGACATAAATCACAATTGGCCTAAGCCAACCTGGGCAATCCCCTTTATCTTTGATGAAAATGCTTCATCTAAGGCTGGGTATGGCACTCCTGGCTAAAAAAATAGAAGAAGTCTGGTGGAGGTCATTGAGGAAAGAATTTCATCTTTGATTTTTAAAATGTTGTGTAATAGGAGGAATTCCCTTTTTCCTCCCTCCCTTCCTTTGTGATTTGGATGTTATATAAGGATGTGCATATAACCATCTTGTGAGCCCGATGAAAGCCTGAGTATGAAAACCACCCGGTGAGGATGGAAGAGAAAGGACAGAAGTGTTGGAGTCTCCAACAACATCACAGAGTCACCAAACCAATTGTAAGCCTGCCCATTTTAGGAACTTCCTATGGTTAAAGCCACTGTGAATTTTGCTTGCAGTCAAATTTGTCCCAATGCTTCCAATGCCAAAGATGACATTTGTATGTGTGGCTGAGGAGTTTGGGCCTTAATCATGAAAAGAGATGGGAGCAATGGAAAGGTTTATGCAGGGGGATGAGTTGCCAAATTTGTGCTCGAAAACCATGACTCCAGTAGCACATGGGTGACTCAGTTGGTTAAGCGTCCAGCTGTTGATTTAGGCTCAGGTCATGATCTTATCGTTTGTGAGGTCAGGTCCTGCGTTGGGCCCTGCACTGATGGCAAAGAACCTGCTTAGGACCCTCTCTTTCCCTCTCTCTCTGACCCTCCTGCCTTTTCTCTCTCAAAATAATAAACTTTAGAAAGCAAAGAAAAGAAAACCATGACTCCAGCTGTTGGATGAAGAATGGGCTGGCAATGGAAGAAAGCGAGGCAGAGAGATCAGTTATTAAGCTACTACACGTGCCCAGGAGAGTGGGTGGAATCCAAGCAAAAGGAGTCATACCGATGACTAGGGAGAGGGGGATAAGGCTGAGAGCTAATTTTAAGTCCAATTAACTTAATGACTAAGTGCATGTGGCAGGTGGAGGAGACAGGAGAATCAAGGATAGCTAAGGGTCTGTGGCTCAGTCGACTTGAAAGACAGGACATCTGAGTCTAATTCTGGCTTCGCCACAGGCTAGTTGAATGTTCCTAGGCTATTTTCCTCATTTCAAGAGGGTAGATTAAAAATACGATAGCAGATGGATGTCATTTCTCCTGACAGTTCCAACTCCCAGGAGCATTGTTTTACTAAGGAGACCAGGAGGACCACCCTGGGGAAGGCAGAACCCCTCTCACTCTACTGGATCCTTAGGTTTATCTATGTGCAGAGCTGGGTGGCGGCGACTTTGAGCTTTTGTCTGCCTTTGCTGCTTAGACTGACAGCCATTTGAGGAGTGGGGCAGAGGGCACCATGATGCATGGGTGATGTCCAAGCATGTGAAGTAAAACCAGCAAAACATCATTTCCCTCATATCCTCAAGACTTATCCTTTACTAAACTTCTCATGTGAAGCCTCGTCCACATCCCCTACGATTCACTACTGGGCATGGAGGCCTTTCGCCTCTGCAGTTTCTTTTCTTTTCCTTTTTTATTTAAGTTTTTTTTTAAAGTTTCTATTCTTTTTATATATATATATTTTTTATTTATTTCTAGGAGAGAGAGAGAGAGACAGCGTGAGCAGGGGAGGGTCAGAGAGAGAGGGAGACACAGACTCCGTAATAGGCTCCAGGCTCTGAGCTGGCAGTCGGCACAGAGCCCAACGCGGGGCTCGAACCCACAAACCACGAGATCATGACCTAAGCGAAAGTTGGATGCTTAACCAACTAAGCCACCCATGCGCCCCTCGCCTCTGCAGTTTCTTTACCACCCAGACCTGAGAGCCGTAAAGGGCAACAATTTGCACTCAGACAAAACAATTGTTCCTTTTTACATGAGGGCAAGAAATAGTGGAACAAGTACCAAAGATGTCTTTACCCCTGGGGGGTGGGGGGTGGGGGTGGGGATGATGCAAACCAGGGAGAAAGACCCGAGACTGTTGCCAGGATACAAGGCTGTTGGGTTGCAGAGGTCACAGAACCAAGGAAAGGGTTTCACAAGTGACTAATTAGTTTTGTTTTATTTCTCCTTATAGAGACATTGCCTCAGGCTCACCAAGACTCACTGCAGTTCAAATACTTCATCTTTTCTCACTCTATATCACATTTTATATTAGTTTCACACTTTCTCTCATTGGATAGGGAGGAATGGTGAGAAACACAAGGTCCAGATCCTTCCCTCTATTCCAGGCAATTCTGTAAAGGCCATCCCGGCTGCAGAACTCCCCGTGGGCTCAGCTGAGACCTCTGTTGCAACTACATCATAATTCAACATCTCTCCCTGCCAATCCTGCCTCACACCCTCTCTTAGACGGATTGCTTCTGGTAGCACTCCCCAATAAAATTCCTGCACCTGTCAAAGAGAAACCAGAACTGGACAGTAGGTGAAGCTGTAAAAACATTTTATTCAGGAACTATTGCAATAGAATAAAAGAGGTCTTGGTATAGAACTGGGCTCAACTCCAAATACAACAAGGACAAGTAGTGGGGATTTACAGCCAGAGAGCAGGGATGGAGGTCAGTGGATGGAAGAAAGAGGAAACATCAGGGGTGAGGGAGGATTCTGACGAATACTACTTGGCAAGATTTTTGGCAGTGCCAGCCCAGGGTGCTCGAGATCTCCCAGGGGATGTTAGGGGACAAAGAATTTGATTGGGTCTAGAGGGTGATCAGATATCCAAGATGGGCGAGTCTCTGTAAACTGACTTCGGTTTTTGCCAAATCTGGCGGATGAGGTTGTTTTTTTATTTGTTTAACGTTTATTTATTTTTGAGACAGAGACAGACAGAGCACAAGCTGGGGAGGGGCAGAGAGAGAGGAAGACACAGAATCTGAAATAGGCTCTAGGCTCTGAGCTGTCAGCACAGAGCCTGATGCAGGGCTCGAACCCATGAACCATGAGATCATGACCTGAGCCGAAGTCAGATGCTTAACTGACTGAGCCACCCAGGCGCCCCTGGGGGATGAGGTTTTGACAAGGACAGACACTGAAGCAAGGTCAAGCCTAGTTGAGAAGAAGCCTTAGGAGACTGACTAGAGTTTGGTCAAGGAGACAGTCTTCATATGCAAATTTCCTGGGGAAACTGACCTATGACACCAACATAGAATCATCCATCAACTCTATTTTTCCAAGCAAGCATGTTTGTGCTCACACACACAGACACAGTCACAGATACACACATGCACACACACACACACACACACACACACTTCTATCTATTCTTACCGTTATCAGCATTTTATTATTTTTTAAAAGATAATTCCAACAAAAAAAGAAACATAGACTCAGAATTAAAAATGTTTTGAATTAAATAAGTTTAGTTTCATTAAGAAACAAAACCACTAGTTAGACAAAGATTTCATAGCACGAACCATAAAAGAAGTTGGTGGATTAGACTTCATCAAAATTTAAAACTCTGCTCTTTAAATGCCACTAAAAGACAGGCACAGATTAGAACAAAATATTTGCCAAAAATACATCTATAAAGGACTCATTTCCAGAAATTCTCCCAAAGAAATAAGACTACAAAAAACTTAACTTTATATATGAGCAAAAGCTCTCTTGACTAGAAGAAGAAGAAGAGAAGAAGAAGAAGAAGAAGAAGAAGAAGAAGAAGAAGAAGAAGAAGAAGGAGAAGGAGAAGGAGAAGGAGAAGGAGAAGGAGAAGGAGAAGGAGAAGGAGGAGAAGGAGAAGGAGAAGGAGAAGGAGAGGAAGAAAAAGAAGAAGGGGAGGTGCCTGGGTGGCTCTGGGTGGCTCAGTTGGTTAAGCCTCCAACTCCTGATTTGGGCTCAGGTCATAATCTGGCAGTTTGTGAGATCTCGCCCAGATCTGCCAGCACAGAGCGTGCTTGGGACTCTCTCTCTCTCTCTCTCTCTCTGCCCCTTCCCTGCTCACACTCTCTCTCAAAATAAATAAACTTTTTTTTTAAACAGAGAGAGAGAGAGAGATGGGGCGCCCCGGTGGCTCAGTCAGTTAAGCATCTGACTTCGGCTCAGGTCATGATGTCACAGTTCTTGGATTCAAGCCCCATGTTGGGCTCTGTGCTGACAGCTCAGAGCCTGGAGCCTGTTTCAGATTCTGTGTCTCCCTCTCTCTCTGATCTTCCCCTGCTTACGCTGTCTCTATCTCTCTCTCAAAAATAAATAAAACTTTAAAAATATTTTTAAAAAGAGAGATATAGATGGCAAATAAGCCCATGAAAAGATGCTCAACCTCATTATTAGGGAAATGCAAAGTAAAACCACAGTGAAATGTCACTACACACCCATTAGAATGGCAAAAGCAAGCAAACATATAAGCAAAAAAAAAAAAAAAAAAAGAGAAAGAAAAAAATCCTAGTAACACCAAATACTGACAAAAATGTCGAGTCACTTGAACTCTTATACATTGCTGGTAGGAATCTGAAATAGTACAACCATTTTGGAAAATAGGGTAGCAGTGGGTTTTTTTTGTAATGTTAAACATACATTTACCATATGACCCAGCAATCCTACTCCTACATACTTATGTGGGGAAAATAAAAACATATGTTCACATATAGACCTGTATACAAATGTTTGTAGCAGTTTATTCATGATTGTCAAAAATGGAAATCCATCTATATGTCCGTCAACTGAGAAATGGAAAGATAAACCATGGTACCACCGAACAATGGGATACTACTACTCAGCAATTAAAAGGATGAACTAATGAAACACACAATAACATGAATGAACCTCAAAATAATTATGCTAAGTAAAAGAAGCCACACACTAAAGGCTACATATGTAGGATTCCATTTCTGTGACATTCTGGAAAAGAAAATTATAGGGATAGAAGTTAGATCAGTGTCTGGTAGGGGCTGAGGGGGGGAAGTTTTGGGGTTGATAAATAAGTACCATATTTTGAGTACAGTGGTAGCTATGCAACTGTTTACATTACTTGATATTCATAGAATTGTGTATGTCTAGGGGGTGAACTTTGCTGTATTAAACTGTACCTCAATAAATCTAAATACAAAATCTCACTGAATTATTCTTATCATTACTATTATTTTCAGTTTTTTTGGCCACAAACTAGTGAAAACTTTGTCACCTACCAACAATGACCTGTGGATATGAAGGGAAACAGGGAGAGCAGGCAGTGGCTATAGAATCAAAAAAAGAGGTTTTTTTCAACAGGTGGAATCTGGAACATATGTCTAAGTTGACGGAAGGAGTTAGTTTTGAGGGGAGAAACCAAAATTACTGAGGGGCAAGGGTGAGCTGATTGATGAGGTACGAAGACTAGTCAAAATTCTTTTCTTAAATTTTTTAACGTTTATTTATTTTAGAGACAGAGAAAGAGATAGAGCATGAGTTAGAAAGGGACACACAAAATTGGAAGCAGGCTCCCAGCTCTGAACTGTCAGCACAGAGCCCGACATGGGGCTCGAACCCATGAACCGCAAGATTATGACCTGAGCTGAAGTCAGACACTTAACTGACTGAGCCACCCAGGTCCCCCATGACTAATCAAAATTCTTGATGGCAAACAACAGCAACCTAATTCAAATGACCTTAAGCAAAAAGAAAAGCTTTTAGCTCATATAAGAGAAAAATCTCCAAATTTATAAACAGTGTTGCCAGTACTTAGCTCAGGCTGCTATAACAAAATACCGTCATCTGGGCGGTTTCAACAACAGACACTTGTTCCTTACTGTTCTGGAGGCCGAGAAGTCTGAGATCAGGGTACCAGCCTGGTCAGGGTCTGGTGAAAACTCTCCTCCTGGCTTGCAGAGGGTCTCTTTTCTTGGTATATCCTCACATGCAGGGACAGAAAGCGGGCTCTCTGGTTTCTTCTCATAAAACACTAATCCCATCATGAAGATCTTACCTTCATAAACTCATCAAAATTGAATTACCTCCTCTGAGGCCTTACCTCCAAATACCATCACATAGGGGCTAGGACTTTAACATATGAATCTGGGGGGACGCAAACATTCGGTGCATAACAGTACTCTAGCTCCGTGTTTCCTGGCACCTCTTGCATCTCCTCCGCCTTGTTCTAAGGCAGACTTTCTCTGTGTAACATAGCCAGGCTTACATTGGTCTTACAGTTGAGGGTCCCAGAGAAAAGAATGCAACAAACTGTCCTCCAGTGCACCTGTTTATTCCTGAAACACACTCCAGTTGGCCTTATTTGGGTCACAGGCCCACCTTGGAAAGCCAGAGTCCCGTTACTGACATCCTATAGCACAATGAAAGGGAAAGGGAGTCAGAGAAGAAAGGAATGCAGGGCAGAGAGAGAGAGAAAACAAACCATGGTAGATGTCTGTCATCGACCCACATACTTGGGTGGGGAGAGAATTCAAAAGACAAATGAAGAAGTCATTCTGCTAGGGGACTCCTTCCTTTGAGTCAGAAGGGAATGATGTAGGGGTGGATGAAATGTAGAAAGGGTGGGTGGTTTTTACTGGGGAGAGGGAAATGTGGTCAGGAAAATAAAGTCATTCATAGCTGTCACCCCCTAGTGAGCCTGCCTGAGAAAAAGGCCAAGCAGAGGCAAATGATGCCAGGAAATACAGAGCTAGACTATTGTTATGGCTTGAATGTTTGAAGGCCTTCTGCACACGCTCTAAACCTCAGAATGATAGAATTTACAGTCAGGGTCTTTGAGAGGTAATTATGTTTAGATGAGTTCATGAGGGTAGAGTCCTTATGATGGTATTAGTGACCACATGAGACCAGGGAGCTTGCTCTTCTTTCTCTTTCTCTCTTACTGTGTGGAGGAAGAAGTGAGGTCTTTTGCTGAGAGCGAATGAGTGGGGGAATAGAGGCAGAGGACTTGAGAAGAGTGGTAAAGGGTTAGAAGAACTGCTAGGGGCAAAGGGGGACATATAAGAAGAAACACAGGATTGTCAGATGGCACTGAGGTTGGAAGGAAGCAGTTCTACCCATCGTTCAAGGCTTGGTTAAAATACATTCTCCATGAAATTTTACCCCCATTGGAAAGTATCTCACATTCCTCCAAGCTTCATGGCATCCAGGGCCTCTCCTATTGGCTCTTATCATGTTTGCAAAGCACTCTGCCAGCTGCATCGACCTGGCTCCTTAGAACAGACTTACAGATTGGATAGTGAGTTCAGACACCAATAACCCAAGACTCTTGAGTTTTGGTAAGTGAGTAGCAAAACTTTGGATAGAGAAAGATTTATTTTAAAACGTATCTGAATCTATTCAGTTTCTCAACTAGAATAGTGAAAGTTCCGAACAAGTGCTTGAATAGCGAGAATACTACAGTTTGTGTGTGTGTGCGTGCGTGTGTGTGCACACGCCCGTTAACTTGCCTGCTGTATTGTATTCTCTTGAGGGCAGAACTCCTGTGTGACTAATTTTCATGTTTCTGCAGGTCGTGATGTGATGGGTGCTCAATATTTGTTAAATTAATAAATAACCCACCCTCCAGCTTTCCTATCCTTGCTTTTCTTTGTTCCCACTCAACTTTACTGCTCCATTAAGATCATTTAGGGTGAATCCCAAAGAACAACTTTAAAGAACCGCTCTTGTGATTGGGACCTCTTCCAATTGCAATTAAAAGCACGTGCTTGTCTTTTACTTTACCCTCACCCCACTTCCCCATCAGACAAAACCTGAATCAGTTTCAGGAGATGGATTTTGCTGCTTGTGTGAAATTTTCTGGCTTCCAGTCAAATGGACATTGCAGGAGTATGTAAAAATGGCTTTGTTCTCCACACAAATGAGTTCATTTAAGCAGCACACAGTTTCAAGTTCTTATTGCCTTTTGAGAGGGTAGAGCATTAAGGTAATGTTATTGTATTGTATAAAAACTGCTGAATTAGGAATACCTGTGTGGTAAACAACTTGCTGAACCGCCTTAGTGCATCTGAGATAAGGGAGCACATTGTTTATTGTGCCTGAAACCTGTTTCCAGTACAAGGATTGTACAAGCCTTGCTTAAGGAGGAACAATAATCACACATAACCTTGAACAAGCAGTTCACTTCGCTGCTCATTCTTCATTTGTAACTGTATCCTTCGATAAGGAGGAGTCTCAGAGGCTCCAACAAAGAGATAGAAAGATTCTGATAATAGCTGAAATGTTTTGTTTCTGCATATTCGTGTGTAAATGAGGCTAGCATCAACACAGCGTTGGTGTTTAATAAATATTCATCGAAGGAGGGGATGAGTAAAGAAACACAGACTCCATTGCTAGAGATTAAAGCTTTAAAAAGGCATTTTCCCAGGAGAAGACAAAAGAAACAAAGTGCCTTGACTATGTTTTGTAAGTAGCCTGGAATTGTGTTCAGGGACTCTGGAATGTGGAGAGAGAGAAGGAATACACATTTCTGATGGACTAAGGATAGAGCTTAACCAACACCAAAGTGGTTCCTTCCTTTCATATTTTATTTTATTTTAATATTTTTATTTATTCCTAGGAGAGAGAGAGAGAGCGTGAGCAGAGGAGGGTCAGAGAGAGAGGGAGATACAGACTCTGAAATAGGCTCCAGGCTCTGAGCTGGCAGTCAGCACAGAGCCCGACGCGGGGCTCGAACCCACGAACCGCAAGATCATGACCTAAGCGAAAGTCGGACGCTTAACTGACTAAGCCACTCAGGCGCTCCTTTCCTTTCATATTTTAATTTATAACAGCCACAAATGTCATTTGTCTAAATAGGAACAAACAGGGAGGCACAACATTGGATTTTATTTCCTCCCGTACTTCTAACTAGCACTGTGGCCTTTGATGTGTCATACAATTCTCCTGAGCCTCAGTTTCCCCATTTGTAAAATGGATATAGCTCATGGGGGCTTATGAGAATCAAATACTATATATAAACATGTAAGATTGAACCTGGCATATGTGTTCACTCAACAAATATTTACGTGCCAGGCACATAATGTAAAGGGAAAAAAAACAAAAAACAAGATCTCAGGCACCTGGGTGGCTCAGTCAGTTGAGGAGGGTCTGGCTTCAGCCCGGGTCATGATCTCATGGTTCATGAGTTTGAGCCCCTCATCAGGCTCTCTGCTGACAGCACAGAGCTCGCTTTGGATCCTCTGTCCCTCTCCGACTCTGCCTTTCCCCCACGAGTGCTCTCTCTTTCAAAAATAAAGAAACATTAAAAAATACAGCAGCACAAGATCTCATCCCTTGGTCAGCTTTTCATCTTGTGGGCAAGATACACAAATAAACAAGAATGGAGATCATTACGGATGGTGGACTAGGGGAGTGAGAAGAAGAACGTCTAAATCAGACTGGAGAATGTAGGAACACTTCCTGGGGAGGCCATGCCTGAGCTGAGTTTTGAAGAAGTAGGAGTTAGACAAAAATGAGAAGGTCATTCCACACAGAGTGGGTAGCATGTGCAAAAGCAGAGTGGCATGAAGCTACTGAAAGTTTAGGGAACTACGGATAGTTCAGTAGAACTGGAGCAAAGGGTGGGGGGTGGCGGGAGGCAGCAGATGGGGTGAGAGCGGCAGGCGGAAGCCAGATCATGACGAGCCGTGGGCGTCATGCTGAACGAAAGTGAACTTCACCACCAAAAAGATGGCCAACCACTGAAGAAAAACGATGGAGAGGTGAATCAAAACCGGATTTATGCTTAGAAAGAGTGCCCTGGGTAAAATGTGGAGAGAGGATTGGAGAGGCGCAGCCTGGAGGCAGGGGGATCCATTTGAGGTCCCTACAGTAATCCACCAGAGAAAACTGAGAGTCTGAGCTACAGTAATGGAATGAGGAGGGAAAGGTGGACGCAGGAGCCAGTTAGGGGGTAGAGCTTGCAGGGAGTAGAGAGTGGGCAGTAAAGGAAATGAAACACTCTGAGATGATTCCCATCCCACTAGGTAGATGACATTGCCATTCCTTGAGAGGGAGAACACCGGAGAAGACGCAGGTTTGGGGTGGGAGTTGAGTGGGTAAACATGATGCCTTCCACGTAGGACATGTTCAGTCTCATTGTGTGTGATTCATCTGAGTAGAAAGATCCAAGAGACCTTTGACTACATAGACCTGGATTATAAATATAGACTGGAAAGAGTGACCAAGACTGCTAGCTCTTCTCTAATATTTATTTATTGCCTTTTATTCTTTGGTCCTAGAATTCCATCCCCCCTCTTTTTGGCTGAGTACATGGACACCGGAATAAAAGCTACATTTCCCAGCCCCTTTTGCAACTGGGCATGGTATTCATGACTAAGGTCTTGATGATGAAATGTAAGCGGAGTGTCATGTGAGAAGTTCTGAAAACCTTACTTTAGATTCAGCCCACATATACCCTGCGCCCCTCCCTCTGTGCCGGTCCCTTCCTCTGTTTTCCTGCCTGGAAGATCAACTGCCACCCTGGACAGCAAGGTTGAGACCACTTACAGGAGAACAATGAAGGAGAAGGACCCTGGGGCAGGCCATCACTTTGCACTACTCTAGAAGACATCACTCACACTGTATGTGCAGGTAACACTCCCTGGAGTTGCACAGTGCACAGCCTGTGCAAACAGAGCCCCAGAACTTGGGTTCCTGACACCACAGAGTTTCATAACGGCTCTGGACTATTTGCTCAGGCTTTTATGTGAGAAAGAAAAACATTCCAAAACTTCCCATTTAAGTTTTTAAACTAGCAGTATTTTAGTTTTCTCTCAGGTGCAGCAATATCTAATCCTGAATCACACAAGGAAAAAGTCACCAAACTATGGGTGAGTTGAAGTCACAGGGATGGATCCAGCCACCCTGGGGGCGGGGAGAGGGGCTGTGTACAGTGTGAGAGGAGCAGCGGACAATCACGGGGCCCAGAAGGCAGGAACTTGAGAGGCCCCTCAGACTCTTTCCTCCATTGGTTCTGCAAAATCTTTCACTGTTTATTCTTTTCCTCCAACCCTGCCTCTGGGAGGAGAACTCGTCTTCTCTACTCATCCAGTGGCCTCCTGTCACAGATGTCATGCTCTTACCATAAAGTCCCACAGCAGGTGTGGCGAGAAGAAAGCAGCAGCAGTGATTTTAACAGCTTTTTTTGAGATATAATTTATGTACCACACGGTGCAGCCGTTTAAAATGCACAATTGTGGGGCACCTGGGTGGCTTAGTCGGTTAAGCGTCCGACTTTCACTTAGGTCATGATCTCGTGGTTCGTGGGTTCGAGCCCCGCGTCGGGCTCTGTGCTGACTGCCAGTTCAGAGCCTGGAGCGTGTTTCAGCCTGTGACTCCCTCTCTTTCTGACCCTCCCCTGCTCATGCTGTCTCTCTCTCTCTCTCTCTCTCCTAGAAAGAAATAAAACATTAAAAATTTTAAAAAAAAAATAAATAAAATGTACAATTGAGGGACGCCTGGAAGGCTCAGTCGGTTGAGCATTCGACTCTCGATTTTAGCTCAGGTCATGATCTCACAGTTGTGAGGTGGAGCCACACATTGGACTCTGTGCTGAGCATGTAGCTGCTTGAGATTCTCTCTCTCTCTCCCTCTGCCCCCCCTCTGCTCTCTGTCTCTCAAAAAAAGTGTACAACTGAATGTTTTTATACTTTTTTCACAGAGTTGGTCAGCCATCACCACCACTTTAATTTTAGAATGTTTTTATGCCGCAAAAGAAATGGGATGAGGTGTCCATCAGCAGCTGCTTGCCAGCCCATGGCAGTGATTATTTTTAATAGTTTATTGTCAAGTTGGTTTCCATATAACACCCAGTGCTCATCCCCACAAGTGCCCTCCTCCATACCCATCTCCCCCCTTCCCCTCGCCCCACACCAGCTGCCCTCAATTTGTTCTCCGCATTCAAGAGTCTCTCATGGTTTGCCTCCCTCCCTTTCCCCCACTATTTTTCCCCTTCTTCTCCCCCATGGTCCTCAGTTAAGCTCCTCCTAATCCTCTTATACGTGCACACATATGATATTTGTCTTTCTCTGCCTGACTTATTTCGCTCAGCATAACACCCTCACGTTTCGTCCATGTTGCTACACATGGCCCATGGCAATGATTTTTAACTGGGTCATGGGTGGTCCCTTTTAAACCTGAAGCAAGACAAGTGGTGAAACCAATGCTTTTGGCATAGAAAGGCAGAGAACGATAACGCCGAGGACACTGAAGTTCAGAGAGTTTCAGTTACCTGCACGAGGTGACACAGAGGGTGGCAGAACCAGGTCATCAGCTTTCCCTCCAACGCCCTTTCACTTTTCTGAAAAATGCTGTGGGCATTCCATGAGGGCTCTTTGAATCCAGTGATAAGGTACCAGGAGAGAGTAATGACCTTTCTTTTCTTTAGAAATAATTTCAAACTGACAACAATGTTGTAAGAATACTGCAAAGAACTCCCACATGCCCTTCGCCCTGATTCCCCAATTGTTATCATTTACCACATGTCTCTCATTCTCTCTGCATATATACGTATATACTTTGTTTTTTTTCTGAACAATTTGAGAGGAAGTTGTAGACATAATGCCTTATTATCCCTTAATACTTCACTATGCAGTTCCTTCAAACAAAAACATTCTCTGCAGCGCAAACACTGGTACAATGTGACCATCGAATCCACAAACAACATTTGAATTTTACCATCTGTCCCGATGATATCCTTTTTGGGTCTAGAATCCAATCCAGGATTATGCGTTGCGTTTAATTGTCAGATCTCTTTGGTCTCCTTAGCCTTTCCTTGTCCTGCATGTCTCTGACATTTGCAAAGAGAAAAGCCCTTGTTTTGTAGAATATTCCTCAGTGTGATTTTATCTGATATTTTCTCCCGATTAACATTGGGTCATGCACTTTTAGCAGGGCCATCCCAGAGTAATGCTTTATTCTTCTCAGTGTATCATATTAGGGGTACATGATGTCTGTTTACCCTATTAAGCTGGTTAAGCTGGTTTTTACCAAATTTCTCCATAGTAAAGCTAGTTAATAAGTAAGTACTTCGTACTAAAACAGATTCTTTTTTTTTTTTTTTTTATTTCTAGGAGAGAGAGAGAGAGACAGCGCAGCAGGGGAGGGTCAGAGAGAGAGGGAGTCACAGACTGAAACAGGCTCCAGGCTCTGAGCTGGCAGTCAGCACAGAGCCCGACGCGGGGCTCGAACCCACGAACCGCGAGATCATGACCTAAGCGAAAGTCGGACGCTTAACCGACTAAGCCACCCAGGCGCCCCTAAAACAGATTCTTAAATACAGAGAGCAAACCGGTGATTACCAGAAGGGAGATAGGTGGGGGGATGGGTGAAATAGGTGAAGGGGATTACATGTATCATGATGAGCACTGAATAATGTATAGGATTATTGAATCATCATATTGTACACCTGAAACTAATGTAACACTATATGTTAATTATACCTCATTAAAAACGTTTTTTTCAAAAATAAGCATTTTGTACTTATTAAGAAGGAATTAATAAATATTTCATTGGAAGATTCTGAGATATAAATATTCTCTTTCTCATCAGATTTTCATCCACTAGTTCTAGTATCCATTAATGCTTCTTGCCTAAATCAATTTTTGTTATGATGATTTCCAAACAATGCTTTTCTTTTTAATTAAAAATTTTTTACTGTTTATTTATTTCTGAGAGAGAGAGAGAGTGGCGGCGGGGAGAGGCAGAGACAGAGGGAGACACAGAATCTGAAGCAGGCTCCAGCCTCGGAGCTGTCAGCACGTAGCCCAATATGGGGCTCAAAATCATGAACTGTGAGATCATGACCTGAACCAAAGTTGGACACTTAACTGACTGAAGCACCCAGGTACCCCCAAATGATGCTTTTCTAATTCCATCATTCTTTCTATATCTATTAGTTGGCATTGCACTGTGAGGCGGAGTCCTTTTTCGCTTATGTATTTATATAATTTTAGACTCATGGACTCCAATTTTATTTATAATGGATTAATATATATTGATATTTAGTTTTTAACATTAAACATTTTTATTTTAGGGAGAGAGAGCACAAGCAGGGGAGGGACAGAGAGAGAGAGGAGAGAGAGAGAGAGAGAGAGAGAGAGAGAGAGAGAATCTTCAGCAGGCTCCACACTCAGCGCAGAGCTCAATGGGGGTCTCATTCCCACAACCTTGGAATCATGACCTGAGCCAGAAACAAAAGCTGCACGTTCAGTCAACTGAGCCACCCAGGTGCCCTCATCTCAATATTTACTTTGATTCTCAGTTGTCCTCAATTTGGCCAATGGGAGACCCTCCAAGTTGGGTCCTGGCGGATATGTCCTCCCAATTCCTGAACATTACCTCGCTTTCCAGCACAACAAGATGTTCTGGATTCATCTCAAACCTTTACTGTCCTTGCCCCCATATTAGCTCCTGTGGCTGCTGTAACAAATGATCTGCAACAAATTGTGGCTTAAAACAACAAAAATTTATTCTGTCACAAGTTTGGAGGCTAGAAGTCTGAAATCAGTTATCACTGGGCTAAAATTTACGTATAAGCAGGACCGAGCTCCCTCAGAGGCTCTAGGAGAGAATCCATCCCTTGTCTTCTCAGTAACTTCTGGTAGCTGCCAGCATACCGTGACTTGTGACCATACCACTCCAGTGTCTGTCTCTTTTGTGACACCATTCCCTCCTCTTCTGCCTGTATCTCTTCCTGCCTCTCTCTCATAAGGATCCTTGTAATGGCATTTAGGTCCTGCCCAGATAATATGGGATAATCTCCTCATTTGGGGGAGAAACTCAGTCATATCTGCAAAGATACTTTTTCCAAAGAAGATAGCATTAATAGGTTCCAGGGATTAGGATGTGATCAGATATCATTTGGTGGGGCCATTTTTTAGTCTACCATGCCCTGGAATCCATCATTTCTTAAAGAAGTGCTGGTTCCTTTTAACAAATCTGATACCTTCTAATGATATTTAGAAGTCAAGATATGAATACCAGGTATCCTTGGATATTTTACTTCCGGGCACTGTGCAGATAGAGCTAGAAAATTATACAGACAGGCAGAAAAATAGAATAGAATAGATAGGGAGGGATGAATATTTGTATATATGTATGCCTGTGTAAGTATACATCTACACATACACACATAAATACACATAAATTTCATTTATCTATTAAAACTAAAAATGAGGAGTTCACAGAGATAGCTTCAATTCCACTCCAGGACTATAGAGTTAATTGTAGCCTTATTCCTTTCTATATCTGTACCTGTTGTTGTTGTTTATTTATTTTAGAGAGAGGTTGAGCACAAGCAGGGGAAGGACAGAGGGAAGGGACCACAGATCCAAAGTGAGCTCTGAACTGACAGCAGTGAGGCCAATGTGGGGCTCGAACTCACAAATTGTGAGATCATGACCTGAGCTGAAGTTGGATGCTTAACCAACTGAGCCACCCAGGCGCCCCAAAGCACCTTTATTTGTGATCTCACATTTGTTATGCTCAGAGAGATGTCCTCAGGTTCCAAAAAATGAGAGAATGATTTTTACAATCTGACATCCTCAAGAGCTTCTATCCTAAAAGCTTCAAGATGACAGTGAAGGGTTCAGAAGTTCCCCTACACGGCATACATATTCACATTTGGTGCTGCATTTTCTCATCCTTTAAAAAAACCTGAATTGCCAGACATGCTGAATCTTAAATTACTTATAGACATAAAAATTTTTTTTTCAGCTGAATGAACACCCTCTTATTTAAAAACCCTTGAAAACCCTGGGGAAAACAATTTTAAAATCCACTCAGAGACACTAACAGATGATTTTGCCGTTCACTAACTCCCTTTCTGATGTTCCTATGGGAGGAAGGGTGGCGTTCAGCCATTCCATTTCAATTCTACACAAACACTGGATTTATAGTGCTATTGTGTAATATCATTGTCTAACACCTAAAGAGGTTTTCCTATCAGGAAGTAGAGATTGGGTGGCGGTGCGGTTGCAGTCAGAGGGAAATTAGTGGATTACTGCATTTGGGGGATTCTTCCAAAGTTCTTCAGGCACAATTTTGCTCTTTGCTCTTGGGATTTAAAAAAAAAAAAAGTGTGTGTGTGTGTGTGTGTGTGTGTGTGTGTGTGTGTGTGTGTGTGTGTGTGGCTATCTTAGCTGTCGCAATCCTGGGCTGCTTACACATTAATAACATTCCAAAAATGCAACAGATTTTGTTTTTTCTGCTATCGCGTATGCCAGGCATCTGGGGTGAGACAAGGAAAATGGAAACCTGAAAGCCTCCTGAAACTGTGCAATGAAGACAATAGCTCTTGATGGCAGGGGATTGGGTCTGATTTTCCTTTTCTATTACAAAGCTTCAGAAATTAAAGGGAGAGCATTTAAAAGGAGGGAAAAAAACCCTCTGGTTACTACATACCACAGCTTAAAAAAAGGAAGATGTATGTCAGGACACGGAGGAAATGACAAGGCATATTTGCAATAATCAAGGCTTTTTTGCAGGGGTCCACATATGTGGTGCGACAATAAAGCAGAGAGAAATTTCTTAACCCTCTGAACCACCCAGGCACCTCTAAAGCAAAGAGAGATTTCTTTAACACAGTACAACTTAAATGTTCAAGGGAGTTGTATCTACTTCGAAACAGCCACCCAGCGAGCCCATGCACAATTCTAAGGAGAGTAGTATCATCTTGTCAAACATTTTGGAAACATCTTCTGGAGTTGACTTCAGAGCCACTTAATGAGCCATACAATTTTAGGCTCGTGACTGTAACAGCAAATATTTCTTTCCCACCCAAACTAGAATTTCCAGACTTTGTTACTCCTTTTTTTTTTCTTCTTCTTCTTCCTTTTTCTTGGGGGGGACACACACGTGAGACGGGGAGAGGCAGAGGAAGAGGGAGAGAGAAAACCTTAAGCAGGCTCCACACCCTGCTCTCACCACCGTGAGATCATGACCGAAGCTAAAATCAAGAGTCAGACACAATTCACAGCTGCCCCTCTTTTTTTTTAAATTTTTTAAAATATTTTATCCATTTCTAGGAGAGAGAGAGAGAGAGACAGTGTGAGCAGGAGAGGGCCAGAGAAAGAGAGAGTCACAGACTCCGAAACAGTCTCCAGGCTCTAAGCTGACAGTCAACACAGAGCCCGATGTGGGGCTCGAACCCACGAACCCCTGAGATCATGACCTAAGTGAAAGTCGGACGCCCAACCGAAAGTCGGACGCCCAACCAACTAAGCCACCCAGGCGCCCCGGCTGCCCCTATTTTTATTCTTCTAATTTAACTTTAAAGGCTCAGATGTTTCCAAAAAATCCCTGTCAAAGATCTTTTAATGCAATTCAAAAGAACATGCCATTAGTGATAAAATGAAATTAATAATTACTTACTGGGCTACGTACATTTTTTTGTTTCCTTTTTTTTTCCTTTTTTCCTTTTTGTTTCCTTTTTTCCATTTTACCAATGAGAAAACTGAGGCTCAGAGAGAGGTTAAGCCACTAGATTGAGGTCACAGTTCAAAAGTGGCAGAAGTTGATTCGCTGCCAGGTCGCCTGCCCCCAAAGGTCCCGCTTTTTGCCCTGTGCTGCACGTAAGTGAGCACTCCGAAATGTTTTGGAGCAATGCCATTAGCCCCAGAAACTTATGTTGACCTCCAGAGTGGCTGTTTCAAAAGCACAAGGCTCATTTGGTTGTATACCTTCTCATTTATTTGTTTAAAGCCCGTGTCATCATTTTAGGTCACAGAGAAAACGTACAACTGAACACGTTAATGGGATGCTACCCACAAATGAAGATGGACAATGTTAATATTACCATTTAGAACAATGATTCCTAGGAACCGGAGGTGGGGGGAGGGAGTTCAGACTCCCACGTGCTGCCCACCAGAATCTGGAGGGGGCTTGGTTTGAAAACAAAGCAGTGCTTTGTTCTGGTGCTTTTGTTCCCCTTGATATTTACGTTGAATTTCAGAAAATGAAAGGAGGGCGTGTGATGTCTTAAAGTTTGTCGAAAGGGGTTTTAAAATGCAAGGGTTTAAATGAGCATGGAAAATATTATAAGAAGGAGGGCATAATCTGTTCGGTGTTACAGATAGCTTTGCCTCTGTACCAGAAAACCCTGACTGGTAAACGCTGGAGGTAAGGAGGTCAAAGAAAACACATCTTCAATGCCCATTGTTTAATAATTTATTGCAAACCCTCCTTATTATGCCTCTAAAATCATTACTGTTCCCCGTGAAGGGAGCTGGGGAGAGGCGAGGCAGCCTCTGGGCACACACCAAGGCTGAGCCTGAGCGTGAGAAGTTCCAGGAGCTGCAGACATTCAAACCTGCTCCCTCCTCTTGACTGAGAAATGCTGGCGGTGACAGACGAACGCAGCATCTGTGTGGTAGACAGTTGTGAATAGTGGGGATTCTTTCTAAACAAATTTATAGTTGCTGTGTAAACAGTTGGGTTTGAGAAATAGCTCAGTTTGCACTAGCCTAGTGTTTGGTTAAGGAATTTGAGTGTGCGGCCTTGCACCTCTGAGATGGTGAGGGTGGGTGGATGGTCCCCTGGGTGACAAGCTACACTGGAAAAGCACTGTGAGTTTTGCCCTCTTCAGCGCCGCAGTTTCCATCCCAGTTTTCTTTTGTGTTCTTCATATTTTCAATTATTTGTAAGTAGATGGTGAGAGTCATAGGCCCCAGGGACCATGTCTATTTCATTTACCAGGCTACACTCAGCATGTAGCATACATAGCATTTAGCACACGGTAGGCACTCAAGGAATAAATAATCCAATGCTCTTGCTCTATTCTGCTCAGGACTCTGAGCTGGTCATTGCCCAAAGGTCATTTGACTTCGTTGGGTCGAATTCCAGAGAGAGCAGGAAAGTCAATTTTCAATGATGGCGAGGCAGTATGCCACCGCTGGGCCCTTCCTGCTACCCAATTTGAAAGCAAACTGCCACTTATCCGGCCAGCTTGACAGAAGGAAATTCGCACTTTGAAACGCCACCCTCAAGGGGTCTACCAATCCCCATTCTGGAAATGTGAAATCTGGATTTTTCTCTAGACTTCCAGACCCCAAAGAGAAACCAGGGAGGGGTGGAGCCCTGGACAGTAGCCAGTGCCATCATCATGGCCTGCAGGGACAGTTCTCCAGAGGGCGTCCTTGGTCCAAGCCGAAGAGACCAGCCATTGGATGGGCAAGAGGAAGAGGGACCAGCAGCCTCTCCCTCCACCTGTCCCTCTGCTTGGTTAGGTCTTTATACATCCCTGGGTTACAGCATTCTTAAAGCTAGAAGATGCGTGAGAGATACATCCTCTTTAATCTTTGGTCTCAAGGGACCCCTTAAGGACATCTATTACACCTGAGACCCTCAATAATATACTCCCTACCTGTCACCTACTTGGGAGCAACATTCTCTCTGGGTGACAGCCTTTGCAGCACAGCCATACTACTCAGCGTCACAGACCTTACAGGCCACACGGGGCTCACTGCTGTCAGCCTGTCAGCACAGAGCCCGCTTCAGATTCTCTTTCTCCCTCTCTCTGCCCCTCCCCTGCTTGCACTCTCCCAAAAATAAATATTTTAAAAATCATTTTAATTATTAAGAGCATACTCAGTTGCTGACCTTTGACTTGCTTTTAATTTTTTTAATGTTTATTTATTTTTGAGAGACAGAGACAGAGGGCGAGTGGGGGAGGAGCAGAGAGAGAGGGAGACACAGAATCCGAAGCAGGCTCCAGGCTCTGAGCTGTCAGCACAGAGCCCGACGCAGGGCTTGAACTCACAAGCTGTGGGATCATGACCTGAGCCAAAGTCGGAAGTCTGACCGACTGAGCCACCCAGGCAACTTGCAGAACTAACTTGATGGGCCATTACCCACCCACCACCGAGCTGTCAGGGCACCTCCAGTTTCTCACAGATCAGGATGGATGGCGGCAGGGTGGTCCTCCCAGACAAGCCCCTGTCCAGGTTGAGTGCCCAACTGTTTCACATGGCCCGTGCAGAGTGCCTGCTCTGGGCTTCCAGACAGCCCGCTGCTGAGAGCTCTTTGCATGTCTGGATATCCAGGGATCTCATGTTCCCCAAATCTCTGCTCCCCCCACCTCCTGCAACACCACCTGTCACCCCTGCTGGATTGTCCTGACAACTAATGCCTTGTCCCTGTGCCCACCTCATCCTCTGTGGTCTTGGAGATTCCCCTGCTTGGCCCCACTTCTTGCCATACGTGTAGTTTGGCCGCACCTAGTTACCACTGTGGGTTAGATTTGGCCTTTCCAAACAACCCTCAGCCAAATGCCTTCTGTGCTTCCATTCCAACAGCATGCTGGGGGGAGGGGGGCGGGAGGCAGATGGAAAAAAAAGAATGCTCAGGCAAGAGCAACCACTGCAAGGTGCCGGGGGAGAGCAGAGCAAACAGACAAGATAACCCTCTTTCCTGATCCCTTTTTTTGTACCTTTCCCCCTTATCACTAATTCAATGGGGCTGGAACATGGTGCCTCAAACCCCATGGTGGGGCTGAAACTAGAAAGGACAATACAGATTTCTCTCTACCCTAAGACGATTTACAATATGAAATCTTAAAAAAAAAAATTGAGGCAGAGTGTCCTTTGATATTCCTAAAGAGTCAATCAGTTTAATTAAGCAGATATTTAAGACAAATTAGTTTACCAAAAACTTTAATTTCTATTTTTTTTAAGAGTTTGACTACTGTGTAAGGCTAGACACTAATCTAACTCGTTGGAGGGCAAACTTACAACTTCCTATAAAATGAGTAAGTGCTCTGAACACTTAGCAAGATGTTCTCTGTGTTAACTAGCAAAGGCATAGGTTATACACAGTCATTTCTGATGTGTATCAACCATGTAGAACTATCACATAAAACAAATCAGTAGTTGTTGAACCAGAGAAGAAACATTTCTCTATTAAAAGTTTTTTTAATGTTTATTTATTTCTGAGAGAGAGAGACAGAGTGGCAGTCAGGGAGAGGCTGAGAGAGAGGGAGACCTAGAATCCAAAGCAGGCTCCAGGCTCTGAGCTGTCAGCACAGAGCCTGATGCAGGGCTCGAACCCATGAACTATAAGATCATGACCTGAGCTGAAGTTAGATGCTTAACCAACTGAGCCACCCAGGCACCTCAAACATTTCTTTATGTTTTCGGGACTTTCAGATGTAGCGCAAGATACTATGTATCTCAAAATGTAATTTCTAGAATGTCTTTTGTTATTGAGATACTCTAGAAGAAACATCTCACATGAGGAATATGGTAATGCCACATTGGTACAAGTGCACTCTATACTTGCATAATACTGGTTCTATGATTTTGAATTACTTTAAAATTTTTTATGTTTATTTTTGAGAGAGACAGCACGGGAGCAGGGGAAGGGCAGAGAGAGAGGGAGACACAGAATCAGAAGCAGGCTCCGGGCTCTGAGCTGTCAGCACAGAGCCCAACGCAGGGCTGGAACTCACAAACCCCAAGATCGTGACCTGAGCGGAAGTTGAACACTTAACAGACTGAGTCACCCAGGTGCCCCTTAATTGCTTTAATTCTGCCTTAGCTCCTGCCTTCACAGTGCTTCCTAGGAATTGCTCCTGCCCTGGTAAGATACCCATGGCTCTCACATGCATAGCGCTTGTGAAGGTCATTTCTTGAGCCTCCTGGTGGCACCTGCTTCATCCCTCTACCCCACCTCATTCTTTTGATAGCTTTTATTTCTAGCCTGGCTGCCTTTATATTATTTTGTTTTGCTCCTTCAGGTCACCTCTTGAAGGGACAAAACAGCATTGTGATTCCACCTCTGCCACTTACTGAGTCTTGGCAACTTGCTCAACCTGAGACTCACTTTTCTCATCTGTGAAATACTAATAACGAACCTTCTAATATGGTTACTATGGAGTTCAAAGGAGACAAAGCATGGAAAGTGCTTTAAAAAGTGGCTGGCACATAGTAAGAATTCATTAAATGTTAGCTATTCTTACCACCATTTAGCTTTCCTGAAATGGCCACAGTCTGAGCCATTCTTTATGTCTCTTTTGTTTGCCTTGACACATTCACGGATTGCTTTGATGCATGCTTTGACATGGGGTCGAGGCCATCTAGGCACACAGCTGTCTTATGCTTTCAAGCCCTGCTTGGGCCTAATCCCGATGTACCATGGTCAGTTTATGATAAATTTTGATGGACCATACTGGACTTTATGACTTAGTGAATGTGATAGAGTATAGCTCGTTAGCAGTTCCAGAATTGTGGATACTTCATATCTCAAGGTGAAGTGTTCCATTCCTTCTAGGATCTCGTCATACACCTTGAGCTATTTCTCAAAGGACACATAATTCTCTGATGTAACATGAATCTCCCCAGAGTCTGAGAAATCTGCACTGTGATTTTTTTCTAGGACTTGCTGTAGACTCCTCCTTACTGCCCTAATGGAAACCCACTAATGCAACCCAGCAGCATAAGATCTGGTGAATCACGTGGCTGAAGTGGCAGGGCTGATTGCCGAATGGCCTGGGCTTGCTGCAGAGGTCTTTCCTACTCTGGGATCTATTAAGAAATTGGAAGTCTTCGATGTCACCTAGTATATTAGCTGGAGTAACATTTCTAGGGGTGGAACGTGCTGCCTCCAGAACCCAAAGGGGCACAACCCCTTCCTTGAGGCAAAGGATGCAAGATGCAGTAATTTTTCTCTTAGTTTGATTTCACTGACTCTCTATTCTTTTGCTGCTTCCTCCGTAACGGAAAAGGCCCAGTATAAAGAATCTGCTACAGATGGGCTAGGTGGCTGCTGAGTCCAGGTGACTGGTGGCTCCTCCTGTCCAGGAACTCTGTGTAGGTTTTCACTGTTAGCAGGTTAGGCTATCAACAGTGGCAGTAGCCATATCAACCTCAGTGGGAGGATGTCTATATTGTTGAGCCCATGAGTAGCTTCTATTCCTGTTGCCATGACTACTTTGGACTTGAATTCATTAAGCACTGGAATATCCGGCTGAGATCCACAGAATAGGTCAATGTATCATGTTGAGTTTTCGACAGCCTTCTATGCACTGAGCATACACAAGCAAAACACGCATCTTTACTCTGTGCCCACTTCAAGACATCCATCTCTATACTGTTTTAGTCCTTTGTCACCAATCTTTCCCTCCTGTCTTTTCCAATCCCTTGATCATCCATCTACTGTCCATGAATCAGTGCCTATTTTCAGTACCGACAGAGTGGATAACAAAATGACAGATACTTCCTTCATTTTGCACACTGGAAGGATTTCCCTTTATTACTGTCTTAACTTGCCTGATTTGGGCTATTATACTGCATCTCTGGTTCATACTGTGTGGAACAACATATAAACGTGATCTGAGTTTTCTCCTCTCAGTCAGTTGATCATGATGAACCCCTGCTGACATCATAGTTACATATCGAGGAAGAAGTAACACCACAGGACTAGGTGTTGTGGGAGTCTAAGACACAGCCAATACAACTTACTTGTGTCTTTAGAATCTTCTTGAGTTCTGTTTCTTATCCATTATTTCTACTTGATGGTCAATTGCTGGTGAGCAGACTCTCAGTTATAAGTCATTAGACCAGATATCACCCAGTTCATGATGAGCAGCTCACTTTATATTGTCACTTAATGTCCCAAATGTTTCTACCAGGACCCTGTAGCTCTGCTTCCTAAAATAAATAAACTGTTATCTGAAGGAGAGAGCATAGCTTTGCCCCCTAACCCTGGGGGTCTACGTTATGATTCTCCTGTTAGAGCTTGCTAGAAGTAAGCATCCCTCTTTGACACTGATACTTGGAATATGGCTGGATCTATTAGGTCATATGACCAAAAATTGCTGTAGAACCTTCTCTTGCTTTGGGCACTATTCAAAACTGGCAGCTTTTGGGTTATTTGGGAAATAAGCTGTAGTAACACATCAAAATTGATGCATATTGCTTCTAAAGCCAAAGGAAAAAAAAAAAAAAAGCCCCTGCATTTTCATGAGGTTTATCTCCTACTTTATGGCATGCATGTATGTGAGTAAGGTGTCTGTGGTGTCTGCTGCTTTCTGTGCCACAGGTCCAATTAACATGCCATTAATTAATGGAGCATCATAATTTATGTGGAATGTTAAGATCATCAAGATATCTTTGGCCTAGATTATGCAGAAAGCAAGAAAGTTGATGTAGCCCTGAGGCAAATCCTTGCTAGTTGAAAGCAAATGGCTGCTGGTGGGTCTTGTAAATTAATAGATGTGAAAAAAAAGCATTCACTGGATCAATAGCTCTATATTAGGAGTCAGAGTCTGAGATAATTTGCTGCAATATATATACCAAATTGGAAAAGCAACTTCAAAAACTGCCTGATTGATTTATGACAATCTATAATCATTCTCTAAAATTTATCTACCTTCCTCATCCACTGTCCATGTGTTAAATGGCAATGTGAAAATAATCGTTGCCTTGGGATTTTTCAAGTCTTGATAGTGACACTAGTGTTGACAATTCCCCTGAGGATGCAGTATTGGTTTTCATTTATTATTCTCATTAGGAGAGGATGCTCCATGATGCTTAACTTAGCTGTTCCTACTATAATAGCCATTACTCTGCGGGTCATGAAGGCAATGTAGGGATTCTGTCAGTTGCCTAGGATGCCTATCCCAGTTATACATTCAGGAACTTGGGAAGTAACCATACATTGGGTCCGGGGAACTGTTGAGCTCACTACTGGGTGAGACTTGGGCCACAACATCGTATTTTCTGTCCTCTATAAGCCTCTGGAGGACCAAGGAAGTACAGGGAGTTTTTGGGTCCTCAAGAATTAGTATCAAGTTAGAAGGCTATGTCAGTTTCCTACAGTTGCCATAACAAATTACTACCAACTTGGTGGCTTTAAGCCACTTGGTGGATTTTAATATGAAAAATGTATTCTCTCATAGTTCTGTAGAACCGAAGTTGGAAATTAAGGAGTTGGCAGGGCTATTGTCCCTCCAAGTCTCTAGGGAAGGGTCTCTCCTCACCTCTTCCAGCTCTGGTGGCTCCGCTGGCTCCATGCTTCTTTAGCTCTGGCTGCATAATTCCAGTCTCTGCCTCCGTCTTCACATGGTCTTCTTTCTTATGTCTCTATCTCTTTTAAGGGCATTTTAATTGGATATAGGTCCCATTCTTTTCTAGTATGATCCTTATAATTACATTTGCAAAGATACTATTTCCAAATAAGATCATATTCTGAGGTTCCAGGTGAACATGAATCTTGGGGATCTTATTCAACCCATGACAGAGCCAGTGTCTAGTAATTCCATAAAACTACAGGTTTCTCCCTTTTCCCTGTATACAGTCAGTATAGCAAATGAATGGAGACCCTATATAGAAGGCTTGTAGAAAGATGTGCAATGTATTTTTGTTGCAGTATTGTAGTGTCCTTCTTCAAAACGACCCAATCTCCCTTCCATTCAAGGGGCTATGGGTGTATAAATTGGCTTTGATATGGGAAGCAGCTGACAGAGCATATCAAATTAATTCTGGGGGTACCAAACACTAAGTTACTACCACATACATCTAAAGCACCACCCCCGACTCTGGTCCAAAGGAAATTTTTCAAAAACTAACATTAGGTTGCATCGTTTTCCAATATACATAATAGTGGTCATGTAATTAGCTACTTTGGTAGTTAAAGGGTATAGCCACCCACACAAAAAAGGAGAGCATAATAGTTAAAACAACATTAAGAGGCAATGAAAAACAACAGAAACAGAAATCAGGCAATAGCCCATATTCCATCAGGCTTTATCATATTCTCCCACCCTGAGCTTCTAATTACTTATTCCTTTATCCTGATCAAAATCTGGATTAAGGAGTGTGCCAGCTGAGTAGATGCCCAGAGCACCAATTAATGAGTAAGCAGTAAAAAAAAAAAAAAAAAAAAAAAAATCAATGGAATACATTGACTGTATAGTATAAGTAAATGCAGATCTTCACAGGAGGATTTTTATATGACTGGTGAGAATGTAACTTGGTCATATTCCCACCAGACTAGACGGTAATCTCAAATGGGATTTTTAAAATGTCTGTCTCATTAAAGAGATATTGAACAAATATCTAAAGAGTATTGGCTTGCTCAGATCATGATCTCACAGTTTGTGAGTTTGAGCCCCGAATTGAGCTCTGAGCTGACAGTGCAGATCCTGTTTGGGATTCTCTCTATTTTCTATCTCTCTGTCCCTCCGCATCTTTCAAAAATAAATAAATAAGCATTAAAAACAAGAATAAAACAGTAGTTCTTAAAATGTGGAATGACTGAATTGAGTCATTCCCCCTCTTTCTCTAGGGGGAAGGTGGTGGCTCTCTCAGAAGGTAGCCAAGCACTTGGTTAAATTATTTCCCATTACCTCATGGGACTCAGAAAGTATATCTACTAAGGTGAGAGGTTTAGCGTGCTTTGTAAAAAGATATCAAGTGGGATTGTGGATACGCTGGCTGCTTCTTGAAACTTTCAGTAATGTCTTAAAAGAGACAAAGTTCTTTATCTATACAATAGGATACTATTCTGACATAAAATACTAACGCTAGTTGTAATACTAATGCTAATATTATCCAGCCATAGGAAAGAAGAAAATCTTGCTATTTGCAACAACATGGATGAAACCTGAGGCATATGCTAAGTGAAATAAGTCAGAGAAAGACAAATATATTGTATGATCTCACTTATGTGTGGAATGTAAAACAAAACTTATAGAAAAAGAGATCAGATTTGTGGATAATAGAGGTCAAGAGTAGGGGGTGAGGGAATTGGATGAAGATACAAACTTCTAGTTACAAGGTACATAAGTACTAGGGATGTCATGTTCCCCACGGTGACTACAGTTAACATGCTGTATGGTATCTTTGAACCTTGCTGAGAGTGTAGATCCTCAGAGTTCTCATCACAAGGGCAAAACATTCTTTTTGTAACTATATGAGGTCATGGATGTTAACCTAAACTCACTGTGGTAACCATTTCACCATATACATATGTCAAGCTGTTACACTGTATACCTTAAACTTATACAGTGCTATGTGTCAATTATATCTTAATGAAACTAATTTTTTTTTCTATTTTATCTGGCACATCTGAAAAAAAAAAACAGGGAAGGATAAAAATAGGCAACTTTATTTAAGAGAGGTCCTTTCCGAAAAGCCAAAAAAATCATGTACGTTGCAGGATTGTCAAAGCACAATTTTCCGGTCCAGTGTAAAATTAATGTGCCCAAAGTCAGGGATGCTAGACACAATGGAAACATACAACAGAGGCCTGTGTGGAGCCAGCGTACTGAGAACAACAAGGTTCTCAAGCCACGACTAGATAGACATGAACAAGTATGTAACATGGTGCCTATATGGAACATATGGAAGCGTGGTGGAAGTAACTCACCAAAGGTGTAGACAATAAAGGGGTGCATTGTTTGTAGATAATTTAAAACATTAATAAAATCTGTACTGATTTAGAACCAGGAGATCACTTCTGCTAAAGTTCATATTTTTAACCCTGTGGAACAACATGTTCGTGCCTTTAAAAAGTAGATTTGAAATCAAGTAGGATGGTGTAGGGATTGTACAAGTCAAAGAAAGAGAACTTGAGTTACTCCAATTCAATTATTCCATGTGACCTTTGGAAGTGTTTATTTATGCTGAAAACTGAAAATAGGGAAACAGAGACTGAAGCACAATGTGTAATATTATTGTTGGCAAGTGGAAATTTTAGTTCATACCTGAAACATTTTACTGATTTAAACAATATTTTTTTAATTGAAATTTACTTTGCTGTCTTGATAATTGTTTTAAAACTGAAGAATGAATAAAGAAAATAAAATATTACATTTGTGTTATAATAGTTGCCTAAATTGAACCTTTTATAAACATATCCATTTTATTAATATTCACTTATTAGTTACTGGACGATTATGTAAATAAAATATTATTATATCAGACAATAACCAAAGAATCAAAGTTCAAACTGCTAGATAGATATAAACACTATTGAATAAATATTATGCCTTTCTCTTTCTTAGTACCATAATATTTGTTTTATTTTTATTCTATCTTTCTACTGCTGTGATTATGTATCTGAAGTTCAATAAAAGAAAATTCACTGCCTGCAATTCTCTTCTGGCCATTATTGTTATTTGTTTCATTTCATAAATATTATAAAAATAATTTCGTTGTTTAAAGAAGCAGAGTGTTTAAAATTATCTCTTCTGGACATCAAATGATTTGATAATATCGAAGCTCAGTAATGGCTACATGGAGGTTTAGTATACTATTTTCTCTCTCTGTCTGTCTTTTTCTGTCTCTGTTTCTCTATCTGTCTATCTATCTATCTATCTATCTATCTATCTATCTATCTATCCATCCATCTATCCATCCATCTATATAAAAGTTTCCATAAAAAAGTTAAAAAATTATAAGGACCAAATGCAAACTATGAGGTGTCCTATCTGGAGGGATTAGAGGGTCAAGTTCATAAAGGTAGCCATTGTGAGATGAAATTCACAATGGGTAAATGGAGATTGGACCCGAGTAAATTCCTGGCATCATTCAATGTGCCTGCTTAACTGTAGTGAATATGAAGGTAGCTACAGTCAAACTTTCAGGAATAGAACAAACTCAGACAAATTTGTAACCACCAATACAACTTTAAAATGATAAAAGTAGCTCTCAGATTTGTGTTATTACCATGCATATCCCTTGGGATTCTTAGGAACCCCACGATGAAAGAATCTAGGATAGATTATATATTGTTATTTTCCTTTGTTGGCTATACCCATGAAATTAATTTGGATAAAAGGGGTAGCAAAAATTGAGGCCCACCAATACCATCAGGAACTAAGGAGTTCTGGTGGTAAATGATACTCCTCTGGAGCCTGCATGAATTACTCAGATTCTTTATGATCACAGAGGTTATCAGATCCCAGTAACGCAGAATTCTTGGAACCCTAAAATGAAGAACAACGGACCCAGGGCTGGAGAGAGCAAAGTGAAGGCCGGTCCAAGCAATGGGGATGATTTCTGCTTCCTTGCCTTCTCCCCTGTGCAGCCATGCCGTGTGTAATAACTTCCATGAACTTGCATTTGCAGGGCTGTTTGCTAATTCAGGGTTTCCCACTGAGATCTATACAAGTGCAGTGGTTTCGCTTTGTTGAGAAAATGAGCTATTTGTAAATGGAGTTCAGTTTAATGGATTTCTGAGCTGTTCTTTTAGAACCAACTTTTTTAACATTACCTCTTTTGACTTTGTGATACTCTTTCCTCCACATCACCCCCATCGGAAGACTGTTGAGTAGCACTTTTCTGTAAGTTAGGGTGATGATGGAGGAGAAATAAGATCCCATCATAGCCCAGCAAACTCCTTAGAACTGAGTGGCAGCTCTTTGTGTCCTAATGGTGGTTGGCTAGCGCTTTGCATGAGGATCTCGCCCTTGCCACCTTTTCTCTAGAGGGCATGGGCTTCTTTCCACCTTCCTGCTTAAACTTCACCCTGCATCTCTTTATCTTTTCCCTCTCTTTCCCAGAGCCCCACCACTTAGCACTTTTGCATTGAATCATCCAACTTCAGAAACTAGAAGGACTTTACAGCTGATGTAATCCAACCCCCTCATTAACAGATGAGGAAACAGAAGTCCCATAGTTTGAGCAATTGGCCTGTGATATATCAGCCAGGCTAGGGGAGCTTCACCTACAAATGAGGTTTGCCTGCCCGCCTAGGACTCTTGCACAAAACTCTGCTGTTGCCATGGCTCTGAAGCTAGCAAATCGGACAATTTGAGATACTTATGGATGGATGAATGTGCAGCATCAAACAATAGCTCTCTCGAGAAAAAGAAAACCTGGCTGGTAATTGAAACCTCTGAACCACAAGCAGAGAAAGAAGTAAAAGCCTCTGCAGCCTGCTGCCTGAGGGCGGGCCAGTGCAGGAGATGTGGAGTGTGGGTGGACAGAGGCTTGGGCGAGACCATGGCTCCACTGTGTCCCATTTTGATCATGCGGGAAGCCCTTTGGTTGCATGACACTGTTGTAGGCACCCTGAGGATTTTACATCACCCAAAGCTATAAATGGTTTTGCATTAAAAAAAAAAATTACAGGTCTCCCATAGCCCACAAAAATATGCTCCACCCAAAAAGAAGCCCATAATTTGGCCGCATCCAGCTGGGTTCAACAAAGTCGGAGCCAAGGTTGCTCTGTACTGTCCTGAGAGGTGGCCTAACATTAGCAGGAGTGAAAGAAATGTAAAATTACTCACAATGGGCTAGATTTTCTCCATAGGGAAAGCTCTAATAGTTACACAGCAAGACCTTGGCGTCAGCCAGGTAAGGTCTACGAGCTGCATGAAAATCACTTCAAGCTATTATTTATAATTTTATAGCATCTCGCATTTGCAAATTGCCTAGTGATAAATTGAGGCAATTTCTTTTAACAATTCTGAGTGGGAGGTTGAGGAATTTAACTCTTCTTTTACTAAGACACAAAGATATATATGTATTTGATAATGTACGTCAACCATAAAAATTATCTGGGCAGTCCTATTTATTTTGGCCAGGACCTGTGGTCTGCGACTTGACCCACTTTAGGAGGACCAAATGTTCCAATTTGCCTGGGATGGAGAGGTTTCCTGGGATGTGGGACTTTCAGTGCTAAAACCGGAACAGCCCCAGGCAAACCAAGATAGCTCGTCACTCTATCTCACTGAGCGATGTTCTATCTCACTGCATGGTGCTAACTCCTGGCCATTTCATTCTGCACATCTAAAATGAAAATGCCTCTATTTCTTTTTAATCCTAATCTCTTTTACTTGCTGTGTTTCAGAAAGCACAGCCTGAAAGCAGAGTTTTTGCTGCCTTCTCACATTAGAAGCTTGTAAAATAGTATTAACTAGCTAATTGCTTGGTGCTACTCGATTTAGGGAATTCAAATGCCTACCACTGACCTCTGAAGTGTTTTTGGATTTGCGTGTCCAAAAGGTGGTTTAAAGCAAAACACAAGCAAGAGAATGCGATTTAATGTTTGAATTAAGAACTCCGACTTGGACACCATTCTGTCTCCTTACACATACGGGTCACACTTTATACCCGGGATATTTTCTTTGATAGGAAAATATTTAAATTCACAAAATTCAGATAGCCACCAGACAGATATAAAGAAACAATTCATGGCGTGCCTGGGTGGTTCCATCAGTTAATCATTTGATTCTTGATCTTGGCTCAGGTCATGATCTCATGGGTCATTGGTTCGAGCCCCAGCTCTGCACATTGGGCTCTGTGCTAAGGGCACAGAGCCTCCTAGGAATTCTGCCTATTGTCTCTCTGCCCACCCTCTACTTGTGTATGCACATGCTCTCTCTCTCTCTCCTCTCTCTCTCTCTCTCAAAATAAATAAATAAACTTTTAAAAAATTAAATAATTAAAAAAGAAACAATTCACCTCTGGCTAAGGAACACTAGCGTCAAAATCAGTCCCAACTAGAATCACAGACTATTTTATCACCAGCCAACAGGATAAGGGCCATGCATGCCAACATTTTTATTAGTAGGGTGTCATAAATTGGATAAAGCTTTCATTAGCATTACAGGATTAAAAATCTAGAAAGGTCTAAGTGAAGAAATATAACCGGTGGCAGAGCCTATTAAAGTGAGGCCTCAGGAGAGGGTCGGGGGGAAGTGGGCCCCAAAGAAATTGCAACTAACAGTCACCGCTGCAGATTAGCCTTTATCTGTGGAGTTCTGTTACTAATACATTCCATTGGCCCTTGGTGGGAGATAGCACGACCTATTTAAAGAAGGTTGGGGAAGCACAGAGGGTGCAAAGAAGGAATCACACAGATTCAGAACTGGATTGAGGGTCAGGCCAGACAGACAGCTGCCTTAGGTGCCAATTTCTAAAGAGTACTTTCAAAAATAAAGTAGAAATATGGTGCCAAATAAGCTTAACACAAGATTCCACATATAACTGGGAAAATGTCAAAGTAGCCTCACTTCAGTGCAGTAGACCATGCCTTCCAGTGAAAATAAAATGGCACCCTTCCCTAATGTCACTCCCTCACCACCACTCAGTCAATCTGAAAGGCATTCAATTCTTAACCCACCTGGGATTCCTATTTCTTGGTCTGTCCTAGAGAAAAGCCTATTTTTCATACCAACCGCCCCTGGACCAGGTTGTCTTTAGGGAAACTATTGTTCTCTGAAGCATTCAGGTGCCAATGGTAGGGATTACCACTGTGGACCTTGAGGAAGGTACTTGAAAGTTATGACAGCCTATCCTCTGTCTAGAGGTGCCCTCAGACCACCTTGAGGCATCCTTTGTCTCTCTTGTATGGTCCCTGCTTGGTTAGCTGGGTGTAGTTGCATGTAGGCAACCGTTACCTTGGGGAAAGGGGTAAAATGGGTCTTTTTGTGATCAGGCAAAGCCCATCATGATGCCGTCTTAGCTTAAGAATCTTTAAAGTCTTGGCACAGAGTCCAGAACATCAACCCAAATCCTCCTTTTGTTTTGGTGAGTTTCCCTTTGGGACACTGTGTCTTTAGGTGAGATGGGTCATCCTTATCTCACCAAGTCCGAAGGCATGGTCTGAGGCCTGGCTTTGACAAACTGCAGGAGCTTCCATTGCCTTGGAACCTCGGCGATGCTTTAGTTAGTGTATGGCCCAGGCAGGAAGGCCTTCAGGTTGTAGCTGCTTTGGTTGGACACCAAGAGTGTGAACTAAGCTCAGAGCGAGAGATCCATTGCACCATCAATCCAAACTAGCAAGGACATCAATGAAGAGTAGACAAGCTCTGTTGCATTGTGCTGGGCCAGCTTGAGACAGCCCCGTTTGGCCCACTTGGGTTATTTGCTGACCTCTGAATTAATGATAATGGTTAGAATGATGATATGCTTGGATGGGTCAACTTGCTTGACTGAAGAGGAATGGGCATCACTAGAACTTGCCAGGGTAGGGAGGCATAAGTCCCCAAAAAAATGAACAAGTATGTTATCAAGACAAAAAGGGAACTGCCATTTCTGGGCAAAGTCCTATTTTCTTTCAATATTTTCTCACCAGCTACACAAGACCAGTGTTTTTACATGATTCTTACTTTTGGCAGAAGTGGAAGATAGACAAAGAGATGATCTATTTCCCCTTGCTCCAGGTAAAAGATTAACATGATTTTCCTATAACCCACTTGAAACATTACTCTATTAAACTGCTAATGAGAATACAACTGAGCTTTTCTTTAAAAGTATTGTTGAGTCAGAAAATAATACAATGAACTAAAATAGAAATGAAACTAAATTCCTTCATACTTCACAAAGTCAGGCAATTAATAGGAAAGATATCTTAAGAAAATAAAGAAAATGGCCTCGTTCCCTCATACACAAAGGTGTCTTTTTCCAGGGGGCCAAGTACAGTCACTATTTCATTAGTTCTTATCAAACCTCAGAGTGGGAAGAGACAAATATAGAAACATGGTCTCCTCTCTCCCTCTCTCCATCGCCGTCTGTCTGTCGCTTCCTTTCAGAAATTCAAGAACTGAGGCTTGAAAAGAAAAGTGATCAGGCTGAGGTGGTATATGGGGAGTGTCCTTGGTGGCTGTGGACAAGTTCAGCAGCTGACATTTTTTTTTCTGAACGGAGCCCAGAAGAGAAGGGGTGTCACTGATGCCTGAGACATGAAAGGAAATGTAGTTCCTCTTGCACAGTCTCCTACTGCCTTCATTGGAGTGTTTTCTGGGAGGAGGCAAGGCCTCACATTCTCCAACTACTTCCCATTTGTCCAGGAGATTTAGGTAAACGGTGCTCAGCGACATTGTAAAGCAGGCAACTGAAGTTTGTCTTCATTCTCCCAGTGCCCCAGCGCCCCCTGCGCTCGGCTGGTTTTCGCCAGCAGGAGAGGGAAGGATGTGATCTTGGTCCCTTCACATTAGGGTGAATGAACTGTACTCATCACCAAAAAATGTTAACGCTGCAAACTTAACTCCAAATAGTACATGGAACACTTTGCCCCTTTGAAAAAAATTGCAAGAAAAGAGAAATGGAGACCGCCTCTCCCAAGCCTCCCAGAATTTTACCATGAGTGTTGCCATGGTTAAGAGAGTCTTGGGGCGCCTGCGTGGCTCTGTCGGTTGAGCGTCCGACTTTTGCTTAGATCATGATCTCGCGGTTCGTGGGTTCGAGCCCCGCATCGGCTCTGTGCTGACTGCCAGCTCATAGCCTGGAGGCTGTTTCAGTCTGTGACTCCCTCTCTCTCTGACTCTCCCCTGCTCATGCTGTCTCTCTGTCTCCTAGAAATAAATAAAACATTAAAAAAAGAGAGAGAGATTCTTGACTTTTGGGGGCATGTGGGTGAGAAAGTGGTAATTTCTATTTTGTCACTCCCTACAGGTTTCTAGTTTCTAGTTTCTAAGTGGAAGAATGGCCAGGGATCACTTTAATCCTGTTCTGTTGGAAATAGGTTGGCTTATTCTAAGGAGAGGATGGGGGCAAAATGGACCGGATGCCACCACACAAGCGGAGGTGTTTACCTGCGGTCGCTCTCTCTGCTGGATCTCCCCTTTTTCCTCAGTTCTCAGCTGGTCTCACCTTGCTACGCTTCTGTCTCCCAAAACTCCAGGGACCCAGAATCAAGTTCTCCCAAACCACTGACCTCCCCTGACCATATTGCTTTCCTCTCTGGTCTGGATTTCAATCATCCCTCATTGCATTCCTTACTATCGGGTGTTTAAGCGGTGGTCCTAGACCAGAGAACCTTGCTGGTTCTGTCAAAAACTTAAATCTAATGAGCAGTGGTCATCAACATTTTCTTTTTGCCAATTCAGTCAAGTAGAGAAAAAAAATTCAATAAACCACCATATTTCCTTCACCTATATTCAATAATCATCAAGGTTTTGCCATATGTACTTGATCTATCCCCCCTTTTGATGTGTTTAGTGTTTTTATTTGCTGAAGCATTTATTTATTTATTTATCTATTTATTTAAAGTAATCGCTACACCCAATGTGGGGCTCAAACTCACAACCCTAAGATCACAAGTCTCATGCTGGCTGACTGAGCCAGCCAGGCGCCCCTATTTGTTGAAGTACTTGAAAGCAAACACCAGACATCATATTATTTCACCTCTGAATCTCTCAAAATATTGACTTAAAAAAGGAAAACATAACCACAATGCTATTATCACACCTACCAAAATTAACAACACTACTTTGGTATCATGCATACCCAGTCTGTAATTAAGTTTCCCTTTTTGTCTCTAAAGTGTCTTTTTATAGTCGGTTGATTGGAATCAGGACCCAACAAGGTCTCCATATTACATTTGCTTATCGTGTAAGTGTTTGAAATTAATTTCCACGTCCTTGAGTAGTTTTGTTTGGGGCTTATTTTCAAAAAGCCACCTAAATAACACACCTTGGCTTATCTAATTGTAAGGCTTAGGCTTGTTTTTGTGGTTGCTATTATTGTTTGTTTTTTTGTTTTCACTGAGATGAGACCCGGGTGTGCATATGTGTGGTGGGGGCTGAGTGGGTGGCCGGGGGGAGTGTTAGGATACTGGCATCTGAAGAGGCTAGGGGCACTGGATTCATCTGCAGACCAGAGACAAAGATAATCATTAGAGCTAGCACATATTCAATGCTTACTATGCGCCGGCCATTGTTCTAAATGATTTATATGTAATCATTTTGTTTTTAAAAGATAACTGCCTTAGGAGAGTTTTAGGTGCTGGTGAAACAGGAAGAAGGCACTGCCTTTGTTGATTGGGGGAAGGTTGTCCAAACAGCTCACAGAGCTTGTGAGGGTGTCACATGAGGGAGCACAGGTGGGTGCAAAGTACTCCCAAGACTAGCTGAATGTTCCCCTCCACCTCCAAATATAAAATAATGCAAAGGGGAAGTTTCTGCCACCGCAAACATTTTAGGGGGTCTCAGGAGGGGAGTAGATTACTTGTGACCCTTTAATCCCTTGTTCTGGATGGGTCTATTTCTTTCTCTCTCCCATCCCCATCCTGTATCTTAAGTCACAGTGCATGGTCACCAAATGTCATATCCCCAGCGGCAGCTTCAGTGACTCATCACCAGTAGTGGTTGCAGAAGGCTGGCTGGAATGACAGCCCGGGGAGGCTTTCTCAATGCTCCTGTGAGTGGGATTACTATTCATCGACTATAATAACTTTGGGTTCTTATTCCTGAAATGGGACCATAGGCCATATTGCAAAACTTGGAGGGCCCTTGTTGTTAAATACTGCTTTCTCCACTCGAGGGGCTCTGGAGTCTGACTTTGAAAAAATGAGGATACAGTGCAGCTCACAGATAAAGGCACCACGGGGATGGGCTTAAGCAGAGAGAAGCCTCTGGGCTTGAGGTGGGTCAGGGTCAGGGAGTCACAAGAGACCTGATTACTGGGACAGTGTGAAGATGAAGTCACAGCAGACCATATTTGGTGCTGGGGAAATCTAGTCCAGGAAGCCAAAGTCGAGATGAGTCAGCCCAAGTTCAGATCCCTGCTGAAATGAGAAGCCCAGGGTCCATCCGAGAACTAAGCTGGCAGATGTAAAGTGAAGGCCTAAAACCAGGGTGATAGCAATCAGCATAGGACAATTCCTCTGAGTATAATTCTCTTCCATCTGACCTCAGTCAAAACCAGAGGACCTGACGCCACAGCGGGCCTATATCTACCTTAAAGGTGCGGCTCTCTGTACCTAGTTTTTTCCCTGTAGGACTGCCTTGTGGGCAGCCAATTCTGGACCTTTCCGAGCCCACTGCCCCCTTGCTGTATCTGTCCACACAGAGCTGAACGCTGCTTTGTGGCAGGTGGGTAAATAAAAGGGAAGAAGTGCTTCTTTGGGGCAGCCCCAGGTCATTTTTTTTTTTTTTTTAATGAACTGGGAAATAAGACAAGGAGTCATTTAGGCAAAATATTTGGAGCTAATGCCTACCACTTCTTGCAGTTGCTCTATCCATGTGTACCTTTGAGAAAATACACATTTAAGATCCATAAAGTCATTATCTTACTTTCTGCCTTAGGGACACAAATCTATATAGAGATCCACAACCAAAAATAAATAGGAATTTAAATCAAATGGGCTTGCACACCTAATAACCCCCTTCAGTGGTGAAAATGTTTAATGATAGTTTAGTTTATGGAAACCCCGGCGACCAGGTTCCAAACAGTCTCAGCTGGGAAACCCAAGTCTTTTTCTTTTGGAAATTCTCAATGATATGTTTTCAAAGCAGCTGATAAAACAGTTAATTATAGTGAGGTGTTTGGCTTCTTTATAACATACACTTTCTCCTACTCTATGATTGGAGCTTCTTGTCATGTACCCTGAGCTAATGCTAACATATATTTTTTCCCTTGGGGGTGGGGGTGGGGAGAACCTCTCTAAATTGCCACATAAGTAGAACGTCAGATAAAAAGGTAAAATCTAGCATGAGACCATTCAACTGATTTTCACCAAAAGCCTAGAGAGCTAAGAACCCCACTGCCTCCATTTCTCCAAAGCCAAGAACTTTCTGGGGTGAAAGTCGAGACTTTGAGCCTGGACCTGAGCCTGGAGGACTTTTAGCTGGTCGAGAAAAGAAATTGCTCTTTTGGATATGTGGATTATAAAGAAATAAATAGTGAAAAGACTAAGAACACTGGTATCACTCTTGATTTGAAATGAGCAGAATCAGTTGGTAGCTGTTGGTAGCCATTGTTTCTCCATGTAACTCAGGATGATGACGAGTTGATCCAACTCAGTACAGACGCATCGATCCAACTGCTCACTTCACATCTCCATTTGGAGGTTGGATGGACATCTCAGACATGTCCCAAACTGAACTTCCTTTTGTAGCACCACCCCACCTCCCTGTCCCTCATCACAAACCTGCTTCCACTGCACCTTTCCTGTCTCAGTTGATGGAGACTCCAATTTCCAGTGGCTCAAGCCAGAAACATTTTCAATATCTTTCTTTCTCTCATTTCTACAACCACTCTGTCAGGAAATCCCTTGACTCTACCTTCAAAATATACACAGATTTCACTTCCTGTCTCCGTCTTTGCTACCGCCATCTTAATCCGAGCCACCATTCCCGAAAAAAAGTCTTCCACCTTCATCCTTCTACAGTCTATTCTTTCTTAAATTTTTATTATTATATTTTTAGAGAGAGAGCACAAGCTGGGGAAAGGGTAGAGGAAGAGAGGGAGGGAAACAAAGGGAGAGAGAGAGAATCCCAAGCAGGCTCCACACCTAGTCTGACATATGGCTTGATCCTACAACCCTAGGATCACAGCCTGTGCTGGAACCAAGAGTCGGATACTCAACTGACTGAGCCACCCAGACACCTCTCTATAATCTACCTTTTTTTAATTTAAAAATGTTGAAATATTTATTTACTTTTGAGACAGAGAGAGACAGAGCATGAGTTGGGAAGGGGCAGAGAGAGAGGAAGACACAGAATCTGAAGCAGGCTCCAGGCTCTGAGTTGTCAGCACAGAGCCCAATGTGGCATCAACCATGAGATCATGACCTGAGCTGAAGTCAGACGCTCAACCAATTGAGCCACCCAGAAGGGACAGAGAGGAAGAGAGAAAACCTCAAGCAGGCTCCACGGCACCAGCACAGAGCCCAGTGCAGCACTGATCCCATGATATCCTGCATGGAAATCAAGAGTCAGACACTTAGCCGACCAAGCCGCCCAGTCACCCCTACAATCTATCATTAACAGCAGCCAGAAGGGTAGTTTCAAAACAGACAGTGTCGCTGCTAGTCATAGTCTTGAAATGTCTCCACATTGCACTCAGAGTGAAAACCAAAGTCCTTACGATGGCTAACAAGAGTTCACAGGGTCTCTTCCACTCCGACCCCTACCTCACCATGTCATTCTCTCTCCAGACATTACTACTGTTTCTCTCCCTCTTACTTACATCGCTATAGCCATGCTGGCCTTTCACAAGACGGACACAAGCTTGGAACAAGCCAACTAGATCTTTCTTTTATAGCTCGGTGGCTCTCAAAGTTTAGAGAACATCAGAGTCCCCTGGAGGGGAATTGCTGGGGCAAGCCAGAGTTCCTAATGGGGACTGAAAATGTGTGTTTCTAACAAATTCCCAGACAATGTTAATGCTACTGGTCTGGGTGGGACTCACACTTTGAGAATCACTGCTATAACTGTTCACTGTTCCTTCTGCCTGAAGCTCTTTCCCCGTATATCTCCCTGACTTATTCCTCCTCCTTCAGGCCTGTGCTCAAGTGTTTCCTTCTCAGTGAAACCTAGTCTGATCATTCTACTTTCTACGGCCACATACAACCGCACTCCTGTCACTCTTGATCCCCACCCCCCCACCTTGCTTCACTCTGGTTTCTCTGTAGTGCTCATCACTTAACACTCTGTATAATTTATTAATCTATTTTATTTATTCTGTCTCACCTACTAGAGTATAAGCTTCTTGAGGGAGTTACCTTTTAATTTGTTCACTGCAGTATATCCAACACTTAGAATAGTGCCTGGCACATAATAGGTGCTCAATAAATGTTTGCTACATGAACGATTCAATACTTAATGTTCCTATAAACTATAAGTATGAGAACCCTAATTTCTCCACAGGCTTCCTATTTTCATGCTAGTTCCTTTATATAAAATGTCTCCCCTTTTCTCAATCTCTTCACCTTAAATTTGTTTATCTTTTAAGTCATACCATTCTCTTTTAACTACCTTCTACTGCAGTGACAACACAGCTGTTTTTCACTATTCTCATTAGTTTCCTGGGTGTTATTTTGGTGCCCCCGGTTATAAAAGCACTGAGAACAGAAACCATGCTCTGAATCAATGGGCAAATAGGATCTGCATACATGCATGTTGGGTGATAGAACATTATTGTAAAGAATGTTTAACAAAGCAATAGCCAGGGTATTCCTACTTATATAAATATCAACAATTTGCAAGTCTCTTTCACATTAAATTATTTTAATCTTCACAAGAATTTCTTTTGGAATGGGTAGGAAAGTTATTAAGCCCATTTTACATCCGGGGAAAGTGATTTTAGGCTGAAATTCAGACAGCAGTAGCCATTTCATCAGGACTACATGATGAAGTCATGGAAGTTTCCAGCACAGAGCTAGAGCTCAAAATATGTTAGTTTCTGTCCCTAAGAGATCGTAGAAAAGTCATTTACATAAACCAATATTAACTGATTATTAATATTACCATGTGCCAAGAGCTTAATAAATCTTAAGCTTTATATTTCTAAATCTTTTTTTTACTGTTTATTTATTTTTGAGAGAAAGAGACAGAGTGAGAGTGGGGGAAGGGCAGAGAGAGAGAGGGAGACACAGAATTTGAAGCAAGCTCCAGGCTCTGAGCTGTCAGCCCAGAGGGTGACACAGGGCTTAAACCCATGAACTTGACCTGAGCTGAAGACAGATGCCCAACAGACTGAGCCACCCAGGTGCCCCTATATTTTTAAATCTTACACTACAATCTGGCTATATATTGTTTATTCCCATTTACTGATGAAATAACAGACTCTAAAAGGTTAAGTAACTGGCTTAAATTTTCACAGCTAGGAAGTGACAGAGCTCTGAGAATTTGAATTCAACTCCCAAATCATGATTTTTCCCCCTCAGGCAGAGCACAGTACCTAACTGATGGCTTGGAACTCAGGTCTTTTGATTCAGAATTCAGGGCTCTTGTGTGTATGCCAACCACTAACTGTTTCTGCTGCTCTTTAGCAATTATTAATAAAATGATTAATTTTAATAAACTATAAAATTTTAAATAAAAACTAAAATAAACTTTACAAAAAATATTTGGTTCAGCCACAGGGGCGGTGACTCTTTGCCTTTTCTTAGAAATGTGATTTTTACTTATTTCGTTCTTTTTTTTCTTTTCTAAAAAGTTAAATCCAAGTTAGTTAACATAGACTGTATTAATGATTTCAGGAATAGAATTTAGCAATTCATCACTTACATATAACACCCAGAGCTCATCCCAGCAAGTGCTCTCCTTAATGCCCCTTACTTATTTAGCCCAAGCCCCCACCCACCCTCAGTTTGTTCTCTGCATTTAAGAGTCTCTCACGGTTTGCCTCTCTCTCTCTTTTCATCTTTTCCTTCCCTTCCCCTATGTACATCTGTTGAGGTTCTCAAATTCCACATATGAGTGAAATCCTCTGATATTTGTCTTTCTCTGACTGACTTAGTTCACTTAGCATAATACTCTCTAGGTCCATCCACATTGTTGCAAATGGCAAGATTTCATTCTTTTTGATTACAGGACGGTGAGTCTTAATGACTCCTGCCTGATTTTTCCCCCCTGTGGCTTTTACATACATAGGAGGTTAAAGCTGGAAAGGACCTTAGAAATCATGGATCTTATTCTTTGGGTTTGTGAATATGAAAACTAAGCTTTGCCCCTAATCAAAGCTAGGGACAGGCTGAAACCAAGGTGTGTTTTGTTCTGTGCAGACCGTTCTTTTGCAGAGAGCCTTTTTTGAAGGCTTTTTGACAAACTGGATGGACATCTGGGGGCTGGTTTGCATGTAAAGCTGGTAGGCAATGCTGGTGTCGCCTCATGGGAACGGAAGCACTCTTGAGAGGCTTGCCCTTTCTTCCGTTAGTGGCAGCTGCTTCTTCTTCAGTATGCTGCCGTAATCATTGCATCACATGGCAAAAGTCATTTGCAGAAAAATAGAAACAGTCAAGCATTCACTAGTGCAGCACCCTAAGGTCCCAGCTCGGAGGACCAGGAGGAGCAGGGAACAGGCTGAAGGCCGGCCGTCTGCCTGACCACCTCCTGTCTGCAATAGCAGCCTGATGTTCTACTAACGGTATGTGCAGAGTATGAGATCACAGGCACAAGCCTCTGGTTCTACAAAAGACATTTTCATATAAAAGGGAGATCCTAAGACCTTTGAAAATATTGACATAAGGGTCTCTGCTGCCATTAGTCGAGAGTGGACAGGGACATGGAATCCACAACCACGGCACTGAGATCATTTCTGTTAAGCAGGTCACACTATGCAGACCATATTGGAGGCTTATATTTGTAGTGACATGGAAAGGAAGGCAGTGGGAGGGCCTCCCGGGGCAAGTGCTGGCTCTGGGAACAGGGCAAATGCCTGAGTGGCCTAAAGCCTGGATGGGAGTTTGCCCTTCTGCCCACTCCTTTGAAAAAATCCTGGAAAGATGTCCAGCAAATTCTTTGAAATGTTTTCATGCTTTCATGCTTTCATGCTTCATGCTTCATGATTCAAACTTTAACATGACCACAATCTTGGGGTAATTTTAAAAGCAATCATCTTCTGCACTTCTGTATAATGTTGACCATGTCAATAAGTGGGCTCTAAAAGCTGGTTCTTTACACTGTAATGTGTCAATATTTCTATGTGGAGCCTTGAGGCCTGTCAGACACCTCCACTGCAGAGTAGAAGCTCAAAATATTTGTTCAAATAACTTCTTGAAAAACAATTTCCTCATCTGAACTGAAAGCTGATCAAAGGCACGGACTTGTTTTTTTATGCCCTTTAAAAGTTGGTCTCTTTCTCTGTTTTAAATGTTTATTTTTGAGAAAGCGCAAACCAGGGAGGGGCAGAGAGGCGGGGACAGAAGCGAGCTCCCGCACTGACAGCAGCAAGCCTGATGTGGAGCTCGAACTTAGGAACCATAAGGTCATGACCTGAGCCGGAGTCCAACGCTCAACCGACTGAGCCACCCGGGCACCCCCAGAAACTGGTCTCTTGTGTTCACTTATTCAAATCTCTTTGCTCAGTGCTGAGCAAGCAACAGATATTGAGTACACATTCGATGGCTAAATGAACGGGTTTTAGGAGCAGAGAAGCAACACTGATTTACAGCCTTGATTTGGGGTTTCTCTATATTCCCTTGCTGTGTCCTCCCATCCACCATCCCCCTCGGGACCTCACACCATCACACAGTCAAAGCCGCCCTCCCTGCATCCACCCTGCCCCTGGCTCCACAGAGGGTCACCTGAGCACTTTTTCTATGTGGATTTTGCCCAAGGCTAGAGCCCTGCCAAACAATTACTTTCCAGGAACCATAAGACTCTGTTCTGTTTCTCTGATACCGCCAGAGTGGTGTGCCAAGGAACTCTGTACAAGGGTGGCTCGTTCATGCTCCTCTACCAGAAAAATCCACCATCAGGCTCTTTGCCCATTAATTAAATTGCCTAGTGGAATGGAAGGGGGGCGGGGGGGAAGATCTGGGCAAGCTGTCTATTCTATGTTTAAGTGAATTTATATTCAACTTTGAAAAGGGAGGCAATTTTTTCTTCTTTGAGATTGAAATCATTTTACAAGTAAATACTGGAAAAGAAAGGTGATTATGTGACTTTCTTTTTTTTACTGTATTATTCTTATGGCTGTTTATTGCTTTGATGTCTTCATTAAAAGATGATCTTCCTTCAAAATAAGGGCTGGATCTTATGTCAGAATGACTGCAGGAAAGATCCCTGGCCGAAGAATCAGAGAACCTCTGGCCTCAGAAACGTTCAAGGTTTAAACATGGACTGTGTCTCCACAAGCCAAGGCATCTGTTCTAAAGGACGGTGATCATAATATCTGCTCTACCTATCTTAGAAGATTCTTTTGAGGGGTAGTCCTCCTCAAAGCTCCTCGAAAAACTATATCATGCATTATTTTTCAATATATTAAGGATGTGGTCCTTTGTTTCTTTTTAAGGAACTGCTGAGGTTGATGAAGACCATTATGTTATAAGTCTCCAGAAACAGGGCCAAACCTGTGTACAGAAGGTAGGAGGGAAAATGGCGTTGGGAAGGGAAGGAGGCGTTAGAGTGCCCCCAAGTGGCGACTTGGGTGTGACATTTGGGAGGCAGCAGAAGGGGCTAACCCTGCTACTGTGACCTGTAGTGAAAAAGGAAACCATACAAAAGTCAAACTCATCTCTCAAAGGAGCATTTAAATACCATTAAAAAAAGAACATATTTCATGCAAATTGTGCTCCCAGTCACCAGCCTCCCTTTTAGGGTTTGCTGCCACTTTACATTCAATTCGCTGCTCTGGTGAACACAATGAAGTGTTTAGATTCCATTAAAAAACCTCAGGAAAAAAAAAGCAAAACAACCTTGGGCCTTTAGAGTTAGCAGGAAAGCTCTTTAAAAGCTTCTCACAAGCTATTATTTGTGCATTCAGAAAACCATTAGGACTTCCTCCTTTGGAAATCTGTATGATTTTTTAGCTTCTGAATTTAAACATCAGTGTTTTCTTACCGTGACCCGTTATCCTCAAAAACAAATTTCCCCGCCTCACCAGATAGTGCAATCAATTTCTGAGATTCTTGGATGCGGACTGGATTTATAACAGTAATAAAGTGACATATCTGATGGGAAGAAGATTAGAATCAGAAGGAGCTGCAGAGGAGAAAAGTGGGTGCACACGCATCCTGAACACTTAGAAATGCCATGGGAGTCACAGGGCTCTGGCCAAGCCCCCTGCCCGAGAAGGATACTTGCCAATTGGTGAAGGACATACTGGGGGACCAGACTGAATCACAGCGGAAAACATCTCCTCTTCCCTCCTGATGCTCTCAAGAAATGGGAACTGGGGCAGACCCCCAAGAGGCATCCTGTACAAACTCTAGGACAAGCTCTCGAGCTTGTCCCTCAGCCCTGTCACTAGCTGCTGAGCACAGGCAGAGAGTGGCATCTTCAGTAGCCCTGAGAGCAAAATCCCAAGAAATTCACATCAGATTCCACAATCTTCTATTTAACAAGACTAATATGCCCTCTACCCAGCAAGTACCACATAAGAAATTGGATGGGCCTTCCCAGTTCTTGCAAAGGAGAAAGTAAGAATATCTGTGTAGATATAAAGTGTAGGCTTTGACGCCAAATTGCCAGGGTTTAAATGCCATCCCCTCCACCTACTAGCTAGGTGTCCTCTTACTGTCTCATTAAGCGTCAGTTTCTTCATCTGGAAACCGGGAATAATAATAATTTCGGTCTCAGATGGTAGTTGTGAGGATTAAATGCAATGGTACATGTAGATTTCTTAATACACTGCCTGACACAGAGTAAGCACTCAGTAAATAGTTAACTACAGTAATATTTTTCACCTTTAATATTTGAGACATGATGTTATGATGCCTGGTCAAGTTGAGGAAGATTGGAATGTCAAAGACATCACCTATGTAAAGGTTTAAATCAAAAGGGCTTTCACAGAACGGTTGACCTTCACATATCTGTTTTAAGAAAGGAATTAGTTGCTTTTATTCTTCATTGCAAAAGTATACATGAACACGGTGTACAATTTGGGTATTTTAGAAAAGCATAGTGATAACGATTGTTAATTATTTGATATATAATAATGCTTAAATATATATAAATATATGTGTATATTTTAAGCAAAACTGAACTTACACTACAGCTTTTAATCAGATTTTTTGCACTGAGTATATTATGAACATGACTTAAAAAAGTTTTTCTTAATGTTTATTTATTTTTGAAAGAGAGTAACAGAGCATGAGCAAGGAGAGGCAGAGAGAGAGAGAGGAAGACACAGAATCTGAAGAGGCAGGCTCCAGGCTCCAAGCTGTCAGCACGGAACCGGACTCAGGGCTCGATCCCATGAACTGTGAGATCATGACCTGAGCCGAAGTTGAACACTTAACCGACTGAGCTACCCAGGCATCCCTGAAAATGACCTTTTTTAAAAAATCATGTTTAATTTCTGTAGATATTTATTGCTGAACACACAATAATTTAATCAATGTTATACTGTTGAACATTTTGATTACTTCCAGTTTTTACCTACTAAAAATTATAATGTTTATTTCTTAAGGATAAAAACTCTAGGGGCACCTGGGTGGCTCAGTCGGTTAAGCATCTGACTTCAGCTCAGGTCATGATCTCACAGTTCGTGGGTTCGAGCCCCGCATCGGGCTCTGTGCTGACAGCTCAGAGCCTGGAGCCTGTTTCAGATTCTGTGTCTTCCTCTCTCTGACCCTCCCCTACTCTCTCTCTCTCTCTCTCTCAGAAATAAATAAAACATTTAAAAAAGTTAAAAAAAAAAGAAATTTACCTATTTGATAGGTGAAAATGAGATCTCATTAGTTATTTTGCATTTGGATTTCTACTGAATTTGAATATTTTAAATCTGTTTATGGCCACTTATTTCTTTTCTTTTTTTTTTAATGTTTTATTTATTTCTAGGAGAGAGAGAGAGAGCGAGAGAGGAGAGAGAGACAGCGTGAGCAGGGGAGGGTCAGAGAGAGAGGGAGTCACAGACTCTGAAACAGGCTCCAGGCTCTGAGCTGGCAGTCAGCACAGAGCCTGACGCGGGGCTCGAACCTACGAACTGTGAGATCACGACCTGAGCAAAAGTCAGACGCTTAACCAACTAAGCCACCTGGGCGCCCCGATGGTCACTTATTTCTTAATGGAACATGGATCTGGTGCTTTTTAAACTTTATTTTTTGTGTTTTTTAATGTTTATTTATTTATTTTGAGAGAGAGAGAGTGTGTGCACGTGAGCAGGAGAGGGGCAGAAAGAGGGGAAGAGAGAATCCTAAGCAGGTTCTATGCAGTCAGAGCACCTTGAGATCATGGCCTGAGCTGAGACCAAGAGTTGGGCACTTAATTGACTGAGCCATCTAGGTGCTCCTTAACCCTTCTCTTTTTTCTATTTTTTCTATTTTCTCATTTTTTGTAGAGAATATATTTAAATTACAATTATTGTGCACTTTTTCTCCCGATTGGATTGTAAGTTCCTAAAGGACAGAAATACCTATACTTCATTTGTCCCCCACAGTGCTGACAGATATCTGCCAAATAAATACATCAGTGAACTGGGATGGTGGCTCAGTGGGCTGAGCACCTGACTATTGATTTCTGCATGGGGCCTGCTTGGTATTCTCTTTCTCTCTGCCCCTCTTCCCAGCTCATCCTCTCTCTCTATTAAAAAAAAAAATGCATTGGGGCACCTCGGTGTCTCAGTTGGGTGAGCATCTGACTTAAGCTCAGGTCATGATCTCACAGTTCGTGGGTTCAAGCCCCACATTGGGCTCTGTGTTGACAGTTCAGAGCCTGGAGCCTGCTTTGGATTCTGTATCTCTCCTTCTCTCTGCCCCTCCCCTGCTCTCAGTCTGTCTCTCTCTCCCTCTCTTTCAAAAATAGATAAACATTAAAAATCTTTTTTAATTAAAAAAAACACATCAGTAAACTAATATTTTTATTTTATTTGACTATAAAAGCTTTATTTTTGGGGCGCCTGGGTGGCTTAGTCAGTTAATTGTCTGACTTTCGCTTAGGTCATGATCTCGCGGTTCGTGGGTTCGAGCCCCGCGTCAGGCTCTGTGCTGACTGCCAGCTCAGAGCCTGGAGCCTGTTTCAGTCTGTGACTCCCTCTCTCTCTGACCCTCCCTGCTCACGCTTTCTCTCTCTCTCTCTTTCTCCTAGAAATAAATAAAACATTAGAAATAAATAAAACATTAAAAAAAAAAAAGCTTTATTTTCAGTGATGTTTTCCTATGCTACTTCTATTGTTGTCTTGGTCAGCTGACCGGGAAAGCGGAGGAATTAATTCATTTAAGAAACTAATTTTAGGGGCACCTGGGTGGCTCAGTAGTTTAAGTGGCTGACTTCGGCTCAGGTCATGACCTTATGGTTCATGGGTTCAAGCCTGAGTCAGGCTCTGTGCTGACAGCTCAGAGCGTGGAGCCTGCTTTGGATTCTGTCTCTCTCTCTCCTTCTCTCCCCTCTCTCTCAAAATAAATTTTAAAAAAACATGTAAAAAGAAACTGATTTTAGAAGAGGCACTCGGTTGTGCTCAGGTTATATTTATAAGAAGCAACCTTTGAAGCTTTCAATAAACATCATCAATTAACTTCCTCCTCCCCTTCAAGCTTTATTGGACCTTGCTCATGAAATAAACATAGGAATCCACTGACACACAAGCTTGCGTAATGGAAACTTGATCAAGGCAGAAGGGCCCAAAAGTGACCCAAATCACAGACAGACCCATCAGGCGACACACCTCAAAATATCCACGGGCCCTAACTGACCAATGGGCTACTTACCAGACACAGTTATGGGAAAAGGGAAAACTTAAGTCACCATACCTCCTCCCCTTCCCTCTTATAAAACAGCTCCACCACTGAGTTGTTGCTGACAGCCTCCTCTGCTCTCCTCTGTCCGCTGCTCCCTTGTGGTATATTCAGTAAACTTCTATCTCCTTTGTTCTGCGCTGGGTGAGTCCTTCACTGCCTGCGCCCCTGGCTTCCACCCAGTCAGTGTCCCCATCTGACCAGACAGACAGCACATTAAGTCCTATTGAAAAGTAGCTGAGAAATGATACACCATTTAGTAAGGGTGGGGTCCCTGTTGCCAGTGTATTTGGATCAGCGCCCCTAATAATGTTGCCTCAAATGAAAACGAGTTAGAAGTCAAGCTCTTTGAGGCACCTGGGTGGCTCGGTCAGTTAAGTGTCTGAGTCTTAATCTGGGCTCAGGTAATGAGCTCCTTGATTATGGAATCCAGCCCCAGATAGGGTTCCATGATGAGTGTGGCGCCTGCTTAAGATTCTCTCTCCTCTCTTTCCCTCAGTCTCACCTGTTTGTATGCCCAAGCGCTCTCTCTCTCTCTCTCTCTCTCTCTCTCTTTCTCTGGAAAAAAAAAAAGTCAAGCTCTTTGAGGATAAGATCCAAGTGGAGACAGCAATCATGCCTCAGGCAGCAAAGCTGGTCATCAGGAGATTGGTGTACGACTTTGCCTGGCAGGTCTCCCTCTCTTTTTGAGTAACAGATCATGGTCTTCTTGGAAAATTACTTATTGATTCTTTTCCGAATTCTTATTGATAGGCTTTCAAAAAAGAAGAGAGGAGCGGGGAAGAGAGGAAGGGCCAGTGGAAGCTCACACACCTTCAAAGGCAGATGCGGACTTGGCTCCCTTTCACTCAGGAGCAATCCTGTGTATCAAATTTCAGTTCTGAAGATATCCTTATGGTTGTCTGGTACTTCTCCTGGTCGGCTCCCTCAGTATTATTTTCTCTTCCTTCTCTTACACATTTCCCCCAACACCTCTCTCCACTGAATTTGCTGGAACACTTTCCATTTCCTTACTTTACTTTTAAAAAAAGTACTATATTGTCAAATAAATCATTGTTCAATTGGTGTATTTGACAATAGCTGAAAAAGCCTTTTGTCTCTGGACATAAGACACTTAGGAAAATCTCACCCCATTATCTTCCAGGTAATTTGTCTTTTAAACACTTTTCTTCCATAGAGAAAATTGCAAATGGCAGTGAAAAGAGAAATGGTTCATTTAGAAGACATGGTGATAGTATAACAGTATTTTCTTAGGGTATTAATTAATGAGCCTGTAATCGCTAAGCTTAAATCACATAAAATGGAAGATATTAAATCGTTTTTTGAAAAGAAGCTTTGCACCCATCTCTTTTTCCCCTAAAGAGCCACCTCTAATGATTCCCGTAAGTATTGTAGCAAAGACCTGTCATTTACAAAATACCTTTGCTTGTGTTTTCTCATTTGGTCATTATGTGTTAAGCACCATGGGCATTCCCCCTCATTTCCTAAATGCAGATGCCCAGACAAGGTTAGGTGACTAGCTCAAGGTCACCCAGCTTCCTGCTACCTCTGTTCCCAACTCCGTGCTGCATACTTTAAAACAAAATGGAAAACAACGTATTACTCCTGGCACTATCTTGTGGCGAGGTTATACTTGGCCTAGCTTTGCACCGAGGCACCCTTTGAAATGTGATTCTGAGCTGCGAAAAGGGCTATTTTAATACCCGGGAGTGAGGCTTAGTTGAATTTTTCCGAGTATGTGTCTGTGACTAAGAGAACACAATGTCTCAAGTGGTTGCTCCTTCAGCACTTTGGTAACATTGGTTTTGCTCAAATCATGAGGTGACAATCTCCTTTCTAAACACACTGGAAATGTATAGTCACCATTTCGGAAAGGTGGGTGGGTTACAAATTATTTTTAAAAGATGATACATAAAGAACTTCCCATACGTTTTGAGTTAGAGGCAGCTAACATTTCTCAATAGAGGACACTGGAAAAACAAAAGCATTTTCAAATAGAAAATACCAGAAGAGCAAAAAATCTTTCTACTTGTCTCTTGGAGGTGGAATTACCTCACCACCTTTAACACATACCCAGAAATTCCCAAATGCAAGAGGCCACTGCACCTTAAAACACACCCCGCCCCCATAACAACTGCTGATGTACCATCACAAAGCCATTTGTGTAGGTAATGTTACCAGGATTAGTTTCCTCAGAGACATTTCCTGGCTCCAGATAGCTCTAAAGGATTTTAAAACAGCAGAAAAGTTGGTGATCAATTATGACAAAGCCAAACTAACTGCTGACGCTGTGCTTAGTAATTGAGGTCAGGCCTGACCAGGTTATTTTCAGGATTTCCAAAGAACAGACCTCTGTACAACAGCATTAAATAAATGGAGTTTCCAGCAAGCAAGGGTGAGAATTTTGCCGAGGTTCAAGTTCATCCTGGGCTCAGGAATTCTCACCTCCTCAGCGTCACTGGGCACTGACATCACAAGCATATTTTCTATATTGAGAATTTGGGTCTCGCTTTATTTTTGCAGTTTTTTTTTAATGTTTTATTTATTTCTAGGAGAGAGAGAGAGACAGCGTGAGCAGGGGAGGGTCAGAGAGAGAGGGAGTCACAGACTGAAACAGGCTCCAGGCTCTGAGCTGGCAGTCAGCACAGAGCCCGACGCGGGGCTCGAACCCACGAACCGCGAGATCATGACCTAAGCGAAAGTCGGACGCTTAACCGACTAAGCCACCCAGGCGCCCCTATTTTTGCAGTTTTTAAGAAAAGAAAAAGAAATAATAACCTGTTAGGTGCCCACTATTATGTGGCGGCTGTAAAGAAAGCCGAGGGGATGACTCATTGTCCCTTGAACACATCATGCACATTCCAGCCCTCGCATCTCTGCTCATGCCCTTCTCACGATGCCCTTGGCCCTTCCTGGCCTGCTGAGGAAGGCTGCGTGCCTGCAAGCCTCCTGTCTGGCCCAACAACTTGTCTTCCTTCCCCAGGTAGGTCAGTGCCATCTGCCTCCTCTGAGTTCTTATAGCCCTTACCGTTTGCAGGATACACATACAGCATATCTGGTATGGATAATTCTCTTATCTACTACCTCTGGGAATAGGCTGTGAATTCCATCAGTGAGGTGTACCTTTCTTCCTTTCCTGTCTTTTCTTTAAGAAAAATGTCCCTGATATGGGGCGCCTGGGTGGCTTAGTCGGTTAAGCGTCCGACTTTCGCTCAGGTCATTATCTCGCGGTTCGTGGGTTCGAGCCCCGCGTCGGGCTCTGTGCTGACTGCCAGCTCGGAGCCTGGAGCCTGTTTCAGAGTCTGTCACTCCCTCTCTCTCTGACCCTCCCTGCTCATGCTGTCTCTCTCTCCTAGAAATAAATAAAACATTAAAAAAAAAAAAAGAAAAAGAAAAAAAGAAAAATGTCCCTGATAGCATGCCTCAAAGCAAATAGGTACTCAAAAGTAATCTCTTGATTGGTTCACGAATCCAAATCTCTTGGTGCTTGGAGAAGGAGTGTAAATTAGTTTGGGTAGCAGGGTCGTTGGTTTCCACCATTGCCTGGTTTAAGGCCTCTTGGACTGTGGATTTGTGTTGTTATAATGTTTCAGAGCGAGGTCAGGGAGGGGAACCTCAGTGTTTACATCGTAGCTCCATTTGAACTGGTGCTCCCTTACCTGAGGTTGTCATCCCAACCAGTGGCAAGGACGGAATTAAGAGTTCTGAAGATTCAGGAGGGCTGAGTGTCCTGGCTTCATGGAGGGCCAAGCTCAGCTCTGAGAAGGCTAAGGAGATAAGAGGAAGAAATTACAGCCTCAGGTTAGGGAGAGTCCCTCCTCTCCCAGGGCCCCCCAAAGAAAACACCTCAGAGATTCCTCGTAAGAGTTCAAGATCCTATTGTCACCCTTTCTATGGGGCTGGGTTCACCTGCTTCAAGAAGGAAGTAGAGCCAATGGATCCAAGTTCCTGGCATGCAATGAGGCTTTTCCGTAGAAGAGCTCACAAAGCAGAGAGATTGGGAGGAGGGGAGTGGAGACAGCAGAAAATTATCTAGAAGAGCAAGTGAGCGGGGGAAGTCAGTGGAAAGGAGATCAGAGTGGATACGAAATGATCTCAGGAGAGGGAATGTTGCTGTTGAGAGAGAGCTCTTGGGGAAAGGATTCAATTGCACTGATGAAAATGTCAGGGAAATTTTTACCTGACCCTACAGAAAGCTTTGCTGAGTTAAGGGGCAAGTCATAGATCTTGAATTCTGATGACCTAACGCTATGTGCACCATTGGGGCTATTTAAGGAGGCGGCAAATGTCTCCTTAAATGACGAACATGGACTTGGAGTACATGGAGCTGTGTTCAAATCTCAGCTACGGGTCCCTGGCCAGGTTACCATTTCTGAGCCCCAGTTTCCTCATCTGTAAAAGAAATGTGTCTACTACAGTGTCGTTGGGAGTATTAAATGAGATAATATAAGCAGTCAGTGAAGACCCTGGCATTTAGTAAATGGTTGTTTACTACCATTTAGTTACTTAACTACCATTTAAGAAATGGTAGATCCATCTATATATGGGATGGGCCAGAAGGATGGGATATTTCATGATCTCTTTTTAAGCAAAGTGCCAAGGAGGGACACAGAGAGAAATTCCTTGTGGAGGGAATGAATGGCCAATGCAATTCTAGGAATAACGATGGCTAATGTTGCCTCTGAAATTATTTCCTGCCCCAGGCTCTAATAGCTCTGTCTGCCCTGATTAGCCACAACCTCTTCAGAAAACTCTGTTATGTGCAACTGCTTTGTGTTAGTGGTGTTTAGCAACAGAAAGGAGACATCCTGTCTGTGCTTTGGCTACCTCCAGTGGGAAGGTATGAAGCAAGCAGCAAGGACTGGGCCGGAAGCCGGAGTTCACAGCCAGACGTGGCAGATTTATTAAGGAACGTAGTAATTCCACAGTGAATATCAAAGGAAAGAGCAGCCTCAGAAGGGAAGCAGGCTTGGTAATGTCCAGGTTACACTAATATATGTATAACTGTCCCCAGAAGAAATTGGGAAAATGTCTAGTTATTGAACTAACTAACCCAGAGCCAAGAGCTGATATGAAGACTTTCTTGGGCCCTCTGCTATCACTTACGGATTAAGTTAGGTCAAGCTGACTCACCTGGAGTAGCTCTAGCATATTCTAATTAATCTGTACCACTAAATTTACAAAGCCAGCCTCTCTGAGTGCCGGTTGTAACTCCAGGTACTCATTCTTCACCTCTGTGCAACAGGAAGGCTTCCCCAGGTCACCAGCCTCAGGGACAGACAGGATGCAAGTGAGGAATAGCACAAAGCTGACTTGGCTCCAAATGGGGAAGGCTTTCTAGGATGGCTCACAACTGCTGTCATGTTGTGTGCACGGCTGCGGTGACTCTCTTTGACTGGTTCCTCCAGCACCTACCAGTGAAATAATTCACCAAACCCCTCAGATAATCACACCAGCCACCAGAGGCCATAGCCCTTACCACTGGCTGGCCTCCATGGCAGTCCCCTTACACACAGAGGCTTCCCTTGCCTCAGGCAGGCTATTCTTAAGATTTACTCCTTCACGTGGTACCGTTGAGCCTCCCTCCTCACGTTGCTCATGACATCTTCTTGATGGTAAGCAGTCTGGTCAAGGACAAGGGCTGAACGGTTGCCATTCATCATTTCCTATCTCTTTAAATAACCCCTGTGCACCCACACAAGTGGCTTGACTGCCCTTTGTAAGCATCTGTCAGAAGTTTCCAGAATTTCTCCAGACCATCCCTCCCCCAGTTTGCTCACTTTGCTACTCATTTGTTATTCCTAGCTTTCCTATCACCCTTTCTACCAGCTTCCTCCTCCCCAGTCTCATTCTATACCCAAGCTTCTGTCCTTCACATTGGAGCTAATTGCACTGGCTTCAACTCCTTCACTCCTCTGGACAGAATCTGAGTTTTCATCTACCTCAAATACCTGCCACCCTCGCTAAAACCTTTAAAACTGCAGGCAATGAAAAAATATATAAGCCATAATGTTAAAGTTATAAACCAGGGAATACATACAAACTCCAACACATTAGATGATGACGACTAAAAAGACTTTTCTGAACCGTCAAATGCTTCTCCTGCCCAAATATTCTGGAGGCCCTATTTGCTGGCGCTCCGAGTCTGCCTGATGGTGAAGCGCACATGCTCCCTGGCCTCCCCCCAGTCCCAGCCCCACAGCTGGTGGGCTTGCCCCCCAGCTTGCTTGCTTCTAGAGCCTTCCTTCCATAAAATAGTCTCTTCTCTTTCCTTCCCAACCATCCCACTGTGTGTATCTGTTTTGCCTCTTTAACACTTTCTCATTGAATTGATTGCTGCTTATTGCTTTTTCAACAAAGATGACTAAGACGCCAAGCGATAAGCATTGCACTAGAGACATGTGTTACCTCTACCCAACAGTCACTCCCTCCCGTAGGCAGGCCCAGGAGGTGACGGCAGGGACAGGGAGAAAAATTTAAGCAACAGGCTGTGACAATTGTTCTGACCCTGAGCAAATTTACATGGGTCACCAGAACATCCATCATTTCTCACTGCAAGTGTTTTTTAATGCCAGTAGCGATGGTTATGCATAATTTATTATCTAATTGACTTGACCAAAAGGCCATGAGAGAAATAACAAGCATACCCAGAAGGCCCCCCTTCCCTCCTGTCCTGCCTCTGTTCTTTTGCTTTATTTCTTTTTCACTTTTTATTTTTATTTATTTTTATTTTTATTTTCATTTTTTTAAAGACACTTAACATCTTTTTTTTAATGTTTTATTTATTTCTAGGAGAGAGAGAGAGAGAGACAGTGTGAGCAGGGGAGGGTCAGAGAGAGAAGGAGTCACAGACTGAAACAGGCTCCAGGCTCTGAGCTGGCAGTCAGCACACAGCCCGACGCGGGGCTCGAACCCACAAACCGCGAGATCATGACCTAAGCGAAAGTCGGACGCTTAACCGACTAAGCCACCCAGGCACCCCTCTTTTTTACTTTTTATTAAAAGTGCATTCAGCACTCTCCACAATAGCTAAAACATGGAAAGAGACTAAGTGTCCATCATCGGACGAATGGATCAAAAAGATGTGGTTTATCTATACCATGGAATACTACATGGCAATGAGAAACAATGAAATCTGGCCATGTGTAGCAACATGGATGGACCTTGAGGGTGTTATGCTGAGCGAAATAAGTCAGGCAGAGAAGGACAAATATCATATGTGTGCACGTATAGGAGGATTAGGAGGAACTTAACTGAGGACCAAGGGGGAGAAGAAGGGGGAAATGGTGGGGGAAAGGGAGAGAGGCAAACCATGAGAGACTCTTGAATGCTGACAAAAACTGAGGACTGATGGATGTGGGGGGGAGGGGGATGGGCATGGAGGAGGACACTTGTGGGGATGAGCACTGGGTGTTATGTGGAAACTAATTTGACAATAAACTATTTGAAAAAAAAAAAGAAAGTGCATTCAAAATGGGTTTGCTTTTTATCTGTAACTCAAAATCTTTATCTCGTGACCTCATTCTTTGCGCCACAACCCTGCCTAAGCTCCTTCTCAGACCTTCTCTGAACTGAGCCATATGTGGCTCTGCCTTTAATTATTTCCAATGCAGGCAGTTTTTCAGAATAGTATCATTAGTGAGGACCCCTCTTTGCCAGGGAACCTGGAATAGGGTCTGCTTGCCTAGGCAACGCAGCCCTTCCTGGAACCTTAACTTTGCCTTTGAAAATATTTTGTGTACAAGTTCTCTATATTCTTGGCTTACCCTCTTATTTTCCTCCCAGGTCTCGATCACCAATCTGCTTTCCCCTTAATTTACTCACTTATTTCACTCATTTTATGTCTCCTAACCTGGATGCTTTTAGAGCAGTATCTCCAGAGTTTTCTTCTTATTCATCACCGTTTACCTGATGATAGACATAGGTACTACAGAAGGTGAGGGAAGCCAGCTCATCTAATATTTTGGAGATGATTTGGAGATTTTACCCAAGAAGAGATATTAAGGAGGTTCTCAAGATGGACAATGTGGGTGAAAAGCAGGCAGAAGAAACAAAGCATCTGTGCCTGAGGAGTGTATTCATTTCCTGTGGGTGCTGTAGCAAAGTACCACAAACTGGGTGGCTTAAAACAACACAATTTTCACCTCAGTTCAGGATGATACAAGTCCAAAGTCAAGGTAGGAGGGCTGTGCTCCCTCTGAAACCCGCAGGGGGGATTTCTTCCTTACCACTTCCAGCTTCTGCTGGTTTCCAGGCAGTATTGGGCATTCCTTGGCTTGCAGCCCGGTCACTCAAGTTTCCTGCCTTCCTTAATTGTCACACAATATGCTATTCGTGTGTCTCTGGGTCCACATGGACATCCTTCAAGGACACCAGTTGGTCCCTAGGACCAGCCCTACTCCAGTATGGACTCATCTTAATCAATGATATCTGCCACCATCCCAATTCCAAATAAGGTCACATTCTGAGATTTTGGGGGTTTGAATTGCAACGTATCTTTGGGGGGCCACAATTCAGTGAGGAGCATGACCATTTGGAGAAAAAAGTCAGTGGTTCAGTTTGACTGAGAAGTTGACTATGGTTAGGGAGAAAAGGGAGACAAAAACCATCTAGCAACTAAAATTATTGGAGAGTAAAACTGTGGACTTGTTAGATTAGTTTAACACGGAGTTCTCTCCATCTCTTCTTCCAGACCAGCACCTTATAATTTTTGCCACTGGTCAAAAGAAAGAGAACTACCATGCAGGCAAGCCAATAATTTCTCTCTCTCTCTGTCGTTCCTTTGTTTATTAATCCAATAGTAGGTATTGAGCACCACGTGCAACCAGCCCAGACAGTGGGGATTTGGTGGGAAACAAGACCAACCTAACTTCTGCTCTTCTGGAAACACAACTCAAAGTGTGATCTTACTAATCTCCACCCATGACCTTTTTCATCAACATGTAACAATGTTTAAAAGGAATTCCAAGGTAGAAAAATTAAAAACAGGCAGGTGGCCCGATGCAAAACAAAACAGGAAATCATTTTAAAAGTGGAAAACAAGTAAATGTAGCCCAGATAGGTGGAAATCATGTGTAAAGCTCTTTCTATGTCAAGGCCAATGCCCTTAACGTATTATAAGGTATCAGATAACTAATTCCGCCAAACTGCTAAGGCGTGCTTGTCATTCCCATATTGAAAACAGGAAACCTTCAACTGCCCTGCCTGGAAGGTGACAGTGTAACACACTGCCCAATACTCAGCCACCTGCTGAAGTTTAAGAGGCACAGTGGGAAATACATGGCTATTTCTTCCATACATTAGGAATAATTGGACCAGGCCTGGACAAGCACAAAGAGTTGGAAGCAAGCCTGCGATTCTAATCCTGCAGCACACTTGTTGATAAAATGCAAAATGTCTCCTGGTTTCCATGGAATTTTTTCTGTGGACATGCGACTCAGTGCAACTATGTTCGCTACAGTTAATATTTTCCATAAACTACAGATGGTCTCTGGATTGGGCAATATTTGCAGAAATTATGTACTAATACTATAAAATACTACATAGGATGAACTTTCAAAGGAATAATGTACGAAGCAACAGCACATGTCTTATCATTCAGCAAGTGACCTTACTCTGGCAGGGTTTTTTTTTTTTTTTTTAATTTAATAGCATGTTTCACAAAAAGTAGGAAAGAAGAAAAAAAGCCGGTAAGATAGTGAATGTCATTTGAGATATTCACAAATAGTCTGACATTCATCTCTTTCTAAGACCATAGCAGGATTGTATTTCTCTGCCTCCTTTGAAGTTAGGTATGACTATGTAACTTATTTTGGCTTATGAAATGGGTACAGAAGTGACTCGTCACTCTTTACTGAGACCTCTCAGAGCCAGTGCACAGGTTGTTACATTCTCCTTTATTGCTGCTTTAGAGGTTGTGAAAGCAGGTGTCAAGGTGGGTCCTATAAGGATAGATATCTGATGACACTGCTGAGTGGAGAAACAGTGTGGGTGAAATCACAGATTGATGGGACTAAGACACTGAAGCTTAGGGTTTTTTTGTTACTGCCACATAACCTATCCTGTTCTGATTGAAATCGGTAGTGAATTCTTCATGTCCACTTCGACTAGCCGAATAGTCAACACCTTTAGTGTTAATGGGGCAGAGTTCCCAGGTGGCTGAATGGTGCCCCCTAAAGAGAATTCTTTTGGGGGTGCACCTGTCAGGGTGGATGTGTCCGGGAGGCCAAGGTTGGGCTGGTCCAGATAGATTGCAAAGCTTTAGTAGGAAGTTATTAGAATACATTTGTTTTAATTACTCAGTTGTAATAAATGCTTTGGATAACTACAAAATACTTCAACATGATGTGGGTTTATGTGATTTTATTCTAGTCAATACTCAGCAGTGAAGTCCCAAGAATATTATGATGAAGAAGGGATGAAAGAAACAGATGGAAAATCATAGTCAACAGAATATCATGTTAATAGATGGATGTAGCCATTGACTTAATGTCAAATTCATCTATCTCTCTCTTTTCTATTCTTAACTCCCTCAGTTAAGCCAAACTAATCACCCATTTTCAATTCAGAATTCTACTCTTACACTTCTACAATGACTGCCACAGCTACCTAGAATTACTTCTGGGGCAAAGCAAGGTATAAATAGAAGGACAGACGATTCCTTTATCCTCAGGAACTGTGTGGTCTGCTTTACCATGGTTTTATTGCTTCACCCCTATCTCGTTTCTCCGGCCCTGCTTCCTAATCAATGCCCATTATCCCAAATCACTCTCTCACAAGTGTGCTCTGATGGCTTTTCTCACACGATTTCACTCATCTACACAGCCCTTCTTGCTCTCATTTTCCTAATCAAATCTGACCTTCCCTTAGGGCTCAGCTCCCATCTCCAGGAAGTTCTGGAACCTCTTGATGTCTTTACTGACATTCCTCTTTTCTAAATTCCTGTAGTAGTAACCGTCCACAGTACATCATTTAGTTCTTAACTATCTAATGGTTCACCCCTCTTTTGGGTGTCCCTGTTCTGTCCCCCCGTCACTGTTTTGTGCTATGTGCAGCTCAAGACTTCTCTCTCTCATCCTTTCTTTCTCTGTCTTACGTCTCTTCATAAACAACACCCTGCACCATGCAGAGACACAAAATGAAACAGACCTTACTATTAAAAGCAAAAGAAAATGACAACTTAGTATAACCAAAATAATACCAATATGATCTTCACTACGATTGATAACATGCCCTTCCAAAAAGTATGGTCTATGTAAGATGACTATTACATGAAAGCTATTTTACTATGTAGAAGTTAGAAAAGGACAAATTGCAAATTTAGGATAAAATATCACAAATGGGCTTCATTTTCATTTTCGTGATATTTTATATGAAATCGAGATTCTTTGAATCATTTACGAAACATGTCACTTGAAAAGAAATTGCAGGAAACTTCTGCTGATGTGTTATGGTTTCGGTTATACTAAGCACAGATGTAGGCTCAGTGCCTTTTTTTCTTTTTAAATATTTTATTTATTTTTTGAGGTAGAGTGTAACAGGGGATGGGCAGAGGGAATAGGGGACAGAGGATCCAAAACTGGCTGACAGCTGCGAGGCTGACATGGGGCTTGAACTCACAAAATGAACCCGACCCCAAGTAGGATGCTCAACTGACTGAGCCACCCAGGCACCCCAGCTCAATGCCTTTTTTAAAAAAAAAAAGTTTGCTTGTGAGCTGTGGAGGGGCAGAGAGACAGGGAGAGAAAAAAATCCTAAGCAGGCTCTGCACTGATAATGCTCATGGGGCTCGAATTTGCGAACTGTGAGATCATGACCTGAGCCAAAATCAAGAGTCAGATACCTAATGGACTGAGCCAGCCAGGCTCCCCAGGCTCAATGCCTTTGATGATTCTATAGACCCATACACTTATAGAATCAGAAATGGTAATTAGCATGTAGTGAATAGTCAATAAATTCTTACTGATTATTCACCTTCACTATAAAGTGGTTTAATTTTTTTTGACCAACCCTGTGGACCTGAACTCTGGCTTTCATATGCTAATATATGTATAATACATACATATCCATGCATTTTAGTTTTAAGTAATTTGAATGTATGTGTGTATTTAAGCCTTTTTGGAAAAACTAGGAAAAATTGAATACAGAGGATTACATGTTAGTTGTTATTTGCTGATTTTCTTAAGTATGATAACGGTATTATGCTTTTATAATGGGATTTTCTTATTTTTAGAAGATACTATAGTACTTAGGTTTTGAAGTACTATGATGTCTATAACTTATTTTCGAATGGTTCATCAGAAAATTTTAGGTAGGTGGATAGATAAAGCAAATATGGAATAATGTTAATAAGTGTTGAATCCAGGGAATAGACAGTTGGGTGATTGTTTACTATTCTTTCAATTTTTCTGTATATTTGAAAATGTTAATAATAAGTAATTGATTAAAGAAAACTTGCCATCATGAAAAAAATCAGAAGCAGAAACATATTCAATATTCAGACAGTTATAATAGCCAGCAATGTGGATGTGCAGACATGAGTCAGTAAGGTTTACAGTGCTGTTATTTCTGAGCAATACTTGATGTACACTAATAAATAGATGTTACTGTTTGCTTGATTCATTTGGGTGATCAGGAATAGAAATTGAATTCTATAGTCAAAAACAATGGCCTAAAGGTATACATGGTCATTTGACATTTCAAGAGATGGAGGTTAAAAACTTAAAATCAGGCTTCAATCAGAAAAAATAAATGAGTAATTTAATTCTCAATCTAAAGATGTTTTTGGAAAAAAACTTGATCCATTCCAAATGACTTGAATGTTATTCTCTCTTTTGAAGGTAATATAAACAAAGCTGGTTAATGTGATTATGTCTGCCTGACCAGATTTTCTTGATGATAAAAACCATTCCTAGTTTTTTATTACTAATGCCTGATGAACTCTTGCAAGCATAAATGCCACAAAATTCATCACAGTCATGATTTCTTCCAGGATAATGCTCAGCTGTGGATAATATCAACAACAATGGGTTGAACAATTTTGAAGAATGCAAACTTAAAGAAAAAGCATATGAAAATTCACATTTTGGTACATTTTCATTTGCTAAGCCTTTTCAGTTTTAATAAACATATGTCAAGGTATACCTACTAAATATTCTATCTTCTGTTGTGTATTTTAGAACGTCAATTTTAAATTTTTTTAATGTTTTATTTATTTCTAGGAGAGAGACAGCATGAGCAGGGGAGGGTCAGAGAGAGAGGGAGTCACAGACTGAAACAGGCTCCAGGCTCTGAGCTGGCAGTCAGCACATAGCCCGACACGGGGCTTGAACCCACGAACTGCGAGACCATGACCTAAGCGAAAGTCGGACGCTTAACCAACTAAGCCACCCAGGCGCCCCTAGAATGTCAATTTTAAACTTAAAGTGCCCCAAAATATTTGGAAGAACAGGGTGAGGTGCAAGAAAAAAAATTTCTTTTCACGAAGAGAAAATTCGACAACAATCAAGAGGGGGTAATGACGTAGATTCAGAGCTAAGTTTATCTCACTCTACACTGTATAACCTCTATTTCTTATTGTGACATTCAGAATAATAAGTTCACTTGTTAAACGTTTTTAACCAAGCACATCTTAACAAAGCCTGTTTTCCTCTTCAGTGTCAGTTCCTGGGTTCTAAGTCTAAAGAAGAAACACAATTAGGATTTGGCTTCTGTTCAACATAAAGATATAATTACATAAATAATTGTTCCATTCCTTGTGCAAGGTGGCTGTTTTTCCTAAAGACGAAGACAAAGATACTCCAGCAAACCTCACTGGCAGAAAAGAAACCTGGCTCTATGTTGCCATCGTGTGGTCAATGTCTATATTACACCTTCATTCCACCGGTGTCGCGCAAGATGGCAACCACCTGGAATCTTAAACCACCTAGAGTGGTGTCAGTGGATCAAACCCACAGGTCTCATTTCTCGTATAAAGAAACTACATTTTATGGAGGTGCATTGTGTTACTTATGTTTTTATTTTCTGGACCCTTTATTCTTCAAACTATTAACTGTACCCAGAAAAAGATGATAGATTACAGAGATGCCTAAGAAAATTTTTAGTTTCTTAGTTTCAAGTTCAGTGATTCTTTCCTTAAAGATCTTTACTTTTATTGCACCTACACGTCAATTTCTGCCAATTGACTAATAGCTCCTTTTCATTTAATGAATACTGAGTACCTTGTGTTTTAGTAGGTATAAGAGGCCCAGACTATAGCATTATGTGTCAACTATACTTCAGTAAAAATAAATAGATAATACATACATACGTACGTACATACATACATGCATTTTAGGAGACCTGTGTGTTAGATCCACTTGGTCATCCACCTAAATATATCAGGTCTTGTGAAGTCACTCAATGTTTAAAGGGCTCCTTCCTCCTCTGCTCAACAGAAGATTTTTATGGGGAGAATATCCAGCTAAAAAATCCTATCGTTATTTTGCTTCGGCGTGTGCCACCATATTTAGTACTGAATTTCACTTTCTTATTTAATATTCCAAGTTTTCTAATGAGTCCTAATCTTGTTTCTACAACTAAAATTTAAGTTATTTGATGGCAAGAATGATAGCAGACTCCCTGGCCTGCAGACTTTTTACTGTATTACATTACCTGAAAGGTTGTCAGCATTTAATAATTCATTGTCGATTAATTTTCAGCAAGTAGAAATAACAATGGAATTGTAAAACTATTTCACTACTTCACATTCATATTACACCAATATATAATATGCAGCACCATTGATGTACTAGCTAATATATTAACAACAAGAACAACAACAGCCAAAATGTTTCAAATGTGGGCCAGAAGTGAGCCATCACTACTCACTTACTTGAGCCCACTGATTGTCTATATTACTCTGTGGTTCATTTTATCAAGCACACTAGAATGTCTTCAGGACCCATATCTAAGAGTAGACTAGGCTTTTATTATTTAATCCTATTTTGCTGTGTGACAGATGATTGGCCCTTGTATTTGAATTCATGTAATGCCAAGCAGCATTACACAAGATTCTACCATTAAGACAGTTTCTAAACCCACAAACACATCCCCCCAGAAATTTCTGTTGCTTACATTGAGTTAAGCCCATCCATTATCATCAAAGAGCCTCTACTAAGGGGGAGGGGCCTCCAAATTAATAAAAACTTTTCTTTTTTTAGTAAGAAATATCTAACTTCCTGAGAACTTGAGGATGTAGTTTTATTTTTTATTAAATTTTACTCATCATACAGATTTTACAAAGACTCTAAGTTTGGGGCTTTAATTTTCCTGTTGTGATTCCTTTTTTTTTTTTTTTTTTTTTTTGCGTTTAGTATAATTCTGCTAGTCATTGTATTTGAAGGTGGTCAAAACACTTCAAAAAAATTTTTTAATTTTTTTAATATTTTTTTATTTCTAGGAGAGAGAGAGAGAGAGTGTGAGCAGGGGAGGGTCAGAGAGAGAGGGAGTCACAGACTGAAACAGGCTCCAGGCTCTGAGCTGGCAGTCAGCACAGAGCCCGACGCGGGGCTCGAACCCACGAACTGCGAGATCATGACCTAAGCGAAAGTTGGACGCTTAACCGACTAAGCCACCCACGCGCCCCAAAAACACTTCAAAATTATGCAAATAAGATAACATAGTCTAATATCTCTCTCTATCTGCTTATCTGTCTATGTGCTAGAGTCCCACTAATGTGCTTAAGAGTTAGATTAAGGGCGCCTAGGTGGCTCGGTCAGGTAAGCATCCAGCTCTTGATTTCTGCTCAGGTCACATCTTCTAGTTCATGGGATAGAGCCCTGAGTAGGGCTCTGGGCTGACAGTGCCAAGTCTGCTTGGAATTCTCTCTCCTTCTCTCTCTGCCCCTTCCCTGCTTGTGCTCTCTCTTCTCTCTCTCAAAATAAACAAATAAACATTTTAAAAAATGATTCGGATTAAGGGCCATAGATTGCCTAGAAGATTACATCCTAAGTAAGTACCATTAATTTTATTAGTGACATAAAGATAAGCCACTAACCTATAAGAGCTGTATTCTTTTACATTTGCAAGATAATGCAGCCTTGGGGCACCTGGATGGCTCAGTTGGTTAAGCATCTGACTCTTGATTTCAGCTTGGGTCGTGAACTTGCAGTTCATGAGTTCAAGCCCTCCATCAGGCTCCCTGCTGACAGCATGGAGCCTGTTTAGGATTCTCTCTCTCCCTCTCTTTCTCTGCCCCTCCTCCACTCACACTCTTTCTCTCTCACTCTCTCAAAATAAATAAATTAGGTTTTAAAAAAAGATAATGCAGCCTTTGTTAAGCAAGGTTTTCCTTTTAGGAGTAGGTTAGCATATGTTCTAATGTTTAGTTTATGTTGGTGAGAGAAAATCAGCTAATTACACTTCTGTGGTTTGTGTATTGAACCTGACTTATTATTAAGTGAAAACAGTAGTATTGCTTGTAACTTTATACCCCTGTGCCTGTGCTAATGTTACTTCTGTCTGGCATGCCCTTTCCACATCACTTGTCATATATTATTGCCCTTATTCATTCACTATCCCAATCCCTTAAAGAACAATGACTGGGTCTTTTATACATTCACTCATTTATCTATTCAATAAAGATGTAGCTGTGTGTCAGCTCTGGGGAATACAACAATGATAAAGTCAAACAAAAATCCCTGCCTTCCTGGAACTTATATAGGAATGATATAACAAATGACTAAAATATACTGTTAGCTGGGTGGCAGTAAGTGCTAAAGAAGGGGGGTAGGGCGTTGGGAGAATGGAATTGCAATTTTTAATAAGGTGGTCAAGAAGAGTTTGGCTAATGCAACAATTGAGCAAAAAGACCTAAAGGAGGTGAAGGCCAACCACATAGAAATCTGGGCATAGAGTATTCCAGAAAGGGACTAGCAAGCATAAAGGCACTAAAATGGGAATATTCTGGATAATGCCTGGTTTGAAGAAAAGCCACAAACGGGCCCATGTGGCTGGAGTAGAGTAACATGAATAATCACCTTGTTTATCTTGATATCCATAGGGTTTAGTGCTGTGTCTGAAATGTGTTAGGAATGAACATTTTTGACGAATTAATGAATATTTTAATGTTAATGTAAAAAAGGGCCAATATTTCACAAAACCTGAATTATGCTAAATCCAGTTACTTTTTTTTTTTTAACAAAAATGTTTTCTTTATTTGTCCTATCTTTAGTTTTGCCATTGAAACAGGTATGACTTTTACTCATGTTTTATGTAAATTCAGGTTGCCATGTTGCAGTATATTACAATCTTCTCTTTGAGCTTCTTCCTGTTAAAGTACTTATAAAGAACGCAACCTACAGTGCATACAAACACTAGAAAATGCCAGCAAACATTGTTGGATAGCATTCTTAAAACATAACATTCAGATCTCTTGGCAAAATTAGCAGTGCTACTTAGAATCACTTAAAGAAATTGCCAGTTTATGGACTTACTTTGCTTCCAAAACTTATTTCTCAGAACATCACTCATAGAATTTGTATAAAGTATGCTATGCACATAATCTTATTAATATTTATTGTATTTGCAAAATGACTCACTGTTAGCAGCAGATGGGGGCATGAACACATGTACACTAAGGCAGCCACCACCAGCAAGACTGATTAGTTCTTGACCACTTTTCCTGATTGTTCCTTTTCCTGGCTCACTTTGGACTCCAGGTGTTAGCATTTTCTGCTATTGTTTTTTTTTTTTTTTAATGTTTTACTTATTTTTGAGAGAGAGACAGAGCATGAACAGGGTAGGGGCAGAGACAGAGGGAGACGCAGAATCCGAAGCAGGCTGCTGACTCTGAGCTGTCAGCACAGGGCCCGAAGTGCGGCTTGAACTCACAAACCATGAGATCATAACCTGGGCTGAAATCAGATGTTTAACCAACTGAGCCACCCAGGCGCCACACTACTATGGCTTTTGACTTGTCAGTGGATCCCTTTGAATCAGTAACCTCTCCAAATTAGTTGTTAATCTTTAATACTGATTGTTAAGTTTTTATTCTAATTATATTTTCTCCTGTCTTCCTGATTTCTCTGCTGATTTCTTCTTGAGATTCAGAAAAACATATTCAGTTCCCTATAATTTCCAAGAAATGCTTGAATGGAAACAGCAACTATAAAAGATTTATTCTCTCAAAGTTGCCAGATCCTAATAGTTTTGAAGTTTTCATAGAATCTTCAAGAAATCAAATGTTTTCAGGTGTCAATGCCCTTCAGCTGGAGACCTCCAGGAAGTCAGCTGTAGTAAACCCAGTTGTATTTATTTCAACAAGGAAGAATACACAACATGGGGAACTATGAGCTGCCTCAGTAAGAAGGTGTTCAGAAAGATTCTATTATAGGATTTGGGCTTTCACTGGCGACTTGAGGTAGAGACTAAGGAAGCAGAGATTATTCTTGGTTGGATGCTTTCAGAAAGCCAAGATAATTCCATGATTGGGCATCTCAATAAATCTTATCTATAGGAAGAGAAAATTAACATGAGAATAAAGCTATAATTTGTAAAGAAGTAATAATCATTCATTTTGGCTAATAGAAAGGGTGTTTGGTATTTTGTAGGACAGAGTGTTCTTGTTTCTGTCTCTGTCTAGACGAATTTATGAAGTGTTTTGTTTTGTCTCATTTTATCACGGTTTTACAATGATACCTTGTCCAAGGTTGATGTTTCTTGAGACTATTTAATCTAATAGGAGAACAATATTCCTTATTCTCCTTAGTTGTGAGTGCCAGGCCAGCTTCTGAATATCAGGGGCTCTTCTTGTTTTTATTTTTCACATGTTATTTAAAAAAATTTTAAGCTTATTTATTTATTTTGAATGAGAGAGAGAGAGAGAGGCAGAGTGAACGGGAGAGACAGAATCTTGAGTAGACAGCACAGAGCCTGATACAAGGCTTGAACTCATCAACTTCGAGACTGTGACTTGAGGAGAAATCGAGTCGGATGCTTACCTGACTGAGCCACCCTGGCACCCCTTTCAATGTTATTTTTAATCTTTTCATTCAAATACAATGTATGTACAGAAGAGTATCAATTTTAAGTGAACTTTCATAAAGTGAACACATCTGTGTAACCAGCGCTTAGTTCAAGACTATGCACTCTCCTGACTTTTAACACCACAGAATAGTTTTGCCTGATTTTGAGCTTTGTATCAATGGATGCATAGGAGCTCTTTTGTGTCCGTTTTCTTGGGTCCTACATTATGTTTATGAGATTTATTCATGTCATGTATGTTATATTTAGTTCATTCTTGCTGCTGAATAGTACTCCATTGTGTAAGCACACTACAGTTTATTCATTCTACAGTTGGTGGACATTTGGGAGTCTCCATTGTGGAACTGTATAGAAATAGTGCTGCCATGAATGCTCCTGTACATGGCTTTTGGTGAACACACATATACATTCTTGCTGGATGAAAGTAGAATTGCTGTATGCTTATGTTCGTAAGAGAATTTTGCCTGCTTTATTCCCATATTATTTAAACTGTTCCTGAATACAGAAAGAGATGAAGCTTGACTTTTTCCTTGATTCTCTCCTTACTAGTTGTGCAGCCTTAGGCATGTTACTCAAGGATGCTGTACTGATTTCCTATGTGCAGAGTGGAAATAACTATACCCACCTTTAGTAGTAAGGATTTAAACAAGGAGGGATTCAATGAGTTATTATTATTATCACTTTTTAATTGTAAGAATTTCTTCATCAGCCATCCCTTGACTGGGTTGGGTGCCTTGAGAGCAGAGGCTGACAGAGGCACATTCTAGATACTCAAGGAATGTTTGTTGACTCCTGACCAAAGCTTTCACAACTACCTGCCTTTTCTTTCTTCTCTTACTTGTCTACCTTTCTCCCATGTCCACCTGCATAAGGTCTAACCCCAAATGGTCACTAACCACTCTTGATTTTTTTTTTAACTTTTGATAGGGAGAGAGAGAGAGAGAGAGAGAGAGAGAGAGAGAGAGCACGCTGAGTGAGCGCATGTGAGCAGGGAAGAGGGGCAGCGGGAGGGAGAGACAGAGAATCTTAAGCAAGCTCCAAGCTTATGGAGCTGGTGGAGGGACTTGATCCCACCACCATTGCATCATGACCTGAGCCGGAATCAAGAGTGAGATGCTCAACGGATTGAGCCATCCAAACATCCCAATAACCATTCTTTAGTACATTTTCTTTGTACCAAGTCTGATGGAGCTTATTGCATCATTTTGAGACTTAATGAACATTAAGTGTTTTCCTTTTTGTTTTACAACACTTGGGACATAAGAACTACTAAGTAAAAGTTAATTGTTACAATCATGTTTGAGTTTTTGTGTAGTTTTGTGTAAGTGCCTTTGTGTAAGTTCCTTTAAGGCCGAACTGTGTCCCTGATTTTGGTTTCACTTTAGTGTCTTCCAGGCACAGCGGCAAAGTCTCAGTCAGAGAAGAGGCGCGCTAAAGGCGGAGAGGAAGATGGGGGCGTCCCAGTACCGCCCTGGGAAGTGGGGCGTTCCACAGGCGTGCAAGGCGAGACGGAGAGGAGAGGTTCCACCTTCAGTCACGCGATTTAGGCGGGGAAAGGCCCCGGCTCCCAAATCTTCATTTATTTTTCAAGTTAGAGCCAAGCTCTCAAGCAAGAGATGTGCGTGCAGGGATCGGAGGCCAGTTTGGGGGCGCCCGGGTCACACACCCCTGGAGACGGGTACAGGCGGAACCTTCGTCCTCAGCTCCGTGTTTCCCGCGACTCCGCTCCCGTCGCTACACTACCAAATAGACGGCCTCCTTCCCCATCTCCAATGGCCCATTCCTAGAACAGGTTCCAGACTTTGTGACTAGCAATTTCGACAAAACGATTAACAGACATTCCGATGACTGAGGACAGCTTCTCCGAGCACCGTTTCTCTCGCGCGGCCCCGCGAGTTCTCCTTAGGTGAGGGCGCCCAACACAAGCCCGCCCGCCCTGGCGGGTCCAGCGCCGAGGCCGCCTCCGCGCCTAGCCCCGCGCGCGTGCTCGGACGCGTGCTCAGGCGCGCGCGCGCCCCGCCCCGCCCCGCCTCGCGCTCACGCCGCCCCGCCCCTCTCGGCGCGCACGCCTGCCAGCCCGCGCCGCCAGCCGCCCTTCCTCCCGGATCTCTCAGCTGCGCAGCCCCTAGACCCGCTCGCCGGCGGAGGGACCCGGGGGCGAGCCCGAGCGTGCCGTTAGCCTGAGGAAGCCGCAGGAGACCCGGTGGGCCGGGCAGAGCCGCCGAGAGGAGCGGAGCCCACCCCGCACGCCCGGAGAGAAGTGGGAGGGAGGCAGAGTTACGTGAGGCAGCGCAGAGTAAGTGGGCTCGGGTCCGACTCGAGGTCGGGCTCGGGACCGAGACTGGTGGGCCAGGCCCCCTCCCCCACCCTCCCCCGAAGCCGGCGTTACACCCGATCCGAGGAGCACCGAGCGGACGCAGAGGGACGGACCGAGCAAGGACACATGGCCTCGCCATTCCTGCCCGCGGGGGCCACCACGGGCGACAGCGGCGGAGAGCTGAGCTCGGGGGACGAGTCCGGCGATGTCGAATCCCTCCAGAGCCCCGAGACCGAGGCGTCCGGGAGCCTAGCCGAGCTCTTTGAGAAGGCGGCAGAGCACCTCCAAGACCTGGTTCAGGTGGCCAGCCGGGAGCAGCTCTTGTACCTGTATGCCAGGTACAAGCAGGTAAAGTCCCAGGGAAGGGGTGGGGGCGGGAGCGCCACCGGAGGCCTTCTCTTTCCTCCCCAAGCTAATAGTAATGGCGAAGTGTTAGTTTCTGTCTGTGTATGTGTGTTTAATCATCTGTTAAGGATTAGCATCATTCTGAATTCGGAAAGGACCTGTCCTAGGAGTAATACTTCACAGGACACTGAATGTTAGTTTTCTGTGTCGTCTCTGACTTGCACCGTGACCATGCGCTTAATGCTTTTACTAACTTAAGAACCTTTGCAAAATGAGGAGGATAAAATAAGATTTATCATTCACTCTTGCTAAAGGGTCATATGGAGGTAGTTATGGAAGTAAGATGGTCATACGGAAGTAATGTTAAAAAAATTGTGAGATCCGAGGGAGTTATATAATTGTAATAAAAAAGTGATGCAGTACAAAATAAAGTATTACCATCTTTATTATTGTGATTTTTAAAATCCTAAATATATTAGACTTATGTTTTGGCTAAATACGCTTCTGTCTGTTAGATACAATTATAAAAATTTTAGAGCTAGTGAACACCAGGTGAAATAATCCCCTTCTTTTGCGGGAAAGAGAAGCCCCCAAAGCATAGAAGACTTGCCTAGGGTCATACAGAAAAATCAGTCAGAACTAGAGCTAGATTGTAGCTCCTGACTTTGTCTAAGGTTCTGAACTTCATCTGGAAATAATAATCGTAATGTCACGTAAGACATGTTTAACTTATCATTCCAAGGATCAAAGGGACGAGAAGGAAAAATAATTGCTTTATCGTAATCAACCAGTCCTCGTACAGCATCTTTTATGTGCAGAACCCTTGGGTGTTATGCCTGGAGGGAGTGCAGAGAAGAAAACCATCATAGTATTTGCCTTTAAGAGACTTAAAAAGTTACTTAAGGAATATACATTTAAACATGTGAAAAATTGCTAACAGGAGTTAAATAACATTTTAGAAAAACTCCAGCTCTTCGGAACATTGGAAGCAGTAATGTTCTGGGTAACAGTCCATTTTATTTTACTAAAAAATGTTCACCTTTCTTTTGCTTCTTGGTATCTATTTATTCCTCATGTTTCCTTAAAAAAAAAAGTGGTGGGGTTCCTCTGTATTCTTCAAGTGAACATGCTCAGTAGAGCTAAGCCTTCTTTTGAAGATTGATGAATTTCAGCTATGAATATCAGTTAAAGTGACTTGAGAGAGCTGTAGACATACATGGTATAAATTATAGTGCTGAATGAAAATTACACTTGAATTGGCCTTGGAATTTGCTTCTTTGCAGCAGTTGTGGATATCCATTCTTTCTTTGGTTATTTACATTGTCCAAATAACATTAAAATGAGATTTGCAGTCATTTAACAAGAGTTTATTGAACATTTTACTGGGACCTTTAACATGTCTGAATAATAATTCTCTGGGCAGTATAAAATTTTTCCTACGAATGCCCTGGAGAACATTTTTTTTCTTTGTAGGACATAGCTTTATATACTGATACTAAAGTCATCATTATTAAATACATGATTTCTAAGTTATCAGTGAAGTCACTTGTCAGCTGGTAATGATTCTGTCTCAAGTATACTCCATCCAGATATTCTGGAATAGGTGTGTCCCTCACCCTTTCTTTTTTTTTTTATTTTATTAAAAAAAATTTTTTTTTTTTTACATTTTTAATTTACTTTTGAGAGACAGAGTGAGCCAGAGCGTGAACTGGGGAGGGGCAGAGAGAGAAGGAGACATAGAATACGAAACAGGCTCCAGGCTCTGAGCTAGCTGTCCACACAGAGCCTGATGGGCTCAAACCCATGAATCATATCAGGTCATGACCTGAGCCGAAGTCGGATGCTCAACCAACTGAACCGCTCAGGCGCCCCTCCCTCACCCTTTCAAGAATTTGATGTTAAGGTGTTTAAAAATATTCTGTATCTGGAAATAAAAGTTTTCATTATTAAAGAATAAAATTATGTTTACTTAGATATGACAATGGGACACAATTTTTATCGATCTCTTCTACATATTGTATTTTGAACAGAATGCTGAGATAGTGTTAAAAATAGCATCTTTGATAGAATAATAAAGTTGAGATTCTGATATAATTTCTGCATGGTGAATCAGAATTTCTCATGAAACAATTATGTTTTGTATTTGGAATAGCACTGTATTTTGTAGGCTGAATGAGGTAAAGTTGTCCCCAGGACAATGATAAAAATACGCTAAGCTGTGCACCTTCTTTTCTTGGGCAGAGCCCTACACTTACCTAATATAATAGCTCTTTTAGTTTCAGATAAGCCTGTAACCCCAAAATCATCTTTTAGTGAAGTTTCAAAAAGATCACACAAATTAATAGTTTTTTGGTTCTCTGCGTTAGCCTACCCATGCCCAGCAAAAGATAACTCATTGGTACCTGTGAAAACTCTAGGACAATGAAAATTTCAAACTCCTTTTGGCTTCATTTTATAGGAGGCTTCAGCATGAGCACAGTGAGGATACTCAGCATGTTCTCCTACTTTAACCTGGTTACACGATCCGCTGGCATGTGCTATTATTTGTTAAAATATTCTGTTTCACAGGCACCGGATATATCACATATATCAGAGAGAACAGAGTTTAGATGTTCTTTTAAAATGCTGCATTTTATAACTCTGCTTTACAGCTCATGATTCATTATTTAATGATTTGGAAATTGTTGCTCATCATGTCCTAAATCCTGTAGTTTTATTTTTCCAGTCTTTTCTGATCCAGAACTATTCTTTGAATGTGGGAATACAAAAGCTTCTGTGTCAGAATACAGGGTCAGCTGCTGAACTTTTATTTTCATTGCACATCATGGTGTGGAGGTAGGTGAGCTAGAGCTGGGAGGGTGGCTCTGCTTCACGAGATCGTCCAGGGGCTTGGTCGTTCTCCCTCCTGTAGCTCTGCCATCCCTCAAGGTAGCACTTCTCAAATTATGGCCTAGAGACCCCTGAGAATCCCTGAGACTTTCTCAGGAGCTCTGTAAGATCAAACTATTTTTGTAATAATACTAATACACTATTTGCCTTTTTTTTGTGTGATGAAACTGGTGATGCATCAGCACGAATCAAGGCAGTGGCAGCAAACTATACTAGTACTGTATTTTTACAACTATGTACTCAGAGGGGGAAAAAAAGCCAGTTTCACTTAAAAATGTCTTTGATAAAGGAGTAAATATCATTGATTTTTATTAATATTAACTCTTGAGTAGAAGTCTTTAATATCGTGTGTGATGAAATGCGGGGTACGCACAAGGCACTTCTGCCCACTGAGTTATGCTGGCTAATTGGAGGGAAAACACTTGTGTAATTTTTGAGTTGCAAGCTGAGCTATCCTTTTTTTTCATGAAACATCATTTTTCCTTAACAGAGCCACTCACAGATAAACTGTACTTATTCAGATTTGAGTATATGGCAGGTAGTTTCTTCAAAGTGATTAAAGTGAGCCTGTCAGTCGAAGGAAAACAGCTGATAGTATGTGTTGCCAATGGTAACATTTGACCCTTCAAGTGAAAATTGATAGTTTGGAAAATCTGTATCTGTCATATGAACCAAACAGCTTCCTAATACTTAAAAACTTTTTGATGAGACTAATGGTGATATTAATGATTGTAAACTTCTGCTTTTGGTAATGAAATGTGTCAGCATTTGGAAGGAATGCACAACTCAGTGAACCATATTTTCCAACTGTTGCATGGAATGTTACGAATTATGCATGAATAAAAGATCCATTCAACGTGCAGGTTAGGGTGCATGGGTGGCTTAGTTGGTTGGACTTCCCACTTTGGCTCAGGTCATGATCTCATGGTTTGTGGGTTGGTGTTGGGCTCTGTGCTGACAGCTTAGAGCCTGGAGCCTGCTTCAGATTCTGTGTCTCCCTCTCTCTCTGAGCCTCCCTCACACTCTGTCTCTCTCTCTCTCAAAAATAAATAAACGTTAAAGAAAAAAAAAGTACAAGTCAGACCATTGGATTTTATGTAACAGTTATGAAAAGTTCATTGATGTGACCTCAGAGCCCACATTGCATCTGACCTTAAAGAAACTGCCACTTGTTGAGTTTGGTGTGGTATCAAAGAAGAATATCCATAGTTATCTGAAAATGCTGCTAAATTCTTTTCTCATTTCTAACAACAAATCTTTATGAATCTGCATTTTCTTCATATACTTCAACCAAAGCAACATATTGCAGTAGATCGAATACAGAAATGGATAAAAGAAAACAACTGCCTTCTATTAAGGCAGACATTAAAGAGATGTGCAAAATGTAAATGTCACTTTTCTCAATAAAGCTTTTTTGCTTTAGAACATATAGTTATTTTTATAAAATTTTGTTATTAATTTAATGAATTTATTATTTTTAAATGAGTTAATGCATATTTTTAAAATGCCTCCTAATTTTTAATATGCTAAATATTGATAGATAGAGCTTACATAAAGTTTCTGGGGGTCCTCATTTTCTGAGAACTTTAAAGGCATCATGAGACCAAAAAGTTTGAGAACTGTTCCCCTGAGAACCACTTTCCCTGGCCAGAGATGGCTCACCATCACCACATGCATGTTCTAGCCACGGCTCAGGGAAAGGGAAGGACAAGCCCTCTTTTCTTTTCTTTTTTTTAATGTTTGTTTATTTTTGAGAGAGAGAACAGGGAAAGAAGACCCCAAGTGGGTTCTGTGCTGACAGCAGAGAGCCAATGTAGAGCTCAAACTCATGAACCATAAGATCATGACCTGAGCTGAAGTCGGTCACTTAACCAATTGAACCATCCAGACACCCCATTAAGGAAGATATTTATATCACTTTCACACACATCTCGTCCTCTGAACCTGGGCTGAAGTTGCATGACCACATGTAATGTGTAGCCAGATGACCATGTGTCTGGCTGAGATTTTGTGTGGGAGAAATGGAGAATGGATATTGGTATTTGTTTCTGCCAGTGGCTGGTGTCTGGATTAAAAAAAAAAAAACAAAAAACAAAAAACAAAGATAGTAATTAAAGCTGCTTTTATGATGTGTTATATAGTTTTTCTTATGTTTCTAACAATCCAATAGTTGAAGTGATTTTAGAGATGCCAGAACTGAAGCCTAGATTCTGTGTGGCATGTAAAGCGAAGTGGTATAGAAAAGGAATATTGGACTTAGGAGTCAAACAGTCCTAAGTTCAAATCCTGACTACTAATTCAGGAGTGAGTGCTAATGTAGTATGTGAACTCCCTCAACCCTCCTCAGTTTCTCTGTACTCATTTATAAAATGAGTTTGTAAAGGCAAACCTAAGAGGATTGCTGTATGGCCCATTTGACATAACATGTTAAATTTTTGTTTTACGGTGATCAAGAAATGCAGTTCCTGTGCTCACACTGTTTTCCCTTTTGGTCCCATTATAATAGGTCTGCTCCCATGTAAGGGTGCATCTTAATATTCATCCGGGGGCCGTGTGATTAATTGCTAAGCAAATGACAGAGATGATTATTGTTATGAATTCAGAGATGGATGAAGTCATTGTAGACCGAAAGAGTTCTTACATTCAAACTTTGAGTGGGACTGAAAGGTGTAGCATTTTGAAAAGCTGAAGGAAGAGAAGGCATTTCAGGTGAAGGCGATAACACGAGCACAACAGAGTAAAAATCCCTAAAGCAGGGAGTAGGTCAGTCTGGTTAGCGAGTAGACCATCAGTTTGATTTTAGCAAAATTCAAGTGTGTAAGAGTAATAGATCATGAGAAGATCTCAGAAATAGATGGGGGTCGGATTGTGGTATCTATTTAGGAAAAATAGATATTTGGTTGAACACGTGCCTGACATATTCATTCCACATCCAACAAACATTTTTAATAACCTTAGGTTAGGCATTATTTAAGGTGCAATGAGTGTGATAAGAATAGTTTCCTAGAGGCTGTGTTTTGATACAAAGATGAGACTTCACATGAAACTTTCTAATACCAGGTAAAAGTGAAAAGTGCTGTCAGAGGTATACAAAGTAAATGGTGTGAGTTCATCAGAAGGAGAGATTACTTCTGGCAGTGGGAATCAGGGGCTGTGTAATAAATTCTGCACTTGTGTGAATTTCATTTGTTTATTCACAATGAAAATAATTACTGTATAGTTTCACTACAAATGATATTTGAGGATTTACAAATAAATATTGACCACAAACAAGAAAATGATTATAGTGGAGTAGATAGAATTTATATTGTTGTTGAAAAACCCTTGAATATTTGTTTCATCGCTTTCAGCATCTGTATTTGTATTGATTAGTTTCATTATAGGATACTTAACAAAGAGTGTGCTTTCTTCTGGAATTGGGAGAGAGAAAATGGCTGATAGTGTAATGAGAATCAACATAAACAATATTAGGAATTCTGATAAATTGTACTATAAACTTGTTTTTTGCACATTTAAAAATTCTTCTATAGAATAAGTGGAAATAAGGATTACATAATCTGTATTTATAGTTTGCCTTACATGTATGATTTGTCTACTGTTTTAAGAATAAAAGTGTGTTTTACCCATATATATATTTTTTTATGTATCACAGTATTAGACAACAGTTGTTTTATGCACTAGGCCAGCGCAGCCTTTATTTAAAGTTTGTTTTTTGTTTGCTTTTGGAAAGAATGTTAAGTTAAATTGTTATATTTTGTATAGATATTTTCTAATCTATAGTTACTAAGTATACATAATAAATTTGAAAATAAAAGTTTCTCTGGAATTTCTTTGAAAAAATAAGTTCTTGATTTTTTTCCCCCTTCCCTTCAATTAGGTCAAAGTTGGAAATTGTAATACTCCTAAACCAAGCTTCTTTGATTTTGAAGGAAAGCAAAAATGGTAAGAAATTCTTGGAATCTAATGAGGTTGTTGGAAATGGTTTAGGTGTTTAGGAATTAGAAAGTAGTGAGCAGATTAAAGAATTATTTTTATGTTAATCTCTCTGCTGTAGACTGTACTAACAGCAGGCAATTGGGAGAGAGATTAAAAGAATCCGCTTTTAGCTAAGTCTCCTAAAGGATTCTTATGCCATGATGTTGGTATATACTTAGTCCACAACAGACATACACTTCTTACATGTGAATAGCTTCTTAGACAGTGGCGTTCAGAGCTATTCCTTGAGATTTTCCTATCCTGTCATAGAGCCCCTAATGGATCACCACTTCTGCCCTCTGGAAGAATCTTTGGAAGAAGGACAGGAGGATGGGAACAGAGAACAGGCTAAATCCTCATTTTTACTCTTCACCCCATCCCAATTTTATCTTCTCATCTCTATTACTCTTCTGTTCCTTGCCCCACCCACACCACAGTGAAGAAGTGCTTATAATAATTTGGTCAGTAATTTGGAGAAGGGAGGGGGGAGATACTGAGTCCATTTCTTTCCTGAATCCATAAAAAATTATACCCTCCCCAGCTTTTTACTTTTAATTCAGAGGTTTTTTCTTATCATATGAGGCCTTATTTACTCTTATCTAAGTGAAAAAAGAGGAATTGTGTACAACAGTACCCCGTAGTTACAGAAGGAAAGACTCTGGAGAGTCAGCCCTGGAAAGGATAGGGATTTAAAAAATGAAGTATGGTTGTAGAGAGAAGGGTGCTAGAAATGGATTCTAACTTTCTATTCTAGAGCAGTGCTCCTCAAAATGAGGTCCCCTGACAAGTTGCCTCCCTGTGGACTGTTACCTAGCTGTAAAGAGATGCAAAACTTGAACTTAATGTAAATCAGTTATGTCATTAAGCACCTGTTCAGCTTTTTTTGGTGTAGGACATTCTCAGTAAGGGAAGCAATGCTTTGATTTCGACTCTGACGGCAGTTTTCTCTGCTAATGATAACAAATAGTTCTCTGACCCTTTATTACTGTTGTAGAGACTAGCTGATGAAACTTTTATTGTAGTTTGTTGTTTTACCTTAAGAAATTTCCGAACTTCAGCATTATTTTTTTCCACATGCTTACCTGTTTTTTCATTGTTTTTAGCAATTTTAAAAAGTTTTGATTTTACAGGGCCGCCTGGGTGGCTTAGTCGGTTAAGCGTCCGACTTTCGCTTAGGTCATGATCTCGCGGTTCGTGGGTTCGAGCCCCGCGTCGGGCTCTGTGCTGACTGCCAGCTCGGAGCCTGGAGCCTGTTTCAGTCTGTGACTCCCTCTCTCTGACCCTCCCCTATTCACGCTGTCTCTCTCTCTCTCTCTCTCCTAGAAATAAATAAAACATAAAAAAAAAAAAAGTTTTGATTTTACAACCACTATAATAATTCAGGCAAGAGTCATCAGTGGATGCTGAAACCATTAGATGAAAAACTGAGGTGCAGCATTTACACAATCCTGACCCACAGCTTACTTTTTACTTATAAGGAAGACAACTGGGAGACACTGCTTCTAAATCCTTAATCTTATCTTTGATGATGACACAAAGTGATGTCATGTGTCCTCTGATGTGATGCGTGGTAAAGCACACATCACCTATATGTCGCTCTTGCCAAAGCATTTAACCTGCTTCTAATCACGATTGATCATTTTTGGCAAGAACACTGTAGGTGAGGAAACAATCAGAGAAATCCAAATTGACAGATCTTTTATAAAACAACTCGTTTGGACTCTTAAAAAATGTCAGTATCACGGAAGACGAAAAAAGAAACTCCGTACTCTGCATGAATCTTGATTGGCTCCTGGTCTGGGAGAAGAAATCTATACAGGACATTATTGGGTAATCAGAGAAATCTGAAGGTAGTGCACATATTATATGACAGTATTGATGTTAAATTTCCTCAGTTTGATATATGCTGATGTATTTAGGGATAGGGTGTTAGGATGCATTCATTTACTGACTCAAGAGCGTCAGTAAAAATACATTTGGAAAACCTCAGAAAGATACTACACTTATTGTGTGGAAGCAGGAAGGTAGTGAAAAACTGCGGCACTAAATTGTGCTTTATGCCAGATCAGTGGATCTACTTCCTGGGTGGAAGGAGAACGGGGAGTACAAAACCAAGAAGGAGCCTATCTTGGCAGCTTGCAGAAAAAAGAAGAAAAGGATGACCCAGAAGGGGGCACAAGATTAAAATATTACTCTTGGTATTTATACTGCAAGTAGCCCCTACCTTCTTTCTCATTAGAATTCTTATCTCTGTCCTTACCACCCCTCACTTTTGAAGTCCCTGCCTCAGGACCCACTACTAGCAGCTTACAGATGAGATAACAGCAGAATGGGAAGGTGTGTTTCTCACAGCTTAAATAAGAAGTTTGAAGCGTTTTCCCAAGAAGTATTGTTTCGTGTGCTGATTAGTTCATATGTTACCGAAATGCTGTAAGCACAGTTAATTCAAAAGGTGGAAACTGCTTTTATTGGTCTGTAGATCATACATTCTCAGTAGGGATGAACGGTGAGTTTTGGGGAGTTATAAAATCTTGGATATTATAGTGTTTGTGGTCTTCCAAAATTCAATTGATATGCAATGTATCTGTTACTAAGATTTCATGGGGGAGGGTGATTAGGAAAAAAGAAGTCTGAAAAGGCTCCTTCGATGGTAGGATATAAGGTGTATATTGGTATAGACCAATGTGAGTGCAAAAAAAAGAGACCTACTCATCTGTGGCTTATTATATCTATTTCCCACATCCTTAAAATGTGCATGCCAAGTTTTTAATACTAAAAAGGAATGTGCTGTTTGTGTTACTTCCATAGTTAATGAATGGTCATTTTGGATATTCTTTACTATAGGGAAGCATGGAAAGCACTTGGTGATTCAAGCCCCAGTCAAGCAATGCAGGAGTACATTGCAGTAGTTAAGAAATTAGATCCAGGTTGGAATCCTCAGGTAAGATTTGATGATTGTAAGTAATGCTTTCCAAAAACATATCTTCTCAAAGGTTTAAAACCGAGCTTGGGCTTAGGTAACATTTTTAAAGTTTTCTTTTCTTTTTTAAAAAAAAATTTTTTTTTTTTAATTTCTAGGTGGGGGAGAGAGAGAGACAGCATGAACAGGAGAGGGTCAGAGAGAGAGGGAGCCACAGACTGAAACAGGCTCCAGGCTCTGAGCTGGCAGTCACCACAGAGCCCGACACGGGGCCCGAACTCACAAACCATGAGATCATGACCTAAGTGAAAGTCGGATGCTTAACCGACTAAGCCACCCAGGCGCCCCTAAAGTTTTATTTTCTTAAAAGATTGTGAAGTTATTATATTTTTCTGTCTCAGAATGCTATTGCTTAAATAGTAACATAACCAGCTACTGATTCTGAGAACTTCTCTGAATTATAGAGAATTAAAGCATGATCATAATTTCCATTTTGTAAAAACTCCATTCATTTCAGAATTGGAAACAGATTAACATGAGATAATCATTATCTTGAGAAATGGTAGCTTTCTCTTGGACTTTTTTTTTTTTATGAGCAGTTTCTGTGCAAGTACAAAATGCTTTTTGTTGGGGATAAAACGTGTGCCAGACATGCTTTCTACCAGTATGTAGCTTAAAAGTACATTAGAGAAGAGTGGGGCACGTGGGTAGCTCGGTTGGTTAAGCGGTTGACTTTGGCTCAGGTCATGATCTCATGGTCCATGAATTTGAGCCCTGCATCAGGCTCTGTACTGACAGCTCAGAGCCTGGAGCCTGCTTTGGATTCTTTGTCTCCCTCTCTCTCTGCCCCTCCTCCATTCATGCTCTGTCTCTCTCCCTCTCAAAAGTAAACAAACATTAAAAAATGTTTTAAAGTACAGTAGAGAACATAAAACATACCAAAATATGATCATTGTATAAAACAATGGAAATGCAAGTGCTTGGGATCCAGTGGAAAGAGGTTACTTTGTACCTTGGGGGTATTGGATATTGTTCACTTAAGTGTACCCTTTTTTTCTAGTGACTTATTGGAGAACATCTAGAAAGAATTTAATAACAGTGGGATTGCTATTTTATTTGAGAAGTTTTTTGAAAACATGGTTGACAGGTGTTTTAGTGAGATAGAGGCTGCATTGGTATCATGTCAGAAATGCAAATTGAGGGTTTCCTGGGTGTCTTGGTGGGTTGTGTCTGACTCTTGATTTTGGCCCAGGTCATGATCTCATGGTTCATGAATTCAAGCCCTGCATCAGACTCTGCACTGACAGTGTGGAGTCTGCTTGGAATTCTCTCTCTCCCTCTTTTTCTGCCCCTCCCCTGCTCATACTCTCTCTGTCCAAAATTAATAAACTTAAAAAATGCAAATTATTATTTTTCATTAATAATGTTTAGACCAAACATTTCAGTAATGAATGAATTCAGCAATTTTCAGATTTCTTTTTGGTAATAATTAAGTTATTTCATTGATACACGTTTTACCAGCTTGAAAGAATTTTGTTCCATTATCATGGAATCTTATTAAAAACATTTTTTTTAGCACTTACATATTTTTGAAAAACAGAGACAGAGCACAAGTGGGGGAGGGTGGCAGAGAGAGAGGAAGACACAACCTGAAGCAGGCTCCAGGCTCTGAGCTCTCTGTGCAGAGCCTGATACGGAGCTTGACCCTGCAGACCATGAGATCGTGACCTGAGCTGAAGTTGGATGCTTAACCAGCTGAGCCACCCAGGGACCCAATCATGGAATCTTAAAATGTCAGAGTTGCAAGGAATCTTAAAGATTATATATTATGAGATATAAAAATCTATCTTAATTGTGACTACAAAGAGGGGGAGATAACCAGCTTAGGGTATCTTTAAATGATATGACTGGCTTTTTGAAGTTATTGAAACATTTCCTGATGTTTTTGATGTGTGTGAATATTCATTTTCAGAAATATTCCATTTTGTTAATATCTTTTGTAGAACAAGTTTTCATACAGGTACAGATCATAGAGGCCCTAAGGACTTCATATCTGAAATTCAGTGGTCAAAACAGGCGTCCCTCTGTACTATACTCCTGAACATATATGGCACAGTGTCTGAAAAGCAAAACAAGGAGGGTGCACCTGGGTGGCTCAGTTGGTTAAGCATTTGACTCTTGGTTTCAGCTCAGGTCATGATCTCATAGTTGGTGGGTTTGAGCCTTGTGTCAGGCTCTATTTTGACAGTGCCGAGCTTGCTTGGGATTCTGTCTCTCCTTCTCTCTCTGCCCCTCTTCTACTTGTGCTCACTCTCTCTTTAATAAATAAACATTTAAAAATAAATAAATTAATTAATAAAAAGGAAAACAAAACTTGAATTTGAATGCGTTTTGGTGAGTACTTGTTAGTGGCTGTGGTCTTAGTTCTTCCCTATTGATTATACTTGACTATTTCTAATGGCTGGCCCATGTAGACATTTGAGTGTATGACTTTTTTTTTAATGTGTATTTATTTTGAGAGAGAGAGAAAGCACAAGCAGAAGATGGGCAGAGAGAGAATCCCAAGCAGGCTTCATGCTCAGTGCCGACCCTGATGTGGGGCTCGATCTCATGACCAATGAGATCATGACCCGAGCCCAAATCAAGAGTCAGACACTTAACTGACCGAGCCATCCAGGTGCCCCTGAGTTTATAACTTATGATAAATGACAAAAATTATGATTTCTTACCTTCAATACCTTAATTACTACTAAATAAAGTTGTGTTATATATCACTTTTAGAAATGGTTGCAGTCTTTGTGGTTAGGTAGTTCTTTCTTATGGAAATTTAAACAGGCAGTAAGGATGCTTTTTAAAAATATCTAAATCTCAGGGCACCTGGGTGGCTCAGTCAGTTAAGCATGTGACTTTGGTTCCAGTTATGATCTCATAGTTCATGAGTTTGAGCCTTGCATTGGGCTCTCTTGCTGTCAGCATAGAGCCCACTTCTGATCCTCTGTCCCCCTCCCCCCGCGCCTCTCCCCTGCTGTCTCTTAAAAATAAACATTTAAGAAAAAAAAATCTAAATCTTACCTTTTGGACATAAATTTGAATAAACCAAACAGAATCAAAGGGACTTTCAAATAAAGATCATTCTTTAATACTTTGTTCTAAAAATACTTTGACATCTGTAATCTAGTTATAAAAAAGAATTTTATGTTTTGTTTACATTTTTTAAATGTTTATTTATTTTGAGAGAGGAAGAGAGAGCACGTGAGTGGGGGAGAGGCAGAGAGAGAGAGTCAGTCCTAACCAGGCTTCATGCTGTCATCACAGAGCCTGATGTGGGGCTGGATCTCACAAACTGTGAGATCATGACCAGAGCTGAAATCAAGAGTTGGACGCTTAATTGACTGAGCTACCCAGGCGCCCTGTTTACATTTTTGTATTTAATTTAAACACTCTGAGCTGGTCTCCTTTGACACAGCTTTTTTTTCCCTTTCTTTTGACTGGTATGAAGTTGACATAACTGAAATCTCAAGACATGTGGTATTCATTCATTATCTCATAGGTTAAAAGAAATCATTTTCTTTTGATGCTAGTTTCTGCAAACAAATAATAATAGATCTCATTGTTGAATGTGCTAAGTTCTTTATATGTATTGTCCTTTGAAATTTTCATGAAAATCTTAAAAATTAGAGTAGAAACAATTATTGTCTGCATTTTAAAAATGAGGAAGTTTAGGGACGTCTGGGTGGCTCAGTGGGTTAAGCATCCCTCCCCTGTGCTTTCTCTCTCTTAAAATAAATAAATAAACTTAAAAAAAACATAAAAAGGCCAGCTGGGTGGGTCAGTTGGTTAAGCATCCGACTATTGATTTCAGCCCAGGTAATGATCTCAGGTTGGTGAGATCGAGCCCCATGTGGGGCTCTGTGCTGACAGTACTAAGCTTGCTTGGGATTCTTTGTTTCCTTCTCTCTCTTGTTCCCATTCATGCATGGTTTCTCTCTCTTTCACACTCTTTAAAAACAAGTTAAACTTTAATAGAATTTAAAAAATGAGATTCAGGCACAGTGGTTTAGTATCTTCCCCAAGATTAGCCAGCTAAAAAATGATGGTGCTGCGATTTGCACTTTTATGTATGTCTAGGAGTCCAGAACCCCACTCTTCACCACTCTGCCATCTGTTCTGTAGCTGACATTTTATATTTATGTGTATTTACACACATACACATTTCTATATATATAAAACGTATGTATAGCACGTGAAATTATGTAAAAGTATGTATAGCATGAAAAATTCGAGTAAAAGTAGTTACCATTTTAATCAAAGATCCATGGAGTGAAGTATAGAATGAAGTATGAAATGAACAATGCTGTAAAATGTAAGCCCTTGAGGGGTGCCTGGGTGTCTCAGTCAGTTAAGTGTCCCAACTCTTGATATCAGCTCAGGTCATGATCTCACAGTTTGGGAGTTCAGTCTCTGTGTTGGGCTCTTTACTGATGTATGGAGCCTGCTTGGGATTCTCTCTCCTCTCTCTCTGCCCTTCCCCTGCTTGCTTTCAAAATAAATAAATATTAAAAAATGTAAACCCTTGACTATGTTTTCTGTTAGGTCTCGTCTTATCTCAAGAATATGCTGTTGAGGGGCACTTGGGTGGTTCATTTGGTTAAGTGTCTGACTTTGGCTCAGGTCATGATCTCACAGCTCATAAATTTGAGTCCCATGTTGGACTCTGTGCTGACAGCTCAGAGCCTGGAACCTGCTTTAGATTTTGTGTCTCCCTTTCTCTCTGCCCCTCACCCACTTGTGCTCTGTCTTTCTCTCTCTCTCAAAAGTAAATAAACATTAAAAAAGAAAAAAAGAATGTGCAGTTGACTGTCTAATCAAGGCAGTTCTTTTTGCCTTATTTGGTTTTTTTTGCCAGGGTAAGAAGGGTGAGTTTTTATTTTGATATAACTTATTTTTATTATTTTTGACAAATAAAAATTATATACATTTAAGGTGTATTTGATACATCTATACACTGTGAAATTACTAGCACAGACTAATTACATGGTTACCATTCGTGTGTGTGTGCTGCGAATACTTCATATCTGCTCTCTTTAGCAGATTTCAAATATATAATATGTTAACACTGTATTAACTAATGTACATTATTATTAACTAATGTTTACCTCATATACTTAAAACAATTTTAAAAATATGCATTTATTTTTGAGAGAGAGTGTGAGCAGGGGAGCGGCAGAGAGGGAGACACAGAATCTGAAGCAGGCTCCAGGCTCTGAGCTGTCAGCACAGAGCTGGACGTGGGGCTCGAATTCATGAGCCATGAGATCATGAGCTGAGCCAAAGTTGATGCCCAACCAACTGAGCCACCCAGGTGCCCCAATATAATTTTTTTAAGGTTTCAGAAATAATACAAAGAACTTCTGGATGGTCTTTAGATACACCAGTTGTTTATGTTTCCTTTAGCATTCTATTTACATATATACACTCAAAATTTTTCTGAACCATTTTAGACTTTACCACTAAATACTTCATTGTTTCTTAGAACACGGACTTTCTCTTCTATAACTACACCATGATTATAAAAATTGGGACTTTTTTGGTGTCATGAGTTCTTTTGAAATTGCTTTTTTTTTAATTCCTGGGCTCTTAGTCCCTCTGGGCGTTACACACACACGTGCGCGCGTGCAACAACTGTACATATTTAAGATACGTACCGTGATTTGATATACATAGAGCGAATGGTTACTACAGTCAAGCTAATTAATATATCCTTCCTTCCTCATATAGTTTCCTTTTTTGATGAGAGTACCTGATATTTACTTTCTCAGCATATTTCAGTACAGTATTATTTATCGAAGTCATCATGCCTTTATGTAATTGATTTTTTTAAAGCTCCATGCCCAATGTGGGGCTTGAACTCATGACCCTGAGATCAGGAGTCACATGCTGTACTCACTGAGCTGCCAGGCACCCCTATCATGCCTATATATTAGGTCTTTAGATGTATTCATCCTATACAACTGCGACTGTATACCCTTTGACTAACCTCTCCCCATCTCCTATTCCCTACCAGCCCGTTAGTAACCACCTACCCTACTTGCTGCTTCTTTTGAGTTTAGCTTTTTAATTTCCTTAGAGTCTGTATATAAGAGAGATCATATAATATTTGTCTTTGGTTTATTTCACTTGGCATAATGTCTTCCAGGTTCATTTATATTGTCACAAATGGCAGGATTTCCTTCTTGGAAATGGCTGAATTCATGGCTGAATCATGTTCCATTGTTTACATATAGCACAACTTTTTTTAAAATATTTTTTTAAAATGTTTTTTTATTTTGGGGAGAAAGAGTGTGAGTGAGAGCTTGTGTGCAAGTGGAGGAGGGGCAGAGAGAGAGGGAAACAGAGGATCCAAAGCAGGCTCTGCACTTTCAGCACGGAGCCCCATGTGGGGTTTGAAGTCACAAACTGTGAGATCATGACGTGATCTGAAATCAGGTCAGGCGCTTAACCGAATGAACCGCTCAGGCTCTTTATCCATCTTCTATATCCATTCATTCATAAATAGACACTTAGGTTGTTTCCGTATCTGGGCTATTGTGAGTCGTGCTGCAGTGAACATCGGAGTGCCGGTATCTCTTCAGGATTCCGATTTCATTTCTGTTAGATCTATACCAGAGTGGATTGCTAGATTGTATGAGAGTTCCTTTTTTAATTTTTTGAGAAATCTTGATGCTGTTTCTTATAATGGTTGTACCATTTTCATTCTGGTCAACAGTGTACAGTACTCTTTTTCTCAAAGTAAGGAATTTTAACATTAAATTCAATATTACTGTTGAACCCATAGTCCATATTCAGATTAATCATTCATTTTAAAATATGCTATGTAATTATTTTATTATTTTTTATTTATTTTTAGAGAGAGAGAGAGAGAATGCACAGACATACAGGCGGGGAGAGGGTCACAGGGAAAGGGAGAGACAGAATCCCAGGCAGGCTCCACACTCAGTGCAGAGCCCAACACAGGGCTCGACCCCATAACCGTGGGATCATGCCCTGAGCCAAAACCTACCCAAGGAGTAGGCCAAGTAGATGCCTACTCCTTCAAAGTTATTTTAAAACATTCTGATCCATCATCCAATCCAGGATCTTGCATTGCATTTAGTTGTTGTCTTTTTAGTCTCTTGTAGTCTGCAACAGTTACTTAGCCTTTCTTTTTCTTTCTTGATTGTGATAGGTTTGAAGAATATAGGCCAGCTTTTTGTAGAATGTCCTGTTTGAGTTTGTCTGATATCTCCTCATGACTAGACTCAGATTACACATTTTTAGGAGGAATACAACAGAATTGTGTCCTTCTCAATGCATTATGCCAGGAGATTTTTGATGTTTATTTGTCCCATTATTGGTTATGTTAACTTTGATCACTTGCTTAACATGGTGTCTGCCAGATTTCTCTACTGGAAAGTTCCTATTTTTCTCTTTGTAATTAGTAATTTGTGAGGAGATACTTTGAGACTATGTCAATATCCTTTTCCTAATCAGATTTCATCCACTAGTTTTAACATCCATTAATGATTTTCCAACTTCATAATTTCTTCTACATTTGTTATTTGGCATTCCACTGTGAAAGTGGGCTTTCCCTTCTCTGTTTTTTTGTTTGTTTGTTTATTTATTTTCAAGAATGCGAAAGATCTAGTATTGTACCCTACCTGCAAGCTAATAAGTTAGCCTGTAACGGTTTCTTAGATGCTGGCAGAGGTATAAGACTCCGGGGTCTGAACCAAAGGACTTTATTATTCCTGGCAGGGCAAACTGCATGAGATTCATTTGATTTGCATTGGTTTCTCGTATCCCCCAAGTCCCACAGGAATGACGCAGGTGGGCCTAGATGGATTCCTGCATATGCAGTGGGTTGTGCTATAGCAAAGGAGTGCTGAGCTTTGGGGATTCACCACTTTTATAGTAGGTGGAAACAATCCTGCTCTTTGTCAGGGGTTTGGAAGACATTACCTCATTTGTGAGGGTTGCTTGCTGCACACACAGCCCTGAGAAATGGCCTAGGTAGAGAGTGGTCCAAGCCTGTCATACTGATGAGAATGTGCTGATTACCTCTCCCAGCATTTTATATATTTATATTGGTACTGTATATACTTAGGGATTTCTGTTTTATTCAGTGGGTTATAATCTATTACCCATCCTTACTTATGGCTACTGGGAGCTCCTTCAATACGGCTTCTGTCCTTTTGATATGTGTCCATCATTCTTTGAGCAGTTTCTTACTTTTTGGCACACGATATTACAGGCTATATTAGTTTCCTAGAATTGCCATAACAAAGTACCACACATTGGTACTTTGTAGTTGAAAACAACAGAAATTTATTGTCACAGTTCTGGAGGCTAGAGGTCCAAAATCAAGTGTTAGCAGAGCCAGGCTGTCTTTGAAGCTGTAGGGAAGAATCCTTCCTTGCCTCTGCCAGCTTCTGGTGGCCCTAGATGTTCCTTAACTTGTGGCAACATAACTCAAGTGTCTGCCTCTGTCTTCACATGGCCTTCTTCCCTGTGTGTCTGTATCCAAGTTTCCCTTTCCTTTTTCTTACATAGACACCAGTCATTGGATTTGGGGCCCACCTCAAACCTCATCTTAACTGTCCCCTCACCCTGATTTTTAAGGTATAATTGTCATAGAATATCATGTAAATTTAAGATGTAAAACATATTGACAGATTTGGAGAAGATGGCAAGGGAGTAGGAGGATCCTAGGCTCACCTTCTCCCACTGATGCAACTAGATAACTATAAAGTCATCCTGAATATCTCAGAAATTGACCTGGGTCAGTTTCACCCACTGAAATTGATTGGCATTGAATCCACTGAGTTGATTGGCAGAACAAACTTCATAACTAAAGGCAGAAAAGGTGCCAAGAAGGTAGGAAGTACAGAGATGTGGTTTGGGAAAAAAATGGATTGTGGCCACTACAGTGGGAAGGGGGCCTTGGATGTGGAGAAGAGTGAGAGACAGACTAGAACACAGGGGAGCACATGGGGAAAACGAATCCCCATAGCAATTGGGTTGGAAAAGGTTTTAAAAGGAGCTAGATTTCATGAATCCTTACAACCAGCAGGGCTTAAAGCGTTGACTTTTCAAGGTCGGTGGGCTTTGCTTGGGATAGTCTGTAGGCCTTGGGGCAGCTCTTGGAGAGAAAGCAGGGCACACAGCCTGTGAATATACAGTGTGGAACAATGATCTGAAGAGCACCTCTGGCATATGGTGAGAAAATTATTAGCCTTATCTCAGAGTATATCCCAGAGAGGCAGAATTCATGGAAAAATACCTCCAGGAACAAAGGAACTGGCAGATGCCATTTCCCTCACCTGCCCCACAGCATGAGAACAGAGCCTGTGGGAACCAGCCCATCAGCAACACTTGCTACTTAACTTGCTTACACCAAGCCCTTTACCCCATGTTTGGGTGGAACCACCTTTCCCAGTCAGGCTTCTCTCAGTCCCAACACGGCAGGACCCCTCTACTAGAAGACCAGCCCAAACCCTTGTCCACATCACATCTCCCTACTAGGAGTTTTTCAGGGCCTCAGTTCTGGAGGCAGTGGTGACAGGTCTCATTTCACAAGCAGACCAGAGCACACCTACTTAAAACCACTGCCCACATCAGGCAAAGAGAACCTCTGCAGACAACTGGCCTGAAGGATAAAGCAGCCAGGACGCAACAGCAGAGCACACACAGCACACATTAGATGCACTCCCTGAAATACCAGGTCCTGTGGAAAGGGGACACTACACAACAGGGCAGTACAGGACATCTTCTTAACCATTGCCCTCAAGAACAGGAGAGGTAGCTAACTTTCCTAACACACAGAAACAAGCACAGAAACTTAGGTAAAGTGAGGCAATAGAGGAATTTGTCCCAGATGAAAGAATGGCTGGAGAGTTAAACCGGAGATCTCAGTGAAATAGATATAAGTAACATGCCTCATAAGCAGTTTAAAATAATGGTCATGGGGTGCCAGGGTGGCTTAGTTGGCTGAATGTGACTGTTGGTTTTGGCTCAAGTCATGATTCCAGGGTCATAGGATCAAGCTCCACATAGGGCTCTGTGCTATGTGAAGCCTGTTTAAGATTCTCTCTTGCCCTCTGCTCCTCTCCCCCACTTGTATACTCCCTTTTTCTCTCTCTTTCAAAAAAATAAATAGTGATCACAAAGATACTGGACTTGAGAAAAGAGTGGAAGACACGAATGAGACCCTTAACACAGAGATAAAGGTTTGAATAAATGAAATGAAAAGCATACTTGATGGAATGAACAGCAAGCTGGAAGAAGCAGAGGAATGAATTAATGACCCAGAAGACAGAGTAATGAAAAGTAGTCAAGCTAAACAGAAGAGAGAAAATAAAATTAGGGAGAATGAGAATAGACTTTGGGAACTCAGTGACTCCATCAAACATAATAACATTCATGTTATAGGGATCCCATAAGAAGAAGAGAGAAAAGGGGGTAGAAAATTTATTTGCAGAAATGATAGCTAAAAATTCCCTAATCTGAGGAAAGAAACAGATCTCCAGATCCAGAAGGTACACAGAACCTCCAACAAAATCAACAAAAGCAGATCCACACCAAGACACATTATAACTAAAATGGCAAAATGTAGTGATAAAGAAAAATTTTTTTTAAAGCAGTGAAATGAAAGAAGACAGATACATACAAGGGAAACCAGTGTATAACAGGGGACTTTTTTTTTTTAATTATTTTTGTTTATTTATTTTTGAGACAGAGAGGCAGAGCACGAGTGGGGGAAGGGCAGAGAGAGAAGAAGACACAGAATCCGAAACAGGCTTCAGGCTCTGAGCTGTCAGCACAGAACCTGATGCGGGGATTGAACTCACAAACCATGAGATCATGACCTGAGTGAAGTTGGGCGAACAGGGGACTTTTTTATTCAGCCACTAAACCTGCCCTGCAAGGAATGTTAAAGGAGACTTTGAGTGGAAAGGAGAGACTAAAAGTGACAGTATGAAAATAAGAAACACAAAAGCAGTAAAAGTAAATATTTCTGTATAAAAGCAGTCAAGGAAATCACAAAATAAAAGGGTGTAAAATATGACATCATACACCTAAAGTGTGAAGAAGAGCAAAGAATGGGTTCAGATTTAAATGACTACCAACTTAATATATGGACTGCTCTGTGCAGATGATGTTATATACAAACCTAATGGTCACCACAAATAAAAAACCACTAATATATATGCAAATGTTAAAAACAAAAAAATATATCACTAAAGAAAACCAGCAAACCATGAGATAGAAAGGATCAGAGAAAAACTTCAGAAACAACCACAAAGCAATTAACAAAATGGCAATAAATATACATCTCTTGATAATTACTTTGAATGTAAAAGGAAGAAATGCTATAATCAAAAGACACGGTGAAATATATATATATATATATTTATATATACATATAAAGAACCATCTACATGCTGCCTACAAGAGACTTATTTCAGATACCTGCAGATTGAAAGTAAGGGGGTGGAGAAATATTTATCATGCAAGTGGAAATCAAAAGAAAGCCAGAGTAGCAATACTTATATTGCACAAAATAAACTCTTAAAGTCTGTAAAAAGAGACAAGGACACTACATAATAATAAAGGAGATAATCTAACAAAAAGATGTAACAATTATAAATATGTATGGACCCAACATGGGAGCACCCTAATACATGAAGCAGTTAAGAATGAACATAAAGGAACTAGTCAATAGTAATACAATAATGGTATGGGACTTTAACACCTCACTCACATCAATGGACAGATCATTCAAACAGAAAATGAACAAGGAAGATATGTATAAAAATATAAAGATATGTTCAGAACATTCCATCCTGAAACAGAATACACATTCTTTTCAGGTGCATATGGAACATCTCCTATTAGGCCACCTAATAAGTCTAAAAAAATGCGGAAAGGTTGAAATCATTCCATGCATCTTTTCTGACCACCCTGCTGAAATTAGAAATTAACCCCAAGAAAAAAACTAGAAAGACCACAAATACATGAAGGTTAAATGACATGCCACTAAACAATGGATAGGTCACCCAAGAAATCAAAGGAAAATAAAGTATTTATAAACAAATGAAAATGAAAACACAACAGTCCAAAACCTTTGGGTGGGATGCTCCAAAGCACATCTAAGAGGGAAATGTATAGCAATACAGGCCTACTTCAAGAAGCAAGAAAAGTCTCAAATAAACAACCTAACCTTACACCTAAAAGAGCTAGAAAAAAACAAAACTACAAACCAGCAGAAGGAAGGAAATAATAAAGATTAGAGCAGAAGTAAATGCTATAAGAACTTAAAAAAAAAAAAAACATAAACCAGGAGATGGTTCTTTGAAAAGATAAACAATATTTATAAACCTTTAGCCAGATTCATCAAAAACAAAGAGGAAAGACTGAAATAAAATTAAAAGTGAAAAGGGGGGAATAACAACCAACACCACAGAAATAGAAACAATTGTAAGAGAATATTATGGAGAACTATACGCAAACAGATTGGACAACCTAGAGGAAATGAATAAATTCCTAGAAACATAATCTACCAGAACCGAAGCAGGAAGAAATAGAAAATTTGAATAGATTGTTTACCAGCAAGAAGTTTGAATCTGTAAGGAAAAAACTCCTAATAACAGAACTTAGGACAAGAGGGCTTCAGAGGTGAATTCTATGAAACATTTAAAGAAGAGTTAATACCTATTCTTCTCAAACTATTCCAAAAAATAGAAGAGGGCAGAAAACTTCCAGATTCATTCTGGGAGACCAACACTACCTAATACTAAAACCTGATAAAGATACCACAAAAAAAGAGAACCACAGGCCAGTACCTTTGATGAACATAGATGCAGAATCTTCAACAAAATACTAGCAAATGGAATCCAACAATACATTAAAAAAAAAAATCATTCACCACAGTCAAGTGGGATTTATTTCCAGTATGCAAGGGTAATTCAATATTCACAAATGAAGCAGCATGTTATATCACATCAATTAAGAGAAAGGATAAAAATCATATCATCATTTCAGTAGATGCAGAAATTGCATTTCACAAAGTACAATATCCATTCTTGATACAAGCCCTCAACAAAGTGAATAATACTCCACTGTGTATGTATACCATATCTTTATCTATTGATCTATTGACAGACACTTGGGCTACTTCCATATCTTGGATATTGTAAATAACGCTGCTATAAACATAGGGGTGCATGTATCTCTTTGAATTAGTGTTTATGTATTTTGGGGGTAAATATCCAGTAGTGCAATTACTGGATCATAGTAGCTCTATTATTTTTTTGAGGAACCTCTATACTTTTTTCTACAGTGGCTGTGCAGTTTATATTCCAATGAAGGGGGCAAGAAGGTTCCTTTTTCTCCACATTCTCGCTAATACTTGTTGCTTGTTGTGTTTTTTATTTAGCCATTCTGATAGGTGTGAGGTATTATAGTTTTAATGATAAATGATGTTGAGCATCTTTTCATATGTCTGTTGGCCATCAGGATATCTTTGGAGAAATGTCTGTTCATTTCTTCTGCCCATTTGAAATTGGATTATTTGTTTTTGGCTGTTGAGTTGTATAAGTTTTTTATGTATTTTGGACACTGATACTTAAAAGGATATGTCATTTGCAAACATCTTCTCCCATTCCATAGGTTGCTTTTTAGTTTTATTGTTTCCTTCACTGTGTAGAAGCTTTTTATTTTTATATGACCCCAATAGTTTATCTTTGCTTTTATTTCCCTTGCCTCAAAAGACATACATAGAAAAGTGTTGCTGCTGTTGATGTCATAGCAATTACTGCTTGTGTTTTCTTCTGTTATTTTAATGGCTTCAAGCCTCCAGTTTAGGTCTTTAATCCATTCCGAATTTATTTTTGTATATGATGGAAGAAAGTAGTCCAGTTTCATTGTTTTGCATGTCCGGTTTTCCCAGCACCATAGGTTGAATAGACTTTTTCCCATTGCATATTCTTTCCTGTTTTGTTGAAGATTAATTGTCCATATAGTTGTGGGGTTTATTTCTTTTGGATTTTCTACTCTGTTCCCGTTGATGTGTCTATTTTTGTGATGGTACCATTACTGTTTTGATTACTACAGCTTTGTGGTATAACTTGAAATCTGGAATTGTGATACCTCCAGCTTTGCTTTTTGCTTTCAAAATTGCTTTGACAATTTAGGGTCTTTTGTGGTTCCACATAAATTTTAAGATTTTTTAACTCTGATTCTATGAAAATGCTATTGGTGTTTCTATAGGAATTGCACTGAATGTGTAGATTGCTTTGGGTAGAATAGCCATTTAACAATACTTGTTCTTCCAGTCAGTGAGCATGGAATGTCTTTCCATTTCTTGTATCATCTTCAGTCTCTTTCATCGGTGTTTCCTAGTTTTCAGAGTACAGGTCTTTCACCTCTTTGGGTTAGATTTATTCCTCGGTTCTTATTTATCTATTTTTTTTGGTGCAGTTGTAAACGAGATTGTTTTCCTAATTTCTCTTTCTGATGCTTCATTATTAGTGTATAGAAATGTGACACATTTCTGCATACTGATTTTGTATCCTGCTACTTTACTGAATTCATTTTTCAGTTCTAATAGTTCTTTTCGTGGAGTCTTTAGAGTTTTCTATATAGAGTATCATGTGATCTGCAAATAGTGAAAGTTTTGCTTCTTCCTTACCAATCTGGATACCATTCAGTTTTTCTTGTCTGATTGCAGTAGCTCGGACTTCTGGTACTATATTGAATGAAAGTGGTGAGAGTGGACATCCTTGTCTTGTTCAGGTTCTTAGAGGAAAAGTTCTCAGTTTTTCCCCATTGAGCATGATGTTTGCTGGGGGTTTTTCATATATGGCCTTAATTATGTTGAGGTCTATTCCCTCTAAACCTACAAAGTAGGAAATCTTGCCATTTGCAATGACATGGATGGTGCTGTAGAGTATAATGCTAGCAAAGTAAGTTAGAGAAAGATAAATACCATAAGATTTCACTCGTGTGGCATTTGAGAAACAATACAAATGAGCAAAGGAATAAAAAAGGGAGAGACAAACAAGAAATAGACTCTTACCTATAAAGAACAAACTGATGATTATCAGACAGGAGGTGAGTGGGAGGATTGGTACAAGAGGTGATAGAGATTAAGGGGTGCGCTTGTTGTGATGAGCACTGGGTAATATATGGAATTGTTAAATCATTATATTGTACACCTGAAACTAATGTAACACTATGTTAACTATACATAAAAAAAGATGTAAAATATGTTAATTTGTTCTGATACACTTATATTTTGAAAATGATTACTACCATAGCTAATAGTTTCATTACATTGCATAATTACTATTTCTTTTTGTGGTGAGAACAGTAAGGTCTACTCTCTTAGCAACTTTGAAGTATATAACACAGTTATTAACTATAATCACCATGCTGTGTGTTAGATCGCAAAACTAATTTGTGTTTTAATTGGAGGTTTGTACCCTTTGACCAACATTTTCCCATCCCTGCCTTGACCCCCAGGTGCCTGGTAAACACCATTCTACTCTGTTTCTGCGAGTTTGGCTTTCTTTGATTCCATATATAAGTGATATTTGTCTTTCACTCATTTCACTTAGCATAATGCTCTTAAGATCCACTCATGTTGTTGCACGTGACTGGACTTCCTTCTTTGTCATTACATGGCTTTCTCCATTGTGTACATATATTACATTTTCTTAATCCATTCATCTGTTGACAGACACTTAGGTTGTTTCCATATCTTGGATATTGTGAATAATTCTTCAGTGACTATGGGAGTGCAGATAATCTCTTCAAGAGATATTTTCATTTTCATTTTCTTTGGATTTGAAACTAGATGTTGGATTGATGGATCATATGAGAGTTCTATTTTTAGTTTTTGAGGCACCTTTAAACTGTTTTCCATAGTGGCTGTACCAGTTTACATTCTCACCAACAATGCATAAGGGTTCCCGTTTCTCCATATTTTTGCCAACACTTGCCGTCTATCTTTGATAATAACCATCCTAACAGGTGTGAGGTGATACCTCATTATGGTTGTGATTTATATTCTGTTGGTGATTAGTGATGTCAAGAACCTTTTCATGTACCTGATGGCTATTTGTATGTCCGTTTTTGGAAAAATGTCTATTCAGTTTTGCTGTGATTTTTAAATTGGATTGTTTGGGCTTTTTTGGCAGTTGAGTTGTGTGAGTTCTATATATATTTTGGATATCAATCCTTTGTCAGAAATATGATCTGCAAATATGTTCTCCTATTCTGTGGGTTGCCTTTTTATTCTGTTGAATTGTTTTTGCTGGGCATAAACTTTTCAATCTGATGTAATATCACCTATTGATTTTTGCTTTTGTTACTTGTGCTTTTGATGTCAAATCCAAAAAATAATTGCCAGGACCAATGTCTAGGACTTTTTGCCTGTGGTTTCTTCCAGGAGTTCCGGAGTTTTAGGTCTTAGGCTTAAATCCTTCCATTTCAAGTTAATTTTTGTTAGTAGTGTAAGTTAAGATAGAGGTCCAGTTTCATTCTTCTGCATGTGGTTATCCAGTTTTCCCAGTACCATTTATTGAAGAGACCATTTTTTCCCCATTGAGGGCTCCCTTGTCAAATATTAGTTGGCTGTATACCTTATCTTAACTTGATTATATCTGCATAAACTGTATTTCCAAATAAGATCTCATTCTCAGGTACCTGAGATTAAGACTTGGACATATCTTTTGGGCGGGACACAATTTAAGGTCTGGGTGTTGGTTATGTCCATTTGCTACTAGGTGTCATTGCTTATAGACCCTTTCAGCGAACAGTCCTAAATAATACACTCAAATGTACACATATATAGATACACATACATGTTGTATATACTTATTACTTCTGTATATACACAGTACTCATGTATGTATATGTATAGTACCTAACCCAGATATACACAGATATGTTCACTATAGATACAGATGTATGTGTGTATGTATGCATAGACACCTGCACAACCCTCTCTCATATCTCCTATATTTCTATTTATATATTTATGTGCTTATATATTAAAAACCACAAATTTATTTTGATACCTCTAATTCCAACCCAATATTGCAGGGTACATTTTAGTCTTCCTTCTTTCCGTATTTGTAACTCCTTTCTCTAGCAGAACCTTGGCTCCCAGTATTCTCATTATATTTATTCATTTGTTCAGACTTAGTCTACACAGAAAGTAGTTTCAGAATTGTTAACCTATACTACTATGAAAACAAACTTACTAACTGAAGTTTTTGTTTTTTGTTTTTTAAGGTAAAATTTATATACAATGAAATATATATATCTTAAGTGTATACTTTGATGTTTGAAAAAATATAAAAAATGTTGAAGACTATTTTGTAAAAACTTTGGTGAATTTGGAAAATAATTGCATCCTGGTCACCTTCTTTTTTTCTTACTATCACCTAAGTGACTCTAGTCACTTGGGGAGATAGGACTCTTTTCAATGTGAATGCTCTGAGCCATGCAGTAATCCTGTTCTGAAATGGCTGCCTTGCTTCTCAACAGGTATCATTGACATATAAAGTAGGACCACCAAATTGTAAGTCCTATAGCAATTTTAATATATTTCTCACTCTGGACAAAAAGATATGTTTTTATAGCCTGATAAACATATTAATAGTTCTAATAGAGTACATTTTCCAAATTAAAGAATTAAATGTTTTTCTATAATTTCTAGCTAATGTTTGATATTTTTATAGCTCCTTTGAGAAGATTCTTGTGCCAAGGTCCATAGTGTGATAAATGCTGGTGTTTTGAATCTTGTATAAAGGGTTTTGAGTACTAATAGCAAAATTATTTAATTTGATCTTGTTATCTGTTTGTCCTGTATTAGGCAAAAATAAACACATACACACCCCACACACAGTGATCTCTGTAAATCTCATTTATCAGAAGATTAAAATGTGTTTTTGCATATATAATTAAATTTTTAACTTAATCTGTAAGAAATTATTGTTTCATGCTGAACTAAGTATAAAACGAGGCCTTTGGTCCTATTTTGGATGTCTGTTAAGGTATTACTGATATTATTAATTAATTCTCATTGTATACTTACTGTGTGCAAATTATGGCTCTAGGTGCTGGGCATACAACAATGAACAAAGGAGAACCTCCCCTCCTCTTAGGGAGCTTACAGGCATAAGTAATAAAATAAGTAAGTATAGCTTACTTGAAGGTATGCTATGAAAAGAAAGCAGGAGAGGATGTAAGGAGGTAGGATTACAATTTTATTTATTTATTTTTTAAATGTTTTATTTATTTCTAGGAGAGACAAAGAGCGTGAGCAGGGGAGGGTCAGAGAGAGAGGGAGTCACAGACTGAAACGGGCTCCAGGCTCTGAGCTGGCAGTCAGCACAGAGCCCGACGCGGGGCTCAGAACCCACGAAACCTGAGATCATGACCTGAGCGAAAGTCGGACGCTTAACCGACTGAGCCACCTGGGCACCCCCCTTTTTTTTTTTTAAAAAGGATTACAATTTTAAATATGCTGATCAAAGAAGCCTCACTGGAAAGGTGACATTGAGCATAGTTTTGAAGGGGTGAAAGAGTGAGCCATAGAGTATAGATGGGACAGCCAGTGCAAATCCCTTAGACAGAATCATGCCTAGTGTGCTCTCGAAACTGTGAGGCCTGAATGGTACATATGGAGATGGGGGATGGGTGGGCAAGAGGTAGAGTGGAGCACATGGAATACTCTTAAGTTATGGCTTTTATTCTGAGTAAGAGGAATAGACTCCTTGACTGTAAACTTGTAAGAAAGTTCAAGTATTTTCTACATTGTCCAAAAAGTAATGTTTTAATGAAAGTTATTATGGGCATTTGGAAATAAAAATTCAAACAGTATGGAAGACTATCAAATGAAACTCTATGAAGTTCTTTGACTCACACATCATATACTCTTGCAGTTTGTGTTTCCCAGAAGTTATCTATCCACTTGTTACTGTGTAATTATGCATGGCTACCTTTATAACACTAAACTGTAAATTTGTTCTTTAAAAAAATGGTATTCAGAGGTTGAACATTTGTCTGAAATATTAGAGGTTGATCTGGATAGTTTCTCTAATTGTATTTGCTCTTTACCTCCATGTCTACTCTAGTAAAACCTCTTGTGGCCACCAGAGGGAGCAAAGTTCATTATGAATAAGACGCAGTCTTTGGAATTTCTTTTTTTAAAAAATTTTAATGTTTATTTATTTTTGAGACAGAGAGAGACAGAATATAGGCAGGGAAGGGGCAGAGAGAGAGACACACACACACACAGAATCTGAAACAGGTGCCAGGCTCTGAACCGTTAGCACAGAGCCTGATGCAGGGCTTGAACTAGGGATTGGTGAGATCATGACCTGAGCTGAAGTCAGATGCTTAACCGACTGAGCCATCCAGGTGCCCCTACTCTTAGAAATTTCTAAAGCTTTCAGTATGTTTGAGTGGTATTGTTAATACCTTGCTTCTCACTGACTATCTAGTTTCTTGCTTTTTTTTTTTATCTCCTTAGATGTTTAAAACTTTGATGTTTTCTTGGGATCTTATTAATAACTTTATTTCTCTTTACCTTACTAATCTGATGACTTTTACACTAGTGTCTGTTGTATTGTATTTGTGTATTGTCCATGAAGATAAATTGCATAAACGGAAGAACTGATACTCTATTCTCTTTTGTTCTGGTAGCCAACTAAGTGGTCATCTAGCTGTCCAGTAGTCATCTAGCCTTTTGTAAAACTTGCTGTTATTCATCTGTGGTTTTTATAACATCACCCTACCCATCAGTGCATTGAACAGTAGAGTACATAAATTCATATATGTAAATATACTTACTCATGATCTTATGGTTCATGGGTTTGAGCCCTGCGTCAGGCTCTGCACAGACAGCATGGACTTTACTTGGGATTCTCTCTCTTTCTCTTTCTGTCTCTCTCTCTCTCTCAGTCCCTCTTCTGTTTGCACTCACTCTCCGTCTCTCAAAAATAAATAAATCTAGAAAAATAACTATACTTACCTATAAATGTAGTCATAACTTTTAAAGTTTATATTTGAAAAATACTGGGAAGATATGTTTACTTGTACCAAAAATTTATCTTCTTTGATCTTTTTCTCATTCAGATTTAATTTTTTTTTTACTATCATTTGCCAATTCAATTTAATGCGCTTAATGAAAAGCACCTTAGCTGCCTTATGCTGGAGAATCATTCTTAAAGCTACAGTGTCTCATATGTTAAAACTCTCACATTAGAAAGAGCCGCATCCAGGGGCTCCTGGGTGGCTCAGTCAGTTAAGCGTCCAACTTCGGCTCAGGTCATGATCTCACGGTTCGTGGGTTTGAGCCCCGTGTCGGGCTCTGGGCTGACAGCTAACTCAGAGCCTGGAGCCTGCTTCAGATTCTGTATCTCCCTCTCTCTCTGACCCTCCCCTGCTCACGCTCTCTCTCTCTCTCATAAATAAATAAATAAATAAATAAATAAATAAATAAATAAATAAACATTAAAAAAGAAAGAAAGCGCTGTATCTGACCTTTCTTGATAATACAACATCTAGCCTACAGGCTCCTAAAAGCCTAGGACTATGCTAGGTTCATCTTTGTGTCCTGGCCATGCTGCCCACTGAGCGATGCCATAGAAGGAACCTAGTAAGTAGTTTTTAGATTATTCTAACTTCTTTCTCAAATAACTTTACATTATTTGTAAATAATGTTTTATTTACATTATTAATGTAATGTAACATTATATAGCAACATTTATAGAGCATGAGATATACATGGTGTTACTTTAACTCCTGAGAAAAGTACCTTGAAATAAATAGAAAACTCATCATTTATGGATAAGGACTAACAGTGTTGCTGAAGGGAACACACAGGGAAAGTGAATTTTGATTGAAGTTGTCAGTGTGGTAAAGGCCGCTTTTGACTTGATAGGAATATCAGAAAGCATGAAGTCTGCATGATTAAATACTGTTTTGCCCAAAGATTCAGCTTATGTTGATGTTTCTCCCTACCATTCTTGCAGTTTTAACTGCCAACTTACGTTGATTATTAATTAATTTTTAGCTCTGACATTTTTTGTGGTCCTGATTACAGCTTTTTAGAACAAGGCTACAAAAAAGAAAAAAAAAAAAAGGAAGAAAAACGCCTGCAGAGACAAGGCCATTAACATGAAAGAATGAAGTGGGTTGGAATTTATACCTAGTTGTGGGCATTGTGGTTTACAGAGGTGTATAGGCCCTATTTACAAGGGGAATTGACCTTAGCTCCATCTAGTTATTGCTGTGAGTGCCAGATGGGATTTTTATGTGACACCTCTTGATTGTTAAGTTAGCTTAAAAAAACTAAGCACAGTGTGAGCCAGATCAAACACATCTATCTACAGGCCACATTCAACTTGAGGGGCTCTACCTCTGCTACTTTATTTTAGTGTCACATGTTGAAATACTTGCTGAGCATTTCTACCTCAGTGTTAACAGTGCTGTTTCAAACTCACCAAGTCCCAGGTAGGGCTCATGAACTCTTTATCCCCCTTACCTTCCTTTAACTGTTTTCTTCTCTTTTATTCTCTATCCTGCTTAATGGTATTGCCAAATACCTAGTTAACTCAAGTGAGAAACCTAGGAGTAACCCTGAATCTTTCCTTACTACTTCTTAAGTGGCCCTTTTAGTTAGTTATCAAGTTTCACTAATTTTACCTTCTGATTATTTCACATTGATTCTCTTTCCCTCTGTACTACGATTGTCTTAGTACATCATTATCTCTTGACTAAGCTGTTGTGATACCTCTTACATGTTCTCTTTATTTTGAGTCAAGTCCCATTCAGTTTTTTCCTCCATATAATTTCTGAAATGGCTTATCTGAAATACATATCTGACTATGTTTTCCCAGGTTAAAAGTGATTCTCTTTTACCTGCAGGGTAGATTAGTATGGCTTAAAATTCTGCCATATCTGGCTCCTACTACATTTCAGTCCTACCTACTCCTCCTTTTTTTTTTTTTCTTTTTTTATTTCTGACAGAGAGAGAGACAGTGACAGTGTGAGCAGGGGAGGGTCAGAGAGAGAGGGAGACACAGAATCTGAAACAGGCTCCAGGCTCTGAGCTGGTTGTCAGCACAGAGCCCGACGCAGGGCTCAAACCCACGAACCGCGAGATCATGACCTGAGCCAAAGTAGGACGCTTAACCAACTGAGCCAGCCAGGCCCCCTCCTCCTTTTATATTAAGCTCTAGTACTCTCAGGCTGCTCGTATTTCCTTATGGTATTGTTCCTCATCCTGACTCTACATCAGAATTCCTTGGAAGGAGCTTTAGAAATAGAGATGAATAAGTTTCATCCCATATTTACTGGTCCTGACATCCATTGTTTTGGTTTCTTGGCCCAGCAGGGTTTTTTTATTAAAATTTTTTTTAATGTTTATTTTTGAGAAAGAGAGAGAGAATGGGGGAGGGATAGAGACACAGAATCTGAAGCAGGCTCCAGGTTCTGAGTCATCAGCACAGAGCCTGACGCAGGGCTTGAATTCACAGATCATGAAATCATGACCTGAACCAAAGTCATACACTTAACCAACTGAGCCACCCAGGTGCCCTGGCCCACCAATTATTTTAAAGCGTAGCCTGGGGTTGTCAATATCTACTGTCCTACCTCTTGCTGTTTGACACCTTCTGATCTTAGTTCTTGTTGTTTTCTGTCTAGAAAGCCCTCTGTCTTCACTAGACTAGTTTATGCTCACCTTTAAGACTAAGTTCAGTATATTTTCACTTCTAGGAATCTTTTCCTCACTCCTTGAACCATACTGAGATAGGCAAAGTGCCTGTTCTCTGTGCTCCATACTTTAATTGTACTTAGCATTTTTTTCTCTTTTTGAGAGAGAGAGAGAGACAGAGAGAGAGAATGAGCAGGGGAGGGAGCAGAGAGAGGAGAGAGAGAATCTCAAGTAGGTTTTACACCATCAGCACAGCAGGGCTCAGACTCAGGAAACCTGAGAGCATGATCTGAGCCGAAATCAAGAGTCAGACACTTAACTGACTGAGCTACCCAGGTGCCCTTGTACTTAGCACTTTGAATTTAATTTTTCTTTCTCCTAATATTATAAATTTACCCAAAATTAAGACTGTATTTTACTTATATTCCCTGTACCCGGACAGTAACTGAAACAGAAGAGTATCAGTAAATGTTAAATTGAAATGATCGGGCAGTTGTGTCATGTCTTGTGCTTGGGAAAGAGTTGTTTTTGCTTTATATTGCTTTCCTAGTTACGATAGTGCCAAGGTAGTAGGAAATCGAGTTAATACGTTGTATACGTTGAATTCTGAATGCAGTGTCTTTATTCCTCTTTTATAAGGCTTGTGTCCATGTTTTCTCAGATATGTTGTGTATGGATTAATTGTGTTAGATTTTAGTTGGGTTAAGTAGTGTATTATGCAGGAACATGACAGTTAATGGCTGTTTACTACACACGTAGTTTTGGGTGAGCCAGAAAGGAGAAACTTTGAAGTTGAAGAATATTTCAAATAGGCATTTATCTAGGATAAACCTATTTTTAAAAATAGTCTTATATAGTGCAGAAGAATTTTGCTACAAAAACAAGGCAGCAATGTCCAAAATTCCTTGTCTGGATTATATTCTGATTTAGATAAATTGAATTGTCTTTTAAGTCAGTAGACTGTAGAGGGCAGTGTTTCACAGTTTAAAGTTACTGTGATTTCCTGTGAAGGTTAATATACTTACTTGGTGCGTATTTTGTGTTTTTGTTTCCCTTATAGATAGTAACTAGAGAGTTAGAAATTTAAAAAAAAGTTTAGCTCTATTTAATATATCAAAATGTAATATTTTGTATATAGTTTCTGTAGAGAACATCTTTTATCTTTACATCCAAAAGTGTAACCTTGAAATAATCGATGAGAACTAAAAATGAGAAAGGATTTTATTGTCCTGTTTAATTTATGTAAGAAAAATAAGCAATGTAAATTTCATTTGGTAATCTAAATTTATTAGAAGATTAGTATCTTGTGTAACTAAAATTTTCTTTTACAGAAGAATTTTTATGACTTCTTTGTGCAGTAGAATAAGATATATTTATTTGTGAGTAAAGTAATTATACATTTGAGTAGACTATTTCAATTATGATATTAAAGACTTAGGCAGAGGAAATAGTCTAGAAATAGTTCCTTTTAGAGTGGGTTATTATTTCAGATTTATTTTATTTTTTTATTTTAGAGAGTGCAAGCGGAGAAGGGCAGAGGGAGAGAGAGAAAAAAGAGAGAATCTCAAGCATATTCCATGTGCAGTGTGAAGCCCAGTGCAGGGCTCCGCCTCACGTTTATTAGACCATGACCTGAGGCGAAATCAAGAGTTGGGTGCTCAACTGACTGAGCCACCCAGGCACCCTTCAGATGTATTTTAATTAAAAAACAACTTAAGTGTATTAATTAGAAATTAGAAATTGAAAGGCATTTTATCTAGTTTCCAGATTATAGATTATTTTTTCTACTGAAAAACCGTTTGTTCTAAGTGCAGAGCTATATTATAATGTTTTGTTACTAGAAACAAATATTGAAAATACTTTGGGTCAAATTTATTAGCTTCCATATACAGGTAATTTGTGGTACAGAAAAACATGGTGATTTAGTAAAAACATAAAATGGTCTACCCTACTGATTTTATAAAGGGTTGTACAATGTAGAGCTATATAATTTGTAATGCTTGTGTGTATGCGTGTATGTGTGTATTTGCATTTGCCGTTTTAATCTAGTGGTCCCTGTTTGTGGTCAGGAAATGTATAATGTTTTGGTTAGTTTCAGAAAAGAAGTAACAAATAGGGTGATCATCTGATATATTCATTGAGTATTTTCACATTCCTTCTTGTATTTACTTGTCCTCTCACTATATTTGTCAATTGAAGATGAAGTGATGTGTATATGCCTGTATGTGTTTGTATGCAGAAATTGAGTGACACGTTGGTTCTTCATTAAAAAAATAATTTAGTGATATAACTTAAACAAAATATGTGAATGGTTTTAGGCTCCACATTTAACATTCTGTTTTTAAATAGCACTGTAGTTTTTCATCATAAATATCATGTAAAATTACCTTGGGATAAACTTGCAATGTTTTCATTGATATTAGTGAGATAAGATTGCACTGGAACCAGATTCTGTTATATACTGGGTGTTGGTTTTGATATTTCTTCTTGCAGTACCTGGACATAATACATAAGTCTTATCTTCCTGTTTTTCATTTTCTCATTAGGTTGAATATTTCATATATTTGAAAAACTTTAGTGGAATTCTTAGTAATCTATAATTTTAAATTAAGTAAAAGGGAAACATCTTCAGAGAAGTATATTTTGTTGTTGTGTTTTTGTTTTTCTTAATGAGATGTGTCCCACCTACTCTTTTTAACATAATTAGGTTTTACTGTAGCATTTTCCCATCATATAGTAGTTTTGACACTGGGCTGTTTTAAATTTAGGGCTTGAAAAATCTGTTAATTTGGATTTGAAACCCAGTGAAAGAAGATAATTTTTTGTTCCCCCATTTATTTTAAAAACATGATACAAAAGTCAACAAAATTGTGTGTTGCAAACTTAATGGATGTATTATTAGTGTTCTAATATATTCTATGCCAAAACAGTATATATCTTTCATGAGTTTATTTATGTATACATATATATAAGATTAGGAGTAAAGGTTCTTAGTAGTCTTGATTAGTTCTTTTAACTTTAGTCCTATAGGGTGGGTATTATTATTATTCTCTCACAGATGAGGAAACTAAGGCTCATGAAGGTTAAGTAATGTAACCAAGAGATCAGGTAATCAATCAGCTCATAGCTTGAAAGTACAAAAGCAAGAGTTTCAGTCCTAGTTTTGCCTGACTCAGATAAATGCATCATTTTCCCTACACATCACACTGCTCTTTTTAGAAGATTTTAGCTTTTCATGGATATGTTTTATTATGTTCTTTTCCTTAAATATTCATCAAATATTTGACCCTGTCATATTGGGGCCTTATACTCTTTTCTAGGATTGTCTACCCTTTTAAAAATGAGTTTAGATTTCAGATATATCTTAAACCAGTCTAATAACTTCCTAATTTATAACTTTTAAAAGAGGAATATACACCAGATTTGTTTCAAGATGGTTTTATAGTTTTGTATTCTTTCTTGACAACATAGTGTTACTCCTTGTATTTAACACTGCATATGAGTGGATATTGACAGAATCATTAATAAATTGGAAATTGTGAAATAATTGAAAATTAGTCTTTCTCTTTGTTCTGAAATTGAAGTCTTTATAATGTTTTGGGTAAGAATTTACAATGTTTGAAAACATTTAGAAATATTTAATGTTAGGTTTACAGTGAGGAGAGTGGTGCTTGGGTGGCTTAGTTAAGCATCCATGATTTTCCCATTCATGAGTTTGAGCCCCAAGTTGGGCTCTGTGCTGACAGCTTGGAGCCTGGAGCCTGATTAGGATTCTGTATCTCCCTCTCTCTGCCCGTTGCCTGTCCATGCTCTGTCTCTCTGTCTCTCTCAAAAACAAACACTAAAAAAAAAAAAAAGGTAGATTTGCAGTGACGAGAAATCTCTTTTCTTAATTTTTTAATGTTTGTTTATTTTTGAGAGAGAGACAGAGTGCAAGTGGGGGAGGAGCAGAGAGAGAGGGAGACCCAGAATCTGAAGCAAGCTCCAGGCTTCCAGCTGTCAGCACAGAGCCCAGTGCAGGGCTTGAATTCCAACTAGGAGATCATGACCTGAGCTAAAGTTGGAAGCTTTACCAACTTAGCCACCCAGGCGCCCTGAGGAGAAATCTTAATAGGGACTGAATATTATAATTTCACGGTTTTCACCTTATATGTAAGAACAACTGTATATGTACGTATAAACTGATATCAATGTAGACATTAATTAATCTTTTAATACAGGTATAAGATTATGAGAAATATTTTGATCAAGTGAATCTAGAACTTCTGTTTTGGTGGTGACGGTTTGTTAATTTCTTGTGTGTATGTATGTGTGTCTAGTGTTGTGTGTTTGTTTAAATTTCCTTCATTTTACCTGCTGTCATTTTGCATTCAATAATAGTAATTACAGCAGAGCAATTTGATGGTATTACTAAGAAACGAGATATATTAAAACCCAAAGAATAGCAAAGTTGTGTTTACATATGGTGTTAATATTGCATCCCAAATAATCCTATTTGTATTGCTTACTTAACAAAAAGGCTTATAATTACCCCCTATTTAAAATTTTTAAAATTCTGAACATTGTTTTGGATATTAAAATTTTATAAACCTAGATGGATAATTTCTTTGAATTTAATTTTAATTCCAGTGCACTTAACATACAGTGTTTTATTTTGGGTGTACAGTGTAGTGATTCAGCACTTCCATATATTGTTCTGTGCTGATCAAGATATGTGTACTCTCAGTTCCCTTCACCTACGCTATACATCCCCTCTTTTAACCTAGATGGATAGATTTTAAGGTTGATTTCCCTTCCCATCCCCCCAAATTTGGATCATGTGCAGAAACTTTACATGTTGAGAGATTGAATGTTTAAAAGTAGCTGGCTAAATCCTTTTATCACTATTTTAATCTTTGTGTCCTTTCTATGAATTAATTTTTCTAGTCCACAGAGCATCTCTCTTATATATGTTTTATTCTGTAGAATTATTATTCTGGAACAATTATTCTAGTACTGTACTAGATTTCTGTACTTCTAAGTGCTGTAGCTTTTGTTTTCTTTTCAGATCTATTTGTGTTGTAAAACTAGGGGTGACTGTTAATTTGTCCTTTGAGATTCAGTTTAGCTAAGATTTATTGAGCCATTTCAGGCTGTATTACTTAGTGAAAACTAATGCTATAATCCTGCTGAAATCTTATAATAATAATGATTAATTGTTTGTCATCTTCTGAAATTTTAAAAGAAATGACCAACTTTGGAATGTGATTTTTCTCAGTAAACTCAGGATTACTTAGTTTTTATCTCCTTCCTCTAGCATTTCTGCTGATCAATGTAAAATCATGAAATCATCCAGTTCAGTAACTATGTCATTGGGTATGACTTAAAAAAAACTGAATTAGAAGATTTTTAGGATTTTTACAATTATTGGTTTCACACACACACACACACACACACACACGTGCACGCGCGCGCACGCACACACTTTGTGTTTGTAGTATCTCCCAGGGAAATTTAAATGGGAGTGTTTCCCATTAGTCCAACAAGTAACCTCTCTTGGCTTTATCCACAGTTTCCAGGGGTTCCTGATGAGGTGCTTCAGCTGAGTCTGTACTAAGTCATGACACTATAGCCTTCTGATACTGAGTCTGGTCTGTCAGTAACGTGTGAGCATTCTTTCCTAGTCTTGCTTTTTCTAGGTGTCACCTAGCCAGATGTACCAATCCTGCCTGAGTAATGAAGTAATGAGAGTTAACGCATTTTGTACCCAGAAAACCTCAGCAGAGGCTATGTTATCTTAAAGGAAGGGTTTGACATTAGTTGGAACCCCTCAGATCAGGCCTTGTCCTATTTTTATATAAATTCCTAAAATTTCAGCACATCAGATGTAATTAAGTGCCCAGCTTTAGTACTTAGAGATATAAACATTTTTCTGTGTTTACAGATATGTGTGCCTGTGTGTGTATGAATGCATGTGTGAAAGAGGTTTTTGAGGAAACACATTGATGTGAACCTCTGCTGAGGCTGGAAACCATGTATATTGAATAACTTACTATACCAACTACACTTATTTTGTCTTTGATCATTTTTATGATTAGATGAAATCTGCAGACTTATTACCTTATGCTTGTTGGAAAAGAATGAAGTGTCAATTATCTCCTTCCTTACAAGATGACAGAGTAACTTTTAATTACTTGTATCATGTTTGAATAAGAAAATATCAGTTGCAAAATGAACAGGAAAATAATTCTTAAATTGTAAATTTCTGTTTATTTCATAAGTTAATGCAAAAAGCTCTGAAATATGGGAAAACAGAATGTACTTCTATTTAGATAACACTTTTAAGAAATGGTTGAATAAAAAATTGAAAAGTATTTTTATTCATCTCCATGCAGTGGCATTTGGCTTTAAATGCTGCTTCAATCATGTACTTAAAAATCAATTCAGTGGAGCATCCGACTTGATTTCAGCTTCCAGTTCGAGAGATCGAGCCTTCTACCATCGGACTCTGCACTGACAGTGCAGAGCCTGCTTAGGATTCTCTCTCTCCCTCTCCCTGCCCCTCCCCCGCTTATGCACATGTGCACATGCACTTTGCCTCTCTCAAAATAACATTTTAAAAAATCAGTTCAACTTAACTTTATATGTTCTTATAAGTATATTTCATAGTGAACACAAGTAAAATGGCCTCTTCGTGCATGGATATGGTAAGATGTTATAGATGAAGTATTTGTTTGTATGAAAATAGTAAAAGCTGTGTTCCTGCCTTTTCGAGGCGTTTTATTTTTGGTTTTTTAATTTCTGTATATTGGAGTTCTTTGTCGGCTGTGTAATTATAGAATCATAGGAGGCTTGAGATCTTCTAGGTATTTGGAATGTTGTAATGTCTTCCCTAGTTTAAGTGTCTGCTGTTTTACAGATAGCCCTCATTGCATGAGTCCTGCGTTTAAATAATTCATATCATTGCTATTCTAAGAAGTGCTTTTGCAGTCAGACATCTGAAAGGTGATTGACTTTTTTCCCATAGCTCCATAATTTATAAGAAAACATAAAATGAAAAGACTAGACCAAGATGATTTTGGTGCATGGTTATCATCTTAATATCAGTACAGAGAAGACTAAGTCGGTTCAGAATAGACTGGCTAACTAACTGTTCAACTTGAATTTTACATAACTCTTTCATTGTGTTTTTGCATTGAATTTGTAGGTGTTGGGTGTCTTTGATTTTATGTCTTTTGAGAAATTTATGATCAGGTACTTTATTTATGACATTGTAGCCTCAGCTTAGGCAATTGATTGAAATACAATATAGGGAAATTTAGTATGTATTTTTTAAAAGCTTAAATTGGGAAAATGAACCAACCGTCCTAATGTGGAATTGTCTTGGAGCACGTAAGAAGGGAATGGCAGGTTAATTTCTTTATACTTGTATTGGTCTTTTATTGTTAAAATTTTATTTATAATATTTGATATGATTTACTTTTGGAGCTCTTAGTATAATATATTTTAAAGTTGTGAAGGAAGATTGTAATTCATTGAGATTATATATGTGTATGTGTTTGTAAACTCTAGAGTGTAATGCAAATATAAATTATTTTATACCAACTGTAGTTTTAACAGGCAAAAATTATATTAATATGCTACTAAAAATAAATGGGTATTAGTGTTGCTGAGGTTTGTGAGTGAAAATGTAGCACATGGTGGGCTATGTTGAATAAATGACTAGGTTGAAATTATAGAGGAATTATTCAGAGGGAAAATTAATTAATTTATTTCCTTTTTGTGGCTGCAAACCTTCAATCCTATAGGACTGATTTAGTTAAGTCTAAGCCTATTCCTTTTATACAGAGTGGGAAAATATAGTTTTTCTCTCCATATGTAATCCAATCTGTCAGCTGTGTGAATAAGATTTTATTAACCAAGTTGAAAATAAATATCTTCATTTCAAAGAAAATGTTACAAAGACAGAAGATGTTTGTGATCTGAAGAGAAACAATAGATTGATGGATAAGGAGGGTGTGTGTGTGTGTGTGTGTGTGTGTGTGTGTGTGTGTGTATACATACATGTACGATAAAATACTCAGATATGAAAAAGAATGAGATCTTCCCATTTGTGATAACATGGATGGATCTAGAGGGTATGATATTAAGTGAAATGCATTACAGAAAGACAAGTACCATATGATTTTACTTATATGTGGAATCTAAAAAACAAAATGAACAAACAAAACAGAAACAAACTCATACAAAGAACAAATTGGTGGTTGCCAGAGGGAGGATGGGAGATGGCTGAAATAGGTAAAGGGGATTAAGTGGTATAAATTTCCAGTTATACAATAAATAAGTCTTAGGATTGTAGAGTACAGCATAGGAAATACAGTCAGTAATATCATAATGATGTATAGTGACAGATGGGGACTATACTTATGGTGAGCATTGGGAAATATATAGGCTTATCAAAACTATGTTGTATACCTGAAACTAATGTATTATATGTCAGCTATACTTTAATTAAAAAAAAAATTATTACAAAGGCTTGGATTTGAAACGCTGTCTGAAAACATTGTTTTCATTGTCATTATAGAGACCCGTCTTCTAGAGGCAGTGCTGTTTATTCACACCACAGTACATGAGAAGTAAGACTTCTAGGTATTTGATACAGTTCCTAACTTGAGAGCAAAAAGATTACAAACTTTCAGCTTTATAGTTAAAGCTTCTATGTTTATTAGTCTTTCAATTTTTAGAGTGTGGCAGAAATGAAAAGGGAGAGAGTGGGGTAATGGATTGACCCTTGGGTACAATGCAGAAATTAAAAAAAAAGAAACAACACAGTGTCAGGATAATTCTTGAAAGGGAAAATGATGATGAAAGGAAAAAGAGATGTTATCACAAATTGGGGTCTGAATTTCTTCGTACCTGTGCTTGTATGGAAAAAGCTTCTGTATTGCAGATGGTTATCTTATGGTCAGAACGCTACAGTGATAAAAGGAAATTTGAACTGGACACTGGCAGTAAAGTTTGATTGGTTTAGAAACAAGATGATGGCTATCTGGAGTCATTGTCCTGACTAATAACTTAAGCATTCAGGCCAAAACTCAAGGACATACAGAAACTGTATGGAAATGCAAACTTTTCTTATATGTCCAAGTTTCCTTAAATGATGCAAAATGTAATTATGGAAACTGGGGTTAAAGAAGTTTTGTGGTTTTGCCTTGTCCTCTTCTGTTATAGCTATGGACAGAATAACCAGTGAAGATATTTTATGGTACCATATTTAAGCTAGCTGGTAGTCTTACCTATCTGATTTATAGTAACCAAAGTAGTTTTAGGGAATAGGGTATCACTGAGAGTAACAGAATCCTGTAGTTTAATTATAGTCTTGTAATAGAATGATGAGAAATGGCACCTGGAATTTAAAGGAATAAACCATCCCCAAAAGAAATAGTAAAAGCTGCTTGATCTCATTAATCAAGAAATGGAAGATAAAACAGTGTGTGCTACTTTTCTTCTGATAGATTGAATTAGAAGCCCCTTTGGCTGGGCGTGAGGCAGTCAGCACAGGCATCTGCTTTTCGTGGAGTGTAAATTGGCAGCAGTCTTCTAGGAGATGACTTTTTTGCCTCCTAAAACCACCTGCCCGCCCACTTAGCTTCTTTTGGTATGAGGACCACCTTCGGTATGACCTCCTACCTGACCAGACTCAAAGAGGCTTTGATTCCTTCTGCTTCTTCCAGGTTCAGGTGATCAGGTGGGCTGGGTGTGGCAGAAGCTATTCCCCAGAAGCTATTTGGAGAGGTTATGTAGCAAGCCAAGAAGTTCGAGGGGCAAAGTTTGATCAAGTAGAGACAGGAAATGGGAAAGAACTGATAGTTTAATAGCTTTTCCTTTCTTCCTTTCTTTTTTGCCTGTTCTGAGACAGGATGTCCTTTTAGCCTGACAAGAAGAGACCCTCTGTTATCTGGGTCAGTGAATCCTGTTTAATAACAGTATCATCTTTTATTTGCTTTTCTTCCTTACCTGTGTCACTTCCTTTTTCTTCTCATTCTTCATATCCTAGGATTTCACCTCCTAAGAATTCCTTAGTTTGGAAGCTTTGCCCCAGGTTCTGTTCTTTAGGGAATATAGGTCAAGAAGCTAACAATCCACTTTTGAGACTCAATTTCCTAAAAATATTTGCAGTTTCAGGGCACTTGGGTGGCTCAGTTAGTTGAGCATCTGACTTCAGCTCGGGTCAAGATCTTAAGGTTCGTAAGTTCAAGCCCTGCATCGGGCTCTGCACTGACAGTGTGGAGTCTGCTTGGGATTCTTTCCCTCCCCCTTTGCCCCTTCCTTGCTCCTGCTCCCTCTCAAAATAAATAAATAAACTCAAAAAGTTATTTGCAGTTTCTAGAAGATACATGTTTGTGAATGTACATTGTGGCATTGTTTGCCTTATTGGAAAGTGGAAAACAATATAAATGGTCTTCAATAGGGAAATGGTTAAATAATGATATACAATGGAATACTATCCAGCAATAAAAAGAATGATGTGGAAAGTTGTCTATGATACATTCTATGAGATAACATGCAGGTCAGTATGTTCAGTTTGATGCCATCTGGGAAAATTAAATCACCTAATGAATCAGGCACAGACATAATATTGAAAGAAAGACTGGGAAAGAAAGTAAGGAGAGGGTTTTTGCTTTTCCCTTTACATACGTATGTAAAACTGATTTTTCCCCCACATGGAACATGTACTGAGACATTGGAAGAAGTATTTGCTACTTAAATCATTTAGACACTGGGAAAATTATTAAAATGGAGAACAGATACGTTTAGAAGTTAGAAAACACATCAGAGTGCTTAGTTAATCCAATATTAATGTTTGGGGATCATGTAGAAACTGACTTTTAAACTTTATTAGGTAGGTGTGTGTGCACGCGTGCATGCACGTGCTTAATATAAACTGGGGCATTATTCTAAATGCTTTGTAGGTATATCTTACTGGTCACCACAGCTCTGTGAGATAGGTGCTAAAACTACTGTTTTACAGATGAGGAATCCAAGTTGTAGAAAACTTAAAAAAAAAAAACCCACAAAAACAAAACCTTATGTGACATTGTATAGATTTAACTGTACTTGGTTAGGAAATGAATGCAGTTTTGCCTGACTCCAGAGTCTGACGTTTTACCTATATTGCTTCTATTCTAATTCAGTCTGATAGCACCTAGTTATTACAACCTATATATGATCTGATTATAAGGTTGCTTACAAAATACTTGACATAGCCAGATTTTTTTTTAATGTTTATTTTTTGAGGCAGAGAGAGAGAGAGAGAGAATCCCAAGCAGGCCCCACCCTATCAACTCAGAGCCTGACAAGGGGATCGAATTGATAAACCATGAGATCATGACCTGAACCACAATCAAGAGTTGGATGCTTAACTGACTGAGCCACCCAGGCACCTTCAGATTTTTTTTTTTTTTAATCTCAGTGGAAATAGCTTTTTGTTTTTTCCTTATTGTAAAAAATGCCATCTTTAGGACTTAAAAAAAACCCAAACTTGATTTAAAAGCAAAGAAAAATCATTGAAGGGTTTTTCAGCAATAAAATGGCAAGATCAGATATGCTTTGTGGAAGATGAACTTGAGAACGGCGAGACCTGGGTTGGATATCCAGTTAGGAGTGTGTCCCTGTAGTCCAGGCAAGAAATGGTGGTCAAGTGTGATAACAGAAGCATATAATAACTACAAAGAGAAGGGTGTGGTTTTGAGAGACATTTATGGAGTAGAATTGATAGAAGTTGGTATTAAACAGGTATGAAGGTGAGGGAATAACTGGTTAGATGTCAGTGCTGGTTTTCTTCTTAAGGAAGAAAAAAGTTGAGGAATGGAGAGAAAAGCATTGTTTTTGATCTGTTATGTTTGGGATATATGTGTGAACTTGAAGAAGCATATGCTATTTTAGAGGGCTTGTAAATAAGACATGTTTGTGAAATTCATATGTAACTTTACTGTTATTTGTTCAAAAATGTCTTCCACTTTCTGTAGCATCTGTCATCTCTATCATTTTTACATAAGCTGTGTTTGACATTTTCCTGCTACTGAAAACTATATCATGATGTAACCATTTGAGCTAATTGGTATTTGCATATTAGTTTATACCTCTTAGGTCCCAAGAGACTAGGTAAAGAATCAGTGAGTGAAGCTTGTATCTGTAAGGTATTCGAAATGGATGAAATAATTAGAACGTGTGGGTGCAAAAGGGTAGTTGGCGTGTATACAGAATATTTTAAAAAATAATTTTACAACTGAAGAGAGAAAACTATTTTGTAAGATTTGAAAACTCCTTGGCCCTTTGCAAAGCACCAATGTGGCATGTACTATTTGATATAAATAAACATTAATTACCTTAAAAAAATGTTATAGAAACTGGGAGACAACACAGAAGTTTTTCGATGAAAATAAGAATTGTTTTAAAGATGACCATTGTTAATGTTCTGGTGTTTGTTTTTTGAAAGTTTTATATGAACATTTTGCATGCATATACAGTTAGAATTTTAAAAATTTAATTTTTTCCCAAATAGATCATACTACTCAGATGATTTTTTTTTTAAGTGTTTATTTGTTTTGAGAGAGAGCATGTGCAGGCACGAGCAAGCGCCAGTAAAAGAGGGGCAGAAAGCTAGGGGGAGAGAGAATGTCAAGCAGGATCCATGCTGTCAGCTCAGAACCTGCTTGAGAGCAGAAATCAGGAGTCTGACGCCCAACCAACTGAGCCACCCAGTCAACCCTACTCAGATAATTGTTAAAAATCTAGTTTACTTGCCAGTTATCATAGTTATCTTTCCTTTTCTGTGCATGTGTGTATAAATTTCTAATGACTGCCTAGTATTCTGTTATATGGATAAATCCCAATTAATTTAGCCAATATTCTATACTTGGCTGTGTAGCTGGGTTGTTTTTTTTTCCTTCTTTCTTTCCTTCCTTCCTTTCTTTTGCAGGTAATGCTGCATTAAATGTTTTCCTACTTATATTTTTATACAGTTATCTAATTATTTCTTTAGAATGAATTCCTAGAAGTCAGTAGCCAAGTTTTATAGTTTCAGGTCTTGATTAATGTCTTAGATTCATTGAGCAATGCATTATTTGTCTAGGAAGAAATACAGTCTCGTGTTTTAGTCACTTGTGAATTTTCATTAGTGGTTAATAATTATTGAGTACTCAAAGTGCATATTGAGTAGCCACTGTGAACATGGCACCACATTACTAGGTGTTATTTTCAGAATTTTCCTCTGGGGAAATTTGTGGCTACAAACCATGAGTCAGAGTTGCTTCAGAGTAAAGGATGGAAGCAATATATGAGATGTTATTCCATAGGATTTGGAGGAAAAAGAATGAAATATTATTTTAAAATCTGTGTAGATAATACTTTTCCTTTACATAGCATTTATCTACTTACATTATACTTGACTATTAATGCTGGTCTCTTCCATTCTCTAAAATTTAAGCTCCAAGAGGTAAAGAAAACATTTATCTGTTTAGGTCACCCTTGTACTACCACTCAGAAGTAACTGTAAGTTGAATTAATGAATACATGAGAAATAATATGTTTATACAGGGAAGTATGATATATATTTCCTAGGTTATTTGTAGAATTGTATCTACTAAGCTTTTTGAACACATACATGATGTTGCTAAATATAATGTTTTAAAGTCATATACATGAAACCAGCATTCTCAATTCATTTAATTAAACTATTCCATTTTATATGTCCATACCATTTCATAAAGGAGATGGTGAACTACCATCCTCTATCCACATTATGCAGCCTAATTATAAACTCAGGGTCAGGCCAATACTGGGAGGCAGCAGACTAATAAATCACTATTACAAATGATATGCCCCAAAGGAGTGTTTACTGGTTACTTTAGCCAACTTATAAATGAATAGCTTAAGACCACAAGTAATTAGATAGGGTCTGGAGAAAAGAATCCCTATAAAATGAATGGCAAGTTTCTTGGTATTTGAGAGTGTTACCTCTTTTATGCTGATTTTTGTTCTAAGTTCTCACTGGTATTCTCTGTATAGGTTTTTCAACTTTCACATGTACATAGTGAAAACTAGATAATCTTTATTGTAACTACTAGAAAATTCAAGTAAATCACTTAAAAAAAATTTTTTTTTTTGGTTGTATAGTTATGTTCCTTAACTCTATAGAGCAGCAGCAGAATGGCACAAAGTCAGCTGTGCAAACAGAAAGAGCCAGGAATTATTTTGCACTACAGTGTAACCAAGAATGGGGAAAATTTCCATCCAAAGGTTTAAATATAGTTAAAAAAATTCTTTTTAATGTTTATTATTTTTGAAAGAGAGAGACAGAGAGTAAGCAGAGAGACAGAGAGAGGGAGACACAGAATCTGAAGCAGGCTCCAGGCTCTGAGAGATCATGACCTGAGCTGAAGTCAGCCACTTAATTGACTGAGCCACCCAGGGGCTCCTCAAGTAAACCACTTTAGAAGCCTCAAGTTTTCTGGGCCAATTAGAAAGTATTTCTTAAGCTTCTGGCATTCACAGCCTGTTAGTTTTGTGCATAGGCAAACTACTAATTGAAAGTAAATTTCAACCAAGATTTATCATAATTGTTTTAATAAAAAACATTTTAAATAACAGGACAAATACTAATAATACAGTACAAATAATAATAAGACAAAGTACTCTAAGTTTATATCCAATAATACATTATTAATTTCTTTCTTTAACAAGTCAGAAAACCAGCAAGGGCTGGGGAAGCGGCAGACTCTTATTGAATGAACCTTACAGTCAGACTGCCAGCCTCTAGATCACTTTATAGATTACCAGTGGCTGCCAAAGGCCTATGAACCTTAAGAAATTTTGATTTAGAAAATTTAAAATAGTGTCTATATTAATCCAAATTAGGTAGTAAAACTACCTTCTATGACTAGACTTAGATAAAATGATACTTAGGAAGATTAGTTTGATGTGCTTAGTGGTTTTGTTTCTATAGATGCCTCAACTTTGGAATGTTTGAAAATGGTTAAATATAAAGACGTGGTTTAAACTGTGTATTAATCATTGTTTCACTTTTATTACTTACTTTTAATCCATGATGTTAATAGTTTATTTTTTTCTAAATGTTCTTTTAAATCACAAGATTATCTAATTCAGTGGATGTTGGGGTAGCATACAAAATATTAAATTTCTGTAAGTTGTACTGTAGTACTGTGCTATAGCTACTGAATTAACAAAGATTTAATAATATGCTCATTTGTTTGCTTGTTTACTTGTGTTTTACTCTGTCAATATGTCTAGCATTAGTGCTAGATTTGGGGATACAGAAACAAATAAGGCATAATCCATTTTTTCAGATCCAAATCTAGTAAAAGAGAAAGACATTTAAGCTGATTATTGTGGTGGAGTGTGAAGAATGCTAACATTCTTAGCACAAGGCTATAGAATCATAACAATGACTGTATGTTTGACCATTGGAAAGCCATGTAGGTAACCTGGGTCTCATGGTCTGAGCAGTTTATTAGAGGAAGAAGAGGATGGAGTGGCATTTTGGGTAGAGGCACAAGGTGCAAAGGAGTAGAAGCATAAGAGAGTTGGTATGGCATATTCAGAAAATGAAAGAAGTTAGTTTTTTTAAATTTATTATTACTATTTTTTTAATTTTAGAGAGAGAATGTGTGAGCAGGGGAGAGGGACAGAGGGAGAGAAAATCTTAAGCAAGCTTCATGCTTATTAGCACAGACCCCAATGTGGAGCTTGATCCCATAACCCTGGGATCATGACCTGAGCTGAAATCAAGAGTTGGATGCTCAACCAACTGAGCTACACAGGCCCCCCTAGATTGTTATTTTCAGATCATTGAAGAGTTCTTTCTGGAGTGAGGGGAGACTACTCTTTAAAAAAATTTATTTTGCTTTTGAATTTCAGAATTTATTCATATATTCAAGAGTATTTAAATTCTCATTCCTTGGCAGATCTTGTATTTTTTTTTTTAATGTTTTATTTATTTCTAGGAGAGAGAGAGAGAGACAGCGTGAGCAGGGGAAGGTCAGAGAGAGAGGGAGTCACAGACTGAAACAGGCTCCAGGCTCCGAGCTGGCAGTCAGCACAGAGCCCGACGCGGAGCTCGAACCCACGAACCGCGAGATCATGACCTAAGCAAAAGCCTGACGCTTAACCGACTAAGCCACCCAGGCGCCCCGCAGATCTTGTATTCTTAACTGAGAAGTATTAATGTAATGGTTTTCCTCTAATTGATAATAGTTTAGAGATTGATTTAGAAAGATTCAGACACAGAAGAACTAGGTTCTATGACTTGATTTGGATGAATAAAGAGGTAGTTTAGAATAGTGTGCATATTATCTGCAGTACTTAAATTTTTCATGGTTTAGATTGCTGTAGGAAAATTATAGAGCAATATGTATGTCTAACATCCTTAAAACTTAAATTTTTTTGAATTCTGAATGTGATGTGAATAACATTCTAATATACACTCTCACAGTAGCAGTATAAATAAAAATGCATTCTTAAATAATTATAAAATACTTAAAATGCTTAGTTTTATCCCATTGACTTTTAGTATACTTTACTTATCAAGATATAAAAATAAAAACAATTCCTTCAAGGATGTTTTCTTTTTTAAACTTGTAATTTCAACTGTGTAATTTTTGTTCTACCAGCATCTGAAGGTTTCTCTTTTCTAAACCTTTGGTATCCAATACAGTTTATTGCCTCAGCTCTATTGTGAGATAGACCTTTATTCACTAGATTGTACTAGAGCTCTTATTAGCCAGGATGGAATGTCACAAGGAACAAGTATCTCTCTAGTTTGAAGGAATATTCATTGACAAATTCAGGAGAAAGGAAAGCCCACTTAGGTGAAGATATTCTGGGGTGCGTGGCAGTTTGGTTACCAGTTTTATCTTATGTGTTGAATATTGACCATACTAGAAAAAATTCTTTCAGATTAGTGGGTTTTTTTTTCCTTAGGAATGTAGACATTATTTGCTATAGCCTAGAAGTATCCTTCCTTCTGACAATTTTGGAAGTGATAAAATGGACTCAGATTAAGCTTTCCATTAACAATAACTTAAGAAATAACCTAATAAATTTCCTTAGGAAATTGTAGTATTTTTCCCAACGTAGTTTAAAAATTACTGTCTTGTACTGTAATGCTTATTATTTATATTTAACTACATTGTCTATGAAAATTTCCTTTAAATCACAAAGTATTATGGATATCTTGAAAATAAATGATTCTAAATTTATTAATTGCTGTGGGGGTTACAACCCCATTGTGAGGAACTGCTTCCAAATCACATGTGTAGTAAATATTTTTATAGAAATATGGTCACAAATAGTCCCAGGAAATCCCTCTTGAATACACTATATTTACATTTCAATTTTATGTTGTTGGTTTGTTACTTTAAAATTGAATTTAATTAGTATAAATAACATGCTAATGGCTCCATTTTACATTTTGAGTCAGAGCCTACTAACTTAAACCTTTATTCCCAAAATAGCACCTTGAGTAAACACATACTGTGTTTAAATGTTTTCTTGAGATGATGTGTTTGATGTTTTCCTTTATAAAATTTAAGAGTGTTATGTAAGTACAACTAGATGCATAACAATATTTTCCTTGTACAAGCATCCCTCATTTAATAGAATTCTGAAGAAGAGCAATTTATGAATTAAATAACAAATTGACTTAAATTTTTTCCTTTTCCCAATGGAACTTGAGGATCTTAGCATTGCACATACATTATCAAATGGATTGCCAAAGCCTTATTGTGTATGTTGTAGTTAAACTGAAATGAATGAGAGCACCTTTTCACATGTACTAACAGTTATTAGTGAGATCCTAGTCCCTAGTGCACAGACGTTTATATTGGGAATGGAATGGTCACAAAGGACCAGGCTTCTCATTTGCCTGTCACCTTTAGGATGTTTGGTGCCAAGTTGTTCATCAGCTGTGAGTCCTAGCTATTCGAGCTGAGTCTGCTTAGCTAAACTGAGATGAACATTTTAGTCTTTGGCTTTATGAGCTGCTGTTTCCTCACATCCAAGGATATCTTTAATAAACTGTAGGGATATAATTGGGGCAAAATGTTAGGAAACAGAACAACAAATTATAGTTATAATGGAGAAAGTACAAATAAGTTAAATTATTGACCATGGTTTCAAAATTAGAAATGTTTAAGGCAGGCTTGAGCCAAATTAGTAAAATATTTAGAGATTTCTCTTGAATAATTGGAATATTTGAAGTTCTCTGTTATACTACCAAATTGTCTGGTGATACTGTCATTTTCAGTATATTAATACTATAAATAATTTTAGAGTTTATAATAAGAATTATTTTTACTGATCTATACTACTGAGATTATGAAAAAAATCATTACTTCTTTTAGAACATTTGAAACTACATGTTTTAAAATTTGATATGTTCTAGATGTGATTGAGAACAGTTTCCTACTGGAACATGTTTTTCCTCCTTATTATGAAGGTTAGCAGGAAAATGACAAAAATTTATTGTATTGAAAGTTCTGAGGAGCCATCAACTCAAATCTAATTCTTACATTCAAGTCCTCTGCAACCTGTATCTCTTTCCCCAACATTGTGAATCTAGACTTATCTCTAACTTTATACACTGTAAATTTGACTCCAATCTGATATGCCTCCTCGTTGTCCCTCAAATACAGTTCACTTAGTATGCCTTTCTTCACTCATGCTGTTTTCTGAAATGCCTTCTGTACTATGTTTTGTGTTTTTTTTAATGTTTGTTTATTTTGAGAGAGCACACAGTGAGTGAGGAGCAGGGAGAGGGAGAGAGAGACCTGCACTGATGTGGGGCTCAAACTCACAAACCATGAGCTCATGACCTGAGCTGAAATCAAGAATCAGCCAACTGAACCAGCCAGATGTCCTTATACTGTGGTGGGGTTTTTTGTTTTGTTTTTGTTTTTTCGCTGTGATCAATTCGTATTTACTCCATGAACCTCCAGTCCATATTAATTTTCCCCTTTCTGTAAATCTGTTAAATTTAATGTTACAGTGTACATTTTAATATTTGATCATATTTCCTAAATCCCTGGTAATACTAAATGTCTTGATTGAAGACACCTTGATTAACATACCTTTCAGTGATAAGGTTAGTTTTTAAGAGAGTGAGTACTTAAAAGTACTTAACTGTGTTGAAGTGAAAAAAGGGATATTTATTAACGTAAATTATGCCTCACAAGATGACATACATGCTTTTTGAATGTGGTTCTAACAATTCTATATATTTTCATTGTCTTTTTGAAAATGCTCCAGTTGCTGCATCATGCTAATTCATTGAAGGGCTATTTTGAGCCATGCTGTAGAAGAGAGATTTAGAGTAGGATGGGGGAGCCTGGGGGACTCAGACAGTTGAGCATCTGACCCTTGATTTTGGCTCAGGTCACGATTTCACAGTTCTTGGGATCGAGCCTTGTATCGGGCTCTGCACTGACAACATGGAGCCTGCTTGGGATTCTCTCCCCCACCATCTCTCTGCCTGTCCCACACACGTGTGCACCTCTGCACTTTTGCTCTCTCTCAAAATAAATAAACTTAAAACTAGGATGTATATTATCAACATTGATAAAAAGTTAATGTTTACAGCAGACTTTTATGGAATAATGCATTTAGTGTTCATGTATGTCTGTATATAACTTTTTACTGTATGAAAATTCTCTTTATTCAGTAAATTTTGCCTTCCTCAAAAGAAGTCACTTGTTCTGATTCATCTTAGTCTCTTTCTCTTTTTCTGACTACTGATTGTAGGTTTCCTTAACACTGGTCTGATTATTGAGGTCTTTGGAGGAAAAAATAGACTGATGGGGAAAGGCAGATGTAATTTCATTTCAAGTCTGGTGGTTCATTGAGCTAGTAACTTCTGATCTCTCACTGAGACAAAGTGAAATGGAGTCATTGAGGCCTTTCTTCGGTGAGGACTGTGCAGGTGAATGCAGATCCTTCTTGAACAAAGAGATTGAGGACAGTTCAACGTACCAGGATGCTTAGGACCATATATAGCATGTGGTATGACTCCTCTCTACTTGCTAAGAAAAATTTATTTTCATCAGGTGGTTGGGCCCCTGAATGTTCAGGTTTTACTGCCAAGGAAATTTTTGTCCCAGTCTTTGACCCTTGTACCCTCTTGCTCTAGGTGTACCCATAATTTCTTCCAGGCTTTTTTAGTTGTTGAGTCTTTCCAGCATGTTATATGGAAGGAGAGGGAACCAAGGATATGTGTTTAGTCTGCTGTCTTCCTGTGTTTCAGATAAGTTTGCTGTTCCTGCTGTCTTTCTGGTGTTTCCAGAGTCCCCAGGTTTCCTAAGCTCTCTATTCAATGTAGTTTCCAAATACTGAGTAAGCTTGGTTACAGTATGATGTTGTGAAAGAATTTATGTGGACTGTGCAAAAGATCAACATTTAATCTTATTCATTGTGTGATTTTCTCTGGCATTCTTTATAGTTAATTGAAAGCTATAGGTAGAAATATCTTTTAGAATTGCATGTTGCTCCTATTTCATGGTTTATCAGTCTCTTATCAAAGGAATGTTCTGCATGCCTGATGTGCCTGTAACCAGTGTATTCATATTCCTCATGTGCTTTCTTTGGGTGGAATTCCTGAACCAACTGTATCCAAGGTAGAGTTTGCCATGAATTTTCTTTGAGCTGACCCTCAGTAGTAACAGAAAATACCAGAGCAGTTAATGCACACACATTAACAGTCTTCTCATCTCCAGCCTTGCATGTAATTGCTGCTGTCAAATACAGTTACTGTCTGCCCACCGTTTCTTCGCCTGGGGCGGTCATGCCATGCCTTGATACAGTTAGAAAATGAGAACAGAGTTTCTGAAACTTTTTGAAGGTTTTGTTTATAAACCTATCTACTTTGAAATTTTAAAACTATAAACTACCTTGCTGCTTTTTAAAAAAGTTTTTCAGAAGATTGAACTGAAGAAGTCTGATAGTAATAAGAGAAAAAGAAGAAAAGATTTGAAGGTTCATTGGGTATGATTATATTCTGAAGAATTCATTATAAATACATTTCCTTTATAAATTGACCACAGTTCAGGAAATGTAATTCTAAGCTGGTGTTACATTTGTTTTAACAGTATACATACTAGCTAAATCCCTACATAACCTAGAATTAATTTGATTTTGTGATTGTAGCAATAGGACAAGATCATAATGTAGTGGTTCACGGTTGGAGGTTGATTCCTTGATTCTAGACCTGGGGAATGAACTGTTCTTCGTGAGTGAATTTTTCACCTAACCAAATATATTCTTAAATAGCTAAGCTTTTTAAATTTTAGGCAAAGATTCTATGTGATTATAAGTTTCCTACCTTCTTTAAACATAGCTTACTGAGCACATTTTTCCCTTACCTCCCAGGGTTATCGTTATATTTACTAATCATTGTGATAATTAATGTGATGAGCTCATAGGCTAGTTAAGATAGATTTTCCCTTTACCTATTGTCTCAAAATTTTATACTTTTATGGGTACTCTTTTTTTTTTAATTTTTAATGTTTTATTTATTTCTGAGAGAGAGAGCGTGAGCAGGGGAGGGTCAGACAGAGAGGGAGACATTGAATCTGAAGCAGGCTCTATGAGCTAGCCGTCAGCACAGAGCCCGACGTGAGGCTCGAACCCGTGAACTGTGAGATCATGACCTGAGACGAAGTTGGATGCTTAACCGACTGAGCCACCCAGGTGCCCCGGGTACTCTTTTTTTTTTTTTAAATTGAGACGCCATAATTCATACACTGTATAGTTCACTCACTTGAAGTGTTTAATTCAGTGGTTTTTAGTATGTTTACAAAGTTGTATAACTTTTACCACAGTCAGGTATAAACATCTAAAAACCCAAATGTCCATCAATGGATGAATGGATGCATAAAATGTGATATATTTATAAACAGAATATTATTTGGCTGTCAAAAAGAATGCAGTACTGATACATGCTACAACTTGGAAGAATCCTTCTTCCGTGCTAAACTATGCTAAATGAAAGAAGCCATTCAACAGAAGACCCCATATACTATGATTCCATCTATTTGAAATGTCCAGAATAGGCAAATCTATACAGAAACAGATTAGTGGTTGCATAGGGTTGGGGGAAATGAGGAGATTGAAACTGATACCTAAAGAATATGGAGTTTCTCTTTGAAGTTTTGAAACTACCCTCTAGTTATCAGTTCCAGTCTCCCCATTCTAATTCCATATAATATTCTATTGTATGGAGATTGCACATTTTTTGTATCCATTCATCAATTGATGGACATTTGGATTGTTCCACCTTTTGGCTGTTAAGAATAATGCTGTTAAGAAAAGTGTTGTACAAGGTTTTGTGTGGATATGTCTTCATTTCTCCTATGTATGTGTCTAGGAGTGGAATTGCTGGGTCAAATAGTAACAGCATGTTTAACTTTGAGGAGTTGCCAAACTTTTCCAAAATGGGTGCAGCATTCTTCATTCCTGTCAACAGTGTGTAAGAGTTTTGATTTCTCTCCATTCTTGCCAACACTTGTTATTTTATGACGTTTTGGTTTTCATCATTCTAGTGGGTAGGAAGTGGTGTCTTGTTATGGTTTTTATTTACGTTTCCCTCATGTGTAATGATGTTAAGCATCATTGACCATTTGTATGTCTTTTTTTTTTTTTATCATGTTTCTCTTCTTGTAGGGCTGTAGTCTTGTAGTTAGAACATTAGTGGTTGTCTAGACACCTCCATGCTATTCCAACATAAGGCTTTTAGCTTCTGTTAAAAGACTCATAGTGATTGAAATATACAGTCTGTGAAGAAGTCAGCCCAATTTTTTAACTGCAGTTATTAGAAGCTTCTCACTATATGCAGCTCAAATCTTCTTCACTGTTTTGTTTCTATTGTTTTTGTTTTCACATATGTTCTGTATTTAGCTTTCCACGCCCAAGTCCAGTTCTTCATCTACAGAATAGTCCTTCATTGTGTTAAGACAGCTTTGACGTTTCCTCTTCTTCAGGCTAGCTATCCTTAATTTCTGAAATTGCTCTCCATCCCCAACCCCATCAAGCCCTTCCACCATCCCAATCATTCTTGTGTGAAGAAGTTTCAGTTTCTTACAGTATGGCTTTTAGAATTGAACAGACTATTTGAGACCTAGTGGAACCACCATAGGATAGAACTTTTCTTTCATTTGAGTTCTTTTTTTTTTTTTAATTTTTTTTTTTATGTTTTTTATTTATTTCTAGGAGAGAGAGAGACAGCGTGAGCAGGAGAGGGTCAGAGAGAGAGGGAGTCACAGACTAAAAGAGGCTCCAGGCTCTGAGCTGGCAGTCAGCACAGAGCCTGACGCGGGGCTCGAACCCACGAACCGCGAGATCATGACCCAAGCGAAAGTCGGACACTTAACCGACTAAGCCACTCAGGCACCCCTCTTTCATTTGAGTTCTATACTTCTGTGATGTCGCTTAAAATTACTTTCACATTTTTGGCAGCCACATTAAAATGTTAGTTTTTCTTTAACTTTCAGAGAACTAAAATCCCAAGTCTTTTTTTCTTTTTTTAATAAATCTTGCTATGCAGTGTCTGTCATGTGCTATGTTTAGTACTTTATGTGTCCTCCTATTAAATTACATTCATTTGATTTATTATATTATTCCAATATTAAGATTTTTTTTTTGGAGGGTGCCTGGGTGGCTCAGTCACTTAAGTGTCTGACTTCAGCTCAGGTCATGATCTCACAGTTTGTGAGTTCAAGCTCTGTGTCAGGCTCTGTGCTGACAGCTTAGAGCCTGGAACCTCCTTCAGATTCTTTGTCTCCCTCTCTCTCTGTCATTCTCCCGTGCACATGCTCTCAAAAATAAATAAAACATTAAAAAATTAAAAAAAAAATTTTGGGGGATCATGAGTGTGTCATCTCTTTAAGAGCTCTTTTCATTGACCCTGTCTCAGGAAATTTGATTAGTGTACTTTTTCTTACCTTGAGTCAACTATTTATGAAGATGGTATATAGGATAGGGTCAAACACTGAATTTGCCATTAGAAATTTAACTGGAGATTGATATTGATCCATTTATACATGCCTTTTGGTTAAGACAGCAATAATAAAAATAATAATTTCCTGGACTCTTACCGTGTGTCATGTGCTATGCGAACTGCTTTAGATGCATTATTTTATTTCACTCTCACCACAACCCTATAAAGCAAACACTATTACTTGCATTTTTCTGGGAGAAGAATCCTAAAACTTAGGGAAGTTAATAATTTATCCTGAAGTTACGTAGCTAGTAACTAGTAGAGTAGGATTTCAACACAGTATATTTTCTTCTAAAATTAATATATAACTTAAATTCACTCTCATGTAAAAACTAATCTTTTTTAAATTGTGCCTTATTTTTCTTATTCATTTATTCACATATTCAACAAATATTTCTTAAGTATCTTCTGTGTACCAGGCACTGTTTTCAGTTACTAAGGTACATCACTGAACAAAACTAGACAAAACCTTTTGCCCTTGTGGACCTTAAATTCTACCACAGGAAGACAAGAAGGGTAGGAGTGTAACAGAGAAGGTGTTGGATTATAGTTCTAAATAGGGTGGTGAGAGTAGGCTGTGTTGAGAAACGCAATATTTGAATAAGGACTTTAAATTGGTAAGGGGGTGAAATACTCAGATAACTGGAAATAAAGATTACTATTCATTCCTCTTTGAAGTTACTTCAGTATAGTAGGGCCAGAGACAATTACTTAAGCTTCTTTTTGGCTAGAGGATCTAAAATACACTCTCTGGGGAAACACTTCTTTATCAGTATTTCTGTGCCCCATGTACTGCATTTCTGCCTGTCTTTAGCTTATACCTGAATAAGAGGGAGGAAGGGCCTTATGTTGGCCAAGGAGATTTTTATTTTGAGCCTTTTCTTTCCATCTATCAGTTTGTTCTTTGATAAAACAAGAATATGTTTTTCCTTTTTATTTTTTCCAACTTGGAAAGCCAGAGAATCCACTAAAAGTTAAGAATATTTCTGGATCTTTATCCTCAGTAGGTTTCTTTTTGAATGAATTGTAATTCCCAGAGGACATAATACCTCAAGTTTGCATTTCAAGAAGCTACAAAAGGAACAAAAAATCAAATTTAAAAAAACATACATAAATGGAAAAGCCAATAAAATAGAAAACAGATGTTTACTGGAGAAAAATCAGTAAAGCCAACAAAGAGTTGGTTCTTTGAAGACATTGATGAAACCCTAACAAGAATGATCAAGAAAGAAGAGAAAAAAGACAAATGGTCAATGTCAGGAATGCAGAAGGGACACCACCAAATATCTCAAAAAATTAGTAAGTATATCTTATGAACAACTTTAGGCAAATAGATTATTTGGAAAAATGGACACATTTTCAAAAAACTCCAAATCATAACTTCCCAAAACTGACTAAATAAGAAATGGAACATCTGGATAGTGCCATATTTATTAAGAAATGGAAGAACATTCTGTGCTCATGGACTGGAAGAACAAATATTGTTAAAGAAGTTAACTCTTTAGTTAGAGAGCTTACTACAAAGAAAACCGCTGGTGGAGATAGCTTCACTGGTACGTTCTTTCAGTTGTTTAAGGAAGAAATGATGCCAGCTTTACAAAAACTCATCTGGGAAACAGGAAAAGGTGAAACACTTCTCATTTCATTTTTGTTTTTAATGTTTATCTGTTTTTTTTAATGTTTACTTATTTTGAGAGACAGAGCAGGGGAAAAGCCGAGAGAGAGAAAATCCCAAGCAGGCTCTACACTATGCTGCCAGGACAGGGCCCAGAGCAAGGCTCGATTCCACAGACAGTGAAATCATGACCTGAGCTGAAGTCAAGACTGACTAACTGAGCCACCCAGGTGTCCCTCATTTCATTTTTTAAAGACCAGAATAAACTTGACTCTTAGGCCTGGCAAGAACAATACCAAAAAGGACAATACAAATCAACTGCTCACATTAACATAGGTGAAAAGAATTTTTTTTAATATACAGTATTAACAAGTCAAATCCAGCAACAAATAAAAAGAATAACACATCATAATCAAGTAGAGTTAATTCTAGGAATGTAAAAGAGTGGCTTAACTTTTGAAAAGCACTGTAATTTGTCCAATTAGCAGAAAAAAAGAAAAAAAATCATAATCATTTGACAGAGGGAAAAAAAGATTGAAAACTTAATACCCATTCACGATAAAAACTGCTAATAGCTGACAATAATAGAAGGGAACTTTGTTAATCTGATGAAGGATATTTATAAAAGCCTATGCCAAACACCGAACTCAAATACTTTTAATGTTTGCATATTTGTTTTCAGTCCATAAGTTGGCATATCTGAAGAGTTCATAAATCTATATTTTGTAAGTAACAATTACAAAGCAATAGATACTATATTTAATGAGAGCTATCCACCCATAAGGTAACATTGATTTCTACTTGTGAATTTCCTGATGACGTTAATTAGTATTCTCCTGTGTACTTAAAATATGAATTAATATTAGTTTGATTTAATTAATTGAATTCTGCTCATATCAAACACAATACTTCTGTTGATGGGATCGTACCAACCAGATATTGAGCTGTGAATCAAGAAGTGTGATTTGCTGCAGGTCAGTGACCTGTTGTACCATTTTATATCCATCTGGCTTGTTTGTACATCTGATTGATGGAATTCAGGTCAGAGGCCTGCATATAGTTGCTGCAAGGTAGTCTTGAGAAGTGAGGTTTTGAGGATTCCACTTTGGAAAGTTGAGATCCACAATATGGGAAGTTATTAACATCTTGAGATGGTGTTTTAAAGACTTTGGTAAGCCACAAATAACAGATGTTTACTAACCTTGTCTTGCCTTGGGGTGCCTGGCTGGCTCAGTCAGTAATGCATCTGACTCTTGATCTCAGGGTTGTAAGTTCGAGTCCCAGATTGGGGGTAGAGTTTACTTAAAAAGAACAACAACAACAAAACTGGTCTTGCCTGGTCAATCTCTGTATCTTTCTTAAATGAAATCATCCATTCATCTTATTAAGATCATTGGTTGAATGGCAAAAGTAATGGAAAAGAGAATGGATTGGAAAGACACCTAATTTAAACTTAAAAAGAAGGAAATACACCTAGTGTAGCACTACTAATTTATTTATTTGTGTATTCCCATTCATGCATTCCATCCAAAATAATATATGATTATTTGAATTCAGGAGGATGGCTGTAGCAGTGGTTGTAGCATAGCATTCAGATATTTTTGAATGTCCCTGAATGTTTCCTTTAACAGAATAATGAGGATAGCAATAGCCAAAAGCTCTTAAGCAGTATCTGTATAGAAACTTGTTGGTCAGATAAAATGGGGACACACCATCTAGATTGGTGCAGCGTTGGGATCTCCATAGGATGAAGCAATAGGGGAGTGTGACTGACCTGAGAATGGTATGGTCCTAAAATTGCCGACAGAGAGTTTAGAGGATTTAGCACACTTCATGTCAGAGTACATAGGGTTCTTTAGAGCTGTCTGGGCCCTGGAGCTTCCAAAATTAGCCAGCCAAATTCCTCTTCCATTACAAAACCTTACACTACAAGGAATCTTTTGGGAATTTAATCACAACCAAACAAGACATTGACAGTAAAGGCTATAGGAAAAAAACAGATGAAAGCAGGAAAGGGGACCAGGGCCAAGCAATCTTGAAAGTATCCCAAAAGTCAGATTTTTTTTTTAATGTTTATATATTTTTCAAGAGAGACAGAGAGTAAGAGTGGAGTTGGAGGGTGGGGGGAGAGAAGAGGACAGAGGATCTGACAGCAGACAGCCTGATGCGAGGCTCAAACCCCACAAACAGATCACGACCTGAACCGAAGGCAGACACTCAACCAACTTAGCCACCCAGGCATCCCAGATTTTTAAATACTTTATGAAAACAACAGAAAAGGGAGGTATAGACCCCAAGATCTATCCCGATCCACATTTCAGTCTTAAAAATTCAAGAACATTCATTTTATGTAAAGATGAGTAACAGAAAGGATTATGATTGAATCCTACAAATCCTACAAAGTTACTATAATTCAGGATTGTATTTTTTTCTTATAATCCAAAAGTTCATGTTATTGGTGAAAATAATGAAAGTATGCTAATGTATTTATGGGTCTTGGTAAGATTGTAGTATTGTTTTCCAAAAAGTAATACCATCTTACAAGGTCATCAGGACTATTTATGAGTACCTGCTTCACTACAGTTTTACCAAATTGAATAATTTTGTTATTGGAATGGAATTAGTTTTAAGTTCATTGCTCATTGATTTAGTTTGCAGTTTTAATTATTTATTTTAAACACTTTTTTAGTTTAAATTCAAGTATAATTAACATATAGTGTTATATTGGGGTGCCTGGGTGGCTCAGTTGGTTAAACGTCCGACTTCGGCTCAGGTCATGATCTCATGGTTCATGGGTTCGAGCCTCACATCGGGCTCTGTGCTGACAGCTCAGAGCCTGGAGCCTGTTTAGGATTCTGTGTCTCCTTCTCTCTCTGACCCTCCCCTGCTCACACTGTCTCTCTCTCTCTCTCAGAAATAAATAAAACATTAAAAAAAACATAGTGTTATATTAATTTCAGGTGTACAAGGTGGATTCAACAGTTCTTTAAAAAAATTTTTTTAATGTTTATTTATTTTTGAGGGAGAGTATATGTGAGCTGGGGAGGAGGGAGACACAGAATCCAAAGCAGGCTCCAGGCTCTGAGCTGTCAGCACAGAGCCCCATGTGAGGCTCAAACTCACAGACTGCTAGATCATGATCCAAGCCGAAGTTGGATGCTTAACCATGGAGCCATCCAGGCACCCTGTTAACAATCCTCTGCATTACTCAGCGCTCATGACAAGTGAACTCTTAGTTCCCTTTACTTATTTTACCCATCTCCCCCTCCCCCCCACCCCCCTCCACCCCCGCTCCACTTCCCCTCTGGCAACCACCAGTTCATTCTCTGTATTTAAGAGTCTGGCTTTTTGTCCTTTTGTTTGTTTGTTTTGTTTTTTAAATTCCACATATGAGTGAAATTATATGGTATTTGTCTTTCTCTGACTTATTTCAGCAAAAACACTGATATTTTAGAAATGATATTATAGAAATATAAGCTATTTGTTTAAAATATAGTTCTAACTTGTTTTTATCACATTATTACAGGAATGTTAAGTATTTGATTATTGGTCTTTTATGATTTTCTTTGACTCTTATTAAATCTACGAAGATTTATAATTTCTGAATAGGTACAAATATTCAGAATAATTTTCCAAAGAACACTTAAATATTGATCATTGTTACTTTTCTAGAAACTTGTAATGACCTGAGGTTAATTTTACGTGAGAGACATTTTATTTTATTTTTTCTTCTTTTATAGTTCATTGTCAAGTTGGTTTCCATATAACACCCAGTGCTCATCCCAACAAGTACCCTCCTCCATGCCCATCATCCCTTTTCCCCTCTCCCCCACCCCCATCAATCCTCAGTTTATTCTCAGTATTTAAGAGTCACTTATGGTTTGTCTTCTTCCCTCTCCTTAACTATTTTTTTCCCTTCTCCTCCCTCATGTTCCTCCCTCATTAAATGCTAGTTTAAACTAGCATTAAATTAAGTAAGAAAACTGCATAAAGATAAATCTATTACATATTATACAGTGGAATCTGGGCATGTGTACAAGTGATAATCTTTTGTACCTTTGTTTTAAGGTACCTGGAACCAAGACAGTTGACAATAGCCAGGAAATTTAGAAGACAAAATTAATATATTTAGTCTTAAATTTCATTATAGAGTGGTAAAAAGAGCAACTTAACTTTTTTGTTTTGTTGTACAGTGATAAAATTTATTTGGTGAATTATAAGGGTTCTGTAAGAGTTCTATTAACCATATTAATTATCTGGAAAGATTATCTCATATATTTTCGTGATACAGTTAAAGTATTTGGTAAAAATAAAGTGTGGTTTTCGGTTTTTCAATGTATATATTTTTTAAAGTTCATTTTTTAAGAGAGTGAGAGAAAAAGTATGAGTGGGAAAGGGCCAGAGAGAGAGGGAATCCCAAGCAGGCACCACACTATCAGTACAGAGCTGGAAGTGGGGCTCAAACTCACGAACTGTGAGATCATGACCTGAGCTGAAATCAGATGCTTAACTGACTGAGCCATCCGGGCACCCCATCAGGTTTTTTATATTTTAAAAGTCTGCATCACTTTTTAAGCAAGTGTATATAGTATATATACAAAAATAGTAGACACTGCTGAAACTTGGAGGTTTGTATAAAATATCTACTTGGACATATTTCTGCTTTTTTTTCTTTGATCTAAAAATTATTTTCCAATTGTCATTTAAGCATTTCTAGATAATTGACACCTTTATTAAATGTCCATTGTTGTTAAGTTTTTAGGAGTTGAATTTTTTAAAAACTATATTATATGTAATTTTAAGATAAACTAAGGTTAAAATAGATTTATGCAGTTTATCTTTCTTGTTAAATTTTAGAAGTATTACTGTTATAAATTAAAGCAACCAACAGTATTCTCATGGTAATTTTTTTAACACGCATGACAGACAATAGCTGAGATAAGGTTAATATTCTGACATTTTATTTTATTAAAAATTATTTTAATATAGGTTATTTATTTTTGAGACAGAGAGAGACAGAGCATGAGTAGGGGAGGGGCAGAGAGAGAGGGAAACACAGAATCCGAAACAGGCTCCAGGCTCTGAGCTGCCAGCACAGAATCTGATGTGGGGCTCAAATCCACAAACCATGAGATCATGACCTGAGCCGAAGTCAGACACTTAACTGATTGAGCCACCCAGGCGCCCCAATATTCTTACTTTTTAAAAAGTGTTTATTTTGAGAGAGAGACAGCAGGAGTTGGGAAGGGGCAGAGAGGGAGGTTGAGAGAGAGAATCTGAAGCAGACTCCATGCCACTAGTGCAGAGCTCCATGTGGAAGACACTGGGAGATCTTGACCTGAGCCAAAACCAAAAGTTGGATGCTCAACTGACTGAGCCACCGAGGGCACCCCAGTATTCTCACTTTTATATATGGACATGAATAACTAACTATTCATGTTTCGGGGTAAAAAAGCTACAATGAATATATGTAAAGGATTATTAGAAAAATATTGTTTTTTAAGGACTTAGAACTATAGTATTGGTCATATAATTGATTGCATTGTGCATAATTTATCATAATAAATCAGCTTCAAAAAAGTTAAGGATATATGTTTAATTTTAACTTTTCCTTTCAAATTAAGTGTTTAATTTTTTATCACAGTTAAGAAACTGAACAAAGTTTTAATGCAGAATATTATCAATATGTAACAATGGTTTCTATAAGTAGCTTGGAGAGGTAACATAGTTTAATAGAAAGAGCACAGGTTTTGGAAATCAGAGGATTTGGTTTGAATCTTGATTTTGCCACTTACTGTGTGGCACTGAGTACCTCATTTCTCTTATTTTCACCTTTCTAATCTGTAAAATGGAGACACATTTCATCAAATATAAAGCAGGCAGTTATTAAGTTCTTGACATTTAAAAAATTCTGTCTTAAAATTGATATATTTTATTTGTGTTTTTTCTTTCTTAGCATTCCAGAAAATAATGGTACTCGTTATAATTGATGTCTTAGATTAAGTGAATACAATAAAAATGCCAACTTTCTAGAATTGTTTTGAAGTTGGAATTGGATAATATATATAAAGTGCAAAGCACATGGAAGACTCTCCTTAAGTCCTGTTTTTCTTTCCTTTTTTCTTAATGATAAGAGTTATTATGTTAGGCTTTTTATTTGCTTGGTTGATTTTGGGGTTGGTGGTTTTATCAGGAGATTGAGAAGCTTAAGGGTATTAGATAAAGATCTACGGTTCAATATTGTACGTCCCCACATCAGAACATCTTGTTATCTGTATTACTGAGACACTTTTGCTTTGGAGAGATGGCTGTATTTTGTCTGATGATAATTATTATATTAGCTGACATTTACATCCTCTTTGGGCTAGGCACTATTCTGTCTTACATATTTTATACCTTAAAACACCCATATGAGATGGGGACTAATATTCCTATTTTTACAAGTGAGGAAACTTGGACAGAGAGGTTAATTTATCCAAATTTCTACAGCTAGACCTACAAACAAGGCAAACAAATCAATAAAAGAGAAGCCAAACAAGGTAGCACATGGAAGCAAGAAATCCCCTCCTTGCAGATATTAGCCTGATAATCTTTGAAATAGTTATTTTTCAGTTGTAAAAGAACGACTCACAAGGATTTAAATCTGGACTCTGCAACTGACTAAGGTGGAATCTGAATCAAGTGATAAAGATTCAGCCAACAACTTATCCTTTCCTCTTTGAGTGAAGGAACATTTCAGTGTCTCAAATAATATAGTCTGAGGCAATATAAGAATTGGCAAATTTTATCCTATTGGCTGCCAAATTGGAGTCTCTTTCTTTAACTGCTGATGTAACATAAAAATAACTTAATGGATTATGAGTAGAGAGAAATGGAATAAACTTCTTAAGCCTCTATGAGAAACATCACATTGGAGTGGAAATAGGAGGATAAGGTAGCCAAAGCTTACCCCTTCTTGTAGATGAAGTAGATGGAGAGCAAAACTAATGCATCTTTGGCAGCTTTATTCTGAATTCAATCTGATAATGGCAGACTATTTTTAAAATATTATCTCTGCTTAAAATATAATCTTTCCCTCCTCCGCCAAAAAAAGTTGTCAGCAGCATGCTAACTTGCACAAAGCTTCAGAAACAGAAATTAATCCCAGGAAGAAGAAATCTATTTAGAATACACTATAATCAGATGAGTCATCTTTTTCCTAAAGATTTTAATTAAAACTCTACTATGCTTTATATACAAAGACATTTATCATATCTTCGCTTATGTGTGAAAAAGTGAAAACCTAGAAATTGTCAGTCATGGTTAAGTAAATTATGCATGGAATAGTATGTTAGTTTTTAATTAATGTTTGTGCGACTTCTCCTGGGCATTGTAGACTAATGGTGACAAGATTTACCCTTTTGTCTTAAACTGGAAGAAAACCAGACACAATAGATGAAAAATAGTGATTTTCAGACATTGTACTAGAAGTAGTATAAAACTAGGAAAGAAGGGAAATAAAATGAACCCTCCAGTTGCTTCAGCTTATGGCCTGGAAACAATTTCCAGGCTGTAGTTCAGAGAGGAGAGTCCCAAAAGAACCTGACTTTCTTCCTAATTTGAGCTGGAAAATGAAGTGCCAAATACTGGAGAGGATGTTCTTGCACAGAAAGAGTTCCAAAGATCTGCAGAGGGGTTCCTTTTGGCTGATAATAATCTGTGTGTGTGAGAGGAAACTAATAAACTGACGAAAGAAATACAAGAAAGCAGTAATTCCTAGAGCTGATATAAGACTGAGAATATTTCATTTAATACTTTCAGAGTGGAAAGAAAATTTAGTATATGGGACATAATGTTTTAGAGGCCTCAGAAGGATTTCACTTTAGTAGTGAAGCTAAATTAAGCCCTGGGTTGAAGGCTGCCCTGACCCTGCCTAAACAGAACTTAAAAAGTGAGTCTTGAAAGGATCAAATTGATTCCACATAACTGAATTCATGCCAAAACAAAGTCAACACAACAACATCCAGCAAACGAGTAAAATTCACAATGTCTATTTTACAAAAAAAAGTAGAAATCTTTCAGGCATGCGAAGATAGCAGGAAAAATGACTCATAACCAAGAGGAAAACCAGTCAATAAAAGCAGATGCAGAAATGATAGATTTGAAAAAACTGTATTTTATAAACTCAAGAAAGTTGAAGAAAACATACAAACATAATGGAGAAGAGAAATAAAAGATAAAAGAGACTCATAGAATTTCTAGAGATAACAGAAAATTTTTAAAATGAAAAATATACTGCATAAGATTAACAGCAAATTAAACATTGCATAAGAAAAGATCAGTACTTGAAGATGTAAGTGAACTTAATAAAAATGAAGCACAGAACATAAAAAGACTGACTAGAAAATAAACAGAGCTCCAGTGAATTATGGGAGAATATCAACCAGTGTAGCATGTATAGAATTGGATTCCCATAAGGAAGTGAAAAAGCAAGAGAGAGAGGGGAAAAGATAGGGGAAAAAATTAATGATAGCTGAAATGTTAAAGATTTGATGGAAACTTATAAACCAGAGTTTTTCAATCTTTGCACCATAGACACTTAGGGCTGAATAATTTTTTTGTTGTAGAGGGCTGTCCTGTGCATTGTAAGATGTCTAGCAATATCTCTGGACTCTACTATCTAGATTCCAATTGGACCACTCACCTGTGACAACCAAAAATTGCCCCAGACATTACCAGATATCTTTGAGGAGAGGATGGGAAGCAAAACAAACAAACAAACAAACTTCCCTTATTGAGAATCACTGCCATAAGTCCATAGATCCAAGAAGCTCAGTGAATCCTCAATGAATGCCAGTACATTCCTTTCCCCCACTATATACAAAAATTAACTCAAACGGGATCAATGATTTAGATCAGTGATCTAAATAATATAAATTAAAACTATAAAACTCTTTGAAGTAAACATAGGGATATATCTTCATGCTTTTGGATTTGCCATGAATTCTTAGATATGATAGCAAAAACAAGCAACCAAATCAAAAATAGGTAAGTAGAATTTCATCAATATTTAAAGCTTTTGTGCTTCAAAAAATACTGTCAAGAACTGAAAAGACATCCTACAGAATGGAAGAAAATATTTGCAAATCATATATCTGATAAAGATCTAGTTCCAGAATACATAAATAACTTTTACAACTCAACAACAGCAGATAACAGCTAATAAATGGGCAAAAGACTTGGATAGACATTTTCTCCAAAAAGAATAGCCCACAATCACATGAAGCATCATTACTGGATCATATAGTAAAATTATATTTAGTTTTAGAAGAACTGCCAAAATGTCTTCCATAGTGGCTATTCCATTTTGCATTTGCTCCAGCAATGAATGAGAATTCCTAGTGGCTTCACATTTTTAACAGCATTTGGTGGTGTCAGTCTTTCAGAATTGAGCCATTCTAAGAGGTATTTAGTAATGTCTTGTTATTGTTTTAATTTGCACTTCCCTAACGACGTATGATGTTGGACAAAATCCTTTCATTTGCTTACTTGTCAGTGTATCTGGGTATCTTCTTTGGGAGGGTGTCTGTTGGGATATCTTGCCGATTTAAAAAATTGGATTACTTACACTGTATTGAATAAAAGTGATGAGACGGGTCATCCTTGTCTTGTTCTTGATCTTAGAACGAAAGCTTTGAGCTTTTAAGCATCAAATGTGATATGTGCCCTCTATTGTGCTGAGGTATGTTCCCTCTGCACCTACTTTGTCAGGAGTTTTTGTCATGAATCGATGTTGAATTTTGTCAGATGCTTTTTCTGCATCTATTGAGATGATCATATGATTTTTATACTTCATTTTATTAATGTGGTGAATCATGTTAATTGATTTGTGGATATTGAATCTCCCTGCAGCCCTGGAATAAATCTCGCTTGATCACGGTATGCGATCTTTTTAATATTTTGTTGAATTTTGTTTGCTAATGTTTTGTTGAGGACTTTTGTTATCTTTGTTCATCAGGGATATTAGCTTGCAATTTTCTATGTGTTTTCTTCTTGTTGAGTTTTAAGAAGGTTTTTAAAAATACATTTTGCATGCTAGTCTTTTATCAAATGTGTGTTTTGCAGAGATTTTTTTCCCAGTTTGTAGTTTGTCATTTCATTCTTTTAGCAGTATCTTTCACAGCACAGGCATTTTTAATTTTAATAAAGACTAGCATCAGTTTGTTTTCTTTCATGATCATGATTTTGGTGTTGTATTTTAAAAAGTCATTGCCAAATCTAAGGTCACATAGATTTTCCCCTCTGTCATGTTCTTGGAGTCTGTTCTTTGTCAGGAAGCTGTGCGTGCCGCACTCTTTCCTCGTTCTCAGTCTTGTCGCTCAGTTAGCAAGCATTTCTTGGATACCAGGTGTGTTTCAACTTTATTGTACTATGGAGTATTTATTTAGAACATAATTGCATTGACTAAAATAGGTTCTCCCTGTGGTGTGTGCTTTTTTAGTATGAATGAAGAAAACATTCTCTTTCTTGGAAATTCTTTGCAGCATTTATTCTCTAAGAATGGCCCTCAGAGAAGAGAGGGATTTGGCATTTACTTGGTGCTTCTTATTTGCCAGCATCGACTATAGTCGTTTAATCGTGACAGGAGTTGTTTATGATACTGTAGCTTTGTTTTTGTCATAAATTAATAACTGCTTTGATTCATCTCCAAAATTTCCACCCTTTCTCAAAACTTGTTTTCCCAGCGATGTCAGGAACTAATAGAATATGCTGTCCCCAGGACCTTTTTCCTTTACCCAGTGGTTTACAAACAAAAGTAACCACAAAAGTAACAACAATAAAACAAAACCTCTTCTTTAAAGATCAGGAAAAAACACAGGTATATGAGGATTACCTATATTTTTCTGATGTGAAACTAGTTAGTCAAATTAAACAGTAAAAATATTAGTTTCTTTTTTTAAAATTATTTTAAAAATTTATTCTTGAGAGACAGAACACACGTGAGCTCATGAGCAGGAGAGGGGCAGAGAGAGAGAATCCCAAGCAGACTCCGCAGAGTCTACATGGGGCTTGAACCCACAATCCGTGAGATCATGACCTGAGCCAAAATCAAGAGTTGGATGTTTGACTGACTGATACACCCAGACACCCCTAATTTTTTTATTTTAGAGAGCAAGAGAGCGCAAGTTGGGGAGAGGGGCACAGAGAGAGAGAACCCCAAGCAGGCTCCATGCTCGCACAGAGTCTGACATAGGGCTCAACCCCATGACCCTGGGATCCTGACCTCAGCCAAAATCAAGAGTTGGACGCTCAACTGACAGAGCCACCCAGGTGCCCCTAATAGTATTAGTTTTGATTCTAAGACATTTATGTTTAGAATTTTGATTTTGGCAGGATGTCCTGGCCTGAAAATTGTCATTATTGCAGGAAATGTAGGCTTTTGCAGAGATTGCAATTTGAACCTTTCAGACAATAAGATTCAAGTTTACTGCTTCCACATTATATGTTTTAGAAGAATCTTATTTCTAAATTTAATCTTAATTCTGTGCTTTTTGAAAATACTGAGGGTCAGGGCCTAATTTGCTACTTTTTTCCATTTATCTTAGGTCATAACTTCTTTTCCATTCTTTTCCACCTTCTCTCCTTTTTTCTTGCCATCAAAAAATATTTTTCTTTATAGTTGGGTTTGAAGTTTAACTACAGTTTAGTTATTTTTCTTATTTGGAAACCTTAATTTTGTTAATAATCTGGGTATGATTTTCCTGATCACATTCAGATTTGGTATTTATAGGTCATATTTCATTTTTATTTTTCTAGTTTGAACATCAATATTCTCCATAGTGAATCATCATATAATCAGCTAAGGGAATGGTGGGCTTCAGGTGTCTCCAGAGCTCAGTAGTGGAATGACCTTGGTTTGGTAGTGGGTACTCATACCATTACTCTGATGACTTGAGAGTCACTTTGCCTTTTGGATGCCATCTTGAAATTGTGGACCTCAAATCTTTAGTATTCCTAAAAAAAAAAAACTTTAGTATTCCTTAGCAAAGTATTATTTTGTAGCTATTTTAAATACACACTGCCTTAATCCATCTGTCTTTTTTCTACTTTCTATCTCTTCCACTCCCGACCTCCCATACAGTCACCTGAGAAGAAAGGAAAAGAAGCAAATACTGGTTTTGGTGGGCCTGTTGTTAGTTCTCTGTATCATGAAGAAATCATCAGGTAATTTCTTTTCTGGTATTTGGTAATAGGGATACATATATACATATACATGTGTGTGTATGTATGTATGTGCATATAAATGTGTGTGTTTGTATTTTTTTTTAATCCGGAAAACTTCGATTTGTGAAGAACTTTTTCTTAATATGAAATGAAACTGGTGATATCTCTAGTAAGATAATACATAGCAGAAAAGAAGTTTTTTAGATATTTTATCTTTGAGATCAGTAAGTGTCTGAATCAGTGCCAGATAGTAACCTTTCCCACCATGTAAGTAGTTAGTAGGGCAAGGTTTTTATGTCTCACACACTCTAAAGCTGTGGATTTTTGTTGTTGATGTTGTTTTCCTCAGAATACCATTATTTCTTGGTGTGTGTCTGTGTGTGTGTGTTTTTGCATTCAAGTTTATTCACAATAGTGATAAAATGTCATTATCCTTTCTTTTCTTTTTTCTTAGTATGGCTGTAATCTGAACTGAAGTATGTAAGGGGAGGTAGCGATTCATTCTCATAAAGCTCATACAATTTCTAAAAAACATTTATATTCTTTTTTAGAAAAAAGGTTTTTTTTGTTGTCATTGTTAAATTACCATGATTTCTTTTAAAGATTAGAAATGATTTTGAGTATAAAATGGCATACCAAGGAGAATATTGTGGAGATTCCTCAGAAAGTTAAACAGAGAATTACTATATGATCCAACAATTCTGCTTTTGGTTATATATCTAAAATAATTGAAAACGGGATCTCACAGACCCCTGTTTGCACACGCATGTTCATACCAGCACTATTCATAACAGCCAATAGGAGGAAGCCACCTGGATGCCCATGGACAGATGAACGGATAAACAAAATGTGATCTATACATAGAGGATATGATTTTGTAGCTCATAATAGAATATTAATAGAATATTGTTAACAGAATAATTATTCAACTAATAGAATAGAATATTCTTCTATTAGAAGAATAGAATATTATTCAACTTCGGAAAGGAAGGAAATTCTGACACATACTATAGAACTTGGATGAAGCTTGAGGACATTATGCTAAGTGAAATAAGCCATTCACAAAAAGATAAATACAATATGGTTCCTCTTATATGGAGGAATCAAGAGTAGTCAAATTCATAGAAACAAGAAGTAGAATGGTGGTTGCCAGGAGCTGAGGGCAGTGGGAGATGGGGAGTGCTTATTTAATGGGAGGGGGGGAGCTTCAGTTTTGCAAAAGGTGAAAAAGTTCTGGGGATTGATTGCACAACAGTGTGAATATACATAACACTCTTGACCTGTGTACTCAGATATGGTTAGGAAGGTAAATTTTATGTTATGTGGGGTTTTTTAACTACAATTAGTTAAATTTCTACGAGAAATTCTTCGTTACCATTCATCTTTTTCTTTTAGTACCATGTGAAAGTCAGGAAAAGGATTTAGTCCTGCTTTAATGTCATATGGCACATTCTTTTAAGATTTTTACCTTACAAACAAATTTAAATAAGAATCTCTGATGCTGTTCTACTTTTTGAGTTACCTGCACTTTTCACATGAAATGAATGAGTAGTAATTTTTAAGTAGAAAGTTGGGCTGACCTAAATTTATTGAAGGGAAATATCTATCTTTATAGAATGAAGAGTAAATTGTACCAAATATGTATCCTGCACTCTTGCAGAAGAGTTTGCTGACATTATCTACCACATGGAGATGTAATGATGGGACATTTAGCATTCTAGGAGCAAAGTTATTGCTTCTTCTACGAATCAAAAACTTTAAAAGCTCATAGTTTCCTGTTACTGACCAGTCATTTAATACTAAAGGTTCTTTTTTTAAAAATTTTTTTATGGTTTTATTTATTTCTGAGAGAGGGAGAGAGAGAGAGAGAGAGAGAGAGAGAGACAGCATGAGCAGGGGAGGGTCAGAGAGAGAGAGGGAGACACAGAATCTGAAACAGGCTCCTGGCTCTGAGCTAGCTATCAGCACAGAGCCCGACACGGGGCTCGAACCCACAAGCAGTGAGATCATGACCTGAGCCGAAGTCAGATGCTTAACCGACTGAGCCACCCAGGCGCCCCAGTACTAAAGGTTCTATCTTGAATCTGTTTGCAGAGCAGGCATATCATTGTTATAGACTAAATGTTTATTTTTGGTGGGATAGGGGAGGACTGATGAGAATTGGAAGGAAAAAGATATCTTTCAAGGTTGATCTGGAATACATATGCCACCCTGATCCCTTTTCGGTGCCCTGAGAACTTCTGAGGAGCTCATACAGTTTTGAGGAAGCATAGTTTAAAAACTTTTTCAGAGTTTAACCATCCCCTTCCCCTCAGCCCTTATATAGTGGTTTACTTAATTTATATATTCTGTCTTTAGAGCCTTCTAAAATTGGCATCTTAGAACTTTAACCCTACTAATCAAAGTTTATTAAATGTTTAAATCAAGTCAGTAAAGCCTTTAGTCATTTTTCTACGTATTGGAAAGAGAGGTTAGTCGTTCCTTCTGTTTTCCTGTAGTCCTTTATTCACACTTGTTACAGCATTTATCACATTATACCACATTAAATATAAATTTAAAAACACCTATATCCTGGGGCGCCTGGATGGCTCAGTTGGTTAAGTGTCAGACTTCGCCTCAGGTCATGATCTCAGGGTTCATGAATTCAGGCCCCGCATTGGACTCTGTGCTGGCAGCAGAGCTGGAGCTGCTTGGATTCAATGTGTGTCTCTTTCTCTCTCTCTCTGCTCCTCTCCCACTCGTGCTCTGTATTTCTCTCTCAAAAATAAATAAACATTAAAAAAAATAATAAAAAATTTAAAAACCTATATCCTTTCTACTAAATTTTTGGGTTTTGAGGCCATGGATCATATTTTATCTATTTCTGAGTTTTGAGTATCTGAGGAAGTTCCCAGAACTTAGTAGGTATCTAGTAAAAGTACCCAGAACTCAGGAGGTATCCTAGGCTTTTCCTTCAGGGAGCTGATAGCTTAGTGATTGTTGCCACATAGAGTTAGCCTGGTGTTCATACCATAAAGTAGGTTTTCTTGTGATAATACCCATCCTCACATATTTTCCTAAGCAGTTTTTAAAAATGTATAGGCTATTTTCCATTCCTAGTTAGATGAAATTAAGATTGTTTCTTGACTTTCTAAAAATCACTGTACTTGGGGCGCCTGGGTGGCTTAGTCCGTTAAGCGTCCGACTTTCGCTTAGGTCATGATCTCGTGGTTCATGGGTTCAAACCCCGTGTCGGACTCTGTGCTGACTGTCAGCTCAGAGCCTGGAGCCTGTTTCAGTCTGTGACTCCCTCTCTCTGACCCTCCCCTGCTCATGCTGTCTTTCTCTCTCCTAGAAATAAATAAAGCATTAAAAAAAATTTTTTTTTAAATCACTGTACTTAACTTTCTGACAGTATCAGTTGTCTATATACAACAGTGATCTTTATTTTATATGCCAATTTCCTTAAGGGCTCCCAAAACCTAGTACTTTTCTGAAAACCATGTGGAGTCCAGTTTCTTTTGGAATGTTCAATGACATGGCCAATTACAGTAAAACATTACTCCATTTGAAGTGAAAATAATTATCTGCATAATTTTTGTATTCCTAAGATAGAATTAAACTGGAAGAGTTATTAACCTACCTGCTTATCCTCCACCCAGTTCCTGAAGAGGTCACTCTTAGATTTAAATGAAAAATTTAGAATTTGGACCATGAGAAACAATACAGCTTGTTTTCATAAAGTACAGATTTTAATTCAACTCATCACATATTTGTTATGAATCTTCGAGACAAACATTGTGGATATTTGAGCTTTCCAGCTTCACTTTTGAATAGTATGTTCTCAGTATTTTTGGCATCTGTAGTATGTTTAATAAATATTGCTGGATAATCCAATGAAATATGAACCCCTGCTAGGGACAAAACTGATTAGTCTTGGCCTTATTTTTTTTGTCATCTAAATTTTAGTTTTCTTATGACATGTATTCTGGAACATATGATTAAGATATGAAACAGTAGGGGCGCCTGGGTGGCTTAGTCAGTTAAGCGTCCGACTTTCGCTTAGGTCATGATCTCGCGGTTCGTGGGTTCGAGCCCCGCGTCGGGCTCTGTACTGACTGCCAGCTCAGAGCCTGGAGCCTGTTTCAGTCTGACTCCCTCTCTCTCTGACCCTCCCCTGCTCACGCTGTCTCTCTCTCTCTCCTAGAAATAAAAACATTTAAAAAAAATTAAAAAATAAAAATAAAAAAAAAGATATGAAACAGTAGGAAAGATGAATGAACCACTGAAAGCCTTTTAACTGTTAGAGATATGAATTTTGTCATTACTAACAGTGGAATCACAGCATTTAGTCATTTTCTTATAATCGAGAAATCATTTTATAATTGAACAGAATTCGACTGTAACAAACTAGATCATGATAAAAATTATTCTAAGGAAATGTTGGATTATTTCAGTAATGGACCAGAGGTGGTCCCTGTTGTTTCTGAAGTATACAAATGCAGTTGCAACGATGAAAACAGGCTGTTGGAGTTTGTGTAATCAGATTTTGCTTGTACTTAGGTGACTTATATCTGGTGTTTTCTTTTTCTAAGAGGAAGTTGTGCTTTAACTGATGCTAATTGCAGTTTCTTGGCAGAATCACGTTCAACTGAAGTGAAAGTAACAGCAGGTTTTAAAAGTTTTAGAAATGTCAACTGGCTAACTTAGGTGAAGGGAAAAGTTTTCTTCTGTAGAACCATTATTTTTTTTTTTAATATTTTTTATTTATTTCTAGGAGAGAGAGAGAGATAGCGTGAGCAGGGGAGGGTCAGAGAGAGAGGGAAGCACAGACTCTGAAATAGGCCCCAGGCTCTGAACTGGCAGTCAGCACAGAGCCCAACGCGGGGCTCGAACCCACGAACCGCGAGATCATGACGTAAGTGAAAGTTGGACGCTCAACCGACTAAGCCACCCAGGCGCCCCAGAACCATTATTTTTAAAAACACTGGAAAAGTATTCTGAAGGTCTGTTTTAGATACTTTAATATATAAACCTCTAAATTTTCCCCTCATTTTTAATGACAATTTTTAAGATTTTCCCTCCCAGGAAAATCAGTATCTACTGAACTCATTTAATAAAGTTTGGTCTCCATTTTTGTGGCAGCTTTCCTGACTAATGTGTATTGTAGGTGATAAGTTAAAGGCCTATTTTCATTTTATTGTAAATGTTCTTGAGCCAAGGACCAATGGGGCCAGTTCTGAGCTTGCTCCTTGCCTGTTGTGGTTCTGACCCTTTTTCCCACTCTGTCACAGAAAGTGACAATATCATGTCATAAATACAGATCTCTGTGTTAATATTCTAGAATCCTGACACCAATTTTTCATTATGAAGCTGGTTAATTGTTCTGTAGTATAATGGTGGAGATACAGTGTGAGGCTAATTAAATACAAAAATTATGAAGCCAGACTGTCAGCATTCAAATGTTGGTTCCATCACTTAGTAGTTCTGTGACCTTGGACAAGTTACTTTATCTACAAAATGAGGGTAACTGTATTACCTTTCTCATATGACATTTATGTGGATTATATGATATACATAGGCATTCTGCTGAATAGTATCTGGCACAAAATGAGTTACTATGTAACTTTTAACTTTTGTTAGTATTATACTCAGCACAGAACCCCCACAACAGGAACCCACGGCACAGGGCTCATATAGAGCTAAAAATCACATGTCACCTGGTTATAGAATTAGGTACAGGTTGTTTGCTTTGGCAAGAGAAAATGGAAAACAAGGAAGGAAGAGCCAGCGCTATTAGAATCTATATTAGAACTATAGAGAGTAACAAATCTTTTAACTCAAAGACAGTTGCTCTAGACTTGAGATCAGTTGTGTTTCATATCTACTGTAGATGGGCAGAAAAGGCTCTGATTAGTACGCATAGGGCTTTTCAAAGAGTCAGATACTTCTGCACTACATATACTGACTTACTTAACAAGAAATCCCTTTTGGTGACTTGTATACTTAAAAGGTTTTATCTAGAAGATGGCACATAAATTAAAAAATTAGGGCAAGTATTAAAAATACAATAAATGAAGCATGTACAATGTCCATTCTACCCTGCCATAAGATTTGGTCTTCCTTGTTATATTTTGTAGTTCGATGCTATGTAATCTATCAGAATTTTATTAATCCCACTTAGACAAGCAGCCATCTGGACCTTCTCTAAGCAAGACCAGACCAGTATACAACCAAAATGATTGATGGGCTCTGGAATTGATTAGTTGTTCTGTGAGACAAATGAACTGTTTTGGCAGAAAATACCAGAGGTCACTGCTGTGGTCAGACACAAAAGCCTGTAGAATTTTAAAGAGATGCTTTCATCATTGACTTATAAAGTTAAAATTTTTGGACAATAATGGATTTTGAAAATATTTTAGAATTCTCTTTTTATTGGCTGCTCTTTAGTTCTGATGATAAAGTGGAATAATATAAATATAATCCACAATAAAAGTGATTATTTTATGCTTTAATTTTGTATGTTTGATAAAAATATGAACTGGAATGAAAGTTGCGTAAAAGCCTATCACTTACACATAAATTGTACTCTGTAGTTTTCCTGAAAGAGGTGTGATGGGGGAAAATGCTACAACATATATTGTTTTATTTTTAAATGATTTATAAAATCAGGTGGTATAAAATTCCATTTAGTTGTGTATTCAGAGCTTCAGATTGTAAGATAGCAATCTGAACAAATCCATGTAAGACTAAAGCTTTAAGAGTATGTGTTATACATATTTTGTATTTTAAAATTTGAATATTTGGATCTTTTTGTTTTCAGTTGGCTAAGTCTTTCTGGGATACTGCTGTCCCATTGACACCACTGTCCTCAGCACCAGAAAGATTATTCTGCTTCCCTACATCTGTTTGGCTGGTAGTTGTGAAATCCTTCCCTATTTCACCGTGTTGCCCATGATCAACATTGTGTTAACACTTTGGTGATAGGTGATAAATTGGATGACATATGTCTTGTAACATTCTGGTTATTCTTTGAGGACTACAGAAGTGTGTATAGGCAAGTGGGCAACTCCCCCTTGAGAATCTGACTGCTCAGAATGAACTTGAGTTATGGATTTATTCAGCCTGTAAAACCTCAGCTGGCATAAATAATTGAGAAAGCAAAGGTTTTTCTGTGGTGCATACCTCAGGGACTCATGGCTCCCTACCTCTTCCCTACCTTCCTTTCTTATGAAAATGATCCCAGTTGCACTCCTAGATAATAACACACCAAGCAATTAAAAGCCATGGGTGGCTGGAGAGAGGAGAAAAGGTTTAGTTAATGAGCTTTTCCTCTTCCAGTGCCCAGGAGAGCCTTAGGAATGACAAGGCGATTAAAGCGAAGAGATAATTATAGATTATGTGAAAATGGGTCCCTTGAGACGAGCAGGTCTTGCCATAAACAGTAACTGTTGTAAGAGTCTCCTGGCTCTCGTATTCACCCTTTTCTTATGTGTTTTATTTAGCTCCTGTGTGCTCAGTGTCATGATGCCGACCAAGCATATAGGCAGATCCACATGTTTGTAGATCAACAGCCCTTTCTGAACAAGAGGATCATTCCTCAACTAAAACATCATCTTCTTCTGTCTCCTTTTCTTTTTTCTTTATTCTTCCCCCTCTTCCTTTTCCATACTTTGTTGTCTCTTTTCCTCTGCTCCTCTAGTCTTATCCTTATCTTTATATAGTACTTGTGAAATGCTAGACACTTGGACTTGTTTTAGTTTAGTGTGTGTGTATGCACTATAAAGATGCACATAGTTATGGGTTTATTGTATCCATTATAATAAAAGGTGGTATATGTATTATACATAATATAAATGTTTTCTGCTGTTAAAATGCTTTAGAGACATAAAGAAAGATATTTTAAAATGTTAGCAAAGATGTAAGCATTGTGAAATAGTCATCTTCTTAATTCTCGTTTAATTATTATCAACTGTTCTCTCAATACTGAAAGCAAGCAATTTTGGTTAATGACATTGTCTTTCGATTTATGAGAACTTTGCTGATTACACTGTATACAGTAGTAAATGATTGGTGTTTATTAAAGTTGGAATTCTGTATGGAAAAGGCATTGTTACATTAATTACATGGTTTTATTTTTAAGTTCTACCCAATATAAAATTTTATGTATGTATTAGGTAAGTATTTTACCAGTATTTTATGTAAAATATGTCATTTCTAGGTCTCTTGTGTCACACTGGTCTACTCCCTGTCCTCCTCATCCCTTACTGTATCAAAAATTCTGTTTCCTCATGTTCCAGAATAATTCAAATCCATCTTGTTTTCATTATCGCCACTATCATGCTTTTTGCAATATTGTCATTAAACAATGTTCATCTCTTGGCCAGGATACTGTAGAATGGTTTGAGAACAGATTCCTTTTTCCTTTCCTGCCTCCTCCCCAGATTTATAACTCATATCTTTGAGTCACTCTCCTGTTTGAAGCCCTTTTAATGGTTTCTCATAGAGCTTAGGATAAAATCTAAAATTCCTTAACATTTCTTACAGGGCCCCTCACCATCTCATCTAATGCCAATTTCCTCCCCCCCACCCCCCATACTGACTCTACTACCCTCACATTGGCTTATTTTTATTTTCTTGAAAGTCTAATTAACATTTGTTAGATGAATTGATTGGTAGTGTTATATAAAGGTATATGAGAAATGACCTCAGTGTATAACATATGTTAACATCTTAAGGTAATAATAATGCCAGCTAACATTTATGGACCATTAATTATGTGCTAGTTGCCATACTACATGTGTGATATGTATTATTTCACTTAATCACCAGAGTGATCCTATGAGATGTAGGTATTAATATCCCTGTTTTATAGATGAGGAAACTGAGACTCAGAAAAATTAGGTTACTTGACCAAGGTCACATGGTTCATACTCTGCTGTTGCTACACTATACTGCTCCTGAGATGGTTGAGGAATCCTGGTGTTCTGCAACTAGTAAAATTAATTTTGAAAATTGTTATTATATGAACAGAGTGAATATCTTCAGTTTAAACTTTTAAGGCCCTTTTCCATTTAGGGTTTTTTAAGATGTGCTTTACCAGTAAAATTAGAGACTATAGTCTTTCATTTATCAATATACTGATGATGTTTCTCTTGGATTCATTAACTTTACTGATTTTAGCCTTACCTTAATGTTTGAGAATGTAATTCATCTCTATAGAGCCTCAACTCAAGGATTCTGTAGATGTTTCTAATGTGGCCACTGGTTTTCCGGAGTTTGATCAGAATTGAAATAGATTTTTTCATATAAACATTTGATGTATCAGAAATTCAATCAGCTATTTTAGAGCTAAGTAGATTTTAAGAGGTAAAAATGCATTTTTAGTAACAAGTGTCTATAAATCATGGCTAGATAAACTTTTCCAGAATATGAAGTTATCTATAAGAAGTACTTGGGACGTCGATCTTTCCTTTGTCATTGCTTCCTTGAAAAAATGTGAGAAAAAATACATTAACAGCATAATAACAACATAAATAAGATAATAGGACCTTTTATTTGAGGCTTTTAAGAATTTTCTAGACCAGTAAGTACACTGTATATATAAGCCAGTCGAAAATATTATTTGGTGAAGAAGATCATTGCCATTACCACATAGCAGGAAGGGGGAAAACTAACTGGTTATGTACTGTAACTGTCTGAAACTAATTGCAGATATAGTAGCACTCTGAGTGGGAGGATTATGATTCAGTTTATATAAATTCTTTCTGTCATTCACCTGTCCATTTGACACTGTGTATGTTGTGGGGTTTTTTGTTTTTTTGTTTTTGTTTTTTATAGTTTATTGTCAAGTTGGTTTCCATATAAGATCCAATGCTCATCCCAACAAGTGCACTTCTCCATGCCCATCACCCCTTTCCCCTCTCTCCCACCCCTTCAGCCCTCAGTTTGTTCTCAGTATTCAAGAGTCTCTCATGGTTTGCCTCCCTCCCTCTCCCCAACTATTTTTTTCCCTTCTTCTCCCCCATGGTCCTCCGTTAAGTTCCTCCTGTTCCACTTATAGGCACTGTGTATTTTGAACCTACCTATTTACTTTATTGACTCTAAAACACCACTGGTTTACCATTCAGAGAAAAATGCCACTATTAATTGTAATGTTCTACAGATTATAAGATTCATCAGAAATGTTAAAATAAAAAATTTGTGGGTTTTGTTTATTTTTTAGAGAGAGCTTGCAAGTAGGGGAGAGGGGCAGAGGGAGAGAATCCTAGGCAGACTCTGTGCCCAGCATGTGCTCAATCCCACAACCCCAAGATCGTGACCTGAGCTGAAATCAAGAGTTGGACGCTCAAATGGCTAAGTCACCCAGGCACCCCATAATTTCTGTTTTAGAATCAATAAAATATAGCACCTTAACAGAGTTTCCCGATGTCTTGTTGCCATTTAGGATTTCAGGAATTATTTTAAGAACGACACTACAAACAACAACAGCAAACCCACTTTTTTAATATTTTATTTATTTCTGGGAGAGAGAGAGAGAGAGCGTGAGCAGGGGAGGGTCAGAGAGAGAGGGAGTCACAGACACTGAAACAGGCTCCAGGCTCTGAGCTGGCAGTGAGCACAGAGCCCAACGCGGGGCTCGAACCCACGAACCGCGAGATCTGACCTAAACGAAAGTCGGACGCTTAACCGACTAAGCCACCCAGGAGCCCCAGCAAACCCACTTTCTTTCTTTCTTTTTTTTGTAAATGTCAATATTTATTTATTTACTTATTTATTTTTTACAAGTAGTTTATTGTCAGATTAGTTTCCACATAACACCCAGTGCTCATCCCCACAAGTGCCCATCCCCCTCCCCCTCACATCCCTTAGTCCTCAGTTTTTGTCAGCATTCAAGAGTCTCTCATGGCAAACCCACTTTCTTTTTTTTTTTTTTTAATGTTTTATTTATTTCTAGGAGAGAGAGAGAGAGACAGCATGAGCAGGGGAGGGTCAGAGAGAGAGGGAGTCACAGACTCAAACAGGCTCCAGGCTCTGAGCTGGCAGTCAGCACAGAGCCCGACGCAGGGCTCGAACCCTCGAACCATGAGATCATGACCTAAGCGAAAGTCGGACGCTTAACCGACTAAGCCACCCAGGCGCCCCGGCAAACCCACTTTCTTAAGTGCTGTGATCTGAATGCTAGGTTTCTGGAGCTTAGTCATTGCCCCAGCATTGTTTGCCTCCTCTAGGGCATCCAACCAAAGTATTTCAGAGATGAGATACTATTTACAAGATTTTATCTGGAGGATCATAGTATAGACTCTCATTTATGGTCTTTGTAAGATTGATACTCGAAAGCAGTGTTTTACAAGGTGAAATTAACATCCAAAATTTTAATGAGATATTAATTAAAAGTGGGGATTTTTGCTGTGCTAAATATGACAGCTCTGACTACTCTTTAAGTCTTGAGATAGGAGCTGACTTTACCAATTTGCTTCTCCCAGATAAGCCTTACACCAGCTTTGCTAAAATCCTTTGAGTAAGAACAATTTTTTTTCTTTCAAGAGAGAAGCAACTGTAAACAAAATTAAAATATGCTTGTATTAATATTTTTATGTTTGTACATTAAAGCATGCCTATTTTTTTTTTTTTTTTTACAAATAGTTTATTGTCAAATTAGTTTCCACATAACACCCAGTGCTCATCCCCACAAGTGTCCTCCTCCATGCCCACCCCTCCTCCCCCCACATCCATCAGTCCTCAGTTTTTGTCAGCATTCAAGAGTCTCTCATGGTTTGCCTCTCCCCTTTCCCCCACCATTTCCGCCCTTCTTCTCCCCCTTGTTCCTCCGTCAAGTTCCTCCTAATCCTCCTATACGTGCAAACATATGATATTTGTCCTTCTCTGCCTGACTTATTTTGCTCAGCATAACACCCTCAAGGTCCATCCATGTTGCCACACATGGCCAGATTTCATTGTTTCTCATTGCCATGTAGCATTCCATGGTATAGATAAACCACATCCTCTTGATCCATTCATCTGTTGATGGACACTTAGGCTCTTTCCATGTTTTAGCTATTGTGGAGAGTGCTGCTATGAACATTGGGGTCCATGTGCTCCTATGCCTCAGCATTTCTGTATCCCTTTGGTAAATTCCTAGCAGTGCTATTGCTGGGTCATAGGGGAGTTCTATTGTTAGTTTCCTGAGGAACCTCCACACTGCTTTCCAGAGGGGCTGTACCAGTTTACATTCCCACCAACAGTGTAGGAGGGTGCCCGTTTCTCCACATCCTCGCCAGCATCTAGAGTTCTCTGATTGACTCATTTTAGCCACTCTGACTGGCGTGAGGTGGTATCTCAGTGTGGTTTTGATTTGTATTTCCCTGATGAGGAGGAATGCTGAACATCGTTTCATGTGTCTGTTGGCCATCTGGATGTCCCCTTTGGAGAAGTGTCTGTTCATATCTTCTGCCCATTTCTTCACTGGGTTGTTTGTTTTTCGGGCGTGTAGTTTGGTGAGTTCTTTGTAGATTCTGGATATCAACCCTTTATCTGATATGTCATTTGCAACTATCTTTTCCCATTCCGTTGGTTGCCTATTAATTTTCTGGGTTGTTTCCTTGGCTGTGCAGAAGCTTTTAATCTTGAGGAGGTCCCAACAGTTTATTTTTGCTCTTGATTCCCTTGCTTTTGGGGATGTGTCAAGTAAGAAGTTGCTGCGGTGAAGGTCAAGGAGGTTGTTTCCTGCTTTCTCCTCTAGGGTGTTGATAGTTTCCTGTCTCACGTTCAGGTCCTTTATCCATTTTGAGTTTATTTTTGTGCACGGTGTGAGAAAATGATCTAGTTTCATTCTTCTGCATGTTGCTGTCCAGTTCTCCCAGCACCATCTGTTAAAAAGGCTGTCTTTTTTCCATCGGATATTCTCTCCTGCTTTGTCAAAGATCAGTTGGCTGTATACTTTGGGGTCCAGTTCTGAGTTCTCAATTCTGTTCCATTGGTCTATGTGTCTGTTTTTGTGCCAATACCATACTGTCTTGATGATGACAGCTGTGTAGTAGAGGTTAAAGTCTGGGATGGTGATGCCATCCGTTTTGGTTTTATTTTTCAGGATTACTTTGGCTATTCGGGGTCTTTTGTGGTTCCATACAAATTTTTGGATAGTTTGTTCTAGTTTTGAGAAGCATGCTGGTGCAATTTTGATTGGAATTGCATTGAATGTGTAGAGTGCCTTAGGTAGTAATGACATCTTAACTATATTTATTCTTCCCATCCATGAGCATGGAATGTTTTTCCATTTCTTTGTGTCTTCTTCAATTTCCTTCATAAGTTTTCTATAGTTTTCATCATACAGATCTCTTGTATCCTTGGTTAGGTTTATTCCGAGGTATTTTATGGTTTTTTGTGCAATTGTGAATGGGATCAGTTTCTTGATTTCTTTCTGTTGCTTCATTGTTGGTGTATAAAAATGCAACTGATTTCTGTACGTTGATTTTGTACCCTGCAACTTGGCTGAATTCTTGGATCAGTTCTAGTAGGCTTCTGGTGGAGTCTGTCGGGTTTTCTATGTAGAGTATCATGTCATCTGCGAAGAGTGAAAGTTTGACTTCCTCTTTGCCAATTCTGAAAAGCATGCCTATTTTTAAGGATACCAAGTATCTTTCTATGTAGACATTTTATCTCAGCTTCTGAAGTATTGATCGTTTAGTCATATCAAAAGTCATATTTAGATATATATGAAATAGAGGTTATACATTCACATATAAAATATAAAGGTTACATAAAAAACAATTAGCTTTGGGCTTTGTATTTGGTATACAATAATAAAATGTTGGTAACCTAGTCAAATGAGATCAGTAAGATAACATAATTCTTTCCTAAAATTATATTTGGACAAAATAGCAAGTCTTTACCATTCAAATTGACAACTTCTGGCCATACACTTATCAAATAAATTAGGAACTTAGAATTCCTACAAAGAAGTAGTATTCAGCAACAGTACTACTAAATTTTGTAAGACAGGGAGCAGGCTTGCATTCAAGAAAGACTGGCTCCTAAGGAGTTTCACAGTGTGTTTTTGGTGAATTTATGTCCATTCTTCAATCTCAGAGATCTAAAAAAAAGAAAAAAGACACATAGCTGAGCAGGCTCTCAGAAACAGAGTAAAAATAATAAAATCCATCTGAAACTGAGGTGTAAACTGAAAAAGGTTTATTTATTTACCAAAGACTGTATCTTTATAGTGATCCAAGTGTTTAGGTACTCTGGGTACCCTTGGTCTAAGTATTCAGGAACCCAGAATAGTCAGGGATATGTAATTCATATTTGTGAATATGTAAATAGAAGGTGAACCATTTTAAGAGTTGCTTAAGGTTCTAATGAGGCCTCTTGAACAAAATGTCTCCCAGCAGAGAAATACCTCAGGATTTTTTTTCCTTCAAATTAATTATTTCTTTTGGTCAGAGTTCAAAATTGTCTTCACTGACTTTTTCCCTCCTATGATTTATTGCTAATCATGCCTCCTACTGAGGATAATTGCCTTTTCAGGTTTGTTTGTTTTAGATCGGCTAAGGTTAGCATCTGACTCAAGGAGCTCTGTGGATCTATATCTGGTATCTCTCTAATTTATCTCCCAGCACCCTACCATAGCCAGTTCCCTTGTGCGCTTCTTTCTGTTGATGCTTTTCCCCTTCTTTCTGTTCTTTGGAATATTCGTCTTTCTTTTCTTTAATAACCCAGCTGGCTGGCTGGTCAGTTCATGTTTCAAAGCTAGGCTATAATGTCAACTCTTGTGTAGTGCTTTATTTGATCATCCTTAGTTGATTAGCCCACTCCTTATTTCAGGCCTCTACTTTATAGAATATTAGGCTAGTGTGACACTCAGAACAACTTTTTGCTATTGTAGTCCTTAAGAAAACTTTGGAAGACTATGTACTCCTTTAGAATTTTATGATAACTTCTAAAATTCTTATTTAAAAGTTTAAGTATAACAAAGGGCATAATTTCTGGTATTTTGTAAATAGTGAATTTTTTAAGAAGAGATTTTATTTTGAAAGAGTGCAAGCTTATGAGAGTGGGGGAAGGGCAGAGGGAGAGGGGGAGAGAGAATCTTAAGCAGGCTCCACGCTCAGTGCAGAGCCCAACACAAAGCTCTGTCTCATGACCTGAACTGAAACCAAGAATCAGACACTTAACCAACTGAGCCATGCAGGCACACTGGGTAAATAATGAAAATTTAAAGTAAATAGATCACTCTTTTAGATGAATCTAAATACTATAATGATAATTGACTTTTAAAAAGTTTGTTTTGTTTTGTTGAGAGAGAGCACAGGTGGTGGAGGAGCAGAGGGCGAGGGAGAGAGAATCCCAAGCAGGCTGCACACCGAACGTGGAGCCTGACACAGGGCTCTATCTTGTGACCACAACATCATACCCGAGCTGAGATCAAGAGTCAGATGGCTGAGCCACCTAGGTGCCTCCATAATCCATTTTTTAAAGCACCTGAACATATTACCATTGAGAGAAGCTGGGACAGTGGAATGCAAGATCTCTCTGTATTATTTCTTATAGTTGCATGTGAATCTTCAATTGTCTCAAAATAAAAAGTGTAATTAAAATTCCGATCTTGATTTAAAAATATGTAAGTAGGGTCTTTAACAGAAATTTTATGTCATTCCTTTTTCTCCTTTTATTCTGCTCCCACACAACGATATTTTAATGTAATATACTTTTGTGTACTCCTATTGTACTATCATCAGACTCTGTAACAAAAAATATGTAAGTTGGAATTTTTTAACATTTAATTTTCTTTGGCCCAAAACTATGCATGAAATATTTTCCCATTTGAATTATCACTGTAATTATTTCTCTTTTTTTTAATGTTTTACTTTAATTTTGAGAGAGCACATGCATGAGAGCAGGAGAGGGGCAGAGAGAGAGGGGGACAGAGTATTCAAAGGGGGCTCTGTGCTGACACCAGAGAGCCCGACATGAGGCTTAAACTCATAAACTGAGATCATGACCTGAGCTGAAGTCGGACGCTTAAGTGACTGAGCCACTCAGGTGGCCCATCGCTGTAATTATTTCTATACAGCTGATCAACATACATCATAAATACTGTTAAACAATTATTAAGGATAAGTAAAATTTAATTGAAAATGGGTCTTAATGAAATGGATGAAGCTTCTAAAAATAGTTTAACGGATGAATATTTCATTAAAATCACATCTGCTTTTAGTTCTGTTTATATCAACTCTTCCATCCTTTACCCTTAGCTATAGAATGTTTCCCAACACCAGGTTTTCACCAGAATTATTCCTTTATTTAGTACCAAGGGAGATTTTCTATGTTGGGCTAAAACAACCTAGGTCTGATATTTTTCCCCAAACCTTTCCCAGTATATTAGTTAAACAGAGTATTTCTAAGCAGAAGGGTAACAGGCCTGATTAATAGTCATTGCTAAGTTTTAGCAAAGTCTTTTGGTTATCCTTCCTATAGATATACCATAATAAGGAGAGAGGTATATGCCCTTTTTTTTTTTAATATTTTTATTTATTTCTAGGAGAGAGAGAGAGACAGCGTGAGCAGGGGAGGGTCAGAGAGAGAGGGAGACACAGAATCTGAAATAGGCTCCAGGCTCCCAGCTGGCAGTCAGCACAGAGCCCAACGCGGGGCTCGAACCCACGAACCGCGAGATCATGACTTAAGCGAAAGTCGGATGCCCAACCGACTAAGCCACCCAGGCGCCCCGATGCCTTATATAAACTCAGAGGGGAGTGACCAGAGCAGAGGGAATTTTGGAAAGGAGAATGGTGATGAAATATTTACAAGAGTCTCTTCAGGTAGATCAGTTAAGGAAAAAATGCATTTATTTCTAAGTTGAGCTGTAAATTGATTCACTTAAAATTTTTCTTTTCTTTTTTGAGCCTAAATTTTTCATACCTGTATATCCCTTTATTTTATTTATTTTACTGTTTAAAAAAATTTTAATTTTAGTGAGAGAGTGTGAATGGGGGAGAGGGAGACCGTGGGAAAGAGGGAATCTCAAGCAGGCTCCATGCTCAGCACAGAGCCCAACATGGGTCCCAATCCCATGATCCTGGGATCTTGACCTGAGCCAAAATCACGAATTGAACACTCAACCAACTGAGCCGCCTCAGTGCCCTAATTACCTGCATATACCTTAAAGGTCTTTGAGTTCCTTCACAGAGCATTCAGATACACAGACCTCAGTTTGAGGAATTAGTGACATTTGTTAATGTATATTTGTGAGAGATTGGCTTACTCTGTGTTTTTCTTCACTCAGTAAATAATTTTTCATTGCCTATTTACTAGCATACTATTTTTTGTCTGATTGTAAGTTGCTTAATAAATATATAAATTGAAGTGAATATTTATTGACTATCTATGAAATAGATATCTGAGCTAGTCTCATTAATGTGTTTTTTTTTTAATTCCACAGCATTGGTGAAATGGTAGCTAATGGACTTTAGGTGGCTCCTTATGAAACCAGTTTGAAGTATTCTCTAAGTATTTATTTATTTTTGAGAGAGAACCTGTGCAGGAGTGGGGAAGGGGCAGAGAGAGAGGAAGAGAGAGAATCCTAAACAAGGTCCATGCTGTCAGTGCAGAGCCAGACAGGAGGCTCAGGCTCACAAACTGTGAAACCATGACCTGAGCCGAAATCAAGAGTCAGACACTTAACTGACTGAGCCACATAGGTGCCCCGGAAATATTCTTTTGATAGGAAAATGCAGTTTTTGTAGAAAGTGGTACAGATTATATTTGTATAAGTGTGCAAAGATCTGTTCTTCCTATCATTGATGAAAGACAGCATACTTAAACAACATTCTTCTCTTCCATAAGGGTATGTTCTAATATTTCAAAAGAATTTCAAAGAAAACCAGTGACTTCTTTCCCCTTCAGATACACAATTGTATATTCTGTCAATTTTAGGAAATTTGGAGTAGAGACAAACATTCTGTCTTTTGCTAGGGATATTGGGATATCCTTGAGGGTAGTATCTTGGCCATAACTCATGCTTATCCATAGAGAATGGATTTTGTCATTTTATCACTCATATTCAGCAAAGAGAGGAAAACAGCTGGCTAAGAATCATTAAGAGAAAGGAAGATAAAGTGAGAAGATGTAGAAGAGCACTGACATTTGCTTAGGCTTTACTGTATCTGGTAATGGTTGAGTTCATTTGCACATGTTTTAAGGTGAGTGTAGTTATAGAGGAAAAGATCGCCTACGGAATACTTTATTAACAGGGAAATGTAGAGGGGAAAAGAGAATTTGTTTGTAAACTGTATGTAATCTTGTTGGGGGAAAAGAAAAGAGATGTGGAAAGATGTTGCTCCAGATGTTTCTTCACTTGGGACACTAGGTGGTGACATTGTATAAAGACAGCTTGGTTGCTGGCAACGTAAGGTAGTCAAAACATGGAGCAGGGTGAACTGTTACTTAGCAACCAAGCCTGCCTATCACTTAATGTTCTTTTTTATCTTAGTCACTTAACTTGGTGGTACATTGTGGTGATTTTACTGAATTTCTGTTTTCATATTTACTTTACACTGTGTATTCTACCCACAAGTATTTTTAAAAAATTTTTTTAAATGTTTTATTTATTTCTGAGAGAGAGAAAGACAGAGTGAGCAGGGGAGGGTCAGAGAAAGAGGGAGACACAGTATCCGAAACAGGCTCCAGGCTCTGAGCTGGCTGTTAGCACAGAGCCCGACGCAGGGCTCAGACCCACGAGCCCCCAGATCATGACCTGAGCCAAAGTCTGATGCTCAACTGACTGAGCCACCCAGGCGCCCCTACCCATAAGTATTTTTTAAGTCCTCTGTATGCTGACATACTCAGTGGTGATAACAGATGATAAACTGGTATTCAGATGAAAAAAAAAATTGCTCCTGCCCTCCAAAACATTCACACATCAAAACAAAATAATTTATGTAAGTGATACATATAATAAACATTGAAAATATAAAATAAGTAAAATAAAACTTTAAATAAGTTTGTACTATATTTACTCTTATACTGCTTCTGGCATAAGTATACACACGCATTTGGGATTCAGGAGACCTCATAGATTCAGAAGGTCCTCTCATCTATGAATAACCCTTATGTATTACTGGGTGTGGGTAACCTACATCCCAGGGATCTTCCTTACCTTCCTTTCTGTGCCTCACCACCAACTGTCCATTATTTTCAGGTTCAAAACAACTGGGTAAAAGTGTATTTTTTGTTATGACTTAAAATGATACAGTCCTTTCTCTCATACTTAAAGTTGCTGCTTCTTGAATTAGAGGGCTCTCTCTTATTGGATCATAGGAAAACAGGTCCCTTTTATTTCCAAGTCAGAATTCTTAATATGCTTTTCCATAGAAACATTGGTTTTTTTTGTGGTAAATATAGCTGAAGTAGTAGTATATGCAGCCTTAATTTTGAAAATCATACTTCTCCTTTTTGGAGTTTGGCCTCAGGCTTATCTAATTTTCTTTCAGAAAAAGTGATCTAGAAAAGCATTTTCTATTCTGTAAAATGGACTTTTTTGAGAGGCCATATATTCCTTTTCTTCCTGGAAATCTACCTCTTTTTCTCCAGGTTAAAATAGGCTGTTATCCCTGTGTACTCATATAAGCCTTTTTAAAGATTCATTTTTACTTTATGTTAATGGTATATAGATTTTATCATCCTAACTGTATCGAATGTAAAGTTTCTTGTTTATCTGTTTCTAACAGAATCTTACCAGTGCCTTTGCATGTAGTAGGTGCCCAATTAAATACATCACATGCATAAGGAAAGCTTAGATAGTTAATGCTAAAGTAGTGTGTTTTAAGTTAATTAACCTCTGAGTGGAAATAGCTTTGTATAGGGTATAAAGTATTTAAATTGCTTTTTAGGATAGGAGGGCTTCTATGGCCAGTGCTTACATTAGTGATGAATAGAAGTTATGGCCCTGCAGGTTGTAAAACATACTAGTATAATTTTTGGAATTCATCTTGCATTCTTTTATGCCACACTATATGTATGGTCCACATATAGAACAGTTTTACTGATAGTATTCCAAATTACTGGTCCATGTGGGAATTACTCATTTTTAAAGACTAATTGATGCTACCCCTTACCCCCACATACACACAGCACATTCAGAAAAATGCACACACATTTACACAATTCTGTATACTATTTTAGAGGACTCCTAGGTCTCATGTTAACTTATACATTAGGCTGTAGAATAGACTAGCTCAGTAGTCCAAATGTAGCTTGATAAAATAGAACAACGTACCATTTACAAAATCAATCAATCTGCGTGAGTTCTAGCTCTTGTTCTACCTTCAATAAATGTGATGCTATTTGGCAAGTCTTATAGTCTTTCCTTACCCGTTTCTTTTTTGTGTGAAGTTGTTGGATAAGAGTGAATGAATTTAGTTGATCCGTAAACTTAGAATAGCACTGGTGCATAACATGCTTCCCAGTTTTTGTTCCTAGTCTTTGTTTCTAGTATCTCATAAAAGATTCTGAATTTTGTGATGTTTTAATTATCTTTTCTTTAAGAAAATTGCTTTGTCTTTCCTTTAAGAAAATTACATTTTTTTGGTGTGTGTGTGTGTGTGTGTGTGTGTGTGTGTGTGTGTGTGAACGTGAGTAGCTAGAATCAACTTATTCTGTTACCCTGTAAGAAAAGTAACAAGCTGTGTCCTGATCTTTTGATACTTTTGTATAGACAATAGTAAATAACCTTGTTACTGAACCTTGTTCAGTGCTACTACTGAAAATTCTGGGTCAGAAAATTTGTACCTGTCGGTGTGTAAAAGGAACTGAGGAAAGGAAGAGGGCTGAGAAAATCTACTTAAGTGTTGTAGCAGTGTATTAGTGTAACTTGTTAAAACAGAGGAAGCTTTTCCCTGTAATTATAGTTGCTAATAACTTTAGAGATGGGATATATTATGTCTTATGGAAAATCCATTATTGTTCATGCAAACTTCTTCATGAAAACAGAAATTCCATTAATGTTTGTGAGCAGTAAACTGGTTATGTTAAAAATGTGTAACTTTTATGAGTTACTTAGTAAAACACTTTTTATTTTTACTCCAATTAGGGAAGAAGACAAAAACATATTTGATTACTGCAGGGAAAACAACATTGACCATGTAACCAAAGTCATCAAATCGAAAAATATGGATGTGAATATGAAAGATGAAGAGGTATGGAAAAACATGCCTTGTTAATTATTTTTTATGCTTTGTTGTTTTTGCACCTGTGTTTTTTTCGAAATGGCTTATGAACTACAACTCAGAATACAGTATGATGAAGATTGTATCAAAATATCTATGTGAGATAGTGTCACCCGCTTAAGATGCTTTCTGTATATGGGTCCATCATCTTTCTGTTGATGTTGTATAAGTTAGTAGCTGAGGCTTGCTGAAGTCAAGTAACTTCCGTTTCTTCACAATATTTATAAATAGTTTTTACACCTTCTGTTATTGTACTTTATTTTTTTTATTTTAAGATTTTTTTAATGTTTATTTATTTTGAGAGAGGGAGAGGGACAGAGAGAGAGGAGACACAGAATCTGAAGCAGGCTCCAGGCTCTGAGCTGTGAGCACAGAGCCCAATGCAGGGCTCAAAGTCATGAACCATGAGATCATGACCTGAGCTGAAGTCAGATACTTAATTGACTGAGCCACACAAGTGCCCCTCTTATCATTGTATTTTAAACAAGTATGTTGTCCTTTGCTCAGTAAATAGGTTTCTAGAATACTGTGTATCAGAATTTTAGTAAATCCATTCATTTAAATGTAGGTCCACTACTTAAAGGGAGTCTATACTAAATTATTTTGTAAAATATGTTACTTTTTAATTTATTTGTTTTATGAATAAAACTGTTTACATATGGAGCTTAAACTGTCCCTGTGTTACTGTTGTTAAATAGGAAACAACATTTACTAATTCAGTTTTAATCATTTTATTTACTCTTTGTTAAGGCAATGTAAGATGATTGAAATGACCAAAAGGTGGTGATTGTTAGGAAGAGACATGCAGTTATCATAGATAATATGAGGAGTAGATAAATAATCAGTGTATGTACTGATTGAGAGTTCTTTATGCTGCTTCGTCCTTATTTTTACTTCACTTTTAGGTGATATCTTTCCTGTAATACATATTGTCAGTGACATCTGGAACTGAAAATAAAAGACTGTAATTCTGCAGTAAAGAGGCCCAGTAGTAGTGTGTTCTTCCCTAAGTAATGAAACAAACAGCTAAGAGAGATGTGGGTGGAGAAAAGTAGAAGCCAGATTGTGAAATAATAAAACCAGGTCTTTTGTTTTTTTAGGCTTTTTTAATGTTTGCTCATTTTTGAGAGAGAGAGCCCTCACATCTGTGTGTATGTAACAGGGGAGGGGCAGAAAGAGAGAATCACAGGCAGGCTTTGTACTGTCTGTGTAGAGCCCCATGTGGGACTTAATCCCACTAACCATGAGATCATGACCTGAGCCGAAATTGAGAGTCGGAGACTTAACCAACTGAGCCACCCAAGTGCCCCTAAAACCAGGTCTTTTGATTCCCACTAGGGTGTTGTTGTTTTTTTTTGTTTGTTTGTTTGGGGGTTTTTTTGCCTTTCTGGATGTGGATACTTTTTTTTTTCCCCCACTAAATCAGGTGTGACTGCTTCCCTTGATTTTATTGTTTTTTATTTTTGTACTTGTGAGTTAAGATTTTTATAAAACTAATACATGCAGGTAATTCAAGGAAAAATCAGTATTATGTCTTATAACAAAAAGAGTATTCCTTTACTTGTACCCTTCTCACATTGATTCTAGCTCCCTTGAGGCAAGAACTCTCAATTCTTTTAGTTGTTTCTTTTGCAATTTACCTGCATAATTCTAAATAATATACTTATATCTCTTGACATTATTGATTTTCCTCTCTGTTATATTAGGATTTAGCTGTTTTACTCATATTCCCCACTCCTACTCTGCCCACCCTCCTAACAGCTATATCACAACTTTTAGTTTCAGCTTTCTGATTGCATCTCTACGGAATCAATGTTAAAATATTATTTTATAATTGTGATATAGCCATAACGTAATTATGTCATTATTACTATGTAAATTATGTTCGTTGCTGAGCCATAGGTGGTACTGTGTGTATTAGTCAGCTTTTGCTATTAGCCAGATTTCAGCAGCTAATAACTACATTTATTTCTTGCTCATATTTCAAAAGAGTTTGGGGTCAGTCAAGGCTCTGCTGGGTTTGCTAGCCTTGTTTGGGTTCAGTTCATGTCAGTTTCATGTGTCTTCTCATTGTCATACTGAGATCCAGTCTCAATGTCATATTCTCTGGGGCAGAACTAAAGGCAGACAGAATCAGACCTCACACATTCATTTAAAACTTCTACTTGGATATAGCATGTGTCATATCTACTCACATTCCTTCAGCCAAAACAAGTCATGGGACCAAACTCCCAAGTCTGTATGATAGGAAGCCCGTTCTGATTACATGGAAGCAATGCAATGGTGGGAAGGAAATGAATAATTATATAATTATGAATAATGCAATCTATATACCATGACACAACATTCTGTTTTTCTTAAGGCTAATAATTGCTTCTTTTTTGGTTTTTATATGTTATATCTTCTGTGTTTCTGTCATTAAATCTTTCCTCAAATTGCCCAAAAGAGGTCTTCGCTGCAGAATGTGCAGACACATCAGGTAGTCAATCCCATGTTGTTTTAGTGATTTCCCTTCTGGAACTCTCCTCTCTTCCTCTTCTCTACTCTCCACTGGTTGCCCTCTAGGCCTGTTGCATAGATGTCATCTTGGGATGATACTGGACCTCTGTCCTGGGAATTCTCTTCCATTCTCTCCTGGAGTCTTCTGTTTTCTGGATCTCGGGTCTTTATCTTTTATTGTTTACTTCCTTGTTTGGATGAAGTGTCTCCTTCAATAACTTCCTTTTTTATCTGTTGCGCAGTTTCAATGGTGCCTATCTTCTAGTAGCTTCCTGAGCAAGGTAAACATTTTGAGATCTTCATTGTTGAAAATGTTTTATCCTAGTTTTTGGCATATTCCACATGCTCAATAAATATTTGATGAACTAATGAATGTTTGAATGAATGAATAATTTGAAGCAGTATAACTGTGGTGAGCTAGACTACGAGGATTCAAGTCTTAGCACTATCATTTTCGAGCGTTGTGACTTTTGTCACGTTTATTCTGTGTCTCAGTTTCCTAATGTGTGGAATGGGAATAGTGGTGGTACCTGTGTCAGCATTGTTTGGAGGATTATGTTAATATCTATAAAGTACTTGAACAACACCTGACACACACATAACAACCTGTTACCTGTTAGATATATGAAAAATAAGAAAAACGAAAGTCTATTTTGCCTTCACTCATTCCTTCTTTCTTCTCGTTTTCTTTATGTAGATCCAAATTTCTGATCTATACTAATTTCCTTCTCTCTAAAGAACTTCTTTTAACATTTTTTTCCAAAGTCTACTGACAACAAATTCCCTTAGTTTTTGTTTGCCTAAGAAAGTCTTTATTTTTCTTTCATTTTTGAAGGAAAATTTCTCAGGATACATAATTCTAGGTTGGTGAAGCTTTTTTTCAAAAACACTTTAAATATTTCACTCCAATCTCTTATTGTTTGCACAGTTTCTGAGGAGGAATAAGATGTAATTCTGTTTTTTTATTATTATTATTTTTGTGTCTTTATTTTATTTTGAGAGAGACAGTGCAAGCGGGGGAGGGACAGAGAAAGAAGGAGACACAGAATCTGAAGCCGGGTCCAGGCTCTGAGCTGTCAGAACAGAGCCCAACGCAGGGCTTAAGTCCACGACTGTGAGATCATGACCTGAGCCAAAGTCGGACTCTTAACCAACTGACCCACCCAGACGCCCCAGGAATCAGATGTAATTCTTCTCTTTGTTTATAAGTAAGGATTTTTTCCTCTGGCTTCTTTTAAGATTTTTTTTGTCTTCGACTTTTTATGGTTTGAAAATAATGTGCCTAGGTGTAGGTTTTTTTGGCATATGTGTATATATATATATATATATTTTTTTGTTTTGTTTTGTTTTTTGTTTTTTTTTTATTATAAGAGAAAGAGCAGGGGAGTGCCGGGCAGAGAGTGAGAATCCCAAGGAGGCTCCTCACCAGCAGCGCTGAATCCATCGCAGGGCTTGAACCTGTGGACCATGAGATCATCACTTGAGCTGAAGTCAGATGCTTAACTGACTGAGCCACTCAGATGCCCCTGGCATTTATCTTGCTTGGTGTTCTCTGACCTTCCTGGATCTGTGGCTTGGTGTCCAGCATTCATTTGGGGGAAATCCAGTCACTGTTTCACATTCTTCTTCTGTACCTTCTTTTGTTTCTTCTCTTTCTGGTGTCCCCATTATGCATGTGTCACACCTTGTGTAATTTTTGCACAGTACTTGGATATTATGTTCTAATTTTTTTTCAGTCTTTGTTCTCTTTGCTTTTCAGTTTTCGAGGATTCTATCAGATATATCCTTTAGCTCAGAGATTCTTTGCTTAGCTGTATCCAGGACACTCTTAAGCCCATCAAAGGCATTCTTTATTGGTTACTTTTTTTTTTTTTAATATCTAGCATTTCTTTTTGGTTCTTCCTTAGGATTTCTATCTCTCTGCTTACACTGTCCATCTGTTCTTGTACACTGTCCATTTTATCTGTTAGAGTCTTTAGCATATTAATCATGGTTATTTTAAATTCTTAGCCTGATAATTCCAATATCCTTGCCATGTTTGGCTCTGATAATTACTCTCTTCAAATTGTTTTTTGCCCTTTGGTATGCTTTGTAATTTTTACTGATAGCTGCTACACATCATATATCAGATAAAGGGAACTGCTTTAAATAGTCCTCATGTAATGTGGAGAGACATGGGGGAGGGCAAGGGCTCTGTCATCCTATGACTAGGTCTCAGTCTTTATTGAGCCTATGCCTCTGGACTGTGAATCTCACAAGTGTTTCTACTTTTTCTCCTCCCTGCTTAGGTGGAATAGGATGGCTAGAGTGGGCTGGCTTTGGAGCCCAGCAAGTTAGGCTCTGGGTAACTAGTTGTCCCCGAAGACAGGCCTCGTTAAGAAGAGAGTGCTCTGGCATAGTTTAGAAGGGTTCATTTTCCCTTCCAGAAGTGGGTGGGGATTTTTCTCTGAAAGTTACTTTAGGAACCTGGTCAAGCTCCTGGAGGTAAATCTCCGAAAGTTTTGTACCCTCCCCCCACTGGAGTTTTTAACTCAACGTTGTCCATACTGAGCCTTCAGCAATTTGTCATTATAATCTGGTTTTGCCCCCTGGCTCTGGTTCCTGGGGTAGTTTTCACTTATGAAACTCGAAAGTCAAGTGACCTGTGTGTGTCTCTAGTCCTGGGGGTAGTGGTTTGCCCTACGTCCTCCCCTCTCTTATGGATCCAAGAATAGTTGACTTTCCAATCTCTTCAGCATTTTGCTCATTGTTAGGATGGAGTGTTAACTTCCAAGACCCTTATATATGGAACTGGAAACTCAAAGCCCACTTAACTTTTCAAGGTCACTTTTTCCCTGGAATGCATCATGCATGTACTAGATGTTCCCTATGAGAACTTTCCATCTTACAGATAATAAACTTTATGTGGTGTGTGTTTTAGTTTACAGAGTATTTTCACTTGTCTTCCCAACAATCCTGTAAGTAGATGCTATCCTCATTTTACAGACAGGAGCTAAATCAAAGTTGTCAAATACATATAAGTGCTAAGTGGAAATGGGGGTCTGAGAGAGTGTTCTTTTTGCCAGTGGATTTAAGGATATACAATTTCCATTTGGCCCTGCTAGTGTTAATGCTCTGATTTGTAACAATTTCTTTTATAAAATAGTACTAAGAGGCAAATCTACACATGACCTTTGCAAAGATCATTGGACAGCAGTCATAGGAATAAAATGTCTAGAACACAAATAGCGTACACTAACAATTTTTTTTCAAAGATAAAAAGAACATATAAAATGTATTGCTTCTGTTATTCAGTTACTTTGATGTAGTATGGCTTCCTAGGTCTTCCAGTTTGTTACCCATGCAGCTACCTTCACCCCCAGCCTGCCAGAACATTGTGTTTCCATGAACAGATGAAGTGCTTACACATTCATAGACTGAGACGCCAAGAATTCAGTTGGGTTCTCTCATTGCTCCAAGCAGATTTCTGCCCTCTCAGCCATGACATCTCAGGCTGGGCCCTGAATACTGATGGCAAGCCTTTTATTATTAATCAGGGATTGGTATGAATTAATTTAAGAACATGAGGGAAATGAGAGCTTAAAATTAGAATCAAACTTAACGTCCTAAATAAAATAAATGGTATTGCTTCATGACTCTTAAAGGTCTAACAAATAAAACAACAACTTAAGCCTTGATGATGGGCCAAAAGTATGAAATGTCAGAAATAAATTGCTTGTAAAATACTTTTAACCCTTTTATTTAAAAAGAAAGACATTCCCCTGCTATAATAAGTTGGGTGACAATTACAGTTTTGAAAGGACATCCAGTTCTTTGTGTCTATCTATTTGATATTTGAGCTTGAGAGATTTCATTACTGATTGCCTAGGATTCTTTGGGGTGGTATATGACTTCATTTAAAATGTTCATCCAGCAAGTTCAACCCAATTTCATTCTTGTCCTTAGATGACTAAAAATTACATTTATTATACTTAAAGTTTGCTATAAGCACATAAAGAAATTTAATTATAGTCATAAAATGATAAGTCATAGTCATAGAAATTTAATTTATAGTCATAAATGATATGCAAGCATTTCTCTATATTGAAATAAACAGTCATATATTGCTGGAAATACATATATATATATGTATATTTGGGTCTATAACTATCATGGCACATAAACATAGATGTAAAATGCTTTTAAATAAAATCATATTTTATAATGAAGTTAACTTATTATGGATAAGTATAGTTTCTATACTATTTAAGTTGTAATTACTAATATATTAAGGCATATATTTCTAATTTGAGAAAATTGCATGGTATTTCTAGGTGACATAGTAATTAGGACATTGTATTTCCTGTAACAGAAGAAAGTTTTTGTAGATACATTTTTCTATACCATTTTCCAAGTTTATTGATTCTTTCAAATGCTTTGAAGGAGGTTACCTTTCTCTTCATTCCTTTCCCTTCTTGCTTTGTTTAAAATTTGTGGCTCATATCACAATATAACCTACATGCTTTTGCCTTAGAAACTGCTGAAATATCTGGTAAAACTGAGAATATTAACCTAACAAAAGGTTTAAGAAGCACAGTCCATACACTGAGGCTAAATTTATGCTTTTATGTAAGATTTAAGAAAGGAACAAAATGTATCTTTTTAAATAACTCTCTGCATTTGAGTCTGTGTTATTTTGGTTGTACATTTGATTTACACAGTAATTTGAAGGAACTTGTTCATTCGCACTAATAATTGAGAAATGTGTTCTGAACTGTCACATTAGTCTCATTTGCATTAATGCTGGCAGCACCATTTCAAAATCTAGCCTCACTGTACATCAGAAACTCAGTTTTAATACAAAATTAGAAAAAATAGTTTAAATCTTATGAGCTTTTTGGCAACATACTTTTTATTTCTTTTTATTGTAAAATATACGTAACATAAAATTTACCATCTTAACCATTTTTAAGTGCGCAGCTCCGTGGCACTAAATATATTTGCATTGTTGTGCAATTACCACCACCATCCATCTCCAGAACTTTTTCATCTTCCCCAGCTGGCACTCTGTCCTCATTAAACACTAACTCCCCATTCCTTCCCTGATCTTCCCCCTCCCCTCCCCGCAACCACCATTCTACTTTCTATCTCTGGGAATTTGACTACTTTAGATATCTCATGTAAATGAAATCATATATATTTGTCCTTTACGACTGGTTCATTTTACTTAGCATTTTACTTAGCTCATTTTACTTCAGGTTCATCCATGTTCTCGCATGTGTCAGAATTTCCTTCCTCTTATATATATTCATATAGTATTGCATTGTATGTGTATACCACATTGTGTTTATCCAAGCATCTGTCTTTGGACACTTGAGTTGCTTTCATATTTTGGCTGTTATGAATAATGTTGCTGTGAATGTGGGTGTACAGATTTTTGTTTCATTTTTTCCCAAAACTTTACTATGAAAAATTTTAAATGTACAGCAAGGTTGAAAGAATTTTACAGTGAACATCTACATCCCTACCACCTAGATTCTACCACTAATATTTTACTATGCTTGCTTTATCAGTATCTATCCATCTTTGTACCCATCAATCAATCTATCTCATTTTTAATGCATTTCAGAGTATTTTGCTTCCATCTAAATACTTCAGCATCATTTAATTAATTAGAATACAGTGTTAGTTTGATTTTTAGGATAGTGTTTACATACAGTGAAATGCACAAGTCTTAACTGTGCATTCTGTTTAATTTTGATAAATGTGTATACCTGTGTCACTGAAGCTTCTGTCAAGATATAGAACATTACTCACTCCCAGAAAGTTCCCTCCTGCCCCTTCCCAGCTGGCTTTTTCTTCTAATTCCACAAAGGTAACCACTGTTCTAACACTTTTTCTACCATAGATTGATTTTATGTGTTCCAGAACTTTATATAAAAGGAATCATAATACTTTTTGTGTAAGTTTTCTTCCATTTAGTGTAATGTTTTTGAGATTCATCCATTTTGTTGTGTAAATCAGTTCTTCCTTTTTTTTTTATATTTCCAAATAATATTTCCTCAAAACAATATATTGTTACTTATCCATTGTCTTGTGATGGACACCTGGGCTGTTTTCATGGCAACTTATTATTGCTGTTATTACGTATTTTATACAGGATAAAGTAATATCTCCTTTACTTATTTCGTTACTCTTAAGTCACTGCCAGTATGGCATAGTAACTCCTTATGGAAAAAAAAAATTTTTTTTTAAGCAAATTTAAAATCCTTCTCAATTTTGTGATAACTCAGCAACACCATTTCTCTTTACCTTAGATCTTGCCCATGAAAGAGGTCAAGTAGTTGCTCATTTTAAATATGTATCACATATATTGATTTGTGGTGTTCTTCTTAGTGCTGGTAAATAAGTTGTTCTACAGGGAGCCACTAGCTTCCATGCTGGGTACATGTGGAAACCTTAAACAGCCTCTCGGTCCTAGTCCTGTATGCAAGTTTTTGAAACAACATTGTGTGTCAATTAATTATTGAGAAGGAGGTGTAAATACAAGGCATTGTGTAGTTCCTGGTGCTTGCAGGTGAGGGAATTGTCACTGTAGCCAGCTGCTACAGCAGCAGCAAAAGGTAGAAGATAAGGAGAGGATGGAGGAGACAGAGACATGGAAGGTTATTGGTAGCCGAAGTCAGTCTCTACCATTGGCCACTGAAACAGTTCTTTTGCAGACAGAAATTCCAGTCGATTTGTTTAAAGTATTTCCTTTGCACAGAATGGCAAGATGATAACTCTTACCAATGTAAACATACCAACTTAGCCAGGTTTTTGTCTTTGTATGGTGTATTGTGTCTGTTCTCAAAATACTATAAGAACTTCCAGACTCATTTTATAATGCATTCTCTTTTCATTTAATATGTGTTATCAGGAGAAAATCTAGTTTTAAAAAAATTCTACAGTTTATAAGGACAAGTAACTAAGGATATTGAAGAAGCATTTAACATATTAAGACCAGCTCTGTATTTTCCAGAAGGTATGAAAGTAATACCACTTAATAGGTTAGCTGCCACCCTGCACTTTCCAAGCACTTAGGAGTCATTCATCTGTCTGAGGTAGGACAGCATCTGCACCCATGCCTAACAGATGAGAACTCTTTCTTTTTTACCCCCTGTATGTTACTGTATTTGAATTCCAGAATTTATCCAGAGCTCTCCAGATAGTGTGTGTGTGTCTTCTTGTGGCCACAGATCCCTTTTAATAATGACTTTTCCCTCTAATCTCCAAAATACTTGTAGGATATTTTTTTAGGAGAGTTGTTAAAACTAGAAACAAAGATTGTCACCTTTTGTGGTAGCAGTATAAATGCATGTAGCTTGAAAATGTATAGGAGATTATATCATTTATAAAAGATACAGCAATTATTTAAAAAATACATAAACTACATTATGAATTTGGATAGTCTTTAAGCAACTATAGCTTTAATGTGCTTCTAATTCATGGTTTTTCTTTTGGAGGAGAGATTATAGATCCTGTATCTAAAATAATTTAATAATTGCATTGTATTGGTCCAGATATGTTTGTGGTTAACAAAGAGAAGGAAAGGAAACTACTGGTGTTTACTTCCTGATTTTGTCCTGAATGGTTATGAGGTTGGCATCTCTGCAAATAACTGTTATGTTATTACTTGAATTAATAATCTTAAATTAGAGCATGTTTATGGGAACTTTATAGTTTTAAGTAAAGACTGCATTCAGACTCCTGGTTGTGCTGGTATTTGTCCTTTTAAGTATAGAATATTTTGAAAGCAAAACTTCCAAAACCTGATTTATTTTGTCTTTGTTTATTTACAAGTATGTTTTTAATCTTGCACTTGTTTTGAGCTTCTTAATACTGCATAAAAATATTAATCATTTGGTGGTCTTAATGTAGATCTCTTCTGCACTTCCACAGAAAGTCATTGTCAGGGAATTCATTCTAATTCAAGGTTAATTAGTGTACCATTAAAATAATGTGTTACAAAAATTAATTACATCACAGGTCAAAAAACGTATTAAAAAGCATAGTGTAAATGTCTGAGAGCACATCATCCTCTTAAAACATTGCTATACTAGTGCTACCTTTCTGGAAAATATATCTAAAGTGAAAATCACTACTGAGGTCCAGTCATAGGTGTTTCCCCTAAAGTAAATTTTTGGCACCACATATGGGAAATTTAAAATATATCTCCCATTAACAGTAAAATGTGTTGCTTGTCTGCTTTCTCATCGCAACAGCTGAAGATTTATATTTTAGCATTAGTCGATATAACCCTATTGGGTTAAAAGTAATGAGAAATCAGGAGATTGGTTGAGAAGTAGAAATTATCTGTACACTTTGAGGAAAAAGTACTAGTTATATTAATATTATGTTTTCTTACTTAACTACTAGATCTTTTGGTAGGTGCTCTGTGTAAGTATATCACACATCGGTTTAACTATGCAGTAATTCTTGTTAATAGTTTAACTTCATATCCATAAAATGTACACTTAAAATTAGAATGAAGATAGAGACTTTGAAATTCTATCTGATTCTTTTAATATAAAAGCTATGAAACAGTTAACTAGAACTATAGAGTACTTTATACATTGGTATTTTTCCCCAAGAGTCTTATTAGAATATCTGATTGTTCTGATTCTTTTAATGTAAAAGCTATGAAACAGTTAACTAGAACTATAAAGTACTTTATACATTGGTATTTTTCCCCAAGATTCTTATTAGAATATCTGATTGTCCATATTAAGGGTTTTGGAATTCATGCCTTAGTAACAGCAGGTCAATACACATTAAGAGCTACAGACATTTTGACATAGGAGACTCTTTACTCAATACATTTTTTACTTGGTTTTTAGAACTGTCTTCATTAAACAAAATTCTTGGCAGGCCCTGAACAAAATAGTTTACTATAACAAATTGTGAGTATTTTGCTCCCAGATTTAAAAATTTTCTTCTTTCCTGCCTCTTTGGATTTTGTGTAAGCCTATAGGAAAATATATTCAGAGGTAAATAAAAATAAATTGAGTAAATGAAAGAAAAAAGAGAAGGATAATTTGTAGGAAGAAGTTGGCTTTGTTTTGTTTGTTTGTTTCAAGAAAAGACCTGGTTTAATTAGTCGAACTACTAGGTGCTTGAACAGAGTCTGAAAGATAAAGAGTAAAAAGTGGGTTTAAAAAAGCCTTCTTGAAAGGTGCTTTTTACTTTTAAAACCAGCTTTGTCCCAACTTATATCTTCTTAAATCTTTTCTAAAATGACATAGAGATTTCAACTTAATGTAGAAAAACATTCCATTCTTTAAAAACGACAACATCACTACCACCCTCAAAGAGTCATGTTAAACTATGCATCACTCATTTCTTCAGAAAAGCCCTTAGGTTCTAGAAGGTTTTTTTTATTCTTTAAACCAAGTGTGCCTCTTTAATTAACTAAATCAAGATTTTCTGACTATCTGTTGATAGTGACTGTGAGTCTTAGGTAGACAATGATTAAAACTAATGTTTCATATTTAGTTCTTTGTCTCCTAACAGTTTATCATCTATTCTGTTTACAAGTGCAAAATTTGAAGATAGGTATTAGCAGACTTTATTAGATACTTTTGAGATATTTCTGTATCAGATGTTTTTTTAGATATTTCAGAGCGTAAATTTGGGATATTAATGGGCAATGCTTAGTTTCAAACTGATTGAATTTTCTTGCATTTTAAGAAATACATGTGAGTAAATTTATATATACAGATAATTTCTACCTACATTTTAAGTACTCATATTTTATCCACAAGGTTTCTTTCACCAGAAGAAGTAATCATAATAATTTAAGAAAACTATTTTTTTACATGTATATAAAGTACTTTAAAATTAACAAGGCATTATCTTGTAGCTCGTTCATTCAACAAATACTACTAGTGTTAATTTTTTAGTAGTATCCTTTTCTTCACTCCGTAGGTGAGGAAATGGATCAGGATGAAGTAAGCCATTGGGCTAGTGCATAATCGATTCCAAAGTAGAACTCAGGATTTCCAATTGATTTAGAAAAGTCTACCTTCTTTCCATAGAGCATTTTATATCAACCATGCTTAGGATAATCAGCCTACAGTTTTACATATTACTTTGTCTTTCTTATGACTTTATATCTTTTAGTACGTACCTATCCATAATTACTTGAATGGTCTAAATGCTCCATTCGAAAGACACAGGGTGACAAAATGGATAAAAAACAAGACCCATCTATATTCTGCCTACAGAAGCTCACTTCTGAGCTAAGGACACATACAGACTGAAAGTAAAAAGATGGGAAAACATTTATCATTCAAATGGAAGCAAAAACAAGCTGTGATAGCAATACTTCTATCATACAAAATAGACTTCAAAACAAAGACTAACGGATCATAGATGGGCATTACATAATGATAAAGGGATCAATCTAGCAAGAAGATATAAGAATTGTAAATATCTTTGCACCCAACATTGAAGCACCTAAATACATAAAGCAAATATTAATGGACATGAATAAGAGAAATTTATGGTAATACAGTAATAGTAGGAAATTTAACACCCCACTTACATCAATGGATAGCTTTAGGCAGAAAATCAAAAAGAAGCAGTATCTTTGAATGACATTTTATACCAGATGGCTATAATAGATAGATATATATGGAACATTCCATCCAAAACCAACAGAATTAAGTGCACATGGAACATTCTCCAGAATAGATCCCATGTTAAGCCTCAAAATAAGTCTCAACTAATTTAAGAACATTTTTCTGATTACAATAGTTTGAAACTAGACATCCGTTACAAGAAAAAAAAACTGGAAAAAACACAAACACGTGGAGTCTAAACAACATAATACTAAACATCCAAAGTGTCAATGAAGTCAAAGAAGAAATAAAAAAATACATGGAGACAAATGAAAATGAAACACAAAGGTCCAAAATATTTTGGATGCAGCAAAAGCAGCTCTAAGAAGGACATATATAGCAAAATCCCTGCCTCAAGAAACAAGAAAAAGCTTAACTAAACAATCTAACCATACACCTAAGAGAACTAGAACCAGAAGAACAAACTAAGCCCAAGGTGAATAGAAGAAAGGAAATAATAAAGAGCAGAGCAGAAAGAAATGATCTGATGACCTAAAGAATTAAAAAAAGAAAAGAAAAGAAATGCAATGAAACCAGGAGGAGGTTCTTCGAAAGGACAAATAAAATTGATAAACCCTTAGCTAGACTCCTTAAGATAAATAAATAAATAAACCCAAATAAATGAGGTGAGAAATAAAAGTAACAATTGACACCACAGGAAATACAAAGGATTTAAGAGACTGCTACAAAAAATTATTTGCCAACAAATTGGCCAACCTAGAGAAAGTAGATAAATTCCTATAAACATACACCCTTCCAAAATTAAATCAGGAAGAAATAGAAAATCTGAAACTCTAGTAACAAAATTGAATTGGTTATCAGAAAACTATGAAGAAAATAAAGTGCAGGATCACGTAGGTCCACAGGTGAATTCTATCAAACATTTAAAGAAAAGTTAGTTCCTATTGTCCTTAAACTATTCCAAAAAATAGAAGAGGAAGGAAAACTTTAAAATACATTCTACAAGGCCAGTGTTATCCTGACACCAAAGTTAGACAGAGATACCACCAAAAAAGAAAACTATAGGTCAATACTTGTGATAATTACAAATGCAAAAATTCTCAACAAAATATTAGCAAACCACGTTCACTGTACATTAAAAAGATCATTCACCACAATCAAGTGGGATTTATTTTGAGGATGCAAAGATGGTTCACAAATTAATCAACATCATCAAACTGAAGGATGAAAATCATACAGTCATCTCAATAGATGCAGAAAAAGCATTTGACAAAATTTAACATCTCTTCATGACAAACTGAACAAAGTGGGTTTAGGGGGAAAATAACTCAACATAATAAAAAGTATATATGAAAAACTGACATATAGCGTCATATTCAATGGTGAAAAGCAGTTTTTCCTCTAAGATCATGAACAAGACAAGGATATCCATAGTACTGGAAGTCCTAGCCATAATAATCAAACAAGAAAAAGAAATAAAAGGTATCCATATTGGTAAGGAAGAAGTTAAACTGTCACTGTTTGCAGATGAGATGATACTACACATAGAAAACCCTAAAGGCTCCACCAAAAAGTCATTTGAACTGATAAATGAATTCAGTGAGTTTTTAAGATACAAAATTAATACCCAGAAATCAGTATAGTATTTCTATATACCAATAACAAAATAACAGAGAGAAATTAAGAAATAATTTCATTTACAGTTGCACCAAAAATAATAAAATACTTAGGAATAAACTTAGCTAAGGAGGTGGAAGACTCAAGAAATTGAAGACAACACAAACAAATGCAAAGATATCTCCTGCTCATGGATTGGAAGAATCAGTATTGTTAAAATGTTCATACAGTTCAAAGCAATCTACCGATTGAGTGCAATCCCAATCAAAATACCAATAGTATTATTCACAGAATGAGAACAAAGAATCATAAAATTTGGATGGAACCACAAAAGAGCCCAAATAACCAAAGCAATTGTGAGAAAGAAAAAGTGCAGGTATCATAATTTTAGATTTCAAGATACACTACGTAGCTGTAGTATTGACAACAGTATGGTATTGGTACAAAATGGACACATGATCAATGGAACAGAGAACGCAAATATAAACCCATGCTCATCTGGTCAGTTAATCTATGACAAAGACAAAAATATCCAATAGAGAAAAGATAATCTCTTCAGTAAATGGTGCTGAGCAAAGTAGACAGCTACATATAAAAGAATGAAACTGTACCATTTTCTCACACCATCCACAAAATTAAGCTAAAAATTGATTAAAGATTTAAATGTGAGATCTAAAATCATAAAAACCTAAAAGAGAACACAAGCAGTAATTACACAGACATCGACTGTAGCAACATTTTTCTAGATAAGTCTCCTAAGGCAAGAGAAACAAAAGCAAAGATAAGCTATTGGTACTATAGCAAAATAAGAAACTATGCATAGCAGAGCAAAACAAAAAGGCAACCTACTGTACAGGAAAAGATATTTCCAAGTGATATATCCAATGAGGGGTTAATATCCAAAATATATAAAGAACTCATATGCCTGAACACGCAAAAACTAACCCAATTAAAAAGTGGGCAGAGGACCTAAATAAACATTTTTCCAAAGACATATAGATGGCCAATAGACACATGAAAAGATGGTCAGCATCAATAATCATCAGGAAAATTAAAATTAAAACTGCAATGAGATATCACCTCGTGTCAGAATGGCTAAAATTAAAAAAAAAAAAAAAAAGCACAAGTAAAAATAAGTGTTGTTGATGTGGAGGAAGAGGAACCCTCCTGCATTGTTGGTAGAGTATAAATTGGTGCAGCTACTGTGGAAAACAGTATGGAGGCTCAAAGAATTAAAAACAGAAATACTATATTATCCAGTCATTTCCCTCCTGGGTATTTACTCAAAGAAAATGAAAACACTAATTGGAAGATATATGCACCCCTATGTTTATTGCAGATTTACGTACAATAGCCAAGATATGGAAGCAGCCTAAGTGTCCATTGATAGATGAATGGATAAGGAAGGTGTAGTATATCTATATGTGTTACACACACACACACACACACACACACCACGTATTATGCTCTTGTAAAAAAAGATGAGATCTTGCCATTTGGCAAGACAATATGGATGGACCTAGAGGGTATTATGCTAAGTGAAATAGATCAGACTAATAAAGACAAATACTATATGATTGCACTCATGTGAAATCTAAAACAAATGAATAAACAAAAAGCAGATTCAGACCTATAAATAAAGAGAACAAACTGATGGCTGCCAGAAGGAAGGGGGATGAGATTATGGGAAAAATGGGTGAAGAGGAGTGGGAAATACAGGCTTTTAGTTATGGAATAAATAAATCACAGGAGTAAAAGGCACAGCATAGGGAATATAGTCAGTGATATTGTAATAGCATTGCATGACAGATGGTGGTAGCTCAGCTTGTGGGGAGCACAGCATAACATATAGAGAAGTTGAATCACTATGTTGTACACCTGAAACTAATGTAACATTGTGTGTCAAGTATACTCAAATAAGATAAAATTTTTAAAAACACAATTCTCAACCAAAATAAAAGTATGTTTTATTGGCCTCATAAGTGAATTAAAAAATTCATTTATCTCGGAGCACCTGGGTGGCTCAGTCGGCTAGGCGTCTGACTTCGGCTCAGGTTATGATCTCATGGTTCATGGGTTCGAGCCCCGCTTCAGGCTCTGTACTAACAACTAGCTCAGAGCCTGGAGCCTCCGCTGTTCATGCTCGCTCGCTCTCTCTCACTCTCTCTCACTCTCTCTCTCTCTATCTCTCTCTCTCTCAGAAATAAATAAAAAACATTAAAAAATTCATTTATCTCAATTTTTGTGTTTTTAGGGCAGAACTCTACTCCATTGGGCATGTGATCGAGGACATAAAGAACTAGTCACAGTCTTGCTACAATATAGAGCTGATATTAATTGCCAGGTAAGAGTGATGATAAGAGAACTTTTTAAAAAAATTGAGGTAAAATCCGCACAACATAAAATTCACTGTGTTAAACACTTGAGAGTGTACGACTTATTGGCATTCATACACTTAACAGTGTTGTGTGACCATCGCTACTTTCTTGTTTCACATTTTCATCACCCAAAAGGAAACCTTGTACTTAGTAAGCAGTCACTTCCTGTTTACCCCTCATCACAGACCTTACCAACAACTTATCTTTCTGTTTCAATGGATTTGCCTATTCTGGATATTTCATATAAATGGAATCATAAAATATATAGCCTTTGTGTCTGGCTTCTTTCACTTAGCATATTTTCAAGGTTTATCCATGTAGCATGTAACAGTACTTCATTTTTTAGGGCTAAATATTATACCATCGTATGGATAATACCACATTTTATACCACATTTTGTTTATCATTTCATCAGTTAATGAACAGTTGGGTTATTTCCATTTTTTGGCAATTATGAATAATTGATATGAACAATTCATGCATGTGTTTTTGTTTGAATGCTTGTTTTCAGTTATTTTGATTCTGTACCTAAGAGTGGAATTTCAGAGTTGTATGGTAACCTGATGTTTTTGAGGAACCTCTACAAACTGCAAATTGTTTTCTACAGGAATTGCACCATTTTCCATTCCCACCAGCAATGCATGAGGGTTCTAATTTCTCCACTGATTTGCAATACTTGTTATGTACTTTTTTAATAGCCATCCTAGTGGAGGTGGAGTGATACCTTATCGTGCTTGATTTTCATTTGTATTTCCTTAATAACTAATGATGTTGATATCTTTCCATGTGCTTGTTAACAATTTCTGTATTTCCTTTGGAGAAATGTCTGTTCAAACTTTTCACTGTTTTAAAAATTGAATTGCTTGTCTTTTTGTTAAGAGTTTTTTTAATATATTCTGGATAGCAGACCACTATCAGATACATGATTTGCAGATACCTTCTCCCTTTCTGTGGGTTATCTGTTCACATTTTTGATAGTGTCATTTGGTGCACAGGTTTTTAATCTTGTTTTAGTTCAGTTTATCTATTTTTTCTTTTGTCGGTTGTGCTTTTGGTGTCATACTTAGGAAACCATTGCTAAGTTGAGACTTATCCTTCTGTTTTCTTTCTTTTTTGTTTTTATTGTTTTAAATGTACATAACATAAAATTTACCATTTTAACCATTTTTAAGTGTTAAAAATGGCATTAAGTACATCCACATTGTTCAACCATCAGCACCATCCATCTCCAGAATCTTCTTCCCCAGCCGAAATTCTGAATTCATAACTGACTCCCCATTCCCCCAGCTCCTGGCAACTACCATTCTACTTTCTACCTTCATTAATTTGACTATGCTAAGTAACTTCTGTAAGTGGAATTATATAGTATTTGTCCTTTTGTGACTGACTTATTTCACTTAATATTTTCAAGGATCATCCATGTTGGTAGCATGTGTAAAACCTCCTTTCTTTTTAAAACTAAATAATATGTCATTATACATATATATCCATATCTTTACCCGAATATTCATCTATAGACACTTGAGTTGCTTTACTCTTTCAACTATTGTGATTAATTCTGCTATGAACATAGGGAGCAAATTTGAGTCCTTCCCTTCATATCTCTTGAGTATATACCCAGAACTGGATTTGTTGGGTCATAAGGTAATTTTTTATTGAATATTTTGAGGAACCACCATACCATTTTACACAGTGGCTGCACCATTATATGTTCCTATCAGCCATGCACAAGTATTCCAGTTTCTTCATATCTTTACCAACACTTGTTATTTTTTGTATTTTTCATAATAGGCATTGTATTGACTGAGAAGTGGTGTCTCATTGTGGTTTTGATATGCATTTCCCTAAAGACTGGTGATGTTGAACATCTTTTCATGTGATTATTGGCCATTTGTATATCACTTTGTTTATGTTCTTTGCCCATTTTTAAATTGAGTTGGTTGCATTTTTATTGTTAAGCTATAAGAATTCTTTATATATTCTGGATGTCAGTCCCTTGTCAGATAAATGATTTGCAAATATTTTCTCCCATTCTGTGAATTGTCTTTCACTCTTTTGATAGGGTCCTTTGATGCACAACAGTTTTATTTTTTTTTATTTTTTTATTTTTTTTTTACAAATAGTTTATTGTCAAATTAGTTTCCACATAACACTTAGTGCTCATCCCCACAAGTGCCCTCCTCCATGCCCATCCCCCCTCCTCCCCACATCCATCAGTCCTCAGTTTTTGTCAGCATTCAAGAGTCTCTCATGGTTTGCCTCTCTCCCTTTCCTCCACCATTTCCGCCTTTCTTCTCCCCCTTGGTCCTCTGTTAAGTTCCTCCTAATCCTCCTATACGTGCACACATATATTTGTCCTTCTCTGCCTGACTTATTTTGCTCAGGATAACACCCTCAAGGTCCATCCATGTTGCTACACATGGCCAGATTTCATTGTTTCTCATTGCCATGTAGTATTCCATGGTATAGATAAACCACATCTTCTTGATCCATTCATCTGTTGATGGACACTTAAGCTCTTTCCATGTTTTAGCTATTGTGGAGAGATGCACAACAGTTTTAAATTTGATGAAGACCAACTTTCTCTTTTATTGCCTGTGCTTTTGGTATCATATCCAAGAAAGCATTGCCAATTTTAAAGCTTTTTCCCTATGATTTCTTCAAGAGTTATATAATTTCAGCTCATACATTTAAGTCTTTGACCCATTTTGAGTTAGTTTCTGTGTATGACATAAAATAGGGGTCCAATTCCATTTTGCATGTAAATAGTCAAGTTTTCTCAGTACCATTTGTTGAAATGTCTTTTCCCCAGAGGATAGTCTTGGAACCCTTGTCAAAATTCATTTGATCATATCTCTAAGGGTTTAGGCTTTCTGTTCTGTTCTGTTAGTCTATATTTCTGTTTTTATGCCATTACCATAGTGGTTTGGTTACTGTAGCTTTGCAGTAAAATTTGAAATCAGAAAGTGGGACACCTCCAACTTTCTTTTTTTTTTTAAAGTTTATTTATATAGAAAGAGGGTACATGTGCCCACATGCGAGCAAGGGAGGGGCAGGCAGAAAGATAGAATCCCAAGCAGACTTCACGCTAACGGTGTGCAACCTTATACCATGAACTGAACCATGAGATCGTGACCTGAGCCAAAATCAAGTTGGATGCTTAACTGACTGAGCCACCCAGACACCCCTTGGTTTGTGTTTTGTTTTGTTTTTTTAACATTTATTTAATTTTGAGAGACAGAGAGACAGAGTGTGAGTAGGGGAGGGGCAGAGAGAGAAGGAGACACAGAATCTGAAGCAGTCTCCAGGCTCTGAGCTGTCAGCACAGAACCTGACGCGGGACTCAAACTCACGAACCGTGAGATCATGACCTGAGCCGAAGTCGGCCGCTTAACCGACTGAGCCACCCAGGCGCCCCTTGTTTTTCTTTCTCAAGACTGTTTGACTATTCTGGGTTGCTTGATTGCATGACTTTTTTTTTTCTCCAAGAAAATGTCATTGGGATTTTCATAGGGATTGCATGGAATCTGTAGATCACTTTGGGGAGTATTGGCATCTTAATGTTAAGTCTTCCAATCTGTGAGATGTTTTTCCGTCTATTGGTGTCTCAAAATTCTTTAGGCAGCATTTTGTGGCTTTCAGTATATATTTTTTTCACCTCCTTGATAAAGTTTATTCCTAAATATTGTTTCTTTTTTGATGCTATTATAAATGAAACTGTTTCCTAAATTTCCTTTTTGGATTGTTCATTGTCAGTGGTCAGAAACACAGTTGAGTTTTGTATGTTCATTTTGTACCCTGCAGTTGTGCTGAATTCGTTTTTTAGTTCTTACAGCTTTTTGTAGAGTCTTTAGGGTTTTTTACATATAAGATCATGTTGTCTGTGAATAGAGATAATTTTACTTCTTTTACAATTTAGATTCCTTTTCTTTTCTTTTCTTTTCTTTTAGTAACCTCTACTCCCAACATGGGGCTCAAACTCACGACCCCAAAATCAAGGGTCTCGCGTTATAACAACCGAGTCAGCCAGGCACCTCAGGATTCCTTTTATTTTCCTTGCTTAATCGATCTGACCAGACCTTCAGTACTCTGTCGATAGAAGTAATAGAAGTGGATATCCTTGTTTTGTTCTAGGTGTTCGCTTTTTAATTTGGTGTGTTAGATATAATATGCTTTTCTTTATGAAATATTTGTTGCCGTATGTATCCATTCTGGTCTGACTCCCTAGGCCTCATGTACTCCTCCTGGCTCTTTTCATTAAGTCTGAAATTTTTAGTTCTAACTACACTCTCTATTTCATCTAAATCTCTTACTTGACCTAAAAGAAATCTTTAGTTTCTCTGCTAATCTACATTCTTCCACTTCAGCTCATTTTATCCATTCTCATGCTGTTATTCTCATCCTCATCTCCATTCCCTGTTTTTCCACTGTTACAGCCACCTGGAAAAAGCCTAAATCTGATTAATCCAATTACCTGCCTTTTGCACATGTACACCTAGTCTCTGGGCAAAGCTAGAAAAAAAATTATACAACCCTGATATTCTCATAAATCATGGTATCCATCTTTAATTTTGCCTGAAAAGTCTTATGGTCCTTTTCATTCTCAGATTATCTCTCATTTCACAGAGAATAGAAGAAATCAGCAACTCAGACCTCAGCCTTCACACGCTTCACACACTTCTTAGCTGTTCACTTCACCTTACACTGAAACTGCCGTCTCTCAACGACAGCCACTACCCCTCCCCATAATTGGTACTGTCATCCAACCAGTTTTCCAGGAATCATCCTTGATTCTTCTCAGTTTTCACACCCATTCAGAACCTTTAGGTTCTGCCTTCTAAGTATATCTCCAAATCTACCCACTTCTCTATTTCAACACTTCCCATACACTAGTTCAGGGTTCTTAAATTATTTCAGCAGCTCTGAACTATATTTCTCCTTCTACTCTTGATATCCTTTAGTATTTTTTCAACTCCTCATCTGGATAGTCTTTCTAAAATGCTAATTTGCAGATGTTGCCTTGTTTAGTTTTGTTTTTCTAAGATAAAAGCTAAATTTAATATGCTCTGTAAAGCCCTTCATGATCTTACATCTTTCTTTCTCAGCACGCTACTTTTATGACCCTCCCTGGTAGGCTAAGCTCCACCTTTGAAGGACTTGACATGCTGCTTATCTCTTGGCTTTTTTATATGCTATTTTCTTTCTTCTTCATTCTCCTTCCTAGGCCTCAGCTTAAACATGACTTCCTCCAGGAAGCCTTCCTTCAGTCTAACCAGTTAGAGACCCCCCCCCCCAATACTTTGTAGCTTCTTTTTAAAAAAATTTACTTGTTTATTTTTGAAATAGAGAGAGACAGAGCATAAGCTGGGGAGGGGCAGAGAGAGAGAGAGGGAGCACAGGCTCCAGGCTCTGAGCTGTCAGCACGGAGCCCGACATGGGACTTGGAACTCAGAAACCACGAGATCATGACCTGAGCCAAAGTCAGACACTTAATTGACTAAGCCACCCAGGCACCCCTATAGCTCCCTGTTTTTAAGCTCATCAAAAAGTTATCACAGTGTAATCACATTGTATTATAATTGGCTGATTACATGTCTGTATTTTCAACACTATGTATCATATACAGGTACTGCAATTTGGTTGTATCACTCGTGCCTCAAACAATATCTGACATATAGTAGATTCTCAATAATTATTGAATAAAGTAATACTGGCTTATAAAGAAAATGTTAGAAAAATAGAACATGGGTACCAGGAAGGACCTGAGCATTTACCAGAGCTTTTTGGGTATCCTTGTTTTTTTATCAGAAGAAATAACCTCTTTCCCCATTAGATATGTGTACATTCTTCTTGGACCAGTTCCCTAGCTTTGAGTTATAGGTCAGATGATAGCTTTGTGCCATAATCTTGCCTTGAAATATATATATGTCATTAATTTTTTTTCGTTTAGTAGGTAGTATAGTATGTATGTAAAAAAATACCTGGGCACCTGGGTGGCTCAGTTGGTTGAGCATCTGACTCTTGATTTGGCTCAGGTCTTGATCTCATGGTTTGTGGAATTGAGCACCATATTGGACTCTGTGCTGCCAACGCAGATCCTGCTTGGGATTCTCTCTCTCCTCTCTCTCTTTCTGCCCTTCCCCCACTCACTCATGCTGTCTCTCTTTCTCTCTCAAAATAAATAAATAAACTTTATTTTTATATAAACATAATAAACGTTTTTTAAAAACTCAAAAAATGCAAAAGACTGATTTAAAAAAATTTTAATTTATTTTTGAGGGGAGAAGGAACACAGACAAACATATATCTGCAAGCATGTATAGTAGGGCAATGTGATACAAGCTATACACACTATTCTATAACTTGCTTTCTTTATCTTGAAGGTTGTTCTATATCAGTATATAGATAGTGCTGCCTTAGTCTTTTTTTCTTTTTTTTTTTTTTTATGTTTATTTATTGATGCCTGGGTGGCTCAATTCGTTAAGCATTGGACTTTTGCTCAGGCCATGATCTCACAGTTCATGAGTTCAAGCCCCACATCGGATGAGCTTGAGCCCTGCATCTGGTGAGCTTGAACCTGCTTTGGGTGAGCCCTTCTTCTTTCTCTCCCCCCCCCCCACCCACTCTGTCCCTTGCTCACTTGCACCCTCTCTCTTAATAGAATAGAATAGAATAGAATAGAATAGAATAGAATAGAATAGAATAGAATAGAAGTTTATTTACATTGAAAGAGAAAGTGAGTGGGGTAGAAGGAGAGATAGGGAGAGAGAGAGTCCCAAGCAGGCTCCACTCTGCTAGCATGGTGCCCATTGCAGGGCTCCAACACACGAACCATGAGATCAAGAGTTAGGCACTTAACTGACTGAGCTACCCAGGCACCCATGATTTATTCTTTTTAATGGCGGCATAATATTCCTTTGTAGAGCTGTATCGTAATATAGCTGGTACCATATAAATGCACCAATGTATTAAACATCCTGTAACCAAGAACCATTTGTATTTCATTTTCTGTGAAACATCTGTTCATATTTTTTGCTCAGTTTCCCACTGGATTGATGTTTCTTCTTAATTTATAGGAACATTTCATGTGTTAAAGATAATGAGCACTTTGTGATGTAAATATTAAACATTTCCCCCATGTTTCCTTCTCATACCGTCACCATTTCATGGTTTCCTTGATCCATCTAGAATTAATTTGTCACATGTATGTAATACACATTTTATTTTTGTCCAGATGGTGCCAGCTTTATTTTTGTGTAGACGATTAGTGTTGTTCAGTAATGTTTGTTGAATAATCTTTCCTCTACTGATTTGAAATATCTTTTTTGTTTTGTTTTGTTCATATTCTCACTTCCTCTGTGTATTCCTCAGCTTTTTCCTATTCCCTTTCTCTATTTTTCTGTTTACATACTTGTCCAATGATGCTTTAATGGTATAGCTTCAATACATTTTTTAATATCTGGTAGGATAAATTTCTTCACTGCTTACTGAGGATTTTTCCTGTGATTTTTCTTTATGAACTTTTAAATCATCATTTCATCCTTTGCTTCCCTTATCCACTACTATTACAAAAACAATAAAGTATTGGTGCAGTCATGTCTTTTTATTTGGTTTGTATTGTTAGGGGGTGTTTTGGAGGGAAATGTTCCCAAGTTAGGAATAGCCTGAGGTTTTCATCTGTGTTTTTCTTATAATATGTTTGGCTAACTTAATATAAATAATTCAAAACTGTTTTCTATGGCTTTATAGGATAAACTTTACAGAACACCAGCTTTAACGCAAAGTAAAATTCCAGGTAGGTATTTTGGATGAGTCAGTTAGGACTAGGTGAAGCCAGTGTTTCCCTTGAGGCCTTTGTATTCACATGACTACTTTATATTGCCCCTAGCCTCGATTTTCCTCTGTTATTGACAATCCTGATCCACACAATCCCCTAGCTTCAGTTAAGGAAATGCTTTTGGCTTTGTTAGTTTGGATTGCTAACATGCTTCCAAGTCCCAGGGCTTTTGGAGATTAGCTCTCAGAATAGCTTTCCCTTTGTAAATTCTTCTTTGGTTTCGTTATTGAAAACTCTTTTCAAATATAGACAATACAAACATAATAAATGGAAGGAAAGGTTCATCTCCCTCATGATTCAATCTTTCTTAAACAACATTATTATTGACTGGCCTATTGGTTGCCAAAAAGGAAAATCAATTTTATTAGAAGTATTTGCTTGGCCACAGATCTTGGTACTAACCCAGCAGAGACAGGCTGATGTTATCAACCATCTGAAGACTAATTTTTACCATTAGCCTGAAGAGGAGTGGTAATTAGAGATATGTCAAAGTCTACTCTGTGTTTTTTTGTCATTTTTACATGTCAGTATATCTCATATATACTTTTATTGCACTGCAGTTTCTCTATTCTATGACTGATGGAATTCGAACTTTTAATTTAATTTTATTTTCTAGGAAAGATCCTTTATAGATTTCATTTGTTACCTGGCAGTATTATGGACACAGTTTTGTCTCTTCCACTGCTTAGTATTGATTTTTAGTTCAACTCTGGAAGTTAGGTTTTTAACCACATTTGAGATTAGGATATGGGTTAAACACACACACATACACCCCAAAGACCTTTTGAATAATTTTGATCTTTCAAGCCCTGGAGAAAGATTAAAACTACTCCCAAAGCACACTGGAAGTCTTTGAATGCTGAAGATTTATTACCAGGTGTTCTTAGATTTATTGTAAAGTAATATTAAGGAATTCAACATGTTGGTTGGGAACATCTGCAGTGTTAGATGTTTACACTGTGTACTGGGTGTTAATGCAGTTTAAGACTTGGTGATCTACAAATGACCTAAACTTATGGTTTATATATATGATGGCATAGAGCACCATGCCCTCTCTGAATGCCTCAGTGACTATGTGTTATAAAAGATTTCAAAAGCATGAGATGTTAACTAAACTTTTTGTGGTGATCATTTCATAATATATATAAATATTGAATCATTATGTTGTATATCTGAGACTAATGTCACATGTCAATAATATCCTAGTTTTAAAAAAGAATACTTATGGAATAAAAGAATAAATGAATGTACCTGAAAAAAAGAAATTCTGTATCCATATATAGTTTTATGAAATAAATAGAAAAAAATTGTTTTTAAAGCAGGGGAATAATTGCAAGTCTGGATTTTGCCAGGGTGTTGTGGAGCTTAAAGTAGTGACAGTGGCCTCCTTACCTCAAGCTGTCCTGCAGCTTCTGGGCAAGCTGGCTCCTCCTCACCTCTCCACACTGTTGTTTATTATGTCACTGGCTTCATCAAAACTCTCTGATAGTTGCACTACCCTTAGGATAAATCCCAGACTCTCTGGAGTTGAATTCACAGTTCTCCATTATCTGAAAAAAGGCAAAAAAAAAAAGTCATGAGAAAATCATAAAGCAGGAAGTAAGACTAACCCTATTATATATGTGTGTTGGGGGAGGGATAAACTATGAAACAGTTTTAGTGTGTACTGTGTATCAAGCATTTTATATGTATTGTCTTTTAGTCATCACATCAGTCCTGTAATGTAGGTATATTGTTATGTGCATTATACTGGTGAAGAAGCAGGAGATTGGATAGTCCTAGAAGTAATAAGTGACAAAATTTAGATTTGAAAATGTCATTCTGATGCCAAAGCCTAAGCTCTTAATGTCTGCACTGTAAAATTTATTTTCCTTACTCACATATATGTAATGTATTTTAAAGATATTTGGTACAAGGCACCTGCCTGGCTCAGTGGTAGAGCATGTGACTCTTGATATCAGGGTCATGAGTTTGAGCCCCATGTTGGGCGTAGAGAGTACTTTAAACGTTTTTGTTTTTGTTTTTTTAAAATGTTTTATTTATTTATTTCTAGGAGAGAGAGAGACAGCATGAACAGGGGAGGGTCAGAGAGAGAGGGAGTCACAGACTCTGAAACAGGCTCCAGGCTCTGAGCTGGCAATCAGCACAGAGCCCAACGCGGGGCTCGAACCCACAAACCGCGAGATCATGACCTGAGCGAAAGTCGGGCGCTTAACCGACTAAGCCACCCGGGCGCCCCCTTTTTTTTTTTAAACGTTTTTTTTTTTTTTTGAGAGTACTTTAAAAAAATGTTTTTTAAGAAGGTATTTGGTACAATATTGTACATAAAATAGTTTTTCTTCATTATTATTTAAAAGTTTGGAGATACAAAATACATTTAATGAGATACATATAGTTTATTTTTGAGAGACAGAGCAAGAGAGCAAGTGGGAGAGGTGCATAAAGAGAAGGAGACGCAGAATCTGAAGCAGGCTCCAGGCTCTGAGCTGTCAGCGCAGAGCTTGATGGGGGGCTCAAACTCATGGCCCATGAGGTCATGACCTAAGCTAAAGATGGCTGCTTAACCGACTGAGCCACCCAGGTGCCCCAATACAGTACAGAAATCTTAAGGACACAACTGAATACCCACACTTGTACACATACCTGTGCAACTACCACCGATATCAAAGTAGAACATTTCCAAAATCCCAGTAGGTTTGTTTCCTTAAGGAACTTCTGTCAATATCAATCCTCCACCCACCCCACCCCAGGGAACTATTATTCTGACTTTAGCTGCCATCAGTTAGTTCTACTACTTCTTGAAATTCAAATATTTACAACATATATATTCTTTTGGATCAGGTTTATTATACTCAGTGTAACATTTGCGAGAGTCATCCATGTTGTTACATATATCATTTGTTCCTTTATTTTTATTGCTGTATACTGTTTTAATGTTCTATTTAGTGCATGCATATACCACAGTTTATCTGTTTTTCTGGTGATGGACATTTAGTTTTTAGGTTTTTTTTCTTCAGTTTTAGTGAATATTGGCTATTATTAATAAAGTGGCTATAAATGCTTCACGCGGACATATAACATGTATTTTCATTTCTCTTGGATATGTACTTAGGAGAAGAATTGCTGGAGCATATGGTAACTCTGTGTTTAACCTTTTGAGGATTGCTTAGGGTTTGTCAAAGGGACTGCCCACTTTATATTCCCATTAGCAGTATATGAGAGTTCCAGTTTTTTACATCCTTATCAACACTTGTTATTATCTTATTTCAATAGCTGCTTTAGTGTATCTCATTTTGAGTTTGGTTTTCATTGTCCTAATGGTTACTGATGTCAATTTTTCCTGTGCTTATTGGCCACTTTTGTATGTTCTTTGGGGGAAATGTGTATTCAGATCCTGTGCCCACTTTTTTTCTTTTTTAATGGGGTGGGGAGGGGAAGGCCATGGAAAGCACAGTAAGTTTTTTAGAGGCAAAATCTGTTAAGGGAATGGACTCGGGGCCAACCCTCTTGAGGCAAATCATCATTTGTGTCTCCTGTTGCCATCCCCTCCTCTCTCAAGGTATTTATCTGGGTGAAAACAGCTTTGAAGGGACCAACAGTGGTGACCTCAAAGGGAAAATATGTCATAACAGAAGCCTGAAGGGTGTGAGTGCAAGGGAGGAGGTTGGGGACTTCACCTGGGCAATGATATTAATAGTGGGATAAGTGAGGTGACTGCCTGAATTGGACCTTTTGTTTTGTTTCTGGCAATTTTCTTTTAATCTCCCTCGCCATCATTAATTAAGAAGGACCCCCAGAGAAAAGGGACTAGAGTAGTTTTATGGATTCACCTCATTCTATAGGGTGTCTCTATACCTCAGACAACTAGAGCAGATTAATATTAACAATGTCTGTCCCCATTTTTACAATGTGGTTGTCTGTTGTTGAGTTGTGAGAGTTATTATGTTTTCTGAATATAAGCCCCATATTGTGTATGTGATTTGCAAATATGTTCTTCCACTGAGGGGGTTGTCTTTTTACTGGCTTAATAGTATTCTCTGAAGCCCAAAAAGTTTTAGTTTTGATGAAGCCCAGTATATCTAGTTTTTGTTTTGTTTGTGTTTTTGGTGTCATTTCTAAGAAACTATTGTTTAAAAAGAGACCATAGTGATTAAGCATTTTTCTTCTAAGAGTTTTACAGTGTTATCTCTTACATTTAGATTTTTGATGAATTTTGAATTGTGTATGATATGAGGTAGAGGTCCAGTTTTATTCTTTTACATGTGGATATGTAGTTATTTCAGTGTCTTTGGTTGAAAAGACTCTTTCCCCTCCCCTGGAATTGTTGTAGGACCCTCATCAAAAGTCAATGGACCATAAATGTGAGGGCTGATTTCTAGATTCTCAGTTCTGTTCCATTGATCAATATGTCTGTCTACCCTTATGACAGTACCACACTGTCTCTTACTTCTTTTGTTAAATTTATTCCTTTGCTGAGATCTTCCATTTTTCTCATTTATTGCAAGAATGCTCATAACTGCTCATTAAAATATTTTATGACTACTATTTTCAAATATTTGTCAGATAACTAACATCTGAGTCACCTTGGTTTTTGGTGTGTATGGATATTCAAGTTGTGATTTTCTTAGTTCTTCTTTACTGTGGCTTTGTAGTATGTTTTGAAACAGAAGGAAGTGTGAGCTCTCCAACTTCGTTCTTTTTTTTTCAAGATTGTTATAGCTGTTCTGGGTCCTTTGAATTTCCATGTAAATTTTAAATTAGCTTATTAATTTCTGCAAAGCAAATGAAGCTGAGATTGTTTTAGGGATTGCATTAAATCTGTAGATCAATTTGAGGAGTAGTGCCATCTTAAAATATTAAGTCTTCTTATCCATAAAATGTCTTTTCATTTATTTAGGGTTTGTTTAATTTTTTTCAGTGGTAACGGTGTACAAGTCTTACATTTTTTTGTTAAATTTATTCCTAGGCAAAGGAATAGAAGACATAAAAAAAGAACTAAATAAACTTAATAGAACCAAATATATAATAACTGAAGTAAAAATTCACAGAATGGGCTCACTACCATAGTGGAGATGACAAAGAAAAGGATCAGTGAACTTGAAGTCAGATCAGTAGAAATTATCTAATTTGAAAAACTGAGAGAAGGTAGATGGAAAAGAAATCACCAGGACTTCCAGGACCTATGTGACAATTATAGAAGATTTAGCGCTTTTTTGTCATTTAAGCCCCAGAAGGAGAAGAAAAACAGTGTGAAGCTGAAAAATATTCAAAGAAATAATGTTGAAAACTTCCCAATTGATGAATGGCATTATAGATTCAAGAAGTTGTGCAAACCCAAAACAGATCAATCTGAAACATTCTTTGCCAGAATACATCAAAATCAAACTCCCAAAAATTAAAGAGAAGAAAACATTGAAAGCAGCTAGTGGGAAAGAATACATTATTTTTATGGGGAAACGATTGAAATGGTTTTTCATGGAGGCCAGAAGGAAGTGGCACCACATTTTTCAGGGGCTGAAAGAAAAGTTGTCAGCTTGTAATTCTGTAGCCAGTGAAAATATCTTTCAGGAATAAGGTGAAATAAAGACATTCTCAAATGAAGAAAAACACAGATTATTTGTCACCCACAGATCTACTCTAAAAGAATGGCTAAATGGAAGTTCTTTATTTAAAATTTTTTATTCATGTTTGTTTATTTTTGAGAGCGGGGAGGGGCAAAGAGAGAGGGAGACACGGAATCCAAAGCAGGCTCCATTCTCTGAGCTGTCAGCAAGGAGCCCAGCACAGGAGCTTGAACTCATGAACCGGGAGATCGTGAAGTCAGCTGCTCAACCAACTGAGCCATCCAGGAGCCCCTAAATGGAAGTTCTTTAAATACAAAGGAAATGATAAAGGAGAGAATTTGGAACATAAAGAAGAGAGAGAAACAACAATGGAGTGAGTGAAAGTATAGGTAAAAATAGTATACTGTTCTTTACTCTGGACTTTAAAAAATTATGTTTGACTACTAAATCAAAAATTTTGCAACACCTGATATTAAATAAATATTCTACAGATCCACAGGAAATATTTAAGACAATTACATTATAAGGGGGTAGGGGCATTTCTAGTTTCAGCTCCAAAATTAAAGCACATAGATGTGATCACTCCTTACACCAAAAAAATAGTTGAACACATTGACAAGGTCAATGTCAAGGAGCTTTACCCCCTGTGTTTTCTTCCAGTTTAGTAACGGTTTCAGGTCATTAATCCATTTTGAGTTAGTTTTTGTGTATGGTGTAATATAGGGGTCCAGTTTCATTCTTTTGCATGTGGCTGTTAAGTTTTCCTAACACCACTTATTGAAGACACTATCTTTCCCCATTATATATTCTTGCCCACTTTGCCTCTAATCAGTTGACCATATATGTGGGTTTATTTCTGCTTTCTCTGTTCTGTGCTGTTGGTCTGTGTGTCTGTTTTTATGCCAGTACTATTCTGTTTCATAATATAGTTTGAAATCAGAGTATGTGATGCCTCTCCAGCTTTGTTCTTCTTTCTTAAGATTGCTTTGGTTATTAGGGTTTTTCATGGATCTATACAAATATTAGGGTTGGCTGTTCTGTTTCTGTGAGGTATGATACTATAATTCTGGTAGGAATTGCACTATGTCTGTTGATTGGGGAAGTATGAACATTTTAATAAGAAAGCACAGAATATCTTTCCATTTATGTGTATCTTCTTCAATTTCTTTTACCAGTGTTATAATTTTCAGTGTACAGACATTTTACATCTTTTTGGTTAAATATCTTCCTAATTATTTTATTCTTTTTGATGCAGTTATAAATGGGATTGTTTTCTCAGTTTTATTTTTTTTTTTGAGAATGCAGTGCTTTAGAAATATTTTAAACAACTGTTGATATAATGTACCACAAAGCAAATATCAGAGAAAATATTTTATATCAGCATATTCTCTGAGCGTGGATCAATTAAATTAGAAATCAACAAAGGTAATTTAAAATACACATATAAATGGGAGCACCTAGGTGGCTCAGTCAGCTAGGTGTCCAGCTTCGGCTCAGGTCATGATCTTGCGGTTTGTGAGTTTGACTACATTGGGCTCTGTGCTAACAGCTCAGAGTCTGGAGCCTGCTTCGGATTCTGTGTCACCCTCTCTCTTTGCCCCATTCCTGCTTGCGCTCTGTCTCTGTCTCTCAAAAATGAATAAATGTTAAAAAATATATATATTTATAGAAATTTAAGAATATACTTATTAAAACTCACAGGCCAGAGAATAAATTATTCTTTGAAATTAGATTATACTTGGAAGTGAATGCTAATTTTTTTTAAAAGTGTAAAATGCAGCTAAAGAAGTAATCTTAGGTATGTTTATAGCTTTATATGCTTAAATAGAAAAAAAATAGCTCGAGACTATTGGGTTCTTACCAAATTAGATAGAAATAAAGGAGCAGAGGGGCGCCTGGGTGGCTTAGTCGGTTAAGCGTCCGACTTTCGCTTAGGTCATGATCTCGCGGTTCGTGGGTTCGGGCCCGCGTCGGGCTCTGTGCTGACTGCCAGCTCAGAGCCTGGAGCCTGTTTCAGTCTGTGACTCCCTCTCTCTCTGACCCTCCCTGCTCACGCTGACTCCCTCTCTCTTCTCCCAGAAATAAAAAAAAAAAAAAAAAAAAAAAGAAAAGAAAAGAAAGAAAGAAAGAAAGAAAGGAGCAGAACATCTCAAAAGCAAATAGAAGGGATAAAATAAAAATGATAAGGGTAGAAATTAATAAAGTAGAAAATAATAATACCATAGAGACAGAACACAAAAGGGATTTTGCCAAGACTAAAAGAATGAAAATCCCTGGCAAAATTAATCAAAGGGAAAAAGAGAGAGTGGTAAGGAGAGAAGGAGAGGTAGAGGGAGAAGTGGGGAAAGGAGTGAGGGAGGGAGAGAGAAGGCATAAATATGTAAGCTTAGACATTGAGGTGTCAGAATAATGGTTTCCCAAAGTGTTCACATCCTAATCCCCAGAGCCAGTGACTGTGACCTTACACTGCAAAAAGGATTTTGCAGATGTGATTAGGACAAGGACCTTGAGGTGGAGACATTATCCTGGATTATTCAAGTGACCCAATGTATTCCCAAGTGTCCTTAAAAATGGAAGAGGGAAGGGAAGCAGTTAGGTAGTATGATGATGAGGGCCCTGCCTACTGTTGTTGGCTTTAAAGATGGAAGGAGGAGCGTCAAGCCTAGAAATGTGGACGACCTCTAAAGCTGCAGAGTGCAAAGAACAGTTTCTTCCCTGGAGCCTTTGGAAAGGAATATAGCCTTGCCAACATCCTGATTTTGTGAGAGGTGTGTTGCACTCTGACCTACTGAACTATAAGATAACAAATTTGTGTTGTTTTAAGACTAAAAGAGTTTGGGGTGCCTGGGTGGCTCTTTCAGTTAAGCATCCAACTCAGGTCATGATCTCATGGTTCATGAGTTTGAGCCCTGCATCGGGCTCTGCGCTGTCAGCTGGGAGCCTGGAGTCTGCTTTGGATTATGTGTCTCCCTCTCTCTCTGCCCCTCCCCTCCTCACACACACTCTATCTCTCAAAAATAAACATTAAAAAATTTTTTAAAGAAAATACTTGAACAGGGGCGCCTGGGTGGCTTAGTCGGTTAAGCGTCCGACTTTTGCTTAGGTCATGATCTCACGGTTCGTGGGTTCGAGCCCCCCGTCGGGCTCTGTGCTGACTGCCAGCTCAGAGCCTGGAGCCTGTTTCAGTCTGTGACTCCCTCTCTCTCTGACCCTCCCCTGCTCATGCTGTCTCTCTCTGTCTCCTAGAAATAAATAAAACATTTAGAAAAAAAAAATTTTTTAAAATAAAAAAAAAAGAAAAAAGAAAATACTTGAACAAACTAAAAAGCAAATGGCTTTTCTTGAGCCTAATGGATAATTGAGTTCACAGGGTAAACGGCCACCCTGACACCTGAAGAGACTAGGGAACACAGATAATCACAGTTGAGATCACCTGGAGCCAAAGCCACTAGGGCCCTAAGCTCTTAGGAACACAAGTGGTAATTGATCAGTAGCTGGAGGCTCAGTGTGGAGTAGCTTGAGAGGAAGTAACTCTGGGGGTGTGGTCTTAGGGGTGCCCCACACCGTATCATGAGTTTTACTTATAGGCACCTACTTCCACCCTCAAGTTCCCACAGTGAAGATCTGAGGAGAAATCTGTCCTGTTTCTGTCAGGACAAAGGGGAAATAACTATGTTGAAATCTATCAAGAGCATTTTTCATAGCAAAGGCCTACTTTCCAAGGGAAAAGTCTACCAGAGCTTTATTTAACCTGGGGGGAGGGCAGTTACCATACTCCAGCACCCTTTAATTTTCCTAAGAGGAGGGGGAGAAGAAACTAAGAAACCCCTGTAAAAATCCAGGCCCACTAAAAGACCAAGATTTAATCATAAGGCTACAGAATGCTTCTCTGCTTTCTATACTTTACCACCACAGCAATGTGGCTCTCATACAGTAACAGTAGATTGTAGCTGAAAGAGCTATAAGACATTGACTCTCTTTAAGTAGGAACTCTTAGGGAAACCCAAAGACAACGGGGAAGACAAAAACAGGAATCTGAAGCCTCTGGTTCCTACAGCTACAGTAAACACTGAACTCAGCCCAACCATTAGCCAGATTAATATAAAACATCACACTAATTTTCTGTTTACCATAGTTTCTATTATTGGATACCTCACATCTAGCTTTTCATAAAAAATTACAGGGCATGCTGAGCAGCAAGAAAAATCATAACCTGACAAAGCAAGTATCAGAGCCCGACTCATGACACAGATTTTGGGATTATCAGATAGGGAGTTTGTATGATTACATAATATGCTAAGTAATCTAATGGGAAAAGTAGACCATATATAAGAATGATGTATCGTGTTAGTAGAAAGATGGAATCTTTAAGAAATCAAAAACACTGGAACGGATGTGAAGAATGTCTTTGGTAGGTTCTTTAGTAGAGTACACAGTGAGAGAAGAGGCAGTGAGCTTGAATGATATGTCAGCATGAACTTCTAAAACTGAAATGCAAAGAGAAAAAAAGTAGAGAAAGATGAAAAGAACAAAATTTTTGATAACTTGGGTAATTTCAAAAGGTGTAACATACATGTAATTAAAGTTTCAGAAGGGGAAGAGAGAATAGAGCAGAAGAAATATTTGAATGGCTAATAGTTTTCCAAAATTAATGACTGACACCCAGTCACAGATCGAGGAGCTCAGCAAACACTAAACAGGTTGAATATCATTTTTTATAGGGAGAAAGTAGCAGGAGCTAAATGGAGGTAAGAGTTCTATAGTTTCATCAGAGTGGTAAAATATTAATACCAGTAAATAGTAAACATACACACGCAGTGATACCAAGATCAACCAGGCGTCCCTAAGATAAAACAATCTTAATTGTATCTAATAACATAGTTTGAACTATGTTCAACATAGAACATAAAAATCAACACACTTAAAAATTATTAATTAGGGGGGCGCCTGGGTGGCTCAGTCAGTTAAGCATCCAACTTCGGCTCAGGTCATGATCTCGCAGTTTATGGGTTCGAGCCCCGGGTCAGGCTCTGTGCTGACAGCTAGCTCAGAGCCTGGAGCCTGTCTTCAGATTCTGTGTCTCCCTCTCTCTGGCCCTCCCCAGCTCACACTGTCTCTCTTTCTCAGAAATAAATTTTAAAAAACATTTTTAAAAATTTTAAAAAAAGATTGTTTTATCTTCTTGACTTGACCCTTTTATCACTGAGAAATGACTATTTTAAAACCTATTCTTAGTGTCTTAAAATATACTTTGTTCAGTGTTTAATGGTTACATCAGTTTTTCTTTGGATAGTGTTTATCTTATGTATTTTTTTTTTCTATCCTTTAAACGTTACCCGTTTCTGTGTTAGTTTGCTTGGGCTGCCGTGACAAAATACCACAGACTTGAGTGGCTTAAACAGCAGGCATTTTCTCGCAGCTTGGGTTTAGAGTGTAAGAGCAGAGGGGCTGGCAGGGTTGGTTTTTGGGTAAGATCTCTCTTAGTGGCTTGCAGACCCCTGCCTTCTCACTGTGTCCTCACATAGCCTTTCTTCTGTGTGTTCACAGAGAGTCTCTGGGGTCTCCTCTTCTTCTAAAAGGACACCAGTCCTGTTCGATCAAGGAAGGCCTTCCTCTTAGGACCTCATTTAACCTTAATTACCCCCTTAAAGGCCCTGCCTCCAAATACAGTCACATCAGGGCTTAGGGCTTCAACTTATTATGAATTTGAGGGGAACACAGTTCAATCGATTAGTACTATGTCTCTATACTAAAATGTACTTCTTTTTTTTTTTTTTAATTTTTAATGTTTTATTTATTTCTAGGAGAGAGAGAGACAGCATGAGCAGGGGAGGGTCAGAGAGAGAGGGAGTCACAGACTGAAACAGGCTCCAGGCTCTGAGCTGGCAGTCAGCACAGAGCCCACGCGGGGCTCGAACCCACGAACCGCGAGATCATGACCTAAGTGAAAGTCGGACGCTTAACCGACTAAGCCACCCAGGAGCCCCAAAATGTGTTTCTTATAAATAGTATGTAGGTAGGTCTTAGTTTTTATTCAGATCTTCATTTTAATGGCAAGTTTTAATTTATATTTAATGTAATTTGTGGTGTTAATCTGTTTAATTTTGTCATCTTTCTGCTTGTTTTCTATTTGTTTCACCTACTTTCACCTTCTGTTTGTTTCTCTTTTTCCTTTCCCAATATTTTCTGTATTTATCAAGTATTTTTTTATTATTCCATTTTGCTTTCTTTAATGGGTATTTGCCATTCCTTTTCGAATCATTCTTTTAGTGGTTGTGATAGAAATTACACCTGAAACTGCCTCACCTGAATAGTATAAACATCTTAAAATGGTATGATTGTGTTTTTTTCCTGCTTATGTTGCTATAACTGTGATATATTTTTACTTCTTTTACTTCTTGCCTTTACTGTGAGGTAAGTACATACTGCATAGGATAGTGTTTTGGCATTAAACAGCCAATAGTCTTTTATCTTTATTCACATAAATTGTGTTTTTCTTTTTTTAAATTTTTTTTAATGTTTTATTTATTTTTGAAAGAGAGAGACAGCGTGAGCAGGGGAGGGTCAGAGAGAGAGGGAGTCGCAGAATCTGAAGACAGGCTCCACGCTCTGAGCTAGCTGTCAGCACAGAGCCGGATGCAGGGCTCAAACCCACGAACTGTGAGATCATGACCTGTGCTGAAGTCGGATGCTTAATCGACTGAGCCACCCAGGCACCCCCTCATTCCTTCTTTTTGATGTTTTTTCATTCCTTTCACTTTCCTGATTTCATCTGGGATCATTTTTCTTTTGCCTGAAGAACTTCAGTATTTCTTATAATACTGACTTCTAGTCATGAGTCATTTCAGCTTTAGTTGTCTGAGTATGTCTATTTCACTTATAGTTTAAAAAGACAATTTTGCTTCATAGAGAATTGTCGGTAGGCCCCTATATTCTTTCTGCCCTCTCGAGCTGTTATTCCATTTTCTTTTAGCTCTCATATTTTCTTTTTAGAAGTTAGCTGTAAATCTTATTGTTCTTACTCTGAAGATGATATCCTTTTGCTCTGACAGCATTTAAGATTTTCGCCATATATACCATTTTCCAAGAGTGGCTAAGTTGGTGGTGGTGGTGTTTAACTCTGGGGGGTCTACTGAACCTTCTGACATTGCTTTTCTTGATTTTGCAAGTTTTTTTTTGCTGTGGTGTCTTCAGATACTGCTTCTGCTCCATTCTCTTCTCTCATCTGGAATTAAGTTTCTCATATGTGAGACCATTTGACATGTATTCTGAATGTCCTATATTCTCTTTTATTGTTTTTGTTTATCTTTTATTTGTTCATCTGTTTTAAGTTGCTGTTTAGTTCTCTGAGTGCTTCAGTTTGGATAATTTTTTGTTGACCCATCTTTGTCTTGGATATGTTATCTTTTCTGTTAAGATTGCATTGAGTTCTTAAGTTTTTCAATTCTAGAATGACCATTGATTAACTTTACCTAATTCCTTTCTATGTTAAAAATTTCCATCTTTTACTGTTTTCTTTCATGTATTTGTAATGATCATGTTAAAGGTTTTTTTCTCTTAATTTAAATAACTGACATCTTTGAGGCTGCTCCTTTTGGCTCTTTCTTCTTTTGCTTAGAGGTCACAATTTCCCACTTGCCCACGTCTCAGTTAAATTTTTTTTTAACTAAAATAAGTAAAAATTTTCCAATTTTGAAACAATCTCAAATTTATACAAACAACAAAAGAGTGTATTTGAATCTTAAACCTTGAACTAGAAGAGCATTTTGCCAACATTATGCCCTTCACCTGTATAAAAACAATGACATTCTATTGTATAACCACAAATAAACTGTCACAATCAGGGTTTTATCACTGATACACTTCTGTCATCTAATCTTTATAGATCACTCACGTTTTGCCAGTTGGCCCAAGAGATTCTTTTATAATAAAGGGGTTCAGTTTAGAATCCCATGTTGGATTTGATCATCATGTTTAAAAGAGCCTAAAGGAGGAAACTAAAGATCTCCTTAGTGTGAAACAGTTACAGTGTCTCCCTGACCTTTATGGCTTAGATATCTTTAAAGATTACACCAATCAGTAATTTTTTAGACTGTTTCTCAATTTGGGTTTGTCTCCTGTTTTCTCCTGATTATGTTTATGTTATGCATCTGTTGCAGTGATGTTGTAGAAGTGATAGTGTATTCTCATTGAGACCTATCTGATAGCACATACTCTCAATTTGCCCCATTACTGATATTTATTTTGGTCACTTAGTTAAGTGGTGTCTGCCAAGATTCTTCACAGTGAAATTAACTTTTGTCCCTTTGTGATTCATTTCTGTTTTGTGGGAAAGATACTTTGAGATGTAAATAAATAAATATCTTGTCCTCATCAAAACCCCGATTTATTCATGCTTTTATTTATATCAGTTTGGATTCATAGTTCCCTATTTTATATTATAATACACTTTATCATTATTTAAATTTATGCTCTAATTATTCCATATTTGGCCAATGGGAGCCACTTCAGTCTGACTTCTGTGTCTTTTTGATGTACTCCCATAATTCTTTGAGAATTTTCATATTTTTTGGCAGAGCAAGAAATTCCATTTCATCTTGAACTTTTCTCTTGCTTAGCCATGGAAACAGTAGTTTCTACAGAGAGCTCTGGTTCAATTTAGTAGAGAATGGTGTTTAAAAACCAGGATCTGAGTAGGTGTGCCCATTGCTGTAGGACTATCACTCTTCCCAAATCCTCTGACATATATGCAGGTACACATATATACACATTAACATCTATGCTCATTTTTCTTTGTGTGTTGTATGTGTATACCATAAGTTCACACCAGTAGCTCTACTTCCAGTTCAGTACCACAAGATCCATTCAGTTTTTCTGTGTGTAACTCTCTTTCTCTGACAGTGAGAAATCTGGCTCCATTATCTTATCATATTTACTATTTGATCATCTCCCAGTGTGTAGCCAAGCTCTCATTGCTGCTGCCACCCCCTCTCCTGAATGGCTGCCCTCATCATCCTGAAGTTCTGACACTTGGCTCAGACCACTCTCCTGGAGTATGTCGTCCTCACTCCTCTTGGTCTCTGACACTTTGAGCCAGTTCACTGTCTCATGGGAGTGCCTTCCTCAGCTTAGGCTTCAGCATCAGTACCTTGCCAACCTTTTGTAGGGCTATCTTCTTCACTCTCTGTGGACTCTGACAGTTTTTACCAGACCATTTTTCTGTCTGGACATCTTCCTCATCCTGTGTGAGCCCTGATACCTCACATTAGGCTGTTACCACTCCAGGTGGATACCCTGTTCATCCTAGGTAGGCTCTGATACCTTGCTCTGTACCATGACAGCCCCCCTCTTCTCAACCCTTCCACTCACGTGGATACCTGCTTCATTCAGCCTTACCTATGATTTTAAAACTGGACTGTTGAGGAAAGGAGCTATATTTCATACTTTTTAAATGGTATGTTGTACTTCATATATAAAGGAAAATAGAGACTGAAGTCAGTGTTATTTTCCCCAAGAGAGAACACCCCTTATCATCTGTCAGATATATTGATTGAGGGGCTAATCATCTCAGGCCAGTGAGGAACTGAGCTAGGCTGGGGCTAGGTTGTAGCTCTGGCTATATGTCTGCTTTCCTTTGAATCTTGGGGAAGACTCTTAAGGGCTTTTGCTTGTGATCATAAGTATGTCTGCCTCCCTGTCTTGAAAGACAGATGAAGACTCAGTCTGATTCTTTCTACTAGGAGCTTTGTTCTCCAGCTTCCTATCTCACACTGCTTCCAAATTTTAGTAAATGTGTTTGGGCTAAGATTTGTTGTTTGAGGCAGGCCCTGTTCCTCAAACAGGACTATCTCCCTCAAATATTGCAAACCAACGGATTCCTATGTGCTCTTTTAGAAACTCTGACTTCCCACATAGCCCCTGAGCTCAGAAATCAAACCAGTGGGAAAACAGTACCTTGTGTTTGGTACTTCTGAAATTTTTCAGTTGTTGAGCCAACCCCTAACCACCTCCAAAATGGTATTATCCCCAGTGTCATCACATTATTTGAGTCACTTTCATTCCTCAGCCTTTACGTAGAGTCAGCAAATACCCCCACGTAAGAAAGCAGCAGGAAAGAGCCTGTTCTTCTACTCTCTTTTAAAATTTTTTGAGAGGTTGTTTTCTGAACAGCTCTCTGATTTAGTTCACTCAGTCCTTTTTGCTTTCATAAATAGTTTTTCAATTCACCTATTTTTTAATGTTAGCAACATTAGGAAAGTTACTTTATTATGTCTTCTTCCATTGTACTTGGAACCAGAAACCAGCCATGTATGTGGTTTCTGTACACCTCTTTCATTTAATGAATATTTTTCCATCATTCAAATTTTTAAAGTTTTCTTATTGTTTTTTTTAAATAGTTTATCAGACTGAGGCCTCGTGTCCCTGGCAACAGTGAAGTACATGGTATATGTGAGAATATATGAGGAACCTGATGAATATGGTGCATCTTTCCAGAGTATCCATGCTTCTTCAAGATTTGGGGAATACAAATAATTTAACTTAGAAATAGCTCTCAAAGTCATTTTCTAGGTAGACAAACATAAGATACATAATTGCAGAATAGGATATAAAATGTACACATATTACTTGGATAAAAAAAGATTTCAAGGCAATTTCTTGTTTTTAACAAAGCTGTAGAATCACCTAAGATACTCTTCCAATTTTTCAGTAATTTTTCTCCCAAGAGAAAGCAGTTTATAGTTTAGATTTGTCTTCCCTTCCTTTCTTTCAATATCCAAATATATAAATATCATTAAGTATCTCACTTTCTAAATTTAGAAGACAAGTATTGATCTTTTCTTTTTTTGTTTGCCTTTAAAAAGTCCTCCCTAGGAAATGGAAAAGGCTTACCTTCTCCCTTTTACTACCTTTATTTTATATGTAAACACTACTCCTGGACATTCAGTATTAAAATAAATATTTAAATTAGACTGAAGAGTTTAAACGTTTAAGCACAAATAGAGTATACTGATAAATGACATAGGTGTGTATCTTTTTTGTAAATTTATCAAAAATTTTTTACTTTTTCAAATTCTTAAATTCTTTCATATATTTATAAACCCATTTATAAAAATATATAATACATATATATATAGTTGACGTGTATCTAGAGATTATAAATCATAAGAGCTAAAATTTGAATCTCAGAATTAGTATAGTGACAGAGTACCTTGAAGCCATGGCATTCTTGTTAGAATAACATGAAACTAACTGGTTATAACACTTTAAACCAATTCTAAGATTTTTTTTTAACATTTTAACATCTTGAAATTGAGATTTGTCTTAAAATCACTGTTAATTATTAAATAATGTAGTTGTCATTGCCTTTGTTTGAATTAAGTTAGGCTTTAGTTGTTAATGTGTAAATTCATTGTATGATATGAATATGTTGCGGATTTTCCCCCAGTTTTTCAGTTGTCTTTTAACTTTGTTTATAGTATCTTTTGCCATGTAAAACTTTTAAATTTTTATGTAGTCAAATTTACTAGTCTTTTTATTACCTCTGGATTTTTAGCCATGGTTAAAAGCTTTTACTTACACCAAGGTTAAAGAGGAAATCACCTATGTTGTCTGCTAGTACTCATTTTCTTTAATGTTATTTATTTATTTACAGAGAGAGAGAGAGATAGTATGTGTGTGTGCACGAGTAGGAGAGAGGCAGAGAGAGAGGGAGAGATAGTATGTGTGTGTGCACGAGTAGGAGAGAGGCACAGAGAGAGGGAGAGAGAATCCCAAGCAGGCTCTGTGCTGTCAGAGCCCCCAATGCGGGGCTCAATCTCATGACAGTGAGATCATGACCTGAGCTGAAACTGAGAGTTGGATGCTTAACCAACTGAGCCACCCAGGGGTCCCTGTCTCCTAGTACTTGTATGGATTCATGTTTTACATTGAGATCCCTAAATATATGGTGTGAGATATGCCCAAGTTTGTCTTTCCCCAAATGACTTCCCAGTTGTACCAACATCATTTATTTATAAGTCCATCCCCTAGTGATTTGAGGTGTCACCTTTGTCCAATACTAAATTTCCATATGTATTTGGGTTTGATTCTGGGTTTTATCATCTATGCATCTGGTCTCTTTGTTCATGTACAAGTACAACATTATTTAATAAAGAGGCTTCATAGTAGGTATTAACATCTGAAACAGCTATTTCTCCCTCATAGTTTTTTTTTTTTTTTATATTTTCCTGGCTATTCTACATGTTTGTTTGCTTTACATGAAGTTTAATACCAGTTTGTGTAACTTCATAAGATGGTTTGTTGGTGTTTTATTGGAATTATACTTATAAATTAGGGACAACTGATACATTCGTAATATTGAATCATCCTGTTCAGGTATAGGAGATGTCTTTCCACTTAATCAGGTCTACTTTCGCATCTTTCAGGGATATTGAAAATTTTTCTTTACATGGGTTTTGCACATTTCTTGCTAAATTTACTCTTAAATAATTTAATCTTTTTTGCTGCTATAAAGTATCTAGTATTTGTAAGTTTTTCAAATAATGTTTGAGATTTTAAAATTTCTGTCTTTAATGTAGTTCTCATACTATTTATATGATGTTAAGTTATTGTCTGTGTTTCAGATATTTCCACAGTAGGGGAAGGTGTAAATATGTTAAATTTTCCTGTTTTCTCTCACACATTATCCTTGTGACCCTAATTAAGAGGTCATTTGAAAAGTCTGGGCTAATGTGTTAAATCACCTGTATGATTTGCTAGAGAATTGCTCTAATTCCACTTAAGAATATGCAACTGAATGAAAGTCAGGTGTGAAAATAGACGCTGTCTGCCAAAGCACAATACATTTTGTCATTTGATCTTTTCCTGCTGAGTGGTTCATTATGGAAATAGCCTTAGCTTTCAAATTATTTCTTTAATCCTTCATTTTCTCCCACATTGTAAGGAGTCCAGTCCTCATACCAGTTTTGTTTTTCTTACTAGATTAGTGACATGTTTTGGGTGCTGAGGAAGAAATGTTTACTAGTACTTGAGCTTAGAATTTTTCCATGGGAAAATAGAAAACTCTTCTTAAAAATAAATGATGTTTTACATGATCTACAGAACCCAAATGAGTGTGTATGTGGTAGAGAGAAAAGGAGGAATGGAGATTAAATCCAATAGTTGTATTTAAAAATATGTATAATTGTTTTATTTTTCTTTGCAAGAGTCACTTTCACGTGTGCTTACTTCTTTCCCTATGAGACTATTTGATAAGAACACTACCATTACTAAAGACTCGATAAATTACTGATTTACAAATTTATGACATATCCTTTAGTAGAATGTACCTTCCAAATGTACCTGGAATTCTCAACATTTTAAGGGCAGAGTTTGTGCTTTAATTTTGTATTGCTTTTAATATTGAAGTTACTACTAGACTTAGGCATTCTGATGAAATCTTTCCTTGATGTTCCCTCAAGCTAATCAAAACTCAAAATTTTAGTAATCAAAGAATTAAAAGATTGTTATGACAAAAACATCCATTGAAAATGTGTAGAGTTTTAGGGTTTCCTTTATACTTTCTAAAAATCTTACAATTTCAGTATCAAATACCAAATATTCTAACCCAGAATGTAAACATTCTTATATAATACTCTTTACATTTTAGAATAAAATTTTTTATGTTTACAGAGTAAATCATGACATTAGAACAGTATATTTAGCAAATCCTGGTCCCACTGATTATTGTTGATACCAACATGATTTAAAGTTCTCATTGGCCAATATGTAGTCTGTCCCAATGAGTTATAGATTAAAAATGAATGTATTTGCACATTCTTATTCTTTGCAACTTTGGATAATGCCTTCTCAGTGACATCTGATTTGTCTGCTTTTAATGTATTAACTAGCTGTAGAGAAAGTGCATTTAGCTAAAGACTAGTATTTTTCTTAGATGATGGAATGATTTTTTCTTGATGCTCTGATATTATTAAATGTTTTTAGTTACATTCTTGCAAATGATTGATGAGTTAGTTTCTAATGAAACCCTAAAATAGCAGCAAAGTGCTAAAATGGCAAGTACTTTGATTTCTGAATGTAAAGAACATGTTTAGAAAGCTGAAATAAAAGTGGAAACTCCAATGAATGAAAAGAAATAAAAAGTAAATGAGGTAATCAAAATCAGAGAAATTGATATTGGCAGGTTTTGAATGATGTTCCTAGATGAGCAATCTTTCAAAATACTTCTTGTACATTGCTGCTATTCTTTTATTTATTATTAAAATAACATGATCCATGAGGAGCTTGGGGTGACTCTCGGCCTAGCTAATTCTAATTAATCCAGTCGGGGAGAGCAGTAGGGTAAGTGGAACAGTCTATCGGATTGAAATTCATAACTTAATTGAGGTCAAAGTCCCGGTCTGGGAGAACAAAAGTCTTTTGCTAGGACCAGGCAGATCAATAGCAATAAATATCTGGCTTGGATACAAGTAGCTTATAGTGACAGATTATCTGACAGTGGCCAGAGGTCTTAGTTCTGTTAAGGGCAAAGTCTTGAGCATGCCATGGTTCTTGCTGATGTTCAGTCCACATGACTCTTGAATAGTAGTGATGCTCTCAAGAACTCTTGAAAGTCTTCTTGAAGCACTATGTATGAAACTCCAACTGACTTCTTGTTATTATCAAATGAACATTCCTTAATGGTATATTTTTTTGAATTAAGAGTTTCTGTCACATAGCCAGTAAGATCCAGAGGATTTGTAAAGTCAATTTATCCTGAAAGCTAACTTTTCCATCAGTAATTCAAAAAGAATGTATAGATTGCTTTGGGGAAGGGCCATAACAAGCCCGTGTTATCTTGATTTTTATATAACTGTAACCATTAAGAGGACCATGTTCATTAAAATTAAGAACTTAGTATTAACCATTTTAAGTGTGGTGATGGTATTTTGGTTGTGTAGGAATTTTCCTGTCAGGCTAGTGTGTTACTAGGACAGGTTTCTTTCTGTCCCATTCTGTTCATACTTTTAATTTCTACTTGGTTGTCAAAAGATTGGCTGTTCTTTTGTGCACTGTATTATTGTTTATCCATAATAATAATGATTACTTAATTCATACAAACATCCGGCATTCCACTCATTGCTTAATAACATTATTGCCATTCAGGCTTAACTACCATCTGACTGTGAGAAAGTGAACTCTTGAGATCTTGAGATCTTGAGTTGTTGGCCTTGTAAGGTATAGAAAGCTTTATAGTATATATTTCATTTCCAATGACAATCATCTGCTCTGAATATCACTCCTACATGAGTATATTATTGTGGCAACTTATTATAGTAACTTTTTGATTCTCCATAATATTGATACATTAAGTCTTCCTTAAACATTATTATCTAAATGCTACTTCAGTATCTAAATGATTCTGTGACCAATAATATCTAGTGGTGTCTTATCAATGAATCAGTTCTCAGCTTTTATACTTGACTCTTAAAGCCCCACCTCTATGACCATACTGTTTTATCCAGTGTTCCTGGCTTTATGAATTGGCCAAGCTCACTTTGTATATCCCAGAAGTTCCCAAACCTGGATCACTAGAATCAACTATAGATCTTTTTTTTTTTTTAATGTTAGTTTATTTTTGAGAGAGATAGAGAGCACAAGCAAAGAGGGGATAGAGAGAGGGGGAGAGAATCCCAAGCGGGCTCTGTGCCAGTGCAGATTCTAGTACTGGGCTTGAACTCACAAACCGTGAGATCATGACCAGGAGTCGGATGCTTCACTGACTGAGCTACCCCCCAGCTATAGATCTTTTTAAAATAATCCTCAACTCCAGAAATTATGACTCAGTAAATGAGTTGGGGATGACAGATATTGGGACTATGAGAATCTCAAATTTTTAGAATCTCAGCATGTAATTCCGTGTAGTATCAGGTTTGTAATTCTGAACCCTACATTCACCTGCCAGTTCTGTGGTGCTACTTATCTAAGTAGGAGTTAGGATAAAATAATCAGATAAAGCTAATGCACTGCTGTGATGAATCACTAACAACTGTTAAGAATTCCTAGATATGATGGCATTTTTAAAGGAGGGATGCAAAATTAGATGTAATTCCTATGGGCTGAGCACTTACTATTTTTTTAAATAATTGTACAAACTATGTCTACATATTTGGTCTTTTTTTTCCTTGTAACAGTCCTGTAAAAGAAATTTTTCCACATAATTATCCAAAGTCAGCTCCATCCAACGTCGAGTCAGATCCAAGTTTTCCACTAACAAATGATTCTGATTGGTAAATTTTCAGTTAGTTTATCAAAAGAAAGTGAAAACATCAAGGATTTTCAGAGAATGTATTTTTAAATGGAATAAACAAGACTATCCAACCTGGGGTCATTTTTCAGCATATTTCTACAGTTTCAGCTCTTTATTCATTTTGGAACTCACATATTTTCTATTTCATGTCCATACCAGAATATAAAACATTAGCAACTCCTCTCTGATCACATATTTGGGAAACAAAGTTGTAGTTTTTTAATAGGTCATTTGGAAGGTAAATGTAGTTAGAGACTATCTACCCTGATTAAGTTCATGACAGCATGGTAGAAAAATCCTTAACCAAGGAAGATAAGATTAGAGAAGAACTTCAGTTCTCAAGTAAACTCCATTATATATATAGGATATTCTCCAATCATTTTATTTAACTGCTGTTATTGCCTTAATTGTATTTACTTGATTGTTCAGGTTTGCTGTCACTAGTGGATTGTAAGGTCTTTCTGTGCACAGATCATGTTTTCTCTTTCTTTAATATTCCTATTATTCTCTTGCCTAGTGTTTGACATACAGTACCCATTCAGTAAATATTATAAAAATATTGTTCCTTTGTAGATAAGTGCTCCCCTTAGCCTGAAATACGTGAGTGTGTGCGTGCGCGCACACACACACACACACAAAAGTATACGCACATACGTGTACACAAACCCTTTGCCTGTAGTTTCTTCATTGAAGCATCACTTCTTTTGGGAAGACCCTGACCTAACCCCTCCTTTTCCTCCAACCATAACCTCCTTTTAGAGCCCCTCTTTTGCACCTCTATAATACACTTTGTTTATATCTGTAATAAGATTTGTCATTCTTTATTATAATCATCTCCATTCATATGACTGGGCTCCTTGAGAGTAGGAATTTTGATATTTTTCTACTCGCAGCTCCTAACACATTACTTTATATATCTCTTAATATGTGTTTGAAATAAACAAGGAGTAAAGATTGAGAATAGAAATAATAATGCCCCAAAAAAAACAATGTCTTCTAGAAATTTATGGAAAGAAAAAAAAGAAACTAGGAAAACTTGATCTTAACAAGGTTATTGGAATACTTCATGACTTTCTTGACACATTTGGTCAATATGCATATTCTGTATTGTCTGAGTGCAGCAGGCCTAACAAATAGGCTCTAACACATATATTAGGTAGACAGTCTTGAACAGTAGATGCTAAAGACCATTCTAAAGACAAATTAGATGTATTCTTAAATGAAGGGTATGCATTACAAGACTACAGTACCCATGTTGAAGTGCCTTAATGCTCTTAACAGATATATTGGCAGTTGACTGGTTGTGTTTCATATAGCTATTACTTCTCTTTTTCAAGCAGTTGTTTTTCTTTTTAAACTGCAATGTTTAATTTTAACATACTTTTTAAAATATGAACGGATTGAAAGAAATGTATCTCTTCTATTTTTTTAATGTTTATTTATTTTTAAGACAGAGAGAGAGAGAGAGAGCGTGAGCAGGCAAGAGGCAGAGAGAGAGGGAGACACAGAATCGGAAGCAGGCTACAGGCCCTGAGCTGTCAGCACAGAGCCTGATGCAGGGCTCTAACTCATGAACTGAAAGATCATGACCTGAGTTGAAGTCAGACGCCCAACTGACTGAGACAGCCAGGTGCCCCAGAAGTGTATCTCTTAAAACTGTGGTAGAATATACTAGCTTATGACTAGAGTAGAAAGAAGAAATAGCTGAGGTATACCATAATCATGTCTCTTATTTATCCCTTCCCAAAATGTAAAATTTTCATTCACTTTGTACTTTTAAATCACACCTCTACCAGAAATGCAGTTGGCTTTTATGGAGACCAATTAAAATGGCCCTGTTCACTCCCAGGACCCAACCCAAGAGCAGATCTTACTACTGGTATGTCTCTAGGCCTGATGGGGCAAGGGGCAAGTGATTAGAAGGTAGAGGAATGAATTGAGCTTGGAAATGGGAGCTGAGGTCTCTCTACTCATTTATGTGAGGCCCTTTGTGAAGTTGGATGGAGTCAGGAGTTGGAACAGAAAGGGATTCTAGAGATTTCCATTTGTACTCTTGCCCTGGGCACACACAAATTTGGGGGGAGGCCTATCTACCAGCTTAGTGGTTTTCAGTGTTTTATAAATCCCCACAGTGGTACCTAGAAGTTTCCCTTCCTAACTCAATTTTTACCTATTTTAAGATTATGCTGCTGAATATGATTTGGTTTTAAAAAAGAGGTCCCCGGGGCACCTGGGTGGCTCACTTGGTTAAGCATCGGACTCTTGGTTTTGGCTCAGGTCACGATCTCACAGTTGTGAATTCAAGCCCTATATTGGGCTCAGCACAGAGTGCAGATTCTGCTTGGGATTCTCTCTCCCTCTCTCTCTGCCCTTCCCCAGCTCACATGCACACCCACTCTCTCTCTCAAAATAAATAAATATAAATGAATTAAAAAAGAGGTCCCTTACAATGGATTATGAAGGTAGACATCAAGTCTAGTCCTTACTGTGTACCAAGCCTTTAGTATTATTTAAGTCCTGGGAACTGGAGAGGCATTTTATAAATATTTGCTGACTAATAAAACAAATGTATTCATCCTCTTCTGCAGAGAAACTCTATATCTCCAAAAAATGTAGGCACAGTTTTCTGGCCCAATAGAGGAAGACAGATGTCACTGCAAAAGAAGTCTGAAAATTGTTAACAAAAATGATAAAGCCAGTATTGAAAGATCAAATATTTTTTATCATTTTTTCTACTCTATAAAATGTATTTATATATATTAGTTCATTTTATCCTTACAGGAGTCCTGTGTGACACTGTCTTCATTTCACAGTTGAGAAAACTAAAGCTCAGAGAGGTTATGTGAATTGCTTGAGAACACAAGGCTAGTAAGTAGATAACCAGAGTTCACACTTCAGTATTTTGACTGCAGGTTCTATGCTGTTTTCCTGCATTGTGCTGTCATCATTCTCTATCACACTGACTCTGTGCTTTTAGAATTCACAGCCATCTGATTCACTTTGTGAGAATTACAGTAACAAGTTCTTCATGTCCTTAATATTTCCTCATTTATAATGAAATTCTTGTATGTAGACATTATTTTGTTCACCGGGTATGCCCCTTCAGTGTGACTTTTAATCTATGTTCCTTTCCTCACAGCTCACAATTTCCTTTAATAAGTTTTTTTCTGTCATTTTTATATTGAATAGTCACTTATTTTGCTAAGTTTGTAGCTGAGAATGAACAACTGACTCACAGTACAGTGTGAATCAAGTTCAAATTATTTTGAGTTCAGAAAACACCCAGTGTCATCTTATTTTTACATCTAACTGAATTATAGGACACTGTCAAAGTGTTATGACCTGGTATAGTAAATTGCTCCTTCTTAATGGTCCCCTGGCTACATTCTCTCTTGCTATTGCTGTAAACCAGAAATTGTTGACATCTTACACTGTCCTAAGCTTGAAAACAAAAGAACTGGCTTTTACCCCCCAGGCAGTCAACCTTCTTCACTGTAAAGGTTTCTGAACATCTTAGCTACCTACAACTGAATCATAACATTTTATACACTTTATTGTGCCCTGAGAACCTGGTTAATTCTATGATTGTGTAACTTTTTGAAAAGTCAAGCAGTTCTTCCTCATTAACCTCAAGAAATGGATAGGTCATCTGCTTTAAAAGAACTAACTTGTTTGAATGTTGAATGGTGGCTCATTGATGATTTCTCATGTATTACTTAAATGTGTGTATGTTATAAAATTTATTTGGCTGTGCTTGGTGTTGCAGAGTCTGAAACGTTCTTCTAAATGTCACATTAAGAAGGCAAATTAGGGGTGCCTGGGTGGCTCAGTCAGTTAAGCATCCAACTTTGGCTCAGGTCATGATCTCATGGTTCATGGATTACAGCCCCACGTCAGGCTCTGTGCTGACAGCTCAGAGCCCGGAGCCTGCTTCAGAATCTCTGTCTCCCTCTCTCTCTGTCCACCCCCACTATAGCACTCTGTTTCTCTCTCTCTCTCTCTCTTTCTCCTCTCTCTCTCTCTTTCTCAAAAATAAATTTTTTTAAAAAATCTTTAAGAAAGCAAATTAAATATGAAGGCATTCACACAAGTAACAGAAGACTCTCAAATCAGAATAAGGTCTAGAAATCGTCAGGCTTGTTTTTTCGGTGATATTCTCAGACTGGTTAAATAATGCCTGAAAGATGGGAATAAGATAATTCAAGGAAAAAATGTCTCTTGAAAGAAATGATTTGTCTATAAAATAAGTGTTTTTAGAATATTTATGGGACAGGACGCCTGGTTGGCTCAGTCAGAAGAGCATGTGACTCATGATCTCGAGGTTGTGAGTTCAAGCCCCACGTTGATTACAGAGATTACTTGAATAGAACTTTAAAAAAAAATAATATTTATGGACCATATCCACATATACATGTAGAAAGATTGGTTATACACAAATTTCATCTGTAGAAAATTTGACGTTTATTATGGACCATCGGTGAACACTGAGATTGCGCTTTCATGTTGATCTTGCAAAAGCCAACTTAATGCCGACACTGCTGTAACAGGAGTATAATCTATAATAGCCAGAGCAAATTACTATTATATACTATTATAATTAATGTAAAGTATACATTTTAGATTTTTGTATTTCACAAAGACTTGTGACAAAACTGAAAAATCTAGAGAAGGATTTTAAAAAATCAGTACTTTGGATGTGGGTGGGGTCTTTGAGGAAAGTCTCATGGTCACAAACCAGCATGGGTCATATGCAGCCCAAAGACCAACTTTTGTTCAGCACCTATAGTGTTACCCACAGTTTGTATGTAAAAGTACAGGGTTTAGGATTCTCTTGAAAGATGTAAAAATAAGACAGTCGCGGCCATTCCCGTGTGGCGGCCATTTCCATGTGGCAGCCATTCCCGTGTGGCAGCCAGCAGCAAGCACTGAGTAGCACTGCCTCTGACAGGCTTGGGCTCTCCACTGCCTCATCACCGCACTCTTGCTTCCTTGACCCAGTTAACGTCAGTCTTGTATTCACTGCCTGAAGACATTGGATTTGTAACCTTGTGTTTAGAAAAGACCTTAAGTTTTGAGTCAAGTCACCTACATTCTAGTTTCTTCTCTGCCATTGACCGTGTGACCTTGAATTCAAAGCCTAATTGTGAAACCTTTTTTTTATGTTTATTTATTTTGAGAGTGGGAGAGAACACACATGCACGGGGTAGGGAGGGAACAGAAAGGAGGGGACAGGATTCAAAGCAGGCTCAGGCTCAGGCTCAGGTTCTCAGACTCCGTGAGATCACCGGAGCCAAAGTCAGATGCCTAACCGACTGAGCCATCCAGGTGCACAGTTTCACCAATCGTGAAATCTTAAAGGTAAAAAGGAATTTAAAAATCATCTGGTTTGGGGCATCTGGGTGGCTTAGTAGATTAAGCATCTGACTCTTGATTTCGGCTCAGGTCATGATCTCACAGGTTTCTTGAGTTTGATCCCCACATCGAGCTCCATGCTGACAGTACAGAGTTGTTTGGGATATTCTCTCTCTCTCTCTCTCTCTCTCTCTCTCTCTCTGCCTCTCCCCACTTGCAGGCATGTGCACACACTCACTCTCTCCCTCTAAATAAATAAACATTAAAAAAAAAATCATCTGGTTCAACTTCCCACCTAATGCAGGAATTCTTTCTGCTAAATTTCCAGAAGGTTAAACCAGGTGGCCTCTGTTAGAACACTTCTGTTTACTTCACATAGTAGATTATTCCATTTTCAAAAGCTATAATAGGAAATTTTCTCCTTCATATTGAATCTGCATCTGCCTACATGTAATACTAAACTTGTACATTATATAATGTATCTTCTTACTAGTACAGAACAGAATAGAACTATAATCATTTAATAGATGTGACAGGAAATACAAGGTGTCTACCTTCCTACTTCCTTTTATTTAAAAGTGTAGTTTATGGTAAAATATGCCAGGCCATCAAATGAGTGAGTGATTTTATACCAAAACAATATACACATGTAAATATTATTGAACTCTTAGATTTCAGCCAGATGAGTTAAATTGTAAACTTAGTAACCAGTCTTTATAGTATCATTGCTTTAAGTATTTGTCATCTCTTAAAAAAAAAAAAAAAGAAAAGGAAAGAAGATTTAAAAGTATCTTGTATTCTTGTTGGTATAATGGCATTTATCGGTGTGTTCATACTTTTTAATTTTCCAGGACTTGCAGACTTAATCCCATGAGCTCACCGCTAATATTAGTAAAGGGTATAAGCTGTCTATGTGGTTCGTGCTGCCACTGGAGTGTTTCTCCTTCCTGTGGAGCTTTCTAATGGAATTCAAGGTTCTCTCTAAGGGTAAAGCATTATGAAGCCTTCCCAGGCTGCCTGAGAGGAGGAAATGCACCTTAGGTTCAAGGACACACGCAAAGTTTAATGTGCACAAACATGCTCCTGCTCTTGCTTACTCTGATTGGCAAGGTTAACTCTGAGAGCTGCAGCTTTTTACAGTGATTTGATTAGACCCACCACTTTATTCCTTGCACTTTCCCCCTCCCCTCCAAGCATAGACCTCCACCTTCTTTGTCTTTGCGGTCTTTGCTTTGCCAGTTACCCTTTCTCTCTTCTGTTTTCCTGATTTTGTGTCAGATTTTGGTATATTTGAGAAAGGGAATAAGGAATTGTAAAAGTAAGATAACTTGCATCATTGAAAGTTTTGGTATGAAAGATTTCTGTATTTACATTTTTTTTACACTTATGTTTTCTATGACTCCAATTCGCTCCCTTCAAGATAGAATTATCACTTACATTAGCAGTTCACTTAAATTGATAGGTAAAATCCCATTTAAAAAATGGCAGTTTAAAAAATAACCTTTTAATTGTAAAAACTTCAACCACGTGCAAAATTAGAAAGGCCAGTGTAATGAATTTCCATGTACTCATCGCCCAATTTCAGCAATTACCAATTCTCAGCCAATCATGTTTAATCTGTACTGCTGCCCCACAACAGCATTCTTTATCCTTTTTAGGAAGAATGTTAGGAAAGCTGTGGACACCAGAGAGAAGGGACACATGTACAGTTTTTGCAAACAATTTTAATAGGTTCATACACTTGCTGAAGCCCTTTCGCAGATATCCTATGAATTTGAGAATCCAGAATAAGAATCTCCACATTCCAGCAAAGAGAACTCTTAAGTTTTCTCAATACATCTGCCCACCTGAATGTCAAGTTTTGGGATTAGCATAGGTTCTCCTATGAAAGCAGTAGTAAAAGTAAGCCAATAGTAAGGTCTTTCGATGATGAAAAATTGAACATGGACTCTCTGAATGTATTTCCTTACTCTCTGGTCAGTTTCTTTTTCCTTTGGTTGCTTATTAGTCTTTTTACAGTTGGTAGTTTATCAGTGTTAACACATCTGGAAGACTTTCACTGACTCAACTTTCAAGGCTTAACAACTTAGAATTTCACCCAGAGCTTCTGAGTTGTTAGTATTAGCAGCCTAAAAAGGAAAACTACCTTCCTCCACATGTCAAGGATAGAATGACTAATACTGAAATGTGTTAACTTGTTAGGAACTTGAGTAATAAACCTGGAATTTCCATAAAAGAAGATATTAATTAATAATTAAAGCGTACTAATTGAAAGTATCGGGATAACTGATTGTACATGACCAAAGTATAACCTATCTTTTCCCTGCCTGCTTGACATTCTTCTTTTGTCAGCTGGCGCTTCCATACGCCTCCCTCTGGAACAGCTGCGGCCACAGGGTAGGCTTAAGGCACCGGCATTTAAAGCGGCACCAGCGCCCTACAGGACTCCCGACTGAACTGCCACATTGCTGGGTGCCACATCAGCTCGCTACACATGTGTTTTAGAAGCAGCTAATAAAAGAGGAGTCGTTGACATAATTTAATTACTAGTTATTACATTTTTAAATACTAGGCATTTTGTCGTTGGCAGAGTTTCTTGCCTCATCTCTCCCTCTCTCTTTAGAAGAAGGCACTCTGTTTAACCATTTGAATATGGTTAAAAATATTTCTATTAAGGTGATGATTCAGGAAAGGAGCTACACTCATGTACAGGTAGTCATGTTTATATTTTTTTAAGTCCTCTATTCCGGTATTCCCTCTGTAACATTTTGTTTTCTGTTTGTAAGTACTTTTAATATTTTATTGAAGAGGGAAAAAATATCTAGAAAACCCCTCACAGTGTTTAATGGTTAGATCCACTCAAAAAAGACACCAAAATATATGATCATAGAAGCTAAATGTAGACCACTTTATTAATATGTTTCTTGAGATATATACAATCAATACAACATATATATCTGCTTTTTTTAATTAGTTGATGTTTCTGGAGTATTTTGAAAGGTGGGAAAGGTGGGATTTCACCCCATTACAGGTTGCAGATACGCCATGTCTCCCATTGCGGTGCAGCCTCTCTTCCTACTGGAAGGCCGTGGAATGCCTCATCTTTGCAGTGTCCTTTGGAGTTGCCTTTGTTCAAGGCCATATTCTTGAAGACAGTTTTCAAGAAACTCAACATAAAAAAATCACTTAAAAAAAGATTTACCATCATTTCCAATACAGTTTAAAATATTTTTTCCATAATGTCCTTAATTTGTTTCAGATATTTTACAGATTCCATTATGCTTCATTTGTTTGCTTTTTGAACTAAAGTTGAGTTCTCTGCTATTTGAGGTGATGCCTCAACCTCTCTAAAGAGAGAAGCCTAAGCATGTCGAAGCACCTGTTTAAAAAAAAAAAGTTGCCTGTAACAAAAACTGTGCCCACCTACAATTTATTAAACCTTGACATACTGCATTACTTAAAAGTTCTCAGAGAAAATTAAAACCCTTTTGACTAGGTTTTGCAATGCAGGGAAATTTTTAGTGACATTTAAAAGGTTTCTCTTGTGTTCCTCTAATGGGATAAATAAAAAAGGCTTGTTTTAGCCCAGCAAATGGGGGGACAATCCAATTTCCTTGATTCCATCAAGACACTCTTAAAGCATTAGCCTGTGCAGTAAAAAAAAAAAATTCAACTGACCCCCTTTGCCTGATGGCTTTGAAAAGTATCCTGATGTGTAGGTATCTGCCCACCACAGCATACTTGGTTATTGCTTTTCCAACACATCCGTTGATGGAAAAATCTTATGTGAAGCTCCAATAAATGTCAGATTATGTTACAGAACTATAAAAACAGTGCATCGGACTATAATGGTATCTCTGATGGACAGCCTTTCACTGGAAGATGAAAAGAAATCCTGTCAAGGATGTTTAAATTTAAAAATTAAAGAAAAGATAAATCATTTAAAATAACACTTTAATAAACTTTTTATTACATTTAATGATTTCACTGTGGTTGATACTTAACTTCTGTTTGTCCAAAAGATGTTGCTCATTTACGGAGAATGTGTGTGTGTATGTGGCGGGGGGAGGTATACACTAAATATATATATATATTTATACATTAAATATATATATTTATGCACTATATATATATGTGTGTGTATATATATATATAGTGCATAAATATATATATATATATACACTAGCACAGGGCAGTGGTCCTCAAATGTTGGCTCACATTAGACTCATTAATCACTAAACCTCCAGAGTTTCTGGTTTTGTAGGTCTGGGGTGGAGCCTAAAATTTGCATTTTTAATGAGTTCTCTGATGAACAAATACTCCTGACCTGGAGGCCACACTGGAGAACCACTGGCCTAGGAGCTCTGTGACAAGAGTGCACACCTCTGGATCAGTGGTTCAGAATTTGAAGCAGATCATTTGGTCTGAAAGTCATTACCATCTGAGAACACTCTGATGTGTGAAAAGTGTGTTGATGGATATCAGTGTAGTCTTGGGTGGACAGGCACGTAGGTGACATTTGGCCTCCTCATTGGCATTCTTTAAAACCCATTCTTAAGGGGGGAAAACATAAAGCTAGAGCTTTCATTTATGAGACATGAAGAAGAGAAAAGAGCGGGTGCCTGTGTGTTATGTAAAAGAATAGAAACAACATAAGTTTTTAATGACCCGTTGCATAATAGTAGAATTAAGCTGTCTTTTATTGTGTCTTGATATTTAAAACTTTCTTTTTAACAAAAAACTTCTGCCTTTTAACCATGTAAAAACCCAAAGCACCTTCCTACTCATTAAAAAAAAAGTAAATTATATTTGATATTCTGGTTTTTTGAAAATCCGTCATATTTGTATAAGAAATATGATAAATTATATTATCCATGCTAGCGTATCAGCAGAAGTTTCTTTGAAATACTTAGAATTGACGCAATAGCCTACTTTTACTCTAGAGTCAGAGTTAGATACTATCAGCTCTCTTGTGCTTCAGATCATCTGTGAGGTAAATAGGAGACAAAAAAAATTCACCTTTTTAACAAGAAGAAATTATAGCAGAGAGATTTGTTGATATCCAAAAATCAGAGAAGCAAAATTAGAATAAAAGAGGCTTTAGAAACCTCAGATAAACCCTATTTAAAGAAGGTGGTCCAGGAGCCAGTCTCATTTTATTCTGGTGGAAGAATACGTGTGGTAATAAGTAATGTGTATCTCTTCCTATAATGTCTGACCGCTCTGTAGTGATTCATAATGTTCTTCTTCACCATTGTTATCTTGTATCAGTCCAAGTAAATTCTATCTGATATCCTTTTCATAAAGTAATATATTACTATATCTTCCATTTGCATAACACCTTATATTTTTGAAAGGACTTCTACATACATTGATTTCATGTCATCTTTAAAGTCATGGAAATATAAAACAGATATGGGTGGGCAAAAAATCTATCTGACTGAAATAATACTGTTGATTATAAACGTTCTTGTTTTATTCATTGGCACTGTCACGTTTTAAAAATATTTGTTGAATTTGTGGGTAGCTTTGACACAAAATAAATGATATTATTTTTAAAGAGTTATCAGTTGCTTTTTGCTTCCTTTGGGAGTAAGGGTGCTATCTGCATTACTTAAAACTCCGTTTGAAAATAATTAAAGGTGACTTCAAAATTGCCACGGGTTAAATGAATGGAATCAGGTAATCAGCACTTTTCCAGAGCCTTCCTGCATTTCCCTAGAGTCCTCTGAGCCCTACATTTTTTGACTCCCTTCCAGCACCAACTTTCTTGTTTTGATTTGCTTTTTTCCCCTCGGCTAAGGATAGTTAATCAAGTCAAATGGTAACGCTCCACACTGTAGCAGGTCCTGTTCCGTTCTGCTAACCTTTCCCGGTGGTGGAATGAGTGCTTCACGATGGAGTCCAGAGAAGACTGCATAGAGGAGGTCAGTGCAGAAGTGGTAGCAGTTAATCTCTCAGCTGCTCTGATATCCGACAGCTGGTCTCACGTGGGCCTGGTGCCAGCAGTGTCTTTACAGGCTTTGTGGCTGAGATTATTTAAAGGAGATTAATCTCTCTAAACCCCTTATATTTTAATTATTTCTGTATGTATTTATAAGACCCGCAGTCTGCTTGTTTCAGGGCACAACTGTCCAGGCCCATGTCTTTAACCTGGTTTCCATAGTCAGACAAGTAGATCTCTGTACTACAAAGGATACAGTATTGATGCGATTTTTCTTGTTATTAAAATTGGGAGTTGTTTGGATTTTGGTTTTGTGTAGTTTTTTTTTAAGTTGTGTTTTGGTTTCTGCTTGATATTGTTAACATTACTGTTTTTTGAAAAGAGAACTAAAAATATGGCTTATTTCAGAATATCTGCTAAAATGTTTTGTATTACCTGATAAGAATCTAAAGTTGTAAACATGTAAAGTATGAAAACCTCTGTGTATTATTAAAAACAGTAGGCCTTTCAGGATATTTTTTTTTAAGGGTGGGTTAATAGACATGCCTGCCACCGTTTCCAGCATTGTCAGCTGATGGTGTCATACGTAAGCAGGGCATCCAGTGCAAACACTGCCACCTCCCTAGCTTTTTTTATTGAGGGCTCTGCAAATTTCCTCTGCACTCAAGATTCATCCAGCATAAAGGAACAAAACTCACAAGAGCTTATGAGCTGTTTTTCGTGGTGGTAGAGCATCGTGACTCTCAGCACTGCGGAAATGCTCCTGTGTGTTTACCATGCAGGGAAGTAGTTCTGCTTCCTCATTCGCTCCGTTGCCCTTCTTCCAGTACTGGGGAAAGGAATTCTTTGGGGGTCATCCTCCTGAAGGTCTTCCAGCTTCTTTGGAACCTGTAATAGGACCTCCCGTGATTCAGAATGTGTTCTTGATATTTGTACCTTCTAAACACTTATTTTAGATTGTTTAATTGTAGCATAAAGTTCTTTTAAGTTATTGAGACTGTCCTTTCTCAGTTGTATTTCTTCATGATTAACTGAGTGAACATTGACAGCATTATTTGGAGGTGGAGGAGGGATCTTGGCCAAAATACTTGTAGCTAATGTTTTATTATTCACCTTCAATGATAACTGTGACTTGTGATCTAAGAGTGGGAGTTAAACACTGAAATTCCAAAACTTGCCATTCCTTAATTTATTCCATTTGTGTAGAGGACATAAGTTTAAATCCTACCGCTGTTTGACTTACCATACCACTTTGAGCAAGTCATTTAACCCTGTTGAACTTGAATTTCCTTATTTATAAAATGGAACTACTAATGCCTGTCCTACTTACTTCATGATGTTAGTTTCTAATAACTTGGTCTATATGACAGTTATCTGTAAAATCATATACAAGTGTAAATTTTTGATTTCTTGAAAGAAAAACCTGTCTGAATTAAGAAAGCTTTGTGAGACACTAGGTTATATAAAGATCTTTTACACCATATTTTGTGACTATTTTTAATTGGTATTAGTTGAGCTTTTTCCTGGCCTCTTTCCAAAATAATACATTCTCTTTGCTGTAATTTTTATTTTTTAAAAATGGCCTTTAACAAAATGGCTATTATGGAAATATGTATTACCCTTAAGAATTAGATTATATTCTCATGTAATATTATAGTACTAATAATATAAACAATCAATATTCATTATATAATACGTTCTCATATTTGCACTGATCTAAACTTCCTTCATATACAACGTTAATTTTTAAAACCATCACAATATGCCAAATTCTGTTCAGAGCTAGGGAAATCCTTAGTTAGATATTCTTATCTGACTTGAAAACAATTAGAATATGATTCAGAGTTTTAAATAGAAGAATAGCATGCTTAGGACAGTGCTTGCAAGAAGGACAGGAGACCAGATAAATTATTAGGGAGGCTCTTGTAGGAATTCGTGGATTAGGAGGTTAGGACCTGGATAGGATCCATCACTGTGGAAAAAGAAAGAATCAAGAGATACAGTGCAGAGGAGAATTCAACCAAGCTCACTTGATGAAAGACAATATGAAAGATAAAGGATACAAGTTGAATATTATTTCAGAGTCATAGACAAAAAAGATTTCTGTTTTGACATGGCTAACTTTGGGTGGTTATCTTGGAATCCTTGAAAAAAAATGTCCTAGGGGCGCCTGGGTGGCTTAGTCGGTTAAGCTTCCGGCTTTCGCTTAGGTCATGATCTCGCGGTTTGTGGGTTCGAGCCCCGCGTCGGGCTCTGTGCTGACTGCCAGCTCAGAGCCTGGAGCCTGCTTCAGAGTCTGTCTCCCTCTCTCTCTGACCCTCCCCTGCTCACGCTGCCTCTCTCTCTCTCCTGGAAATAAATAAAAATATTTTTTTAAAAAATGTCCTAAAGAAAAAGAAAAGCCAATAGGGGATATTTGTGTAGATAGATAGATAGATAGATAGATAGATAGATAGATAGATAGATAGATAGATAGATAGATGTTTTATGAAAAGAATAATAACATATTCTAAGAGATGGCTGAATCTTAATTTTAGCACCTCAGAATACTGAAAAGCTCTGTCTAAATCTGAAGACATACAGAGAAACCCATAAAGTCCCAGTAGTGTTGAAGAGCATAAGCTTTGGAACCAGAGACTTCACCTAAGTTCTGGCTCTGCCATTGACAAATCATGTGACCTCAAAGTTACTTAACCTAACTAAGCTTCAGTTTCTTCATTTGTGAAATGAGATTCTCCCTAAGGTTGTTGGGTGAACTAAATAAGAGAACACCTGTATATTGCTTAGTACAGTAAACAGATTAGCGACCACCATCATTGTTTTCGTTCTCAACTGACTGTCACACAGTTCTAATAGGCGACTTGAATGAAGTCTTTTGTTCTTATTTTTAACAAACCTGTATCAGAAATAAGATTTTTTAAAATTTGATTCTTTACTGTAGAGCCATACACAAAAATTATTAAATTACAGTAGGGCTGGGAGATAGAGCTTGAGTAGGAGAATAAACTAAAGCTAACATTTGAGACTCTATTCCTCTTGATGCAATCATTCATTCCCCTTAATAAAATCAGTTGCTTATTCCAGGAAAATAACTCAGAATAGTTTTATCTTTGAATGTTTGGATTTTGTTACTTTTTTTCCCACATGCTATGTCCTATTTTATGAAGTCCCAAAGAAAGCAGTTTATTTATTATTTCCTTAAGGGAAACCCAAGAAAGAATTTAGATCACAGGACTAATGTGGGCAGGGAAACTGAGGGAAAACTCTTTCCATGTTTTTAAATATTTTCTAAAACTACCCTAAAAGAAAGAGGGTGAAGGTATATGGCTGGTGATAAAACCACCATTTGGTAATGTTTATAGGCAAATAGTTCTGAAGAAATTACAGTACTAGAAACAGAGATTGTAGCTTCAGGGCAAATAGAGGGTTAAATCTCTGAGCTGTAGAAGCAGATTGTGTTTTCCTTTTGTGATCTGGGCTGACAAGACATCAGTATTCTATTCATCTGTTGGGAATTAGGCTGTTAATCCAATCAATGACTCTTGAGTGAGCTGTGGCCTACCTCCCCCACTGGGGAACAATCGGATCAAACTGCAGATTGTTTAAGAGCACAGTGCTGTCCTCATGTCAGGTGGAATTCTCAAACGTTCCCTGGTGAATTGGGGATAGGGAAAGCTGTCTTGGCCCATTTATCCTGCTCCTTAAATAACCAGGTATCTGCCTCATCCATAGGAAAGCATTTGGCAATAGTGACAACAGGAATGCAATAGAAATCCATTAACTTTAACTCACAAAAGTGTGGGTGAAAGGAAGGAATGTTTTCAGACACCCCACAAAATAGCTTATATAAAAGTTTTTTTCACTTTATTATTTTTTGCTTTGCTTGAACCCTGAGTCATTTTTTCTGCCGGGCCTCCTTTTTTTTGGTTGGTTTATGTCTTTGAATTCTGTTAACCTCCAGGAGCTACTTCTGTATATTTACCCTGCCCTGCCTATATTTTTATAAGTCAGCAAGGTACAAATAAATTTTAATATAGATTATAGGAATACTAATTAAATAAAATTCTAATTTTAAAATATGTCTCTGAGGAATGCTAATTAAATAAAATTTTAATTTTAAAATATCAGTCTGAGCATACATAATTTTGACATCTTTTGCAGCGTAGCAAAATTTGATTTCTAATTACTGATTTAATAGTCCATTAAGTACATTTGGAAATTATTATTGAACTGATTAGATAGATGTTCAGAGTTGTAGTTATCTTCTATGAAATGCTGTCCCAAAATTTTCCATTTAAACAGCAAGGTTACTGAGCTATCATAAAGCAAAATATCCAAAATGGCTTTGAGAGAAAATTCTCAAAGAAAGTATTTACTCTCCCAATCTCAATGAAGACAAGCTTTAAAAGATAGTTTTATTGTTTCTCATCTACATTACACACGAGTGTTCAGAAAAAAAAATCCCTAGTTCTGCCAGATTTATCCCTCCATTCTCCAAATGTATCCATCTATTCTGTGAATATTTAGCATGCATCTTTTATATGCCCAAGCCTCTCCTAACCGTTGGAATTACCACGGTAATTACACAAGACAGAGAAGGTCCACACTCTTAGGGAATGTACATTATAGTGAGAGAAACATACCAAAAACAAACAAGTAAAACAATAGCAGATGGGTGCTAAGAAATAAAGCAGGTTGGGGGCTTTGAATGGAGGAGTCAAGTAGAACTTTACTGAGGAGGGAGTAGTTAAACTGAGACTCCAGTGGAAGGAATTGGCTGTTAGTCATGCCCCAAATCTTTGAAACAGGAATGAGCTTGACATACCAAGAACAGACTCCTTATATGCGCACTGTTTTCCAGGCCAGTGGGTTTTGGGCCTGGCAAAGCATCCAAATTTCCTTAGGAACTTTGAGAAAATAAAGATATCTAAGCCTGTATCCTTAGAAATGTTGGTTCAGCAGGGCCGAGTGCAGGGGCACCTGTGTGTATGGTGTGTATACACGGTGCCGTGACGGTATTGAAACCTACCTCTAGTGGGTATAGTTTCTTCCCTTGAACACCTCACTTACCTATTGCCACCTATGCCTTTGCTCCTGTTTTCATGCCTGTAATGTCCACCCTTCCCTGTCACATATCTGTTCCAGTTCTCTCAAATACTGTCTGCTCTTCAAGGTCCCTTTCCAGGAGGAGGCACAGAGTGCGACTTAGGAAGTACTCTTACCAAAGCAAGTTGAACCCAAATCTAACAAAACCTCATTTAAAAATACATGTGATAATGATGTGAAAGACATCAGGAGAAAGAAAATTGGCAGATCTAAACCATGAGACATTCTGGTGAACAACTAACTCTGTTATGGAAAATTACTTGGGAGGTCTAACGGTCAAATGTAACACGTAATCTTGTTTGGATCCTCATTCCTACAAATCGACTGTAAAAATGCAGTTTTAAAACAACGAGGAAATTTTGCTGTGGTGATTAAAGAAGTACATCCCCATGCTTTTAGAGTTTCATTTTGAGATATGTAGGGGGAAGTGGCATAATATCTGGAATTTCTTTAAATTATTTGAGTAAGAAAAAAGGAATAAATTTGTGAATCAAACAGCAAAATCATTGCAGTTGTTGCACCTGGAAGATGGGTACATGGAAGTGCGTATTTTCTATTTATGTATATGTGTGAAAAGGTTTTTATAAAAATGCCTTAAAGGGCATGCAGTCCTTTTGTTTATCTGAAGGGGATATGAATACTTAAAGGTTGAGAATGATACCACTGCACCATTGTGCCTTACCTAACTGATAAGGATACTTAGTCACCGTATGAAAAGATACTACTGTCACTTCTCAGCCTTTTCGCCAAGATCAAGTGTAAACAGAATCTGCTCAAAGGGATTTATCAACAAATGCCATAATTCTCTGTTGCACTTAAAGAATGATTGGAGGTGCTTCTGACTTTTCAGGAATAAATCTTTTGCGTAAAATGAGGCCAGCCTCTAACTCCCAGGATGCTATGTCACAGTTTTAAGTGCTGTGCTCCATTGAAGGAAGTCTTCACTTAATCATTAGGATTTTTCTAGCACATAGAATATTCATATTGTTAGAAAAATACTGATTATCTGGCTTAGATACAATGAAGTTTAATGTAACTTTGACCTTAAAGTTGAGTAGAGCACAGAAGGGTGTGTGTATAGAGGGTGAGGATCAATCCAGGTCCGCTAAGGAAAAAACTTTGGCCTTCTAGAAACCCTAAAACACAATAGGTACTGTACAGTTAAGTATAAATAATTTAAAAAATTTTTTGGATGTTTATTTTTGAGACAGAGAGAGATGGCAAGTGAACATAAGTAGAGGAAGGGCAAAGAGAGGGAGACACAGAATCTGAAGCAGGCTCCAGGCTCTGAGCTGTCAGTACAGAGCCCAATGTAGGGCTCGAACTCACAAACTGTGAGATCATGACCTGAGCCAAAGTTGGATACTTAACTGATTGAGCCACCCAGCCACCCCAATATAATTTAAAATAGAAATATACATAGGATTATTCATAATAAAAATCATTAGAGTTCAATAAATCTGGGCTCCATTATGAAGTATGTATTTCATGTAAGTGTATATGCCTCTGTGGGGAAAAAGGACAGTCACATTCTGGTAGAATTAGTAAGGCCAGTGAATGTAATTACTGTCACAGTTACCAGTAATACTATGATTTTATAATGACTCGTTTCCTGTTAGAGAATCTTCTCCCTTGCCCAACCATTCAGCATCCAATATTACTTTGGAATATTTAGCATTTCTATCTAGCATTTAAAACTATAGGTAAAGTAGGGCAGTCCTGGCCATGAAGATCAGAACCAGGAATCCAGCTAAGCAGAAAAGGTCCTGTCAGGTAAATGACATTCAGAAGGGCTAAGAAGTTAGCTAGAGCAGAGCCTCACATCCAGGAATTTGGACTGTCAACCAGAGGCTTTTCTTCTGAACCTAAGGCAGGGACTCCACTTTCTGTCCTGTTTAATACTACCTTCTAGGTTTAAGTAGCCTTGGGCTCATTGATTCAGTAAGTTTTTAAGGATTTGCTATAGTAAGCTCTGATATAGACCCAGTAGGTAGTTATATGACTGAACCCTTTCCAAGAGGTAACTGCACCTCAGCCTGGAATGACAGGCACACATATGACACAGTGGGATGACTGCCGTCATAGAAATGCACATGAAGGGGGACGCCTGGGGGGCTCAGACTTGGTTAAGTATCTGACTCTTGATCTTAAGAGTCTTGATCTCAGTTCAGGTCTTGATCTCATGGTCCTGAGTTCAAGCCGCCTCATTGGGCCTGCACAGGTGTGAAGCCTACTTTAAAAAAAGAAAGAAAAAAGAAATGCGCATGAAAGGATGTGACTGTCATAGCAAAGAAAACCATTTGTCTCTGCCTCCTGCTTCTCAGAGAAAGTGAGACCTTTTTATACTACTGGCCACTCTTTCCTTGATACCCTCTTCCTTTGGCTTCAGGCTAACTTTTTAAATGTTTATTTATTTTGAGAGAGAGGAAGAGCTTGAGCAAGGGAGAGGCAGAGAGAAGGGAAGAGAGAGAGGATCACAAGCAGGCTCCACACTGCTAGCATGGGGGCTGACACAGGGCCCAGCCCACAGACCGTGAGATCATGACCTGAGCCGAAATCAAGAGTCGGACACTCAACCAATTGAGCCACCCATGCACCCCCTTCCCCTACTTTTTTTTTGGATCATTCTTTATCAGCTTCATTTTCTTCTGTCTGCTCTTTTTAAATAGCAGGCTCCACTCTCACCCCACCTCTCTCTCTATATTCTCTCTATTCTATTAACACCTGTGATTTCAGTTTTCCTTCTGGCCTGATGTTTTCAAATCTTTTCTCTAGTGCAAACCTCTCTTCTGAACTCTGTATTTTCTAATAGTCTATTAGGTGTTCCCATGTGGGTTTTGGGGTCAGAAAGATTCAGGTTCAAATTAGGATTGCACTGCTTAACGTATTATGTGATTTAGGCAAATTACAGAACCTCACTGAATCTCATCTCCAGTTTTGTAAAGTTTGTATAATAATATACTTCAGATGGTTTCTGTGGGGATTAAATTATATTTGTGAAAAGACCTAGCATAGTTTCTGCCACACAGAAAAAGGACAAAAATGTTTTTCTTTCTAAATTTTTATTAGTCCCTGTGTTGATTGTGAATATAAGTAAACAATAACAAATACACATACAAATATATGATGGCTTATTGAATAGAATTTTTAAAAGTTAAAGCCATTTTACCAAAGCTTTGCTGTTAGTACTGACTAGCAGCACAGATCACTTTAAAGCCAAAAAGTCACAGAAGTGCCTCTAGTAAATCTAATGGAATTGCAGAATAGCTTCACAGTATAGGCATACCTCATTTTGTTGCCCTTCGTTTTACCGCACTTTGCAGATACTGCATTTCTTACAGATCAAAGGTTTGTGGCATTAAACAAGTCTGTCGGCACCATTTTCCCAACAGCATTTCCTCCCTTTGTGTCTCATTGTCATATTTTGGCTTTTCATTATTATTATATTCATTATGGTGATCTGCGATCAGTGATCTTTGATGTTACTCTTATAACTGTTTGGGGATTCCACAAATCATGCCCATATACAACAGCAGACTTAGTAAACGTTGCATGTGTTCTTTTTTTTTTTTAATGTTTTTATTTATTTCTAGGAGAGAGAGAGACAGTGTGAGCAGGGGAGGGTCAGAGAGGAGGGAGTCACAGACTGAAACAGGCTCCAGGCTCTGAGCTGGCAGTCAGCACAGAGCCCGACGCGGGCCTTGAACCCACGAACCGCGAGATCATGACCTAAGCGAAAGTCGGACGCTTAACCGACTAAGACACCCAGGCACCCCTCGTTGCATGTGTTCTGACTGCCCCACTGACTGGCTGTTTTCCCACCTCTCTCCCTCTCGTTGGGTCTCCCTATTTCCTAGGACCCAACAGTATTGAAATTAAGCCAATCAGTAATCCTGCAATGGCCCTAAATGTTCAAGTGAAAGGAATAGTACCGCATCGCACACAGTCACAACACTTTAAATCAAAAGCTAGAAGTAATTATGCTTAGTGAGGAGAGCTTGGTGAAAGCTGAAATAGACCAAAAGTTAGGCCTCTTGTGCCACAAACAGTTAGCCAGGTTGTGAATGTGAAGGAAAGGCTCTTGAAGGAAATTAAAAGTGTTGCTCTGCTGAACACACAAATGATAAATTGAAACAGCCCTCCTGCCATTACAGAGAAGGTTTTGAGTGGTCTGGAGAGATCAGACCAGGCGCAACCTTCCCTTAAGCCAAAGCTCAAGCTAGAGCAGGCCATCACTCTCTTAAATTCTATGCAGGCTGAGAGAGGTGAGGAAACTGCAGAAGTAAAGTCCGAAGCTAGCAGAGGTTCGCTCATGAGGTTTAAGAAAGAAGCCATCTCCATAACATCAAAGTGCGAGGTGGAGCGGCAGGTGCTAGTATAGAAGCTGCAGCAAGTTATCCAGAAGATCCAGCAAAGAGAATGAATATAGCTACTACACTAATCAGATTTCCAGAGTAAGACAAAATACCTTTGTATTCGAAGAATATGCCATCTAGGACTTAAAGAATTAGAGACGAGAAGACAATGCCTAACTTCAAAGCTTCAAAGTGTAGGCCGGACTCACTTGTCAGGATCTAATGCAGCTGGTGACTTTATTGAAGCCGGTGCTCATTTACCATTCCAAACATCCTAAGGCCCTTAAGAATTATGCTAAATCTATGCCTATGCTCTATATGGAACAACAAAGCCTGAATGACAGCACATCTATTTACAACATGGTTTACTGAATATTTTAAGCCCACTGTTGAGACCTACTGCTCAGAAAAAGATTCCATTCAAAATATTACTGCTCATTGACAATGCACCTGGTCACTCAAGAGCTCTTGATGGAGACAAACAAGATTAATGTTGTTGTCATGCCTAATAACACAACATCCATTCTGCAGCCCATGAATCAAGGAGTAATTTCAACTTTCAAGTCTTGTTATTTAAGAAATACATTTCATAAAGCTGTAGCTGCCATAGATAGTGATTCCTCCAGTGGATCTGGGCAGAGGAAGTTGAAAACCTTCTGGAAAAGATTCCTCATTCTAGATGCCATTGAGAACATTCATAATTCATGGAAAGAGGTCCAGATATCAATATTAACTGGAGTTTGGAAGAAGTGATTCCAAGAAGGGGTTCTTGACTTCAGTGGAGAAAGTCACTGTAGATGTGATGGAAATAGGAAGAGAACTAGAATTAGAAGTGGAACCTGAAGATGGGACTGAATGGCTGCAAATCTCATGATAAAACTTAAATGAATGAGAAGCTACTTCTTATCGATGGGCGAAGAGTGTGGTTTCTTGAGATAGAATCTACTTCTGATGAAGATATTGTGAAGATTGTTGAAATGACAACCAAATATTTATAGTAACACATAAACTTAACGCATAAACATAAAGCAATGAGAGGGTCAGAGAAGATTGACTTCAGTTTTGGAAGAAATTCTGTGGGTAAAGTGCTATCAAACAGCATTACATGCTACAGAGAAATCACTCATGAAAGGAGGAGCTAGTCAGTGGCAAACTTCACTGTTGTCTTATTTTAAGAAATTGCCTAAGCCATCCCAGCCTTCAGCAAGCACCACCTTGATCAGTCAGCAACTGTCAGCATCAAGGTAAGACCCTCCACCAGCAAAAAGAGTACAACTCACTAAAAGCTTAGCTGATGGTTAACATTTTTTAGCAATCAGGTATTTTTAAATTAATTACTTTCTTTTTTAGACATGCAATTGTACAACTTAATAGACTACCATATAAGCATAACTTTTATGTGCACTGGGAAACTAAAAATTCATTTAACTTGCCTTATTGCATTACTTGTTTTATTGTAGTGGTCTGGAACCGAACCCTTAATGTCTCCAAGGTATGCCTGTAGTTGAATAAAACAAACCTGAAGTCAGTTACTAAAAGTTACTAGCACAGCTTATTCCCAAGCAGCTTGAAGCATTTCCCTGTGTAGCAAAAGACAACAAGGCCACTAGAGTTTCATTCCACTTATATTAGTCTAGACATTTCAGAACTAAGTCAAATTTGAGGGAAAATTTAAATTCATAAAAATGGCTCTTCAAAATAGAGCTAAAAAAAGAATAAAGTAACCACAAGGGAATGAATAAAAACATCATTGAATTTTTTTGGCTTTGTGGGTTAAATATTAACAGAAAAAAAATTAAATGTCCATAACACAAAATTAACCATCTGAAGCCACTTTTAAGTAAACAGTTCAGTAGCGTTAAGTATATTCACATTGTTGTGCATTTATCACCACCACCCATATTCAGAACTTTTTTTATCTTCCTTAGCTGAAATTCTGTACCCATTAGACATGAACTCTCCATACTGTCTTCCCAGCCCCAGCAAACCACCGTTCTACTTTCTGTCTCATATGAATTTGACTGCTATCGATACCTCAGATAAATGGAACGCTTTTTCCACATTGGTTCTTCTGTGCTGGTTCATTTCATTTGGCATAATGTCTTCGGGGTGAATCCATAATAAAGCATGTGTCAAAATTTTATTTCTTTTTAAGGCTGAGTAGTATTCCATTGTACATATACACCACATTTTGTTTACCCATTCATCTGTTGATGGACATTTAGGTTGTTTCTGCTTTGGGGCTGTTGTGAATAATGCTGCCAAGAGGATTGGTGTGCAAATAATCTATTCGAGTACATGTTTTCACTGCTTTGGGGCGTATACCCAGCAGTGAAATTGCTGGATCAAATAGTGATTGTTTTATTTTATGAGGAATTGCCACATGACAGCAACTGCACTATTTTCTATTCCCTCCAGCAGTGCACAATGTTTCCAATTTTTCTACATCCTTGCCAAGACATGTATTATTTTCTGTTTTTGACAGTAGCCATCTTAATGAGTGTGAAGTAATATCTCGTTGCATTATCAGGAAGTTTTAATAATTAGCAGATAACTGACAGAACACCCAGATTTAAGGGATACCTGATAAATAATGTAAGTCATAGAATGATACAGAGATGTCTAGATTGAGAATAAACCCCTTTGTTATTTTCAGTTTTGTATGGGAATAGATAGTACAAGTCATCTACGTTCTATTTCATGGAATTGTTTATCATGGGTAAGAGAGTTATTACTAGAATTTAGTGTACAGACTACCATAGGAATAAAAACAATACAAACATAAGAAAACAATGCTGAGATTATTACATTTAAGTCCGATATTTTTGTTATATACTTACTCCATGGTCTAAATGCTACAAGACATTAGAGGACACAAAAGAAGTATAAACCATGGTCCCAGCCCTCAGGTTGCTTACTGTTGAGACAATTAAAAATGCATTAAATAACAAGAACAGCTACAAGCCAGATTGTAACCAAGTGCCATAATGAGAGATACTCTGAAAGTACTTTGGTAGCGGTAAAGGGGGAGAAAGAGGAGAGATTGGTAAGAGCCACAATAGTCAGAGACTTCTTCAGGAAGGAACTGTGGCCTGTTGTGAGCTGTAAATGCCAGACAATAATTTGATGGCCATGGACATGGGGACAGAGATAGGTAGCAGAAACAACTTAATCTAGGTAGGTGTTTGTAATGAAGAATAAGTGGATAAAGTAGAGCCAGACCCCATGGATTAGGGGGAGTGTGTGTGTGTGTGTGTGTGTGTGTGTGTGTGTGTGTGAAAAAGGAGCAACAGGGACGCCTGGGTGGCTCAGTTGGTTAAGCGACTGACTTCAGCTTAGGTCATGATCTCACGATTCGTGGGTTTGAGCCCCATGTCAGGCTCTGTGCTAACAGCTAGCTCAGAGCCTGGAGCCTGCTTCAGATTCTGTGTCTCCCTCACTCTGACCCACCCCTGCTCACGCTGTCTTTCTCTCAGAAATAAATAAAAACATTTAAAAAAATTTTTTAATAAAAAATTATTTATTTTTGTCGATTTCCCCTTTCTTATTTTCAGTAGCACGGTATATTTGAAAAAATGTGGATTTTGATGTCAGAAGAGCCTGGGACCTTGGGCCACCTTTATATAATCTCACTGAGCCTCATTTTACTGGAAATGGGAATAATACTGCTTATGTAATAGGGTTGTTGTGAGAGATCAAAAGAAATGTTTATAAAAGTTTCAGCATACAATAGGTATTCAGCCAGTGTTTGTTTCTCTTCCTTTCCTTACTCTAAGTAACTCATAACTATCATAGCACCCATTGGAAAGTTAAACATTTTAGATTAGTATGGGTTTCAAACAGCTGAACAGTTATATTCTGCTTTTTATTTTTTAGCTGATCTTCTATAAAAATTTTTCCTTACATATATTCTATACTTCATTGCCTCCTTCTTAAATTGTTGTACTGTACCTTGGGCATTTATAGACAGTGTGAAGCATAGGGCTAAAAAGCTTCTCTTTCTCTCTTGAGATTGCTAAAATCTACTGGTTGGCATGCAGCCCAGCCCACTTTATGGCTATCTATTCTCCATGGTCTACGATGTCTGCAAGTTGCCACCTCTGTCACAGCTTCTCATTTCTGCTGGCTGCTACTGTTGCTGCCCCCATTCTTCCTCCTAATTACCATTAGGCTCTGCTGGTCCTCTGACCATTTCTCTTCTCCTTGTTTTCCTTCACTTTTCACTTTCCAGCTTTCTTCCACTTCATGTTGCATCTCATAGCTCATAGGCAAATTGGACCTTCATTGTTTTTTCAAACTAAGGAGAAGAATCCTTCTGTATAGTGAGCCAGCTGGCCACAGCATGTTTAATGTGGTCCTTATCAGCATTTTTCCTCTATACTGTGGACCCTATTCCAGGTACTTGAGAACACTAAACAGCGAGTCCTTGGACTAGTGAGGTATAACTATATCTGGTTTTCTTACAAGTCATTTATCTTTCTTTAGTCTTATTTCACTTTAATTTTATGCAGAACTTTGTGCTAGATAAAAGGGATGATGGTAATTGGGGTCTCATAGGTTAAATTATGCCATCATCCTCACTTTCAAAAGAGCAAGAGAACACATATTCACAAATAATACAAGCTAAAGAGGGAATGAGAGAAACAAAGGATTGGGAAGGCTCAAGGTTCTAGTGAAAGTTTGAAAACAGAGTGGCTGACTACCTTTGAGTCCAGTCTTAGAGTGGTAGGTGATAGTTTTGAGTTCCTTCAAGAGTCAGAACAGAGAAACAGGCTAGAGGGAAGGAAGCTTTTATGATTCTCTTCCGTTTCAAAGGTAAAGGTAGAGAGTCATTTAATGGGATTGTGGGCACATTTTTCCTTTTCTTCGTTGAGAGTCTGGGCCTTTAAATTTTGTGTATTATTTTGTGATTCATTTATATTCCTTCTGAAGTTTTATTGTTGATTTGGAAACAGAACATGGAGGTATAATGGAGGGTCACATGTTTCTATGCTTTTGTAATCTGAATTTTAAGCATGGCTGAATTTTCTCCTCTCTAACTTCATTATGTGATTTTGTTTATTTTAATTCAACTGAGTATTTTTATTTTACCCTAATGTATAATCCCTTACAAAGATTTCAAATGTATAACCAATTCTAATTTATTGGAATTGTTTTTGCTGCGGTTTATAACAACTCCATATTTATTAAACTTGAGCATTTGTTTTAAGCTAAAACAGAAAGGAAAGGCATAAATAACTATGACAAACAACCCTTTTCTGGTGTGGTCATTTGAAATGAAACAACTAAAAAATTTAATCAACTTAAATTTTAAAAAATTAGCTGATATAAGTTGTAAACCAGATGAGTAAAAGCTTTCACTTACTCATTCTTGACATTCAATTCCATTTATTCTTTGTAATATATTTTAAAACAGAATGTTTATAAAGACTAAGGTTTGGTTTCCTATCTCCTGTTTTGAAGTTACCAAGAAAAAATGTTTAGAGTCATATTCTTGCTTTAATACAAATTCCACTTTAATACACAAAAGGGAATAGCAGAGGTAAAGATTTTGCAAATACAAGATAATGTGTTTTATTTAAAACGTAATAGTAAGAGTATTATAGTAGTTGATTTAAAATAATTATTAACTATGATTAAAAACTGAACAAGCTTTATATTAGTGAGTCATTACCATTGAGTTCATTGATTGAACATTTCTTAAGTGCTTATTATGTGCTAGGCATACAAAAGAAGAATAAAAGGAGAATTTGCCTTTGAGTCCCTAAAGACTGCAATATGACTAGCGAGTAATGGAAAATAATCGTCTTTCTTTGTTTCACCCAGAAACCTATCCTTTAGACATATCAAGGCACTTAGACATACAAAACAACTCAGAATTGAGGAAAATTCTTGATGTCTTTTTAAAGCCTATTCCTTTCTCTAGTACTCTTGGAAGACAGGAAAGCTAATAGAATTAGAACAACAAGCTGGTTGTCCTCCATTCTTTCTGTTCCCAACTTGCCAATCAGTTCTGTGACTGGAGTCATGGTTCTTAGGTTCATGTCCCTGCTCTAATTGATTTCTGGATGGACATGCTCAAAAGATCAAACCTCTCAACATTTTACATTAAACACTAGAACACTTCAGCCCATAGCATGTGAACACAAAAGCCCCCAATTAGACACGGTGATCCGAGGAACATAGCAAACAAGAAATGTATGGGAGGTAACCCTGTCATGCTTGTAATTGTGAGCCACTTGCAAGTAGCTATGATTTCAATTGGTTTATCAGTTTTTACTGGAAAGAGCTAAGTAATAATTACAGTCACTGAAAAATACATGTAAACATTTACATGGTATTCAGATTCAGAGAAAATACAAAAGAACAGTAACTTTTTCTTGTTAAAAAGTTAATAACAATAATATTAAGGTGTTTTGTAAAGGTATAAATAATAAATGTAAAGAAAAAGATTTTTGTCATCTTTAATTTCAGCCTTGAGGTAACCCCTTATCACTTTTGATGTTTTCCTTATCTTTTTTTTCTATAGGTAGATAACACATTTTAAAAACAAAAATGAGGGTGCCTGGGTGGCTTAGTCAGTTGAGCGTCTGACTTTGGCTCAGGTCATGATCTCACAGTTTGTGAGTTCAAGCCACACACTGGGTCTGCGCTGACAGCTCAGAGCCTGGAGCCTGCGTCAGATTCGGTGTATGTGTCTCTCTGTGCTCCTCCCTGGCGTGTGCTCTCTCTCTCAAATATAAATAAACATTTAAATTTTAAAAATAGGATCATCCTGTACATAGGTTTATAACCTACTTTACTTATTTATCATGTATATCTTCTCTTATCCATAGATACATAATGTAATGTATTTTGTGATGGCTGCCTGGTATTCTGTCACACAAGTATATCCTACTGTAGCCAGGCGACTGCTGAGATGCTTCTGCTGTTCTCTTTTGTAGTATGTTAGCTAGATTATAAGCTCCATGAGCACAAAAAACATAACTGGTTTGCTATCTTTGTGGCCCTCATATATAGGCTTTCAGAAAATAGGTGTTTAATTCTCCTACCCTTCCTTGTCTGCACCTACACAGCTAAATGTGCCAGGAGAAAATTACAAAACTGTGCTCGCTTCAGAGTTATGACCATTAATCTCAAGTGCTGCCCATTTGAGTGTCAGCCCTTAGTGCTGCCCAGCTCTCACACTCCCATTTCCTTACTTCATTAACTCTCCCGCCCTGCGAGATAACTTTTAGACTTCCTCTTCTCTCCTCAAAATCCAGACACCTCCTTCTTCAGCTTCATTCTCTGCTGATGACTTTTCTTCCCCCTTCACTGAGGAAAGGACTCATTTTTTTTAAAAACTTCCACAAGTTCTTACCATCACATCTGCCCACCTCCTTGAGTCTGTGCTTATATTATAGGCCCCCTTCCTTCCTATGAGTGTGTGTGCACTACCTGTGCTTCAAAAACCAACCCCTCTGCTTCTGTACCATCCCATCCTACTCAAGGATCTTACTCCACATATCCTTTTATGCATAATCAGTTTTCCCTCTCTGCCTTATAAGGATTGCTGCCTTGTCTGCCGCATTTAACTGTCCGACCACCCCATTTCATTCTTCTTTACAGCAAAATTCCGTGGAAGAGTTGTTTGTGCTCTCATCCCTCCTTTCCCACTAGCTCTTGGGCCCACTTGTATGAGGTGTCCATATACACCATTCTTTGAATTCCTGTCAGGAAAACCACTGACTTCCACTTTGCCAACTCTAGCGATCACTTTTCAGTTCTTACCATACCTGAGCTATCAGCATTTGGCATAATTGATCACTCTTTCTCGAAATACTTTATTTATTGTCTTATGTTTCAGAACCTTACACTCCTCTGATTTTCTTACTCCCTTTTTGGCTTTCTCTGTTCCTTTGGTTCATTCCTCTTCAGTAGTCCCCTCTCAGTTCCTTTGGTTGCCCCTTTGCCTATCCTCTTGTTTTGAGATGCCCGAGAGCTCAATCTTTTCTCTCTACCCAATTCTTTGGTGACCTCATCCAGGCTCTGCACTTTAAATATATGCTCACAAATCTCAAATTTATATCTCCAGTCTATACCTCTTTCCTGAACCTCAGACCCATATATCTAACTGCCTACCTGACATCTCTCCTAGGATATCTGATAGACATTCCGTAGTTAATCTGTCCAAAACCAGACTCCTGAACCCTCCTTGACCCCAGCCTTTCCCATCTTAGTGAGTGATAATTATATCCTTGTTGCTCAGGCCAAATCCTTAATTTCTTTCTTATACTAATACCCAGTCTATCAGCAAATCCTGTCCCTTCTACCTTCATAATATGACCAGAGTCTGACCACTTCTCACCTTGCCTTCTTCTGGCACTTTGGCCCAAGTCCCCCTCATTTCTTAGCCAGATGGTTAAAATAAGCTCCTTATGTGGTCTTTCTGTTTCCCTTCAGTCCATTCTCAGCCTAGTGGTCAGGATGATCCTCCTAACCCATGAATGAAGTCAAGTTACTCCTCTGCTTAAAACCCTCCAGTGATTCTTACTAAATTCAGAATAAAAGCCTACAAGGCCTAATGCCATGTGGCCCTCTGTTAACCTTTCACACCCCACTAACTTGCTCACTTTGCTGCTGTCACACCCTGGCCCCTTTGTAGTTCCTGAAACATGCCAGCACATGACCATTTCAGGGCCTTGCTCATCTTACCCCCTCTATTGCTTTCCCCCCAGATAATCATACAACTTGTTCCCTCACTTCACCATTTTCAGGTTTTTCACCCCCAGTAATTTTTCAGTAAGCCCTGCGTTGAGTATGTTATTTTAAGCTGAAACCCATTGTACCCTGCCTCCAGCATTCCCTATCCCTTCTTGCTTTACTTTTCTCTACGTCATGTATTATCATCCAACATATTGTGTATTTTACTTCTTACATTTATTTTCTGTGTCCCCCTCCCCCCAAACTAGGATGGAGATTTTTGTCTTTTTATTTACTTCACTTAGAACCGTGCCTGGCACACAATAGGTACTCAGTAAATGTTTGTTAATGAATGAATGTAAGCATCAACATCCTTGGCAGATAAATATGTATACAGATCCATGATTCATTTATTCTTTCATTCAGTGAAATGTTTGAGTGTTTACTGTGTGCCACATACTGTGCTTGGTACTAGGGGCGTAACAGTCAAAAAGTCAGACAAGGGACCTACTCTTATGGAGCCCATAATCAAACGAAGATGACAGATAAATACATTTTTAAGCTATAAATTGTAATAAGTGCTATGAAAGAAACAACCAGGGGATTGAACTGAAGAATAACAGATGACTGAGGGAAGCAGTGAAGGTGGACTTTTCCACATGGATGAAAGAGAGGCTGGGACTTGAAGGATGAGGAAGACTACAGTCATGTGGAGAACAGAAGGAACAGCATTTCATGAGATAAGATTAGAAAGTTAGGCAGGGTTTCCTAGGCCCAGGGGTTCTCAAAGTGTAGAATGGGAACCTCTGGGAGTCCTTCTGATCTTTTCATGGGGTCCAGAAAGTCAGCACTGTTTCATAACAACATTAAGACACTGTTTGCCCTTTTGTGCACTCATTCACTCATGAGCATGCAGTGGCGTTTTCCAGAGCCCACATGACATGGTATCACACAGACTGGATGCTGAATAGGCTATGAGTGTCCAGTTATTTTCTACTTAGCCAGGCATTAAAGAGATTTGCAAAAATGTAAAATAACGTCACTCTTCTCAGTGTTTTCCTTTCTTTTGGAAAATATATTTTCACTTAAGAAATTAAGTTACTGGGAGAACTGGACAACAACATGTAGAAGAATGAAACTAGATCATTTTCTCACACCATACACAAAAATAAACTCAAAATGGATAAAGGACCTGAAGGTGAGACAGGAAACCATCAAAACCCTAGAGAAGAAATCAGGAAACAACCTCCTTGACCTCCACCGCAGCAATTGCTTACTTGACACATCCCCAAAGGCAAGGGAATCAAGAGCAAAAATAAACTGTTGTCCCTAATCAAGATAAAAAGCTTCTGCCCGGCAAAGGAAACAGTCAATAAAACTAATAGTCAACCAACGGAATGGGAAAAGATAGTCACAAACAACATATCAGATAAAGGACTCGTATCCAAAATCTATAAGGAACCCACCAAACTCCACACCTGAAAAACAAATAATCCAGTGAAGAAATGGGCAGAATACATGAACAGACACTTCTCCGAAGAGGACATCCAAATGGCCAACAAACACATGAAACAATGCTCAGCGTCCCTCATCATCAGGAAATACAGATCAAAACCACACAGATACCACCTCACGCCGATCCGAGTGGCTAATATGAACAAATCAGGAGACTCTAGATGCTGGCGAGGATGTGGAGAAACGGGCACCCTCCTACACTGTTAGTGGGAATGTAAACTGGTGCAGCCACTCTGGAAGACATTGTGGAGGTTCCGCAAAAAATTAACAATAGAACTCCCCTATGACCCAGCAATAGCACTGCTAGGAATTTACCCAAGGGAACAGGAGTGCTGATGCATAAGGTACATGTACCCCAATGTTCATAGCAGCACTCTCAGCAATAGCCAAAACATGGAAAGAGCCTAAGTGTCCATCAACTGACGAATGGATCAAGAAGATGTGGTTTAGCTATACAGTGGAATACATGGCAATGAGAAAGAATGAAATCTGGCCATGTGTAGCAACATGGATGGAACTAGAGGGTATTATGCTGAGCGCGATAAGTCAGGCAGAGAAGGAGAAATATCATATGTTTGCACGTATAGGAGGATTAGGAGGAACTTAACAGAGGACCGTGGGGGAGAAGAAGGAGGAAAATGGGGGTGGGAGGGAGGGAGACAAACCATGAGAGACTCTTGAATGCTGAGAACAAACTGAAGGCCGATGGGGGTGAGGAAGAGGGGAAGGTGATGGGCATGGAGGAAGGCACTGCGGGGATGAGTACTGGGTGTTATATGGAAACCAACTTGACAATAAACTATTTTAAATTTTTTTAAAAGAAATTAAGTTGCTTATTGTAATAGGTAATGATTTTTAAATTTCTCAACTTTAGTTTCTAATGTGGTAAATATTGATAGATTTAAAAACTCTTTACGCCCCTCAGTAATTTTGAAGACTTACTATACAAAGGCCTTGAGATCAGAAAGTTTAAGAACTCCTGTCCTGAGTTACTGTAAGATGTTTATACTTTATTCTAAGAGTGATGGAAGGCCGTTGAAGGATATTAAACCAAGGTAGTGATGTGATCTGATTTAACTTTTGAAAAGGTCACTCACTGCCAGATGGAGACTACTCTGGAGTGGCCAGCAGTGGGAGGGGCGGGGGCACCTACATGAAGGCATGTGTCAGTCCAAGTGAGAAGTGATGGAGGATTGTGCTGAGGTGTGGAGTATTAGTTTGCTAGAGCTGCCATAACAAAGCACTATAGACTAGGTGGGTTAAAAAAAATAGGAATTTATTGTTAGTAGGGCCGTTCTTCTTCTGAAACCTATAGGAGAGAGCCCACCTTGCCTCTCTGGGCTTCTAGTGTTTGCTGGCAATCCTTGGCATTCCTTGCTTTACAGACACATAACTCCTGTTATTTTTCCAAATAAGGTTACAGTCTGAGGTAGTGGGAGTTAGGATTTTAACATTACAGTGGGTGGTAAGGGGGAGGCAATGAAGACGAAGAGAAATGAAGGTGTCTCTTTTGGAAGTAGAACCAAAATGGGTTGTTGATTGATTAGATCTAGGGGATGAAGAAAAGAGAAATCAACGGTGGAACTCCCACTTCTGGCTTTGAGAAGGTAGATAAATAGTAGACCCAAATGACATGCCGTTTATTAGAATGAACACTTGAGGATGGGGCCATGTTTCTTAGGGGATACATTTCCTGAAGTGGAATTGCTAGGCCTCCATTTTCTTGAGTATGTTCATGCATTTATTCTTCCATACAGACCTTATTTAGCATTATTAGTACTGTTTTAGTATTTTTTAGTGTTACTCTATCAGGTCATCCTGATTTAAACAATCAGATATAATGAAATGCAATATTGTAATCCAGTTCATCTAATAGTCAAAGAATTTAGGCAAAAAGAAAATAAAATAGGAAGGAAACTCTCAACTTAATAAGAGGCCGTATTGTATTGCTGGGGTGTCTGGGTGGCCCAGCTAATTGAACATCTGGCTCTTGACTTTGGCTCAGGTCACACTTTCATGGTTCATGGGTTCAATCTCTGCTCAGGATTCTATGTCCCTCTCTCTCTGTCCCTTCCCCAACCAGGCACACACATACACTCTCTCTCAAAAATAAAAAAACATTAAAAAAAAAAGAGGCAGTGTTGCTAAAAATCATGTATATGTGCTAAAATTAATATATATATAGTTAGAATATCTTGGTTTTAAAAGAATAAAAAAATTAACTATTGGAGTTATCTATGGGAACCTTGGACTTAATAACTTTTAGGACTTTGTGTGCTTGGAAATCACTTTTTTTTTTTACGTTTATATACTTTGAGAGAGAGGGAGGAGGAAGAGAATCCCAAGCACGCTTCACACATCAGCATGAGCCCAACGTGGATCTCAGTCTCACAAACCATGAAATCATGACGTGAGCCAAAATCAAGAGTCAGGCGCTTAACTGACTGAGCTACCCAGGCACCCCTGAAATCACATTTCTTTATGGTATTTGCTCTGGGTAGGAAACCTAATATTATGAGTCTAGAATTTATGAATATTTGAAAGGGGATTGAAAAGCTGCTAACTTTTGAGAAATCACAGACTTCTCAAATACATTTGGTGATAAACTTAGAAAAAATATAATACTAGCCAAGATAAATGATACACAGTATCAGAGGGGTTTTTTGCCACTAATTGGGTAATCAAACTACCACATTCTGAGAGGTTCCCTTTGGTGTAATATCTGCAATCTGGTTATCCTGTGACTCTGCTGTAGCTACTGCAGTGTACAAGTTACCATTCAACACTCTACTACTCTCCCAGGGAGAGCTTGGCCAAGAGTTACTGTGTGAGGCTCAAAGAACTGCATCTGATAAACCTTTAGAACTTTGGTAATCAGATATATTTGCTATAGCTTGTGTACTTTCATACTTCTGCAATAACTTAGACTTTTAAAATTTGTTATTTGTTTCTTTTACAGGACAATGAAGGTCAAACAGCTCTACATTATGGTAAGATGTCTGCAACTTATTAATAATCATATTTGCAAGTTTTCTCTATTTGTTTATTCCAATTTTGTCCAGCCCTGTGTAGTACTTAGAAACATGCCTGGTCAGTTGGTACAGCCAGTATGGAAAACAATGTGGAGGTTCCTCAAAAGATTAAAAATAGAATTACCATGTGATACAGTAATTCTGCTACTATATACTTAACCAGAGAAAACAAAAACACTAATTCAAAAATAGGCACCCTTAAGTGTACTGCAGCATTATTTATAATAGCCAAGATATAGAAGCAACCCAAGTGTCCACTGTAGATGAATGGGTAAAGAAGACGTGGTCTTCTGTATATATCTATGTGTATACACACACATGGAAATATTACAGAGCCACAAAAAAAGAATGTGATCATTGCCACTTGCAACAATATGGGTGAACCCAGAAAGTATTATGCTAAGTGAAATAAATCAGTCAGAGGAAGACAAATACCAGATGATTTCACTCATTTAAGAAATTAAGAATTTAAGAAACAAAAGAAATGAACAAAGAAAAAAAGAGACTTAAATACAGAGAACAAACTGGTGGTTGCCAGAGGGGAGGTGGGTGGGGGATGGGTGAAATGAATAAAGGGGATTAAGACTACTTAATCTTGGTGAACACTGAGAAATATATAGTATTGTTGAACCATTATATTGTATATCTGAAACTAAAATAACACTATGTGTTAATTATACTTGAATTTTTTTAAATAATAAATTTAAAAAGCAAGTGTCTAGTCATTAGCAGAGACACAGTAATGTTTCGTTTAAAAATAGATTAATAACTTCTACAGTGGAGGTATATTAAAATTCTATGGGAACATTCTTAGTAAATAGAGCATTTCTGTACCATCAACAGAAATGGAGGCTCCTCCAGTCCCCCTTTGAAAATTCATTTTTTCATTCTCGGTACTCTCAGTGACAACAGAGACACTAATCCTTGTCACTGTAGGAGCTATGATCTCTCCTACAAGACGTACTTTCTTGATGTAATTGAAGTAAAGAAAACTAGATTTGATTTTTTTAACAAATTTTACCTGCTGATCAGCTTAGTCAGGTAATCTTCACTTAACTAACGAATCTGTAAAATAAAAGTTAATCTGTAAGATGGAAATGATATGGCTTTTAAAGAGTACTGGGTAGATTCAATGAGATAAAAGATAGTTTTTAAATAAAGTACTTACTAAAAGGATTCCTACCTTTATTCTATTTGGCTGTGTATATGGTTGAATAAAAGACAACCATCAATATTTAAACTAGATTAAGGATCAACCCCCTTTAGACTTTTGGGGACAGAATACATTAGGCTCTTTTGTCGGTTTGGGTCATCCTGGACTTCCATTCAATAATAAATGACCCAGATGTCCCTGGACATTTCCGTCCACTGCTTATTAGCATTTGCTTGGATGTTAGGAACCTCACTGAATAGTCTAGGAGTCTAAACTATTGGGCTAGCTGTTAATGCTAACTATATTTATCAGCCTGATAATGAAGATTGAAATATCACCAAATGCATACCCCAACTAACCTGGGTACCAAAACAAGCACAAAAAAGGAAACTTGTGAGTCAGTCTCACTTTTGAACATATATGTAAAAATCCTAAATTAAATATTAGCAAATGAAATTCATCAATGTATGTTTTAAAGATGTGATGAAGTTGAATTTATCCTAGGAATTCAAAGATGATTTACCAGTTTAAACATTTAGTAATGTAGGTTGCCACATTAACAAATCAGTTGAAAAAAACCATTTGGTCAAATCAGATGCAGAAAAAAGATTGAGAAAATTCAATACTCAGAATGCAACATAAAGAAACCTATACAGAAAAGTCATTAAGACCCCAGGCTCTTAAGCCGGACTTCTGGTCTCAAATTCTAGTTCTACTCCTGAACGTGGACAGATTGTTTTAACTTCAAAATACTTGTTTACTCATGGTGAAATAGGAATAATAATTACCTCAAAGATATGCTTTGAACACATAATAGGCTAATCTACGTGAAGTGCTTATGACAATGGCCTGCTGAGGATTTTTTAAGTTTATTTATCTATTTTGAAAGAGAGAGAGAGAATCCCAGTCAGGCTCTGCACTGTCAGGACAGAGCCAGACGTGAGGCTCAATCTCACAAACCATGAGATCATGACCTCAGCCGAAATCAAGTCAAATGCTTAGCCAACTCAGCCACCTAGACTTCTCTTTATTGCATTCTTAAACATTAGCATAAAAAAAATAGAATATAGGGGCACCTGGATGGCTCAGTTGGTTAAGTGTCTGACTTCAGCTCAGGTTACCGTCTCATGGTTCGTGGGTTTGAGCCCTGCGTCGAGCTCTGTGCTGACAGCTCAGAGCCTGGAGCCTGCTTTGGATTCTGTGTCTCCCTCTCCCTCTGCCCCTCCCCCACTTGTGCTCTATCTGTCTCTCTCAAAAATAAATAAATATTAAAAAAGAATTTTTTTAAGATAGAAAATAAATTTTAAAGAACTAAGCCCTGGTCAAGTATAGGTAAGAGATGGGGAATCCCTTACTCTCCGCAGGATCCCATCCTGAAATGGAGGCTTTGCTGTGGTGCACTGAGACTCTTGAGGCCGTGATCACCCTTGCCCTGACTTGAGAGGTGGTGGTTCCATGTCAGTATCCCCGTACTGCCACCAGCACCAACTCCTAGAGCAGGGGAAGGAGGGTATCACTCAAGAGAAGATTGCTGTTGTCCACACTCCCAGCTTCCGAGTCTGGCTCAGGGATTTTGTCTGGGTTGGGGGAGAAGGCTATAAAGCAGCTTCTAATCTCTTCCCAAAGGAACTGACTTCATTTGCAGCATAGCCTGGAGAAGTTCAAGGCTAAGGGTCTTCTCAAGAATAGTGAAGAGAATGAGAGAATGCCACAGCTGGGAGGAGCCTTCATGAATCAGAACAAATATCAAACACTGACCTTTAAAGAAACCACACTTTGATTGGGCTGGTCTGTAGGACAATTTGTCCTGATTGAGTGTTTTTCCTTGAGCACTCTGAATATGTTATCCCACTGTGTTCTGACCTTGAATGTCTATTTACAATACAGAAGGAATCTGTATCTATATATCTAGCAGAGCTGTCTTTCAAAAATGAAGATGGAATAAAACCTTTCCCAGATAAACAAAAACAGAATTTGTTGCTAGCAGACCCACCTGACAAAAAATACTAAAGCAAAATATTCAGACTAAAAGCAAATAACCTAAAAGATATTCAGATCTACATGAAAAAACAGAGAACACTCATAAATATATATGTAATTATAAAAGACAGTATAAGTGCATATTTTTTATCCTTTCTTTCCTTAACTGATTTTAACAAGCAATATCTAAATAATATATGTATATAATGTACTATTGGGCCCATAACCTATAGAAGTATAATATATTTCACAATAACACCACAAGGGAGGTGGACGAGAACAAAGTTATCGTTTGGTAACAACGTATCGTTAGGTGGGCTAACGAAAGGACCTCAGATGTTAAAGTAGCTATAATAATGTATTGTTGGATTTGGAACATTAATTTATAAAACAGAGATAACATTACTACCACCAAAAGAGATAAAATGGAATAGAAGTATATGGGAGTAATGTTTCTACGTATCACTGAAATTAAGCCAAATATAAATCCAAAGCTAAAGTTAACATGTATGTGGTAAACCCTGGAGCACCCCGTAAAGAAAAACTCAAAATAGACAATTCAAAAATAATAGTTGGAGGTTCTAGCACCCTGCTTTCAATAATGGGTAGAACAACTCAACAGAAGGTAAACAAAGAAATAGAAAACCTGAACAATACTATAAACCAACTACATCCAATAGACATCTATAAAACACTCCGTCCAACAACAGAATATATATTCTTGTCAAGTGCACATAGAGGGTTCTTCAGGGTAGACAATATGCAGGCCATGAAACAACCTCAGTAAATTTGAAGGAATAGAAATAATGGAATGTATGTTCTCAATGAAACAACGAATGAACTTGGATATTAAGACTTGAAAACTCACAAGCATGAGGAAACCAAACAACAGACTCAAATAACCAGTGAGTGGGTCAAGGAGGAGGAAGTCAAAAGAGAAATCAGAAAATACTTTGAGATGAATGAAAATGAAGACAGCACATGCCAAAATTTATAGAGTGCAGCTAAAGCAGTGCTCACAGAGACATTTATAGCTATCAATGCCTATGTTAAGAAAGAAGAAAAATCTCAAATTAGTAACCTAATCTTCCACCTTAAGTTACTAGAGAAGGAATAGCAAACAAAGCCTAAAGAAAACAAAGAATAATGGAGATTAAAATAGAAATAAATTAAATAGAGAATAAGAAAGAAAACAGATGAACATATGGGAGGGGAAAAAAAAGAAAAAAGGGAGGGAAGCAAACCATAAGAGACTCTTAACAGTAGAGAACAAATTAAGGGTTACTGGAGGGGGGTGGTGGGTAGAGGGATGGACTAAATGGGTGATGGGCATTAAGGAGATCACTTGTTATAATGAGCATTGGATGTTATATATAAGTGATGAATCACTCAATTCTGCTCCTGAAAGCAATGTTTTACTATATGTTAACTAACTAGAATTTAAATAAAAATTTGAGGAAAAGAAAAAAAGAAAGAATTATCTTCCTCATAAAAAACAAAAAGAAAGAAAATAGAGGAAGTCAACAAACTAAAAATTAGTTCTTTGAAGGAAAAGAACCAGCTGGTCAGCCCACAGAATCATTAAAAATAATGTATTGTCATATTTAAGCCACTAGACTTTGAGTGGTTTGTTATACAACAGTAAATAACCAAACAATTCACCCCATACACATAAATCAATCAATTTTAGGTGAATTGAATACACATATAGGGAAAAGCAAAATTATAAACTTTTAGATGAAAAGGGTAAGGAATGGTTTCTTAACAAAACACTCAAAAGGACAAATCATAATTTAAACTATGATAGTACATTAAAATTTTAAACTTCTGTTAAACAAAAGACCGTATGAGCAAAGTAAAAATATAAGGCACAGACTGGGATAATATACTTAAAATGCAAATAACCTGCATCAGATCATTATTCAGAATACATCTACTCAGCCAATAAGAAAGACAATCAAATGGAAAAATAGACCCCAAGAAATGGATAGTTCACAAATAGGAAGAGGCAGATATCAAATAAACAGCAAAAGATGCTCAAACCCCCCACATAACTGTCAAGAACTAGGAGTGATCTGAGATTATACTCTGCTTGAAATTAACACATTAGCCTGACATGGTTTCATGGATTCTGGCAAAAAACACAAGACCGTTATTCACAGCACAGCAAGTGGCCTGAGCTTTACGTCTGTGTCATTTCCTTTGGAGTCCCATAGGAGCTATGCAGAGAAGCCCAGGTAGATCCTACACACATAGTGTATCATAGCTTGGGAATCTTAAGCTCAGGGGACTCTAGTCTTTTCAAATGGGCTGCAGGCAAAGCCTCCCAGCTGTGACTGTGGATCACAAGTTTTCTTCGTTACACTGGACAGTAAGCAAACCTACCCTCTACCTCTGGAAGGAAGCACCACCTCTGTTGTCCTAGGCTGTTCACCATGCAGACATCCTTGAAAAGATAGTCTGGGTCTGCGGCCATACCACCCTGAATGCACTAGATCTCATCTGATCTTGGAAGCTAAGCAGGGCCTGGTTAGTACCTGGATGGGAGAAAAGAAAATCTGGAACAAAAGATGTCGTTACCATTGCTCTGAAGAGGTGCAGTGTCATGAAGAGTCCCTTGGAGAACTTATAAGAACACTTCCTGCAGCGTTATTTGTAATAGCCAAAAATTTGTTTTACTAACCTTTTTACTCCTCTGTATGCCATACTTAAAATATTTATTAATTAAAATTACATATGCACACACATACTTACATACAGACATAATATATTTTATGTTACCAAATAAATGCCTTTGAAAGGTGTACCATTAAAAACGTACTTACACATTTTCCCATTTTGTAATTGAGGAAACCAAAACTAAAAGAACTTAATAAGCTTACCTAAGGAAGCTGGAAATTTAAACCCACATCTCTAGATTTCCTGGGAAAGGAGAGAAAAACAAATCCTTTCCCATGCCTCTTCCCACAGCACTCCTCACTCACTCCTCAAACACACGGATAATTCTGTTGCTTAGCTCCTCTAACATCACCAAGAGCTGGCTATTCTAAACCCTAATTTTCCACCCAGAAGAAAACTTTTCTTAACTGCATCCACAGCTCTGATGGCAATCTGGGACAACCAAGAATGGGTCAGACAACCACAGAGAATCAGAAAGGGGAAAGAAGATACTTCTCAGTAATTGTGAGGCTTTCAGGGCCACCCCTTTCCTGATGCCTGACTTCAAGCAGCAAACTTCTTTTACTCCAGAATATTTGCCACTAGGTCCAGAGTTCACTGCTCTGCTTAGAGAGACACATGCTCAGCTACATCCATTCTGACTTTCATTCCTGCATTTCTTCTCTCATCCACTTACTCAGATATGTTTAGTGCCTTCTCTATGGGATGTGTTCTGCTTTCCTTTCATTTCTCGATCCAGAAACTATAGAAACAGCTAAGCTAAGGCAGACTGAATTGTGCCCTTGAGAATGTAGATGAGTCACTTTGTCACCCCTAGTTAACCGTTAGGGGTAAATGCCTCTGTGGATGTGGGAATGTGTCCATTTAAGTTTGATATATGCAAAATACATTTCTAATTAGCAACAGGATGGAATTTTCCAAAGGTCTTTCTGAGTGACTTCAACATAAGATATATTTTATTTATGTAATGTGGAAAAATCTCTAAGATACATTGTTAAGTGAAAGGATTAAGATGCAGAATAGTATCTATTGTGTGCTACCATGAATATATCTGTATATATTTGCTAGTAACTGCATAAGATATCTCTGGACGGATACACAGAGTCAGTGTTGGTTGCCCAAGGGAAGAGGAACTGTGGGGCTAGAATAGAAGGGTTTTCCTATAACCCTTTATTTTTTAAAAAATTTTTAATGGTGTTTATTTCTAAGAGAGAGAGAGAGATAGCATGAGAGAGAGGAAGACACAGAATCTGAAGCAGACTCCAAGCTCTGAGCTAGCTGTCAACAAGAGCCCAACGCGGGGCTCAAACCCATGAACCATGAGATCATGACCTGAGCTGAAGTCGGATGCTCAACCGACTGAGCCACCCAGGTGCCCCTCCTATAACCCTTTAATAACTTCTCTGTTTGGAGATAGATTGATAATACCTGTTTGAAAATTAAATTTAAATTATTTATTTATTTTATATTTTTTAAATGTTTGAGGGAGACAGAGAGCATGAGCAGGGGAGGGGTAGAGAGAGAGAGAGAGAAAGAGAGAATCCCAAGTAGGCTCTGCGCTGACAGCTCAGAGCCTGGAGCCTGCTCTGGATTCTGTGTCTCCTTCTCTCTCTGACCCTCCCCTGCTCGCTCTGTCTCTGTCTATCTGTCTCTCTCTCTCTCTCTCTCAAAAATAAAAATAAAAATGTTAGAAAAAATCAATAAATAAACATTTTTAAAAATTAAAAACAAAAAAAACAAGCGTTGGATGCTTAACCAGCTGAGCCACCCAGACACCTCTAAATTTAAGTTATTTTAAATCATAGCATCGTAGGTTCTATTAGTACTGAGAATATCACTTACCTTTTTAATATTTCATTTATTCATATTTTTGAGTACTTGCCATTTGCTAGATAAAATATACCAAACACCCATTCAGAGGTTAAAGGATGTCCCCAGACTTTAGGTGTCTTCAACTCCCACCCAATATGCAAGGATGTGATAACCATAGTGGTAGGTGTGTGAGCTTAACACTGTATCTAATTTGGGAAAACTACAGGCTTAGGTTTCAATGCCACCAAACCCTGGAAATGATACTTCTTGAATGAGAAGTAATGAGGAGTTAGAACTGAGGCCTGCACATAAGCCACATTGAAAAGGCTATACCCTCAGTTTAAAAAAAATTTTTTTATTGCATTAGAAAAAGTTGGCCTACCTAAAAGAAAGGAAGACAAAGCAGCTTATCTGCCAGATACCAAACTCTGGGTGGAAAAAAAAGTCCCCATCTCATGTGAGTTTGGGTTTAATTTATACTCTGATTATTTCAGAAACCCTCAAGTCAAGAAATTAACATAGTAAGTGTCTAGGCTGGTTACCTAGGAGCGACCTGGCAAAAGCAAATGCTAAGCTTCTCTTGAGGGACACATCCTCAACCAGGGCAGCACAGAATCCCTACAGGATTCCCTGCTGAAAATGAGCTTACAATCCAAAATTACAAAATATACTCAAGTGATTGTCATCAGGATTGTAAACCTCACAATTAGACTTTGAAGAACTTCAAGAAAACTACTAGATAGACATCAGAATAAGTTTATATAAAATCAGTGGATGAAAAAAATAAGAATAAGACATTCAAAACAGAATAGGGAGATTCAGAGAGAACCAAATGAACTTCGATAAATTTAAAAAAAATACAGAAATTTTACACTGGATAGTTTGAAGTGCAGAATTGGCACAAATTTTAAAAAATAGTGAAACAAGAGGTGCCTGGGTGGCTAAGTTGGTTAAGTATCTGATCTTGATTTTGGCTAAGTCATGATCTCACTGTTCATGGGTTTGAGAACTGCATCTGGCTCTGCACTTTCAGTGCTGCTTGGGATTCCCCCCCCCCACCCCTCCCCTGCTTGCTCGCTCGCTCTTTCTCTCAAAATAAATGTTAACTTTTTTTAAAATGGTGAACTGAAAGTTCTAAATGACACAGAAGATAAATGAAAATATGGAAGAGACATCGAGTGTAAAATAATAGTCTAGCGTTTAAAAAAAATTTTTTTAATGTTTTATTTACTTCTGAGAGAGAGAGAGAGAGCATGAGCAGAGGTGGGTCAGAGGGAGAGGGAGACAGAATCTGAAACAGGCTCCAGGCTCTGAGCAAGCTGTCAGCACAGAGCCCAACGCGGGGCTCAAACCCACGAACCGTGAGATCATGACCTGAACCGAAGTCGGATGCTTAACCGACTGAGCCACCCAGGCGCCCCAAGTCTAGCATTTTTAAGTAGGAGTTTGAGAAGGAGAAGGTAGGTAAGAATCAATACTTGAAGATATATTTAGTGGTAATTTCAATAATTGATAAAACACTAATCTTCAACTTCAGGAATTATGAGATCTGATCAGGTTAAGAGATTCATCGAATGAAATACTATACAGCAAAAAAAGAACTATAACCACATGCAACACCTTGTATGAATCTCACAAACATACTGTTAAGCTCAAGATACCACACACAAAAGAGTACGTGGTGTATGCATCCATTTATATAAAGGTCAAAAACAAGAAAAGCTCACGGCCAGCATTAGTAAACAGGATAATGGTTACCTTGAGGAAATGGATAGGTAATATTTGGAAATTATTAACAGGTCAGCAGTGCTTCCAATATTCAAATAATGATCTAATTCTTGATCTATATGCTAGTTAGTTAAATGGATGATTTCATCTTGAGAAAATTTGTATAGATGATTTTGGTATTCTTCTCTATTTACTTTACATATATTCTGATAAAATATTTATACACAAAAAAACCTCCAAATTCAGACAGATATAAGTGATGGTACTGTTTTCATATACATACTCAACTTGTCCAACAAATGTCTGAGGTAAGCCTTGTTTTCATACATTTGCAAATGGACAAACAAGTCTAGAGGGGTCAAGTGACCTTGACAGAGTAATTCAAGTGTAGTAGCAGAGCCAAGACACTTGTCCAGGTTTTCTGACTCCCAATTTCAGTAGTGTTTTCATAATTTCATAAATAATTACAGTCCTGGTATCCTTTTAAAGAAGACATTATGTTCTGAAACATAGTCTTTTACAGAAATAAAGTAAATGAAAATTCTTTATCATTGGTCACCTAAGACAATGAGTCAAGGCTGTTTTCAGAACTGTACTTTATGAATATCTGTGTCCATCCATGTGTTTTTATGTTCTTATTTCTGTTCACTGAGAGGTTAGCTATTAATAAAGATTATCTCTGATTTAGGAATCCTGCCTAAAATTGATCTAGTAAAACAACCTCCATTTCTCTCTCAGATTACATTATTCATTGCATGAAGAACAAAACAAATACCATGTATATTATAATCAAGATAATTAAACACTAAGATAATATCATCAGTTAAGAGGGTTTGGCATTACAAATATATAAAACTAAAATATTCTGACAACTCAGGAATATTTCATGAAATTAATATTTTAAGTTTAATTAATAATCACTTATAGGAGTGATTCATCTTTTAAGATTTTTTACTAGGTCGCTAGACTTCTGCCACTTTTTGAGGTCCTCAAAACCGAGTTGGGCATGTAATAATAATTATTGTTTATTAAACACTATATGCCAGGGAGTCTGCGAGACATATTTTATCCATTTAGTCGCTTAGTATTATTTAACCTTTTTTATTTAATAGATACTTCATAGCTGTTTTTTCTTGGATTTGATTTGATTTTAGGACCCTTAACCTGTTTTTGGAACTCTTCATAAAACTATAAGTACAGTTAAATCCAGTGTGTGCAGACAATGTTAGGGATGTCTTGGGGGCTTAGCTATTATTTTTTATGAATTACAGTTTGGCTTGACAGCTGTCCTCGTGTTGACAGCTCTTCTGATTATAGCCGTTGTCAAACTCCATCCTTAAGCAGGTTGTAAATCCTGGCTTCTTCCGATTAAAACTGGGTCAGAGCCAATGGCAGGTTACGTGGAGGCCAGTACTCTACTACTGTGTGTCCTCACTGGTTCATTTTCAGTGGCCTTTGCAGAGTAGCGTGCTAAACCCCTATTTGCCTCCGTTTACCTTTGGTGTTTTTTAATCTTCACATATCGGTCCTCCTGTTGTTTTGTGATTACACATGGTTCTTGCTGAAGAGTATATTAGTGTAAGTGTGGTCTTCCTTGTAAATGGCCTGTTAGCCTTCCCCTCCTCTCCCTCCACTGGGAATACTAACATCATTGCATCTGCGTCTCCCGGGGGAAATCAAGGCTTTTCCTTGCACGTGCAGTCATGTGATTTCAGAGTGGGCAGGCTTTGTATCCTCATGAGCCCTCGGTCTTCCATGTAAAGCACCATCTGTTCTGTTTCTTCCACGCTGTTACAGGGCAGTGGGAGGAGGCATTAGAGTGAAAATAAATAAAATAAAAAAAGAAAGAAATTTATCATCAAAACCCCGAGGATTAATGGAGTCAGAAGGCTCACTGCTCTGAATGAAAATTCATCTTCACCTGTGCCAGTGTCAGGGCTGCCTCTGTGGCACTTGACAAATAGAGGTTCCCAGGGTACCATAAATTCAGCAACTGTTCTAATCCCTATAGACTTGCTCAAGCTTTTCCGAGACAGGCTTATGACTGTTTTTGTATTTCCCAGCACATTGTGGGCACCAATATATTCCCTCATTAATTTGGTAAAATGTTAGCACCCTTCCCCTCTCTCGTCTTCTTTGCCTTTGTCCATTTTGAGGGGATGGGCAGCTCACGCAGCTCTGAAAGATGACTCTGCCTTGTGAATTGTGCTTTACTTGAAGATGCCAAGGTGGAGAATCAATTAACTAATGAATTTTGAGCAAATACTAAGTTCCCAGCACTGTGCTAGATGGAGAGGAAACTATAACAAAGCATGTAATCAAGTAGCTCACCAACTAAGTGGGAGTACAAAGCATATTTTTTTAAACTATCTGTTGGGCACTTAATATCTGCCAGTTGGCTCTGTGCTAAACATAAACATAATTGACGACTATCAACAGTGCATCTCCAAGAACTGTGTGCTTTCCTCATACGAGGGTAAGATTCACCTGTATAGTTTCCTCCTGTCTTTAAATCAGTCTTTCTCTTCTCCTCCCTTTTTTCTGTTACAACTTCCTGATTGCTTGATTCCTTGTGCTCTTATCAGTCTGTCTTTGCATAAATCACATGCATTTGTTAATAAAACTCCTTTTCTTTATGGACACCATATCCCTCACTCTGAAAGACTGTTCTGCAACCCTGAACTTCCTCATTTATTCTTTTTTCTTTTATTTTTTTTAAAGTAGGCTCTATACCCAGTGTGGGACTTGAACTCACAACCCCAAGATCAAAAATCACATGTTCTACCTACTGAGCCAGCCAGGTTCCCCCTGAACTTCCTAATTTAAACCTCACTTTATAGTTAGACTTGAGCTGAAATTTCATTTACATTTGTTAGGATAGGGGATTGTTATGTAGTCTGCTTATCCTTTTCTCAGCTGGTTTGTGGTCCTCTAGATGTGGAACTTAAAATTTTAAGCTCTATTCCTGGGTTAGTACTCCTGTTATATCATATCTCACTGTTAAAAAGTTACTTCATGGGGCACCTGGGTGGCTCAGTCGGTTAAGCGTCCGACTTCGGCTCAGGTCATGATCTCACAGTTCGTGGGTTCGAGCCCCGCGTCGGGCTCTGTACTGACAGCTAGCTTGGAGCCTTGAGCCTGTCTTCAGATTCTGTGACTCTCTTTCTCTCTGACCCTCCCCTGCTCACGCTGTCTCTATCACTCTCTCAAAAATAAATAAAACATTTAAAAATAAAAGTTACTTCATTATATGGCATATATGAAATTAATGCCCCCTTTGTCTGAGATGGCCAGCTTAGTGTCTTCAGCCATAGTACACATCTACTTAGCCTTGATGCTTAGGAGCCTTAAGTGTTGAGTTAGATTTGAGCTAAGTGTGATCTGACAGATCATGGTAGTTATTATCCTGTATTACAGATTTATACACTAGGAAATTTATTCCTCTGATACTGCCCTAAAAGTTCCAATTTTAAAACCCAACAAGTGTTTCTTAACAATAAGTTGAGACTGATAGCTGCGGCAAAAAGGTTAAATGATTATTTCTCAAAACATAAATGTCATGTAGATAGTTCTATACAGGATAAATATATCTTCTCACAACTACTTGATACTAGGCAATGTGTCTTTAACTTTGTTATATATTATAAGAGAGTGCCTTCCATTGGAATCTAATTTGGTGTACAGTGATTCATGGTAAACCCGTTCAAAAATGTAAAATTAAAATCTTCATTATATTATTTGAGGGAAATCATTTTAAACTCTTGAAGGGATAATATATTTCTCCATACCTTCTGTCGAATCCTGGACTTTGGTAAAGATACTCTGTCTCCACCTTCCTCCCTGTCTGTGGCATAACATAGCAAAATATGATCTCAGCCCATTAACACTTGTCCAGGACTAGAATAGGCACTTCTTGCCTTTTTCTCCCTTTTCTCCTACTCTCTCTCTCTAGTCATTTATTCATCACATGTTAATTTAACATTTATAATCCTGGTAGCCTTCTAAGAAATCCCACACCACTGAAGACAGAGATAGGGTTCTCAAATGGTCTGATTTTTAGCTCATAGTAAAATTCTCCTCTCCATCTCTATTCATTTAGAGCCACCTCTGAGCCTATGCTATTATGTAGAGATTGGCACCTGAGTTTGTCAGGGTAGGTAATATAAAGGATCGCCAAAGCTGTCCCAAGGATATAACTCATCACAACCTGGTGTTGGCTGTTGACTCTGCCATCTAACAGCACATAGCCGGGGGCTCAGAGCTGGAAGCACCCACCAGCAGAGTAAAGAGTCAAGGGAGCCCGAGAAACTACCTGAGTAACAATAAAGAGCAAAAGAGGAAATATCACTACTAAATTATTTAAAACCAAACTCGTGTAGAGTTCTACTTCCACTTAAGATATGGAAAACTATAAGAGAACAATGCTCCCATACTAACAAGAAGAAAAGGATAGGTAATCTACAAGATCACTAATTTCTTGAGCCCATCAGATCGCAGAGGTTGCTAACCTGGATTCCAAGGGATGACAGTCCCCCCACAAGACACACGAACTGTTTCACCTTCAGTGGAGCACCTGAGGAGCAGCCACCATAAAACAGGTAAGAAGACACTAAAATCGGCAGGTTCTTAAAGTGAGTTAGTCTGACATTCTAGAGTAACAGGGAGCCTCCAACTCAAGAGGAGTCCTCATTCGCATGCTCTTTTTCATAAACCATAGAGAAACTGAGAATCGAGAGAGCCCTTCCCAGTGACACACAGGCATGAAACCCTGCCATTTCCCTGGATTCTTTTCATACAAAGCAAAATGCTTAAGCCCCTAAGGAAGAGCAGAAAACTTTCCTGTCCTCTTCTCTTGTCCTCAGACCCAGGCAGATATCTACTGCTTTAGAGCAAGGAGTAAAATCAAAATCTCTCTGCTACTTGGGAAGGACAGGGAACTCTACACTGACACCAAGCAGAGATCTCTTGCTGCTGAGGGCAGGGCATGAAACTCTCTCCCTCTTCAGACATGTTTTCCCTCATACAGGGTAGAGTTTGGTTGACATTTGGGGGGCAGGGATGCAGGAACACTGAGAAATTGCCATCTCTGAGGACCTGCCTAAGATTGAGACCAGCCCAAAAGGACAAAGAGGCCATGATACTTGCCCTGAGTAGTAAGCAGTAGCACTCTTACTGACGGAGCAGGAGCAGGAGTGCAGAGAGAAACTCCCTCTGTAGTGGACCTGCAGAGACTACTGAAAGCTGAGAGTGGAGCAAGAATACTGAAAAGAACCCACTGGCACCCGAGGACTCACAAAATACAAGGTAGCAGCAGCTCACAGCCGGAGGAGTTTGAAGTGTATGATACATTGAAGTTATCTGTAGGAGCAACAAAATCCAAACCCAGTTCAACTGCTGGCCAGATTGACTCAACACCCATCCTAATTGTATGACAGTAAAAGAAGTATAGCTACTGCTTGGTGTAAATAGTGTTACTTAATGTAGTCTCCACTGTCTTTCTACATATATTCTGCATTCAGTCAAAGCTAGGAGACATAGAGTAACAAGAAAAAAACAACTCATTGTCAAGCTACAAATTAATAATTGATAGAGCAAGTATATAAAAATTCATCAAGGATATGAAAGAATCGAACTATACTATCAACTAACTTGACTTAATTAACATCTATAGATCTTTCTAGAATATCTATAGAATGCTCCACCTAATAAACAGAACATGTCATTTCAAGGATACATGAAACGCTTAACAAGATACACCATATTCTAGGCATAAACAAACTTCAACAAATATTTTTAAAATCATACCAGTTTTTCTCTATGACCACCACAGAATTAAATTAGAAATCATTAACAGATGCATATCTGGAAATCCCCCTAACACACACACAGTTGTACGAAACTTAAACACACTTCTAAATAACTCATAGGTCAAAGAAGAAATTCCAAGGGAAATATTTTGAACTGAATGAAAAGAAAAACACTCTGTCAGAATTCTGGGATGCGGCTACAGTAGTGCTTAGAAGGAAATTAAATGGTTTTATTAGAAAAGAAGAAAGTTCTCAAATCAATGGCCTAAGATTCTACCTTTCAAAAATTAAAGAAGAACAAATTAAGCCCAAGACAAGCATAGGCATAAAATAATAAAGATCAGAGTAGAAATCACGGAAATAGAAAACCAAAAATCAGAGAGAAAATCCATGAAATTATTGAAAATCTCTGAGATGGTTAATAAAACTCGTTGACCTCTAGCCAGAGCAATAAAAAAGAAATTAAAAAGAAACCAATTACCAATTCAGGAATGAAAGGGCGACATCACAAATCATACAGATATTATGAAGCAAATAAGGGGACGTTGTGAGCAACTTTATAGCAATACATTAGATAACTTAGAGGAAATGGACAAATTTCTTAAAAGACACAAAAGTCAAAAAAGAAATTAATAACCTAGATAGCCCTATATCTATTTATTAAAGACATTGAATTTGTAGCTAAGAGCTTTTCACAACAAAATTTCCAGCCCCCAGTTTCTTCACTGGTGAATTATACTGAATGTTTAAGGAAGACGTAAAACTAATTTGCACATCAACTCTTTCAGAAAATAAGAGAAGGAACACTGTCCAGCTCATTGTATGAGGCTGATATTACCCTAATACCAAAACCAGAAAAAGACTCTTGAGGAAAAGAAAACTACACGCCAATATCTCCCGTGAATATAATATTATATTGTATATACAATATACAAAAAGGATAATAAATCATAACCAAATGCCTTTATCCTAGGAATGCAAGGTTGGTTCAGCAATGGAAAGTCATTGTATTTCACCGTTTCAACAAATCAAAAACAAAACAAAACATATGATTGTTTCCATATATTTATTTTACAAAAAAAAAATTGACAAAATTCAACCTCCCTTCATGATTAAAAAAAAGGCAGCAAAATAGGAATAGAAGGGAATTTCGTCAACCAGAACTAATTGATAGCTAACATCATTCTTTTTTTAAATTAACTTATTTATTAATTTTAATTTATTTCTTTACATCCAAGTTAGCATATAGTGCAATAATGATTTCAGGATTAGATTCCTTCATGCCCCTCACCCTTCATTTAGCCCATTCCCCCTCCTTCAACCCCTCCAGTAACCCTCTATTTGTTCTCCAGGTTTAAGAGTCTCTTATATTTTGTTTCCCTCCCTGTTTTTATATTATTTTTGCTTCCTTTCCTTTAATGTTCATCTGTTTTGTATCTTAAAGTCCTCATATGAGTGAAGTCATATAATATTTATCTTTCTCTGACTAATTTCACTTAGCATGATACCCTCTAGTTCCATCCATGTAGTTGCAAATGACAAGATTTCAGTTGTCTTTGCCGATAATACTCCACTGTACTACTCTATGTAACACTCCATATATGTGTGTATATACACATATATATATATATATACATCAAATCTTCTTTATCCATGCATCCATCGATGGACATTTGGGCTCCTTCTATACTTTGACTGTTGTTGATAGTGCTGCTGTAAACATTGGAGTGCATGTGCCCCTTCAAAACAGGAATAAAGACAGTCTCTTCAGCAAGTGGTGCTGGGAAAGCTGGACAGTGACATGCAGAAAAATGAACCTGGGCCACTTTCTTACACCATACATAAAAATAAACTCAAAATGGATAGTAACTTAAACATAAGACAGGAAGCCATCAAAATCCTCAAGGAGAAAGCAAGCAAAAATCTCTTTGACTTAGGCTGCAGCAACTTCTTACTCAACACGTCTCCAGAGGCAAGGGAAAAAGAAGCAAAAGTGAACTATTGGGACCACATCAAAATAAAAACTTCTGCACAGCACAGGAAACAATCAACAAAACTAAAAGGCAACTGACAGAATGAGAGAAAATATTTGCAAACAGCATTATCAGCTAAAGGGTTAGTATCCAAAATCTATAAAGAACTTATCAAACTCAACACCCAAAATACAAATAATCCAGTGAAGAGATGAGCAAAATACATGAATAGACACTTTTCCAAAGAAGACATCCAGATGGCCAACAGACACCTGAAGAAGTGCTCAACATCATTCATCATCAGGGAAATACAGATCAAAACCACACTGAGATAATCACCTCACTCCCGTCAGAATGGTTAACTTAGCAACTCAGGCAATAGCAAATGTTGGCGAAGATTAGGAGAAAGAGGATCTCCTTGCATTTGGGAATGCAAACTGGTGTAGCCACTCTGGAAAGCAGTATGGAGGTTCCTCAAAAATTAAAAATAGAACTACCCTACAACCCAGCAATTGTGCTACTAGGTATTTATCCAAAGGATACAGGTGTGCTAACACCATTCTTAATGGTGAAAGGCAGAAGGCTTTCCTTCTGGCCTGGAGCAAAGCAGATAATGCCCACCCTTCCCTTTGATTCAGCATCATACCAGAAGTTCTAGTCAGTGCACTAAGGCAAAGGAAAGAAGGAAAAAGTAGATGGATTTGAAAGGAAGAAATAAAATATCCTTTATTCACAGATGACATGAACACCTATCTAGAAAACCCTGAAGAATCTATTTTTAAAAAAAAAACTTTTAGAATTAATAAATTGAGTTCAGCAAGTTTGCAGGCTAGAGAATCAATATACCAAAAAAAAAAAAAATTCCTATACACTGGTAATGAACAACTGGAAACTGAAAGTTAAAAACATAAGATCAGTATACAGATACCAGTTGTTTTCCTTTATACTTGGCAGGGAACCAACTGGAAATCAAAATTTTTAAAAATATAATTTATAGTAGCCTTAAAATTAAATTATTAAGGGTAAATAAAAATAAATGGACAGAGATACTGTTGTTCATTGATCAAAAGCCTTGATGTTGTTGGGGCGCCTGGGTGGCTCAGTCAGTTGGGCGGCCGACTTCGCCTCAGGTCATGATCTCACAGTTTGTGGGTTCGAGCCCCACGTCAGGCTCTGTGCTGACAGCCAGCTCAGAGCCTGGAACCAGTTTCAGATTCCGTATGTGTCATATACGTGAATATGTTTCCCAGTTTATGGTTAACCTTTATAGATCATATTTTGTGTATGGTGTAGCTGTTTTAATTTTTTATGTGTTCAAATTTATCAATTTTAGGTTTCTGTGTATTCAGAATTACCAGTAATTTTCTTTATAATGTTTGGGTTTCGTATCAAGGGCAGAAATACTCAGGCCGTTTTATTCAATAGTAAACATTACAGTCACAAGCAATGGGCCTGTGAGTTTTTCAAAAACCTATAAAAATATTTGAAACCTAAAATATTTTTCTTCCAAAAAACAAAAAGAAATCGCAAAATATAAATAATGTGTTTAACTCTCTATAAATACAACATTTATCAGCTTCATTAATTATTAAATTTAGTGTTCACAAACATTGTTTTAAAGTCCATCTAGTACTTTGCCATGTCCTATCCACATGAATTTCAGTGGCTTATTCAGTCCCTTCTTTAAAAAAAAAAAAATGTATATATATTTTTTTATGTTTATTTATTTTTGAGAGAAAGAGAGTATGGGCAGGTAAAGGGCAGAGACAGAGGGAGACACAGAATCTGAAGCAGGCTCCCGGCTCTGAGCTGTCAGCACAGAGCCTGATTCGGGACTCAAACTCTTTAACACTCAGATCAGACACAGTCAGACACTTGCCATCCAATTGCCCCCAACCCCTTCTTTATATTCACACTGACACTGACTAATTTCAAGCCTCCTGAAAGGACTACCATAGTCTCCTAATTGGTCTACCTGCCACAAATTTCTAGCCTGTCCAAGTCACTCTTTTTAGAATTATCATCCTAATACAGAGGCCAAATTACACCACTCCCTTCTAAATGTACACTTTAGTATAGCATTCAAAACCACACTTCTCAGCACGGCTTAGTACAGCTTTCAAGGCCCTGCATAGCTTGCTTCAAGTCCAGCCTCTCTGCTTTTGACTGTGTATTGCATCCCAGAGCCCGCCCACAGTTCTCTGAGCACGCCCTATGCTCTCCTGCCTCTGTTAGTGGTGTTTCCTCCCCCTGCAATGCCTTTCTGTCTCCACTTCTCGAATTTTACTCAGTCCTTCAGAGCTCAGCTTACACATGAACTACTCATGTTTTGCCTGACCCTTCAACTTCCCAGCCCGCACCCCCACTTTTTCATAGGGGTGTGTGTGTGTGTGTGTGTGTGTGTGTGTGTGTGTGTGTGTGTGCGCGCCACAGTAGTTATTCTGTGTTAAGAGTGTCTAGTTTGCATATTAGCCTCCTGAGTGTTAAATAAGTTCTTCAGAGCAGGAATCTTTTTTTTTTTTTTTTTTTACAAATAGTTTATTGTCAAATTAGTTTCCACATAACACCCAGTGCTCATCCCCACAAGTGCCCTCCTCCATGCCCACCCCTCCTCCCCCCACATCCACCAGTCCTCAGTTTTTGTCAGCATTCAAGAGTCTCTCATGGTTTGCCTCTCTCCCCTTTCCCCCACCATTTCCGCCCTTCTTCTCCCCCTTGGTCCTCTGTTAAGCTCCTCCTAATCCTCCTATACGTGCACACATATGATATTTGTCTTTCTCTGCCTGACTTATTTCGCAGAGCAGGAATCTTAACTGATAGGACTGGTGTAGCATGTACTCAATAAAACGGCCATTGAATCTAGCACCCTACCCTTCTTTCTTTCCCTGTTGTTTTGTTTTTTTTTTTTGATTTGTTGTTGCTGTTATGTTACATCACACTATGAAAGAGTATATAAAATTTATATGAAGAATTTTAAATGTAACTTGAAAAAAATGAACCCACCACCTAGCTTAAGAAATGGAGCATTGCCAATATCTTTGAAACCTCCTATGTGTGCTTGTCCAACCATGTGACCTTCCCTCCATGGGAAGGTCCTTCCCCAAGGTGAACACTATCCCAAATTTTATATTAACAGTTTCCCTTATAGTTTCACTACAGCAATATTGTCTCCCTGAGCAATGGTGTTTGGTCTATTTGTAAAATTTTGTTTAAGTGGAATTATACTGTATGTGTTCTTCTGACTTGCTTCTTTCCCTCAACATTATGTTCTGGAGATAAACTTGTGTGTAAAACCGTAGTTCATTAGTTTTCAATGCGGTATGGGATTTTATCGTGGAAGTAAACGGTATTTTATTTTCACATGTTATTTTCAATCGGCATTTGCGTTATTTACATTTGGGGTCTGTTAGGAATAGTGTGCTGCACACATTCTTGCACATCTCCTGAAGACCCGTGCACGAGCGTCCTGGGGGGTGGGAGCAGGATTGCGGGGCCGCAGGGCCTGCGTGTGTTTGGGTTTAACACGTAACGCCAAAGTGACTGCACCCGGGTACACTTCCCACCATCCGGAGGGGAGCTGTCCAGCCTTCCTCAGTACTCGGTATGGTCTGGTTTTGATTTTCACTTATCTAGTGGGTATGAACTGGTATCTCCTGGTTTTAATTTTTGTTTCCCTGACTACTAATGTGGTTGTTCATCTTTTCATATGTTTATTGCCATTTCTGTTTCATCTTGTATGAAATGCCTGGTTGTGCCTGTAGCCCAGTTGTTTCAGAGCATCTGAATTAATGGATCTTTGTTTCCTTGCTGATCTGCGATGCCAGCATCGTCATAAATCAAGTTTCCATATATGAGCAGAATAGATGGCCCTCCATTCTAGCCCTTTGGTCTGTTTGTCCTTCCTGGGGGCGATTCCATACCATCTTCATAATAAGTCTCTATCTATAGGTCCTTGTCCCCTTCCCATTCCTGGTGTGATTGGGGCCATTTATTATTTTTTTTAATAAATAAAAGTTCTAAAGATCGATGGTCTGATTCATAGGCCAGCTTTTTTTTTTTAATTTTAAAGTTTAGTTAACTCACTTAACCCCCTCTTCAAAGACAAAATAAAGTATTTCCTTTTACAGTATTTTTAGCCTTTTGACGTAGCCTGCACCAACCTGTCATTATTCTGATCAAAGTAAAATACTGACACTATTTTTGTTCTTTCCCTTTGTCCCATCCTTAAGAATAGAGTCTAAAATCCTCACAGTTTTAAAAATGTGTCTGTTTCTGGGCAACCAGAACTCTAAATTTGCTTTTCCTGACCCTGAAAAAGCCCACACTATAGCACGGCTGTCGTCACATAGTAACATTTCCCGCCACTCAGGATTCCTTGTTGCTCAGCACTTGCTTTCCTGCTGGACTATAGTCATTTCTCTTGGTCTCGTGGTAACCTTGTTTTCACATTTGTCACTCTCCCTGGCAGCTGCTGCGTGCGAGTTTTTGGACATTGTGGAGCTGCTGCTCCAGTCTGGCGCTGACCCCTCTCTCCAAGACCAGGACGGCTGCCTGCCGGAGGAGGTGACGGGTTGCAAGGCTATTTCTCTGGTGTTGCAGCAGCACACGACTGGCAAGGTTTAATCAAAAGGCTGGAAGACCACTGTCCATAACACCATAGAGCTACAGTGATGAAGGAAAACTGCAAAAATAATACTCCTTTTACCACCCTGCTTTGGTATACATTGGCTAATAAAATCAGTTCTGAGGAACTGGGATTTTGAAGTCTCAGCAATTCATTCTCCTTGCATCCGTTCCAGCAAGTACAGTTGTGGTGATGAACATGTGTACTGTGCATAATACAATCCAATTCTGCTGAGCGTGCGCTGAAATTTATCACTGTTCTAGAGGGCGGGGCAAGGAGGGGACGCGCCGTATTTCACAATATTAAACATGGCCGCTCTTTTAAAATAACATACAGTAGCAAAATATGACTGACAGTGCCACCCTGACAGGGAAAGTTGTGTGAAATACCAGTACAGTAGAGGTCAAGTGAGCTTGTGGCATTTTGCGCAGCTGGTCTGAATAGGTACCTAAAATGTCTGTTTTTGGCAAACAGAATTGAGAAGACAGAGGGGTGTTAAAAAGCAAGCAAATGAGAAAAGGTAGAATCTTGTCGTACAGGGGTCTAGAAGTCAGAGGAGCAACTAGACTTACTGAAACCCTCAAAACCTTGGGCATTTTAGAATAAGATTCAGTAACCTCACTTCAAGATTGAAGCACAGACTCGGGAGAATTCACTAGTTAGTTCAGGATTCCTTAAATTCACCTTCACAAAACATGGAGGGATTTCCCCAGGGCCCTTTTAATTGACACTAATGTTCCATCGCAGAAGGCAGTAGTCCCTGGAAATGAGCTCAGGCCTGAACTGTGAGGCTATTTGAGTCTAATGTGAAATAGCCCCACGTACCCCAGTGCTTAGCTGTGATTATAGCTGTTTCTGGATATCAGGAGAGCTTTTATTTTCTAATTAAAAACATAGACAAGTAAAGGATAGACAAGTATGCTGCTTTTGAAACTGACTCCCTGTGTTTTCCCCTTTAAGCCTCCAGAACTCCATCTGGGGAATGCCTTGACATTTCTCATTATATAAAGAAAGTATGTAGTTGTCATAGGAAGAGAAATGAAGTAGGAAATGATTTGAGATGCAGCGATGACTATTTAAAAGATAATTTTTCCAACGTGTCTCTATTAAGAAAAGTAATAAACTTGGTTAGCAGAGCCCTCAACAGTGGACACAATTTTCATTAGCCCAGGCTAACCTGTCCTTCTGGAACAAGCCCCTTCAGTGCAGAAATGAGGCATATTAATGCTGCTTATTTTGTGATTTTTTTCCAAGCTCATTTCTTATTTTCTGAGATATAAACCAAAACTGTTCACCAAGACTGTTGATTCTCTAAAATGATTTCTTAATTATCTGTGGAAGTGATATGCATGTTAGTACACAGTGAAACATTACTGTAATTCTAACAGAGCTTTCTATTCGTTATCTGTTCTTTTCCCATAATCCCAGCCACATTTGCAACCTGCTATTCAGCTAAATTCTCTCATGTTCCACATTAATTGTGTTTTAACAAACATTATTCATTACTTACAGTAAAAGTGACCAAGATGTTGCATGTAGCTTTCATTAATTATACTTTTGCATTTTTAGGACATAAGCAAATCAAAAAGTATTTATTCATTTCAGATTTACAGGGTCATTATCTAAGCAAGAAGCTATCTAGGAGCTCCTTTTTTTCAATTTCTCTTTTATAATTTGACCTTAATATTTCTGAGACAAGTTTTTCATCACCTGTTTTGGCACGTCTAAAACTATATAGATTGTTTTTAAGCTAAGGATATAACTTTTTTATTAATTTTATTTTTCAAGGTTTCAAATTTATATTTAAATCTGTCACCAAAAACAGTCATCAGTTCTACGTTTGCAAGTGCATTCTAAATTTTTTTTTAATTAATTTATTTATTTTGAGAGAGACAGCAAGCAGAGGAGGGGGGCAGAAAGAAGAAGAGAGAGAGAATCCCAACCAGGCTCCACACTATCAGAACAGAGCCTGATGTGGGGCTCAAATTCGCCAACGGTGAGATCATGACCTGAGCCAAAACCAAGAGTTGGACACTTGACCAGCTGAGCTACCCAGGTGCCCCACAAGTACATTCTAAAATCAGTTTCTGAAATCTCTATTCTTTTATCAAAAGCCTTACTATCATAGCAATCCGTGGATCATCTCCCTGTGCCGTAAGGGGAAGATTTCATCCAGAAATGTCAGAGAAAACTGGTTCTTGGTTCGTTTTCCTTCCCCTTAAACTATGGCGTTCTTATGTCGTGCATCACACTTCAGCCAGACCATGAGTTCCATTAGCAAGGGCTGCAGTTGTTCCCACCAAGCAAAGAACACAAACTTACTGGAGCAGGAAGCCAGCTAACTTCCCCAGACACATGGCGAACCATCTTTTCATACAGTTCAGCAGGATAAAACTAGGACGTAATTTAACTTAGCATAACTTTGGTTCTGCTATGCAGAACTTTTTCTTTTTCCCGGACAGATTAGTAATGTTCAAGCCAGTTAGTGTTTTAAAGTATCATAGAAAGCCTTTTTCTGAAGGTTCGTTTCTGGTCATGAGACAAGTATTTCAAAATAATTGTTGGTGTTTTTTTGAGGGGGGAGAACATTTACTGGGATTGGAATTTGATTTACTTCATCCTTTGGTTCAAACTCTCTGATTTGTTAATTTTGGTGTACATGAGTATTTTAAAAATTGAGTCTCTACTGTGTTCTAAAAAGAAGTTCAGTTGGAGTAGTTGGTGGTGGCTAAGCAAGGGCATTTGTCTGAGTTATGAGTAGTTATTTTTTGCTACTTCACCACTTGAATTTTCTAGACTATTTATAGATTGCCTTTCTACTCTTACCTCATTCTCAGTTCCACAGTTACTCTTTTTATCTTCAGGCCACCTCTGTAGATGTATGTCTACACATAAAAACACACCTACTACCCCCATTCTATATCCTAAAAAATAGCAAAAGGAAATTGGTTGCTTTTTCCCTTTTTTTTGCTGAAGGTACTGTGATTAGAACAACACTAGTGACTCTGTATTTAGTATTTATTCATGACGGTCGTTTACTTTGCTGTGCACCAGCTAGTCTGAGGGGCCCTGATTGCCTTCACGGTGATTTTGGTACACACTAGTGAAAAATGAGGAATAAAAAGAGAATCATGTAAATAATCATTAAAGAGGAGACGAAGATAATCTCTGAATCATTATTATCTTCAGAGCGCGCCCTTGCATCTACAAAACTAGGGTTTTTAACTCTTGAGGAGTTCCTAGATTACTTTAAGAAACTATGAACTTCTGCCCCAGGAGTACAGTGCTCTGCATGGGATTAAAAAAAATTTTTTTTAATGTTTTTTATTTATTTCTAGGAGAGAGAGAGAGAGCGTGAGCAGAGGAGGGTCAGAGAGAGAGGGAGTCACAGACTCTGAAACAGGCTCCAGGCTCTGAGCTGGCAGTCAGCACAGAGCCCAACGCAGGGCTTGAACCCACGAACCGCGAGATCATGACCTAAGCGAAAGTCGGACGCTTAACCAACTAAGTCACCCAGGCGCCCCTGGAATTTTAAAGAGCTCACAGATCTCCAGCCCATCCGTGGACTCCCAGGGCTCTGTGGATCCCATCGAGAAGCATTTTTTCTGACCCCTAGTGTTTCAAGAATGAGAACTCTTTTGTTGACCGTATTTTCATAGTTTTAAGTGCTCCTACCAAGTGGTGTGTTGCCCTGACTATTTGAAAGATTGGGGAAGTGCTTCTTTTTTTTTAAACCACTGGCCAAGATTTCAACAATATACATAAACTGCAGTTTTATCACTGATCACCGCACTGGGAAGCTTTTTTAAAAGAGACATCGGCCAGAAAGTTAGACTCTGACCTATTTGACCTCTGATTCTGCTGCAGGGTTGAAATGAGCCCATGTGTTCCATTCTGTGTGACCAGTGCTATCTTTTCACAGGCATTTAGCTTTTGTGGCTTTTCAGGGTGTTTTCACAGGCATTATTTAATCTGTCATCCCTCCATAGTAATCCTATTAAAGTGGGTAGTACAGGTGTCTGTTAAGTCCATAAACAAGAATGAATTGAAAATACAAGCAGGTTACTTAAACCGCCCAAGATCACAGAGTAGTAGAGCCAGTGAGGCTCAAGTCTACAGAACTGCAGTCCTTTCTATGAGACCACAAAACTCACGTAAAGTTTTCAAGCTCTTCCTCCGTTCAATCCACAGATACTTTTTGAGAACCCACGGATTAACAGACACCACTCCAGGCCACTCATTCCGTTTTCCCCTTATCATGGATATTTAGAATTACTCCCATGATGTTATCTCAAGGTATTACGTGAGGTATCTTGAAAAGTCTGATAGAAATTCACAGGGGCACCCGGGTGGCTCAGTCAATTAAGCATCCGACATCGGCTCAGGTCAGGACCTCACGGTTCGGGAGTTAGAGCCCCACGTCGGGCTCTGTGCTGACAGCTTGGAGCCTGGAGCCTGCTTTGGATTCTGTGTCTCCCTCTCTCTGTCCCTCCCCACTCATGCTCTCTCTCTCTCTCTCAAAAAGTAAATAAGCATTTAAAAAATTCATAAATTACTTATGAAAAACTAAATCTTTTAAACCTACTATCACCATGTCTCTAATAAATGTGTAAGAAGTCAGCCAACTGGCCACACATTGTTCTCTCAGGCTTGTCAGGTAGACGGATAACAACCAAAGTATAAAATCTGGAATTGTATCTATTGTCTTTTTTTTTTTTAATGTTTCAGCATTTTCCAGCTAAAAGGTGGCTATAATCAAGTGAACCTTTCTATTAAATAAGTATTTCTTAGCTTCCTGCCGGGTTTAACTGCTTGGCTATGGCTTATTATCCCATGTACAGCACGGCATCTCTGAGGATTAATGGGCAAGGTGCAGGATGACAGCAGAGCTGAGCTTGGGTTGCAGAAGGGGTTAGTGGCCAGGCTAATGAATGCCTCAGTCGAACATGAAGGCTTTCAAATGTTTATTTAACATTTAACAGTTGAAACATGAAAGCTCTCATCAAATTTCAAGTCCACTAGAAATACCCCTCATAAATTAAATGTTTATCACAGAACAGGTACAATTTAGTAACACTGAGTTTAAATATTTATGAGTGAATTTCAAATCCCAATTCCTAAGGTATTTGGGGTTAAATGTTTTAATAGTAGTTAAAATACTGTATTTGATCCATTCTAAGACACACTTTTTTGTTTTTAGTAAGTGATAACATAAACTAATGTGTCTTAAAATGAATACATCTTAACTTCAGTGCTAGCACAGTACTCACACCTTTTGTACAAGACTCTATACGCAAGCATCTTAATTGAACCTCAGAATTGTAAAAGTAGAAATAATTGGTATTTTCTCTGTTTTGCAGATGAGGAAATTGAAACTCAGAAGTGTTAGGGAAATTGTCCAAGGTCATCTAATTAGAAATAGTAAGCATGCTCATCTTTTTATAGGCTTTATTATAGTTAAAGCACTTCAGTATACATGATCTTTTTTTTTTTTTTTTTTTTTTCAGAATCAAGGGTGATTATCTAAGCCTTGTGATACCAATTCAAAAAGTTTTCCCTGCACCACATTATCAGGATAAGCCACAGTGGAAACAAAAGCAACTGTACTCAGAGGTACATTAATAATCGAGTCTTGCAGCACCCGGATGGCACCTAGGTGGCTCAGTCGGTTAAGCATCCCACTTCGGCTCAGGTCATGATCTCACAGTTCGTGAGTTTGAGCCACATGTCAGGCTCTGTGCTAACAGCTGGGAGCCTGGAGCCTGCTTCAAATTCTGTCTCCATCTCTCTCTTCCCCTCCCCTGTTTGTGGTCTGTCTCTCAAAAATAAACATTAAAAAAATTTGTTCTAAGTAATCAAGCCTCTTAGTGGATTTTATCTGTATACGTTGGACTTTATTCTTATGACATAAAAAGGCTTCAGTGCAGTCTGTTGTGATTGTGTGATGTGAAAAATTATCATCATTATTGGAGCTCTCCTATAAGCATCTTTATTATTTTCACAACCTTTCACAGTTCCTTCATCAGAGAGATTTGGGGTCAAAGTATTGTGATTATCAGACTGAACAAGAAAGCTTCCTTGTACTCCTCACCTAATGTTTATTATGCACCGAGTATGATGAATTTTTCAAATATGCATTAATTGGCATCACTAAAGGATTGTACGGGGAAAGCTCTCTCACCTCATATTTACTCACCTGTCTGTGAAATGTGCTTGTCATTGATCCTCCCTGGAAAGCCCTTAATGGTTTGTTCACCATAGTTATTGGGAGCTTGTGGCTTTTTATTTATTTTTACTTTTATATATACATTCTTCAGAACTTATCTTTTCTATATTTTCTTATTATCACTTCTTTTGGCGCAGTTACACATGTCATTATTTTACATTTTTTACTCTTTCTTCGTTGGGGATTCATGTACTGAAGTCACTTTTGAGGGTGTATCCCTTCCTCCAGACATAGGAGGCCTCCAGGCCCTAAACACTGCATCTGAATATTCATAAGATGCATACTAGTTTATACTCAAGACAGAATCTTCCTTGCTGATAGCCTCCCTACATGGCCTTAGAAGGAATGACCATGGGGGCGCCTGGGTGGTTTAGTCGGTTAAGCGTCCGACTTTCGCTTCAGTCATAATCTCGCGGTTCGTGGGTTCGAGCCCCGCGTCGGGCTCTGTGCTGACTGCCAGCTCAGAGCCTGGAGCCTGTTTCAGTATGTGACTCCCTCTCTCTCTGACCCTCCCCTGCTCACGCGGTCTCTCTCTCTCTCTCCTAGAAGTAAATAAAACATTTAAAAAAAAAATCAAAAAAAAGAAGGAATGACCGTGGTTTGCAATGAAACACCGAGGTGAAAAACCAGATGGGAAGCATAACATTCATTGGCCTCATGATGGAACTCCGTGCCCTGGGGGCGGGTGTCTCTTACTGGTGGGTAGGTAGGGAAATGACCCTGTGGGACCTGGAACTACTGAAAGCAGTGGCTGAACATGAGGGTCCATGGGGGCATTGGGGACAGAGCAGTGCCTCTCCATGGGCCACCCAAGGCAGCAGCAACAAATTGGTCATCCTCACTGCAGCCGGGATTTAGTTTTCCTCTCTTGTATAGCAATCCCGGTTTCCATTTTAATATTTAGAAGGTAAGTTCAGTTGATGGACACTTTGTGTAATAAAAAGCTCTTTTAAAGTACGTGCACACGCTCACACACAGGATAAAAAGTGGCACCGGCCGTGCCCGTGGCTTTCATGGAGTACATTTGGAGAGCCCAAAGCTTAGTCCTGGATATGTTTATAGCACTTTAGCTCCGTTTGTGAGTTTGGAACCCTTCCAAAAAAAGAAGAGAAAGACATATATTATTGTTTATAATCTGCTTTATTCCGCCAAACCTTAACTGAACAGACTTGTGGATTGCTGTTTAAATCCCTCAGTGCCTTTAACTACCGATACAGAAAGTGGTTAATGCGCATTCTAAACGAAGCTTGGCATGCACTCCAGGAAATCACTTTAATTGAGAAGCATTAAATGTTAAAATGATTCTAAAAAATAATAAAGCCGGCACACATATTGAGTATAAAAGTCCCAGCCCATCAGTAATACAGGTTCTTGGTTATCATAGCTCTCTAGCCTGGGTGAGCTTAAGCCCTGCAATTGACAGGTGTGGAAAAAGTGACTTTCAATTCCCTAGGTCACTCTCTGCAGGCAGCCACCCATCAGCTAGCTAGCAGGCAGGCAGGCAGCCTTCGAGGGCTCCACTTTAGAGGAGGAAAGGGAGTTGTCAACTTTATAGATGTTTGTTTTTCTGGAATAATAAGCTAGTCCCGGGTGACTAAAATATGAGATTTAACCCCAGAGTCCTTGCCTGGGCTTTCCAGTGCTATGTCGAAGCCATCTGTTGAAGCCTATTTACCATTTTAATGCCCTTTGAAAAACACTGCTTCTTTCCAGCTCTAAGTGTGTGCCAAGACCACTTTTTTGGGTCCATGTCCTATCTTTCAGGAAGTGATTCCCTGCCTTTCCAAAATCCCCAAACCGCTCCCAACCAACTGGAGACCCCGGTCAAGGGTTGCCAAGCAAATGGGAGAAAGACAAACGTTTAAAAACAAAAACAAGGAGCGCCTGGGTGGCTCAGTCGTTTAAGCATCTAACTTCGGCTCAGGTCATAGTCTCCTGGTTTGTGCATTTGAGCTCCACGTCGGGCTCTGTGCTGACATCTCAGAGCCTGGAACTTCTTCAGATTCTGTATCTCCCTCTCTCTCTGCCCCTCCCCTGCTTGCACTCTGTCTCTCTTAAAAATAGACATTAAAACTAACAAACAAAAAACCCACCTTTGCCCAGCCCTATAGACAGCCCAGTCTGCATCAGTCTTGAAAATTCTACCAGGTCAGTGGTCTGCTGAACAGCCTGATGTACAGTCACATGGGGACCTTTTCCTCCTAGGAGCCCCTTCATGAGAAGGAAAAGCGTGGGTCCTGTCAGGGGTGTCCTGGAACTTGTTTACTGAATTACAAAATAACACACCAGTTAATAGCACACCAAAAGTGGACTGATGGATTTGGGGGGGAGGAGGGATGGGCATGGAGGAGGGCACTTGTGGGGATGAGCACTGAGTGTTATGTGGAAACTAATTTGACAATAAACTATTTGTAAAAAAAAAAAAAAAAAAATAGCACACCGAAAGCCACTGTTTGTGCTCAACAGCAGAGAGAGACAAAGGAAACATCACAAAAGGAAAGGGTCCTACAAGAAGATCCCAAAATCACATCGGACAAACGAGACAAGAAAAATGAATACAAAAGTCTAAAGGGATGAGTGTCATCTGCAAAAGCCCATAGCCATGCTCTCTAAGAGGATGCCATACATTCTCCTCGTGCAGGAGCAGATCATTTAGAAGGTTTTTATTTAATAGTTTGGATAGGTCATTTTTATATTTTTATTACTCCTTTTAGAAATATAATAAAAAATGTTCCTTTTCCTAATAATGTGGCCCCGTTATATAAACCCTGGGCTTTTTTCTCCCTCCTAACTCACGATGTTTCCCCAGCAGGAGTGGCCACCACCCACTCCCCGAGGCAGTGAACACCCAAACAAGCACCCAGCCCAAACTCCATCACTCACCACCCTCCTGCACAGCGGGCAAGGCACTAGGAATTCCAAATGATAAAACTGAGATGGCGTTCTTCTAAGGAGGTGCAGCAAACAGACACAACAATTGTAGACCATAAAGGACAATTTTGAAACTCTGCCTCAAATATCGAATCTCAGGAAATGCATTCAGATACGTTAAGGATCATCTTTCATGATCTCACTCCTAACTTGGCAACCAGTTAAAATTTACAATACATCAATTTGCCTTCAATCTCTTCTTACCCTTTTCTGATTTCAGCTGAGTTAGAATCCTGTGCCAAGGAGAAAGAAAGGAAAGCAGTGAAAACATGGAATGTTGAGCCTTCATTCGTTCTGAGTTTGTGTCTTAGTTCACTCTTTCCGGCCAGTGATTTCTTTCCTATATTCTTTGAGAGCAGCTGTCTCTTTGAAAAGCCACTGTCAGGGGCGCCTGGGTGGCTTAGTCAGTTAAGCGTCCGACTTTTGCTTAGGTCATGATCTCGCAGTTCGTGGGTTCGAGCCCCACGTCAGGCTCTGTGCTGATTGCCAGCTCAGATCCTGAAGCCTGTTTCAGAGTCTGTGACTCCCTCTCTCTCTGACCCTCCCCTGCTGACGCTGTCTCTCTCTCCCCTAGAAATAAATAAAACATTAAAAAAAAAAAAAGAAAGAAAGTGAAAAGCCACTGTCAGAAAATCACACTGCTCTGGAGCCGGTTCTTGGTGACTAAACCGAAAAAGAAGAGAGAGGGAGGGAGGGAGGAAGGAAGGAAGGGAGGGAGGGAGGGAAGCAGATCCCCTTCTTCCTTTGTAAGCTGAGAACACATTTTATAATCCCAAAAAGTCACTAGCCTTGCATTGTGGTGAAAGTTATGTATGTAGAGTTCAAAGTGGAGATGGCCAGCTGATGGCCAGTATGATACACTCAAAACAAATGATAGTGCATTGAAGGCAAAGAGTCAATGTGGACAGGTTGGTGACGGGTTTGAGAACGGAAGACTAAAGGCATGGTGTAGTGCATGCACTAGCAGAATTTTCGGGCCCCATTTTTAGTGCCTCAGGAATACTCAGATGAGAAATTGGGAGCAGCAGAGCCCTCGTGGCCACTTTGTGAGTTCCCCTAACCATCCAGGGGCTGGGCCGGGGAAGGCAGAGAGTCCCCGCGTACAGCATTTCCCATGTTCCTCCACCAACCCCCACCCCCACCCCGTGCGATGCTCTCGCCTTCACCCAGCCTCGGCACCTTTCTCAGACTAACAAGGTCCTTACCACAGGAGATGATTTGGTAAAGGACCATAATTCCCTCTCCCGACAGCAGAGCTTTGGGTTTTCACTGAAAGACTTTTAAGTCCCCCTAGACTCTCGCTGGATGTCCGCCTGGGAGGTAGTGTCCCGTGTAGCTGGACAGACTACAGGGCACGGCATGTGTCTAGGACTTAAGTAGAGTCACGGCAACCTGGTGGCAGCATTAGAGGGAGATCTTAGGAGTCCAGAACGCAGTCCCGACCTTGTACCTAAGCAAGTTGTGGGCAGTGCCACACACAAAATACTGTGCCAGAGAGGCTGGCAGCACCGCTTAAGCATCTCAAAATATTTCACCAAGCGCCTCAGGACAGCAAGTAGCTGACGCGATGAATGCGCTTTCTCTGCCCATTCTCCCTTAGGCAGACTCTACCAGCGCTGCCCGGTAGGACTGGGCAGTGAGAGATGCTCTGCATCTGTGTGTCCAAATACAGTTGCTGCTAGCCTCGGGTAGCTGTTGAGCACTTGACATGTGGCTGGCATGAGGAACTAACCTTTCCGTTTTACTGAATATTTTTTTAGTGTTTAGTTTTGAGAGAGAGAGAACGTGAGCAGGGGAGGGGCAGAAAGAGGGAGGCACAGAATCCGAAGCAGGCTCCAGGCTCCGAGCTGTCAGCACAGAGCCTGATGCAGGGCTCGAACTCACAAGCTGTGAGATCATGACCTGAGCCAAAATCAGACGCTTAACCGACTGAGCCACCCAGACGCCCCTCAGTTTTATTGAATATTAATTTAAATAGCCACATGTGGCTAGTAGCTGCCATATGGGACAGTGAGCCCTTGTGTGGATCTTCTCTTCCACCAAACAAAACTAATCACTAGTGGGAAGGCACTTGTTTCCTCCTAGATGGAGCCCCAGCTCAGAAGAAATGTGAGGACTTCGTTTTTTGGGTTTTTTTGTTTTTTGGTTTTTTTTTGATGAAAGAAGCTTGTGTCACTTTTTCCATTCCAGCTAACCTAATCCTGCACACCAAAAAAGCCTCTTGCAGAGAAAAAATATGAATGAAGATTTTTCTAGAAAAACTTGTCGAGGAGCCCTGATGACTCCGATGAGGTGTTTCTGTCCCTCTGTCCACCTCTCACCCAAATGTAAATGTTTGCACATACTTTCTCCAGGGACAAAGTGTCTAAGTGTGAAGGACTTCTAAAATGCAACAGGACAGGGGCGCCTGGGTAGCTCACTCAGCTAAGCCTCCAACTTTGGCTCAGGTCATGATCTCCCAGTTTGTGGGTTCAAGCCCCGTGTCAGGCTCTGTGCTGATGGCTCAGACCTGGAGCCTGCTTGGGATTCTGTGTCTCCCTTTCTCTCTGACCCTCCCCAGCTCGCACTCTCTTTCTCTCTCTCTCTCTCTTTCTCTCTCTCGCTCTCACTCTCTCTCAAAACTAAATAAACATTAAAAAAAATTTTAATAAAAAATAAAATGCAACAGGACAACATTAACTAAAATCATGTGTCAGTGGGTTTTCCCTGCGCATCCTCTAAGTCGAGGAGCAGAGGATTGAGCCCCAGAAAATTGCTGTTAGAAAACCCAGAGCACTCCCTCTAATCAAACCTTTATTGACACTTCTGGTATTCGTGGCTGTAAGTAGTTCTGGCATTCAGAGTTGTATTTTGGGTTTCCTTTTGGCAGTGAAAGGGTCCCCTGAGAACCCTTGAGAGAAAAAAACATCCAGAGAACCAAAGGAAAAGCAAGACACATCAGCTTCTAAAGAACGTCCATATTTATTTGACATAGTGTTACCATACACATCTCATGCCAACACACAGGAGGCATAGACAGACAAACGCACCAACTTTTGTGTTCCAAAGCCACATGGCAATAAATAAGGATGGGTGGGTCCTTTTTTTTTTTTTTTTTTTTTTTTTTTTTCTCCAGGAAATGAGGCTTCGTTTCTGTTTAACTGTACAAAATTTACACTGCAAAGGGTGAGGGCAACAATCCAGAGCTCAGGGGGTCTGGGGCTTTGAGGTCTGAATGCGAGTGCAGAGCCGCGCTCTGGGCCCCTGCAGCCCTGAACCCCTGTGTTTGGCTGAACACAGTCCTCAAGCGGGGAAGTACCAATGATTCTTGTCTCTAGGTGGGCAGCGGACGAGAGCGGGGGTGTCCTCCTCTGTCCACCTGTGCTCTGCCTCCCCGGTGGGGGAGCACTTGGCACACCTCCGAAGCCTGCAGCTGTCTCCTCCCCAGAGCTAGCAGCATGAAACTGTGCTTTCCGTGTGGTCCTACCAAGCAGGGTGTGGATGGGATGGCTTTGCCGCGCTCTCTCTCTTTGGCTCCGGTCACCATGGTAGAGCCGTCGGAGCAACGACCGCGAAAGGGGCCAAGTGACCAATCCAAGAAAGAGAGAGCCAGTGATGTGCTTTTTATTTAGCTTTCAGCATGCCCAGAGCCCTTCAGCAGCAGCAATAAAACAAAACTCATTTCCGCTTAATTGAATTTTTCTTCATCTCACCGTTTCCAATTTTTAAAGTGCAACGTTTCAAAATGAGCCTCCTCAGTCCTTCCAGCCCCTGCTGGCTAAGGAGGTATGGTCGTTATCTCCACGGTTCTAACCCAGTTGTCAGCAGTGGTGCGTGGGAGGGGTTGCGTGGGAGCGTGGGTGCCAGACACAGCGCGGTCGTGTGGCCCTCCAGCCGAGCTGAAGCCTTCGAGCCCCTCTCGGGAGGAGGCAGTCATTTCACACTAACCGGCTGGAGCTTCAGAGGCACTAATGTCTTTTCTTCCACAGATTTCTTAGACTTTTTGCAATGGGAGCTTAATTATGAAGATCTGATGGCCCCGGTGACCTTACTAGATTTCATGTTTTATTCTGGCAAGGAAACGAAAACAAGCAAAAAAGCACGAGGCTTTGAAGACACTCTCAAATGCTTTTCTTATGTCTTAATGTCATTCTCTTCCCCTGATGTTTCACTGCACTAGTCTGCAGGGGTCGTGTTACCAGCGTGGTAGTCGATTTTCATTTTACAGCATGTTCGTAACTACCAGACGGAGCAAGGAAGAGAAAATGCGAAGATGGAGACGAGCTTGCGTGCATTGCCCAGCAAGTCCCTGAAAGGAACTTCCCAGCACCGTGATTTACCCAGAGGGCCAGCCTCGCCCTTGGGTTTGGTATTTCCTCTCTGCTTTTCTTACTTCTCAGCAAATGTAGATTCTTCCACAGCTCCTCGGGTCCCATTTTTGCTCATACCAGTTACCCCTGGAAACTTGGAAGGGGGTGTTTTGTTTTTCTTCTTGTCTTTAATTTGCGGGTATATCAGCCAGGCACCACAGATAATGGTAACTAGTTAATTGCTCGCTTAGAGCCAAAGACAGATCCAAATATTGTGAATGCCTCAAAAAGTTCTCATTTCATTTTAAAAATTCGTATCATTTTAGCAAAGAGGGAACAGCCCCCATGTACTTCCTTATACCTCAGTAATAGACTGTTACTCTAATATTAGACTGTCACTGAAGGAGAAATAGAGGAGTGCCCTCAAGAGAACCTCAAGGTGACGTTCTATTCTTCTCCCCCTCTGAGCCACAGAAGAGCCAAGGAAGAGTGTTGGCATGCGGTGGCTTCCTGGTGGCACCGGCCCCTCCACATGCTAACCTCACTTGCAAGGAGATACACTTAAAAGCTGAGGCCTATCATGGCCGTACTTATAAATCAGGCATGAGTGTTCACTGGGGAGGCGATGGGGCGGCGGCCCTAGGGAACTTCGTTCAAGCTCTCCAGGCTTTCTGGGAGTGATCCCTCAAGGGTTCCTCCAGCCGGCCAACCAAAAGAGGCTACTACCACCATCGACTGCACTGCTCACTGAGTGCCGCAGAAGACTCGTGTTATCAGTAGGAATGAGGACAGCACCCATTCTTCCACCACGGAGTCAGGAGTGAGCATGATGGACTCACGTACAAAAACAAAAACAGGTCAACTTCAGGTGATCTTAAAAAACCAACGTCATACAGAGGGAGGCACGTCTCTCTAGAGAGTCTGCCCTCCCTGCACTGTGCTCACCAAAAATATGAAGTGCCTCTGAGATCTCGTGAGATACTGGGACAAATAGTCTAGCCGAGGCAGTGGTCTGGGTGGGGCAGTTTGCAGCCAGTTGGTCGCCCAACACCATCTCTCTCCTGTGTGTTGTGAGCAGCCTGCTAAGAATAGTACGTTTAAGAAGCTGTCCTCCAAAAAGACAGTCGTGGCTTCCTTTCCTTCACGTGGCTTATGCTTGTGCGCCCCCGCCCCCGCTGCCAGGGCTCACACTCCTTGGGGATCCCCAGCAGCAGAATTGGCCAGGCTGAAACACACCCGCATCCCTACACCTCGGGCCTCCAGGCGTCTACATTTGTAGACTCTCCAAGCAAAAATCACAGCAACTGCAGCACTCCACAAAATCAGGGTACAGAATCCAAACTGATCAGAGAAAACGTGGCCTGAAGGCTGATCCCAGGAATTTACTGACTATGTATTTTAAAGAAGCTTGACGGACCTCAGTTTAGTCCTGGAAAGGAATTGACAACAGATGCAGCAGCCAAAGAGGAAGTGTTTTTTTGTCTACCATTAGCCCGCCCACCACATGCCTAAATCCTGTGGTCCTCAAAAGGTGATGAACTGCCCACAGAAGGAGGGGTCCTTTGGATCTCTGGCCCCATCACTTCGTGTGAAAGAAAGGCAACGCCTTGTCACCCTCTCCTACTCTCTGATCTTAAGAAAACGGAGGACAGGGGCGCCTGGGTGGCTTAGTCGGTTAAGCGTTCGACTTTCGCTTAGGTCATGATCTCGCGGTTCGTGGGTTCGAGCCCCGCGTCGGGCTCTGTGCTGACTGCCAGCTCAGAGCCTGGAGCCTGTTTCAGTCTGTGACTCCCTCTCTCTCTGACCCTCCCCTGCTCACGCTGTCTCCTCTCTCTCTCTCTAGAAAAAAAAAATTAAAAAAATAAAAGAAAGAAAAAAGAAAAAAAAAAAAAGAAAACGGAGGACAGAAACAGGAAGAAGCAAACCAGCACTTCCCAAGGGGACTGGAAGAAATCCCGCCTAGCTAAACTCCAGTGTGTGTACACATGGACAACTTCCTGATGGGCAGAGGTATATGGCGCGTGAAAAAAAAAAAAAAAAACAGCGCCCCACTCACCAGGCACTGCCCGCAAGCGCAGGCTGCGCAGGGGTGCAGCTCCTGAAGCAGGGGTCGGCCTCGCCCTCGCCTCAGGCTGGGTGATGGGCTAGAGCAAACCTGCAGGCTCAGAGTCCGCAGCCGCCGGCCCGGAGAGCCCTGCCTCTCTGAGCCCAGGCCTGGAGCGCCAGCAGCGCAGAGAGAGGCAGCCCAGGACCACTTGGAACCCTTTGCACCATCTTAGGGCCGCTCCGTGGCGATCCCTCCCAACCAAGAGAGGCCAAAAAGCATAATTAGTTCTTGTGAAGATTCCAAAACCATCCAACTGAGTCGGCTACCACAGTGGAGAAAGCTCTCATTTTTAAAGGGCTGGGGAGGATTGGCTGCAGGTGGGATGGGCTTGCAAACTCGTCTACACCGACTCCCGCAAATGGACTCCGTGTCATTTCAGCCTGTGGGATGCGGAGCGCCGGGAGACGGTCTGCTGACACGGCTAAGCAGACTGCACGCTTTCACTGATTGTCGTTCCATTCTCTCCTCATTTTAGCTTTGATAACTTTGCACCCCTCAGCCTGTCTTGTGGGACAAATGATAGGAGCGAACTAAAAAGGCACACTGTGCACCGAGGGGACTTGTCGGACAGTCACTGTGATGGTCCAGGGCCACTCAGCTCCAGCCTGAGTCACCTGCAAGGAAAACCACTTCTTGCCATCAGGGATTCAGTGACAGGGATGGGGTTTCTTTAAACCTGGCTTGGACTTCTGGGCAGGGAAGAAGTCGTATTTTTCACAGCAAAAAAAAAAAAGAAGAAGAAGGGGACATGTATTCAATATCAAACGGTGGCCATCAAAGTGTTCACTGACCTTTAATGAGTGACTTTTTATTTTCAAAATTAGAGTTCAATAGGGCAGTCCAGAAAATCGCTTTTATTATACTCAAGGGCCGTGATGCCTCTGTCTCAGGAATCTCAGTTCTGGTGAGGGCAGTGGTTCGGGAAGCACCTCACGAGACACACCAGTCGGAGCAGAGTTCCCAAAGGCCAAGGTGGCCTGACAGTCACCTCGTGCTACCAAGCACTGAGCAGCCAAAGCCTGTAAGCAGGGCGGGGGGTGGGGGGTGGGGTCAGGGGAGGAAGCCACCAAGCAGCACCCTAGCGCTCTAGGCGGTGCGCCCCTGTGCTGTGTTCTGAGCGGAGGCTGTCTTCCCACCACTTCCCCGGGACAACGGTGCCCTAGTGTGGCCTCTCGGCCGCCTAGGGCTCAGCGGAGGACTTCCATTGAAAATAATGGAAATTCACATTGGCGCGCTTTTGATCCTTAAAAGGCAAGTCTCTTTTGATCCTTGAAGATATTCTCTCAAGCCGGGATGGGTAGGGTGGGGAGGAGAGATGTTTAAAAAGGAGGATGATCCATTTCATCGAGCCAAGAGGCGGGGCTCGTTGGAAAGTCAGGGTAGCCTACACTGCTTCCTGTGGAGATGTCAGAGGTGGGTCCCCCAGCCATGGCTCTCAGCGTCTGGCTCACTCCCTGCCCTGCATGCGCAATGATGCCCAAATTACTGTCCACCGTGTAATCCAGCCCATTGAGCAAAGGAGCGTGGGATGGCAGGGACGATGTGGAGGATGGAGACTGGGGAATTCCATAGGGGCTCCCATCCCTCAAGTCCTGATAGGATTGTCCTGTCCCGTCCATGGAGAAGCTCCCATTCATTAACTGTCCGCCTGTAACGTCCCCCACGTTGCCATAAATCCTATTGGTGTGGCCAAGTTCTGAGAGAATTTGATCCTCTGTGGACAAAAGAACGGAGATTTATTGTCAGCCGCCAGGACTCCAGCGGTCCCTGTTCTTCACAACCTAGGAATACACATGACCGAGAAAGAAGCCCAAGGATGGCAGCTGCCTCGCCGCCGGGCATGAGTCAGACACCAGCACGGCGACCACAGACGGACCCGCACCGAGGGGAAAAATAAGAAACGCCTGCAGAGGCTAAATGCAGACCCCAGAAGGCTGGACAAATGTTTGGTGAGTCTGTTGGTCCCAGGTGGCTCGTGTACTAAGGTGGCTGCGTTAAAGAATAGGAACGCGTGAGGTTTGTGGGTCACGTGTTATCAACCTTACAAATGGAACCTACGTGCTGATAAGAGTTCATATGAAAGCCTCCAAGCTGAGAAAAGGGCTTGGTTTGGTTGGTTGGGAAAGAAGCAGGCCCATGTGGGAAGGACAGTGAGGACCACTCTTAGGCACGTTTACAAAACCCTTCTGTTCTACCTGGAAGAGAGGGTCAGTAGCAAAGGACTGGGTTCCTCTCTCTACCAAATAAGCTCTTCACTGGGGACAAAGTATTGACTTGATTAAGGCAAATGGTCCTTCTCGGTTTTTTGATGACTTTTATTAAGGGTTTCTAATGGAATCTGCCCTACCTGGAAGCCATCTCTCAACAGAGGCGAGCACATTTAGTCTTAAGAAACGAAGGGTTCTATAAGTACCCAGAGAGACCCAGGACGTGTCAGCCTGGGGACCCAGCTGCCGCCAACAGGAAAGAGCTGCAAAGCAAGACTTGACAATCCCGCCTGTTCCAGACGTTGGTTTCGCAGGGCAGATGGGGTCAGATGGGGTCAGATGGCTTTCCCAACCCCACCAACAGGACTGGAGGGGGACGTGGGCCCTTGAGCCCTTCCCCGGGCCCCGCAGGGCAGACCTCTCGAGTGAGCCACCGCCCTCTCAGGGCATCATGCTCTGTAGGCAGCTTGTTCCATCCCCCACCCCGGGCCTGTGCACCAATTCCTATCAAGCCCCCCCACACCCATTCCTTCTGATCGCCTGCCCTAGGCCGTCCCCTACTCCACCCTGAAAATGCAAAGGGGGAAGGAGAACTCATGCCCTTTCAAAGGAGGCAGAGAGATGAAGGCTCAGCTCCACCGGAAAACGGCCATTCCTTGGCCTCCTGCCGACACCTGTCACACGATATGGCAGGGCCCTCTGTGGGGGCCATGGGCTTGCTGTGGGGACCGTCGTGTCTCCGAGTATAAACCTGTGCTGAACTTCGCCCAGACACATGCACGGTCAGCTGTGTTCACTGAACCCCACAACAACCCCATGAGATGGGCAAGGCTGCAGTTCATCCCCATTTACAGAGGGGGAAACTGAGGCTCAAGAACAAGTGAATTGACTTGAGAGAGCCACAGCTGGCAACCAGATTTCTGACCCCCATCTCCCTACTCTTTCTATTCACCCATGACAGAAGACCTTCCACAGTTGAGGACTCGGTACATGAGGACAGTCATGGCTATTTGCAAACAACCTCCAGATCTGAAACATGCCGTAATTTGCAATTTTGCTGATGCACAAATCTGCAGGTAGCGCATGCTGCGAAGCTTATGTGCAGGGGACAGGATGAAGTGAGCAGTGGGGGAAGGGATTTCAGAAGGGAGGCCTGTCCCCTTCTCACAGGCACTCACAGTACTGACTTCCCAGGGCACGGGGCCTACAGAGCTGGCCCCCCTCCCCCACCAAGAGAGGAGAGCTCGGGGAGGGGGGACCGGGGAGGGGGGCACTCCAGGGGAGCGAAGGCCAGTGTCCCCGAAGAGGAGGAGAATGCAGGGAGGGGCTGAGGGCACGGGCCAAGACACAGCTGTCTGTTCACGGCTACCCCTGTCCCAGCTGGTGAGAGAGAGCCCCCGTCAGCAGGAAAGGAGGGGAGGCCTTGGGGCCCACGGTCCTAGGGAACCCGGCGTCCGCGCCTCAGCAGCAGAGCTCTCTTGTTTTCTACTCCTTTCCCACCTGGCGCCGCCTCTACCATCCCAGCCCGCCCTGCGCTGCAAGTCGCAGGGAAGAGCCTGTGTGCGGGAGGCAGGTGTCAAGGCCTCAAGAAAGATCCCTCCTGAGTCAAGAAGGACTGTTTCCCGGGAGCCTTTCCTAAGGCCTCGGCCCCGCCCCTCCAGCCCTGCTCACCTCGGAGGCTCAGCTCACTGTCGCTAACCCCACAGTCCTCGGCAGAACTCTCCTTCTCCTGTTTGCTGCCTCCCCGGCTCCTCTTGACGCTCTTATAGAACTGCCCCCAGCGGTGCCGCCCCGCGTCCTTCTTCAGGCGCTTCTCCTTGGCCCTTCTGTTCTGAAACCAAACCTGCCGCGCAAGCAGAAGCGACACACTGTGGGGGCGTCCGCCACAAACCCAGAGCCCCCAGGGTCCCCAAGACAGGCAGCCGGAGCCAGGCACAGAAGCCTCCGTGGAATTCAGGGCCGGGCGTGCCGTGTGTCCACGGCTCCCTCCGCCCGGGCCTCAGAACCCTGTCCGTGTTTCCACAAGCTTCCCGGGGTCACGGCCAGAGCCCCGCTCCCCGGGGCGCGCCCTCGGCCTCCCTCCTATGGAGTGTAGAGCGCACAGGACGCCCCCGGAAGGCAGAGGAGGCCAGGGGCCGGGGTAGTGGGTGTCTCACCTGTACGACCCTCATGTCCAGGCCGGTCTCCGAGGACAGCTGCTCCCTCACGTGCCGGGCAGGCTTGGGGGAGTTCTTGTAAGCGTTCTTTAACGTCTCCAGCTGCTTGGCTGTGATGGTGGTCCGGGGCCGCTTCGCTCCGGCCTCAGAGTCATCTGCAGTGAAGACCACCCCTTACAGGGCTCTGCAAGGGCTCGTCCCTTGAGTGGCTGGGGCTCGTCCCCCTTCCTCCTCTCCTCACGCAGCCCTTCCCACCATGGGCAGAGCACGGCAGGAATGGTGAAGGACAGAGTGGCACGGTCCCCACCCCCACGGAGCCCCCTCCTCACCACAGGCCCCCCCGACTCACAAGAAAGTGAGGACAACAGTTCCTCCCTCAGCTCCCCACTTTTCTCGGTCCCCAGCCAGTCCTGCTCCCCAGGGGCTCCCACCAGACTAAAGGTGGACAATTCCATATGCTTCCCTATCCTGGCAAACACTCTGGTTGGACATCCTTGTGAATCAGAAGCCGGGCCGTGAGGGTGACTGAGCCAGGGTGGGTGAAGGGTGTTCTGGGCCGCCCCAGACGCCCCTGCCCCTCCTCACCTCAGGCCCCTTCTGGGTGGCCTCCCTGGGCTCAGCGGGGGTGACCCCTAAGCAGTGGTCATCAGTTATGGGTCAGAAACCACGAGCGGGCTGTCATGTCAACTGAGAAACTTTCGAGGAAGTAGGATGGATGGGATGAGATGGGACAGATGACAGCAAGCACTGCTTCATGGGACCTGCTTAGTGCTCACCAAGGAGGTGTGGTGAGCTGAAAGGTAAGTGAGTTTCTTACTCTGGGTCACAGCCACGATTTTTATAAAACCACCGGTCTCAAGAGTGTTCAGGACAACAGGCCGGCGGATCAGCCTCCAGTGGATTCTGAGCAGAAGAGCCTCCCGTCCCTGTTAGTCAGAGGCTGGTTTGTTCGGTCAGGCACAGAGGCACCTGGACGCAGTCTGCAGCTCACAGCCAAGTGCAGACGGTGTGTCTCCTCTCCCAGCACGAGACATATCCCTCCTCGGCATGGCATCCCCGAGTCGGCAAAGAGTAGGCCAGCCACCACGTCCCTGGCTCTCTGGGTTTCCTCCCCTGCGTGTCCTGTAAGCTGTCTCTGCCACATTCCCACCTGTTTCTTTCTTCCTTCCTTCCCATTCAAGGAAACCCTCTCTTAGGAACAACAGCAGCCAACATTTCCGAAGCACTTACTACGTGCCTGGTGCAATCTGAGAAGTTTATGTGCATACGGCGCTCAGGCGCTCACGTTCTGAAAAGGTTTTCTTGCAGCCGGAAGACTTGGGCTCAGCGTTCTTGAGCTGAGTGAGTGATGTGGGCGAGTTACCTCCCCACTCTGGAGCCCGGGGTGACGCGGCCTGCCCTGAGAAGGGCTGCGTGTTGTATGACCCGAGTCCACACTGCAGTCATGGACACAGCAGAGGGAGGACGAAGTCCCTGGTCCTCTCTTCTCCTTGGGCTGTTTCTCCAGCAGAGCTATCATCGTCCACAAACCCCTGCCACCCAATCCCTCCCTTGGAGCCCTGGATCCAAAGAGAAAGGCTTTTAGAGCCACCGTGGCAGAGACCGAGGAGAGCCTCCAAAAGTCTTTATACTTTAAACTCTGTTATAAGGAATCAATCCCTTCTGCCCGCATTTATAGAGATAACAGCATGCCAGCATTTGATGCCACTATGAAAGAGTGCCCTTTTAAAATACCTGTATAGGCTTTAGATATAAAATTTGAAGTCAGAAATCCATCAAAAATTTTAATTCATCAAGAATTGGCTAACTTTTAAATAGGCTGGCCTCGTGGTTTAGAAATGGTTGCCACCGTGGCTGGACAGCAGCGCCACTGGGATATACCCGTCATCCTGGGCTGGTGGGCCACTGGGATGTACCCGTCATCCTGGGCTGGTGGGGCCACTGGGATATACCCGTCATCCTGGGCTGGTGGCCCCTCGATTCAGAATTGCTGTCTACGTCCACAGGACTTCCTTCTTGCGATTATGGGAACTATTATGCTGTTATTTTAACATTCACTGTTATTATAATTTAAAATCTTTTTTATATCCTATAACAATGTCATCCAAGTATTCATTAAGTAGTGGTGGCAGTGCTCGTGCTGAAAAATGTACCCAAAAATCAATAACTTTGGTACGGAAGTTAAATGTGATAAAATGCTATGAAGAAGGCCAAGCAAGACCATGATATCCTAGGCTGTTAATTTAGGAGAGAGCATTCTGTGAGGTATTAGAGATAGTGCTGAGAAAATAAAAAGTACCATTAAGGCAAAGATACACTTCACCAGTTATGGATTTATGTGCTTCCAGAATACATCCCCCCCTCCTACTTTTTACATTAATTCCTATGGGAAAATTAGTCTTAAAATATGTTAGTTTTGAATTATGCAGGGTCTCCTAGCACTTGTCCCTGGCATAAAATGCAACCCGATTATATTGAAAATGCAAATATCCAGGGAGATGTAACAAATGAACAAAATCATTCACACTAAGGTACAAATAGCTGATATTAGGTCCTTTGTGTAGCACGAGGGAGGCAACCGTAAGTCCGAAAGAGGGTTTAGATTAGCAAGGAGGAACTAAAGCAAAAAAAAAAAAAAAAGCCAATGTTCCAGAGCAGATAAAGGTCCCCTGCTGCACTAAGGATCACTCCGATCTCAGGATGGGGCACCCAGGCCCGCTGACAGCGGAGGCAGGAGGGACACGTCTGGAATGCGGTGTAACCTCCCGCTACTTGGAAACCTAACAGTGGACCTAACCTCTCTGTTGCCCCTCTTCCTCGCTGGTGCCACCCGCATTCAGCATCCCATTCCACAGGCCTCATCCTATTCGACCCTCAGGAAACGGCTCCCCGTGGCAGGTGCTGTTCCGCCTCCCACACTGAGCTGAGGAGCCAAGGTTCAATCAGTTACACAGCTGGCCAGCCCTCCCCCCCCTACGTTAGTGACTGGGCAGAGATGCCCCCCGGCCTCGGATGCCAACTCCAGCGTCCTACAGAGGTCTGCTGCGGCACACACGATCCCTGATGCGAGTGTTCGCCCGACTGTCGTCCTCACCTCCCCAGCTAAGTCTCCCCCTCCTCTCAAACCATCCCCAGCAGAGCTGGGAGCCAGGCCGGGATGCTCAGGGTCCAAACAGGGCCTCAGATGGAGAGAAACAGCTGCCCACCCGGAGGGAGCTCGTGCATTCTTAGTATCTCTGGGGAAGGGCATCTGACTTCCAAAGGCAGCTTGGGATCTCTGAGTCCATCTGCCTTGATGGCTTATCCCCGACAAGAAGCCCTAATCTTCTGTGACATCATAATCGATTCCAGAGCAACAGCATCGAGGGAGTTTTAAGGAACCACAGGAGATGAATGCATTAAGGCAAAGAGCCTGAGAACAGGCTTGCCGAGGTCCCAGAAAGAAGGGAAAGGGGGCTTTTTCCCTTTTTCTGTCCATGTCAAAAGGCCAGAGCTGGGTGGGGGGGGCTCTGGGAGGAGAGAGGAACCCCCTGACTCAGGCGCCCCTGCAGAGCCACCCTGCCTGCCTCGCACGGAAGCCAGCTGCCTCTCCAAAGGGGCCCCTGTACCTCTGCCTCCTCACCACCACAAAACCCTTCCTTTAAACTGCAGCTACTACGCAAAATAATGGATTTCTCCATTAATGGAGAATGGATCAGATCTATATAACACACACGTGCCTGGAAAGATCTAGAAGATGCATGAAATTGTTGCTGCTTTGTGTTTGTTTGTTTTCTATCAAGCCCAGACCTGTCAAGAGCTGCTTTCTGCAGTCACACCCTGAGTTGATAAAAATTCTAGTCAAAGGCAAATGACCTTGATATCTTGTGAATTTTGTGCATCTGAGATTCCCAGGTTGAGTTTGGCCAAATGCCCGATTTGGAGCCACGGTGGAGGGCACACCACCTGGGAGCACCGCTGTGAGTGAGGAGCCTGAGTGGGGCTACAGGAGACAGGGAGTCAGGCTTGGCCTTCCTGAGGGGTCCTGAGGGGTCCTGAGGCCTTCCCCGGGCTGTCTAGGGCCCAGAGCGGCCGCTGCCCAGGCCGCCCGTGTGACGGCAGGTTTTTCAGGAGTGGCAGCCACATGCATTGGGCCTGACACCAGCCTCAGCCCTGCAGAGGTCTTTGCGAAGACCCTGGACAATGGCCCTGAGGGGACTGAGGGGGCTGGGGGAAGGGGAGGTGGACAGGAGATTATATGGTAGATCGGAGTCCAAATGTGAAGACTCGCTGAGCACTTGCTCCTGCATCAGGGACGTCGGGAGACACAAGGAAGGGCGAGACCCTGCCCTGGACAAGCCCACAGTCTGAGAGCGGAAACAGGACACAGCTGACTGAAATAGGAGCTGACTTGGGCCACTGCTAGTGCTCTCACTCACTGAGGCCTTTGAGGCGTGGGAGTGCCGAGGAACACATGAACCCCAATACCCAAGGCTGATGAGCAACCCCTGTGCAGGCAGCAGACAGCACACCTTCCCAGTCCCCCCGCCCTCCCCCCCCCCGGCAGGCAAGGAGCCGCGGACACATAAAGCACAAGGTCCCGGGCTGTCCTTAAGCCACCAAGCAGTGTAGGGGACGGGCAGGCTCTGGATAACCAGAACCTGATGGGTGAAGCCAGCGGGTGCTAAGGCGGGGGGTGGGGGTGGGGGGTGGAGAGCGACCCGACCCGCAGACATCTGGGGATGCCTCTCCGAGGAGGCAGGGCGCCAGCAGGGCTCCAAGGGAAGGGCGGACCAGAGAGGAGGCTGCAGCGGGCACTGCCGGGTTGGGGGAGGCGGTGCGGCTCAGCTTACCGTTCTGCTTGGCCGTCTCGTAGTCCTCCTTGCACACCAGCCGCCCGTCCTCCATGAGGTAGAACTCGTCCCCGGTGGCCAGCTGCCGGTTGCAGATGATGCAGGCGAAGCAGTGCAGGTGGTAGACGAAGTCCTGCGCCTTGCGCACCACCTGGGTCGGGGGGATGCCCTGCTGGCAGGCCGTGCATTTTGTGCCGAAGCGCCTGTCCGGGCAGCAGGGAGGGTTAGCGCTCAGTGGGGGAGTGGGGGGGAGGGGTTCTGGCTGCCCCCCCCCGGCCCCCCGCTTCCTCTCATCTCAGCCCCTCTCCCACCCACCACTCCGGGTTGTCCATGGGCATCAAAGCCGGGCCACCCGTGCTTACCATCCGGCGCCCCCTGCCTCCGGCCAGCCTCACCGCTTTGTGCCCCGGGCTCTTTCCCCACAAGAGGCCAGATCAGAGTGAGTCTCCCGTGCCTCTTCCGGGCTGACATGCCGGGGCTCCCACGTGCCCAGTAAACACCCCTCTGAACCCCTCTGAGCCGGCTGGTTCACCCTCCACATCCTGGTCTTCGACGTTGTGGTGAGGCCTGGAGGACCCGCCCCTCGGGACAACTGTGTGTGTTCACGGGCTGGTGTGCAAAAGGCATCCAGCTAACACCTTCAAGCTCCCACAAGAAGGGCCAGGAAGGAGACAGCACATGCCGGTGTCCGCACTGGGGTTCTGGAGAAACTTGACTTCGGCAGCAAGAGCAGGGCTCTCCCGAAGGCGTCTCTCTCCTGCCTCTCCCCTCCGTCTGGCACACGCCAAAGCCCCCTCCGTGCCCTCCACCCCCTACCCATGCACAGTCCCTGAAATGTTCCAGTCTGAGGTGGGCCCAGGAATCTGCCTTTTCACACCCCTGCACCATTCGGGACAAGGAGTCCACAGACCTCAGATTGCACCGTGCCGCTCTGGCCCTCTCCCTGGTCTACACCTTTCTGGGCCAGCACTGAGGCAAGAGGAAGGTGCCTGCCACCACCCCGAGCCAAGGGTGGGAAGGCAGGAGAAGTAGACACGTTGAAAATATAGTCCGGTGGGGTCATTTAAGCCTCCTTCCCATGCTGCCCACAGACGTGGAGCCACACCGGTGGTCATACAGGCCAGAGGCAAATCTGGGGCCAGTGTAGACATGGGTGATGAAGGGGTGCTCCACTACAGGTGAGCTTTCCTTCCTTCAGGAGGGAGGCAGGAGGGGGTGGAGAGGCAGGGGCAGAGTTTAAAACAGCAATCAACCTAATTATTCATGACATTTCACACAGCAGAACTTTATCTTCTTCAGGATGAAAGACTTCGCCTAATGGATCTGGGGAAGGTTTGATTTTAATGGTCCTTTTAACTAATGCTTATAGGCAGCCTGATTTCCCCTGAAAGGACAGTACATATTTCATCCACATTAATACCAAATAAATTAATTATGGTCATGGCTATCATGATGAATCCCAGATTAATGCAGAATGATGGGTCTCTTATGCAGTAATGATACCTGCTGCGGGCCGCAGGGGCCTGGGGCAGGCGTGGCCAGCGAGTGGTGGCTTTAGCAGCTCCCCTCCCGGGAACATAGTGTCACAGAGAGAGAAGCTGAGGGGCGAGGTCTCTAAGTCTAGAAACGTGGCCCAGGGGACTGCTCTTCTGAGATGAGGTCTGAGAGGGGTGTTGGGGTGTGAGGGGCTGGGGCATCTGGCTCGGAAGGACCCCAGATCCCTGGCCCCTGGAAAGCCTCTTGGTTTGGCGAGGAGGAGGTGGGGGGCACAGGAGTGCACCTCCAGAGCAGGTGTTCTTAGCTGGAGGTTCAGGACCGGCTCTGCAAACCACCCCGGACTCATGCACACTTGTGCATCGTGAAGGGTTTCATAAGATTTTCAAAAGCGCACAGGACCCACTTGTCGAATGAATAAACCAGCAAATCGAGAACCACGCCATTAGAGGAAGTGCACGGAGATGGCCAAACCTGAGGATGGAGAACAAAGTATACTGTCGTTTCTAGAAAGTTCTACACCTCCAAGAGCTCCGGTGAAACCGGGCTTCTTCAACAACTGCTGTCTAATCAGGTCACTTGTGTTAAAGAGGCAGGTAGGCAGGCACCCAGTTGTATCTTGTGTGAGTATGTGCGTGCATGCATGTGTGCGTGCGTGTCTGTGCGTCTGTGTGTGTGTGTTTGAGGGACAAAGAGAAAGGAAACCTGTGTGTATATGTGTTACTAGAGTGTGTTTTCAAAATGCCTGCGGTTTGTGTATCCTGTCCGGGCCAGTTCACAGAGCAGGTGTTGAAAATGAAACTGTGCCTTCAGCACCTTCCTAGAAACTCTCCCACATAAAATGCTAAAAGTCCATGGGGCACCTGGGTGGCTTGGTCGGCTGAGCCTCTGACTTTGGCTCAGGTCATGATCTCACGGTTTGTGGGTTCGAGCCCCGTGTCGGGCTCTGTGCTGACTGCCGGCTCAGAACCTGGAGCCTGTTTCAGATTCTGTGTCTCCCTCTCTCTCTGACCCTCTCCTGTGAGCTCTCTCTCTCTCTCTCGCTCGCTCTCTCTCTCAGAAATAAATAAAACATTAAAAATTAAAAAAAAAAAACACTAAAAGTCCGGTGTGCAAATCCTTTGCTGACGATACTGGAGCCAGAACAGCTCCAGAGAGTTCTCCAAAAAGCAAGTCTGATCTTGTTGAGGTGCGGAGGGCTTAAGGGGAGGCTCCAGAACCAAGTGAAGACCCCTGTGGCAGTGCCCTTGAGGAGGACCACGTCTCTCTCACCACTAAGAAGTAGACTGTGGCTGTCAGTGACCAGAAACCCAGTTGACACCAGAGCCCCAGAGACATGAAAGATAACGGGGGTATAAATTTAATCTACACACCGACAGTGATTCATGCATAAGGGTGGCAAGTGCACAAGAAAAATGAAAAATAAATGGACTTTCCCACCAGCGTTTTTTAGCAATTGAAGCAATTTCCCTGATTGTGGGATTTATACCGACGGTAAGTGGAAGTTGCTCCTTATTACCTTCTTCCCCTGGAGCACAGCCAGCAGGACCCTCAGTGAGGGGACCGTGTGCATCCCCTTGACCCACAGGGCTCCCAGAGCACGGCCCAGTGCCAAGGGGCACCCCCGCCACCTGCTGGTCAGAGCCCGTGGCCCCAGAGGAAGGGGGGCTGGTGAGGACACTGTCGCCAAGCTCCCAGAGCTCAGGTCAGCTAGGGTCACAGATGGGACAGCCATGCCTGGATAAGCTGGATGACTTGTTCTGTGACAGGCAATAACGAGACGGCCATAGTTTAAATCCCCTGGTCCAAAACCAGGTAAAACTGTGAACTTGGCTGTTACACAGAGAGGCAAAGTCTAACCAACCTGACCTAATTTGAAGGACGCTGGGGTGGGGGTGGAGCTGGATGCCAGCCAAAGAAGGGGCTTCGTTTTTTAAAAAATGTTTTACTTATTTTTGAGAGAGAGAGAGAGAGAGAGAGAGAGGATGTGAGTGGGGGAGGGGCAGAGAGAGGGAGACAGAATCTGAGGCAGGCTCCCAGTTCTGAGCTGTCAGCACAGAGCCCAACGTAGGCCTCAAACTCACAGAATGCAAGATCATGACTCAAGCCGAAGTCAGACGCTTAACGGACTGAGCCACCCAGGCGCCCCAAGGAAGAGGCTTCTGAGGGGTTTCCCAGGCAGTGCCCCCTTCCTCCTGTCCCCGAGCACCTCCTGTGTGCAGGGCCCTGCCTTCTGGCTGCAGCCTGCCGTGCCCTGCTCACCACAAGGACCATCTCCCTGACCAGGCCTCCAGGGACAGTCGGGTCTCCCCAGGGAAGGCAGCTGGAGCCGATCCAAATGACAAAGAAAATGCGAGGAAGGACTTGCTAATGGCCCACATTCCTTTCCTGCTCAGACCAACATCACTGGAAATTCTCTTAACCCAGCCCAGCATGTAGTCAACAGGCACCAGGGACCCACTGAGCCAGCAAAGGAATGAATGCATGAATTCCTTAAAAAGTGTGTTTGGGGATGGCTGGGTGGCTCCGTCGGCTAAGCGACCGACTCTGGGTTTCAGCTCAGGTCATGATCTCATGGTTCATGAGTTTGAGCCCCACATTGGGCTCCATGCTGGCAGTGTGGAACCTGCTTGGGATTCTCTCTCTCTCTCTCTCTCTCAAAATAAATAAATAAACTTAAACAAAACTGTGTGTCTGAACCATCGGGGAAGGACACAGAACATAAGAACTCCCATCAAAAGCTTTTCCGAGAAAGGTCTCAAACCCAGGTTGCAATGAGGCCGCAGTTGACGAAAACACAACTTTGCATCCCACTTTGTGCCATCATCATGCACATTCGCCAGATGTCACCTGCGTGCCCAACACAGAGGCAGGTATTATGACACCTTCTAGCAGATGAGAAACTGAGGCTTGGATTAGTGAGGTGCCGGCCCCAGCTCACAAAGGCAACAAGAGAGAGAACCAGGGCTTGAACTCGTGCTTCTGACAGCTCTGCTGGCTCGTGGCAGGCGTCACAGCAAGCCTCCGCTGCCCCTACCCCAGAAGGGGACTTGGGGAGAAGAGCCCTGAGCAGCTCTGAGCCCCAGAGCATGAGACCCCCCAGACCTGCACTGCAGGGGCTGCCCTGGGACCCTTCTCCTGGGAGGTGTCCCCTCAACATGGAAACTGACGCTGCTCACACCTTCCACACTTTTGCACCATGGCGGGCATCACAGGCCTGGGCCATTGGCTGGGGAAACACACCGGGCCAACATCCAGGGGCTGCCTCTGACCCAGGCAGGGGGCCAGGCCCGTGTCCTCAGTCTCACCCGTGACCCCAGTGCTCAGCCTGAGCTCCCGTCTGCCCCTTTACCTGTCCACCCCTGCTGCTATCGACAAGCCTGGTGGGACCACTTTTGGGGGGGGGTGCGGAGGACAATCCAGAAAGAGGACAACAGGCAGGCCCTGCAGACACCACACCTTCTAGAAACAGGTGCACATAAATCCTATACCACGGGTGTTCTGGCACATCCTGATTTCAAGTTCTGTCTTATGATCCCAAGTTCCATATTCTGGCCACTGGAATGCAATTAACAAAAGCAGTTCCCAAGTACTAAGCCCCCACCGTGCATGCCTGTGCGTGTACACCTGCGCTAATTCACAGACCACTCCCTGCTACCTCCTCTGGTAGCCATCCCAGCACCACCTCCCCCGCTCTCCCCCCCGACCCCCCGCCGTGAATTTAGTTCCTGTCCTTCCTGCCATAATGCGTGGTGACTTCAACAGCCACACAACAGTCCTTTCTGCCCCTGCTCCCTCAATTCTTTCACCTCTTCCTCTGAAGGTCATGGCCGCTACTCTTCCTCAGCTGCTCACTCCCAGGGTCCAGCCAGACCTTCTGTTGGCAGGAACTGCAGCGCCTCCAGGGGTACTTTCCAGCCATCACACCATCTTCTGGATCTTCTAGTTCCCTCCCCGAAGCACCAAGCCCCATAGCTCTACGGATGCAGGGTCCAGCTAGTGCTCCCACTGTGCTGTGCACGGGTCCTCACTCCCCTCTGGCCTGGCTTCCTCCTCACCCAGCAAGGCCTCCGCGGTCCATCTTACTAACCCCTCCCTTGCACACAGCCTCACCTCCCCAACCCAGTCACCACCTTCTGCCTTCTCGGCCCAGCACAGGACACACCATCTCACTGACTAGGCTCAGTTCAAATCTGTGACCCGTGTCGCAAGAGGGCCCAGGAACCACAGCGCACCTCGCTAGTGCAGTCACCCTCCTGTGCTCCCACACACCTCCTCTCTCCAGCCCCCCCACCCTCAGCTTCCCAGCCAGCGGCTTCCTGCTTCCCAGAGAAGAGGAGCACTCAGCAAACACCTGCCATGTGCTCCTGCTATTCTGTCCAGCCACCCATTGGCCCTGCCTTCCCTCCACTTCTTACCCCAGAACCACCTGTGCTCCCATTCAAGGCCAACTGCCCACTTAGGCATGGACTCCCTTTCTTCCTGCCTAATAAGATCATTCCTCCAGGGGGCACCTGGGTGGCTCAGTCAGTTGAGCGTCCGACTTCGGTTCAGGTCATGATCTCACAGTTCATGGGTTCGAGCCCCGCATCAGGCTCTGTGCTGACAGCTCAGAGCCTGGAGCCTGCTTCGGATTCTGTGTCCCCTTCTCTCTCTCTGCCCCATCCTTGTTCATGCTCTGTTTTTCTCTGTCTCAAAAATAAATAAAACATTAAAACAAAACAAAACAAAAAGGATCATTCCTCCAGCAACTTTTCCTGGTGCCCCCCATGTGATTAATTTTCCCTCTGGACTAGATGCTACCCAGCAGCGTACAGCATGCTATTATTTCCACCACTTCAGAAAACCCTCTCTTGGGGCGCCTGGGTGGCTCAGTCGGTTAATCATCCGACTTTCGCTTAGGTCATGATCTCACGGTTCATGGGTTTGAGCCCTGCATCGGGCTCTGTGCTGACTGCCAGCTCAGAGCCTGGAGCCTGTTTCAGTCTGTGACTCCCTCTCTCTCTGACCCTCCCCTGCTCATGCTGTCTCTCTCTCTCTCTCTCTCTCCTAGAAATAAATTTAAAAAACATTAAAAAAAAAAAAAGAAAGCCCTCTCTTGACCCCACATCTCCCTCCATCTACCACCCAGCTTCTCTGCTCCCTTTAAACCAAGACTCCTGAAAAGAAGGGTCTACATGCAAGATCTCTAATGCCCCTATTCCCACTCTTCTCTCTCTCTTTCTTACGTTTATTTATTTATCTTGAGAGAGACAGAGTGAGCAGGGGAGGGGGGAAAGACAATCCCAAGCAGGCTCCAGTAGTGGAGACCAACTCAGGGCTTGAACCTATGAACCATGAGACTGTAACTTGAGTTGAAACCAAGAACCAGATGCTTAACCAACTAAGCCACCCAGGCCTCCCCCCACCCCACCACTCTTCTCTTGAATCCACTCTGATAGTTAATTTAATGTGTCAACTTGTCTGGGCCTTAGGGTGCCCAGATATTTGGTCAAACATTATTCTGAGTGTGCCTGTGAGGGTGTCTGGGGATAAGATTAACATATGAATCAGTACATTGAGTAAAGCAGATTGCTCTCCCCACTGTGGGTGGGCCTTATCCAATCAGCTGAAGGCTTGAACAGAACAGAAAGGCTGATTCTCCCAAGAGTGAGAAGAAATTACTCCTGCCTGACTTCCTTGAGCTAGCACATGCTTTTTCCTGCCTTTAGACTTAAACTAAAACATCAGCTCTTCTTAGGCCTCAAGCCTGCTGGCTGTTGGACCAGAATTTACACACTATCAGCTCTCCCGGGCCTCCAGCTTGCTGACTGCTGATCTCGGGGCTTCTCAGACTCCAAAATCACATAAGCCAATCCTTATAATAAATCTCTTTATATTACACACACACACACACACACACACACACACACACACACACACACCCTGTCGGTTCTGTTCTCCGGAGAGCCCTGACTGATACACACTCCAGTCAGGGTGTCACCCACCAGTCAACCCAAACTGCACTTGCCAAGGTTACCCACGACCCCAGCATTGCTGCCCCATTGGTCAGGTCTTCCCTGACCTGCCGATGGCCCTCTCCCTCCTCCTTAGAACACTGTGCTCACTTGGCTGCAGGACCAGCTCTCTGGGCTCTCCCCGCCCGCCCCCCGCCAGCCTCTCCTCCACCTACCCCACCCACTGGGGACTTCACTTCTGCCTCTCCCCCAGACCTCTCGCCTAGCTCAGACTGGTATATCCCACTGTCTCCTCAGCTTCTCAGCTTGGATGTCTGAAATCAAACTCCTGATCCTCCCCAGAATCTGCACCTCCCCCACCCTGCGTCAGAGACGGGTGATTTCATTCTTCCAGTGACTAAGGCTGAAAGCCTTGCACACCCCCACCCAACATGGCAGTAAACCCTGTGGGCTCTAACCCAAACTTCACTCAAGAATTGGACCACTTCTGACCATCTGTACCTCTGCCTCCCTGGTTCAGGCCTTCGTCACGCCTTGCCCGCAACTAACGGCTCTCCTGGCTTCAGCCCTTCCCCCACACAATAGCCATGGTGGTCCATCTACTCCCCTGTTCCGCACCTTCCAGTGGCTCCCCCTGGCTCAGGGTAAGGGCTGACGTCCCTTCACTGGCTTCCAAGACCCTCCACGACTACCCAGCCTCCTGCCCTATCACTCGCCTGCTCACTCGCCCGGCCATCTTGGCTCCTCGGGCTTCCTCAGCTTGGAATGCTCTTTCCCCAGATACCTACATGGCTCACGTCTGCATTTCCTCCAGGTCACCGCTCAAATGTCACCCTCTCCAGGGGCATTCCTTGACCTCCCCCATGCCCCATCCAGCACCTCCTTCCATATCTCCACTGGACGCACCTCCCAGTTCTTGCTCGTTCACCGGATCTCTCCACACCAGCAGGTGCTGGACCTGCCTTGTTCACCGCCGAGCCCAGTGCCTCCAGCAGTACCGGCCCAGGATGCGTGTTTGGCCCATGCCCGTGGTGTGCATTAATCCCCATCCCCCGTTTGTACATGAGGAAGTGAGTTCAGAGAGGGTAGGATTGTGCTAGAGACCGCATAGCCAGAATGGTGCAGCTGAGCTTTGAACCCAGTGCTCTTCCTTACTTGGCCATCAGGGGGCAGCCGGGGAGGGGTTAACCCAGGCCTGCGCCAGCGACCATGTGTGGGGGCTGCCACGGCCCAGTGCACTGGCCTGAGGAAACAAAATACTGCATAACTTAATTTTATGCTTTAATTGCTCAGTGGTGATTTATTGCAGGCTGTATATTTTTTTCCCAGCTGACACTTCCCTACATGTATTTCTTTTATCTATCACCACTCTTGACAGGTAAGTTGCTGATATTTACTGTTACTGTATGTACCAATATTCCCAACATATATCACCACCACAGCCATGTCATGGGCACATAAAGTTCTGCCCCAGAGCGGCCAGCCTTCTCCAGACATAGACAGGGGCCATATTTGGAGAGGTCCTGACCCCAGGAAACATTAGAACCTTGGGGAGTGGGAACACAGCCCCCCACAACATGTGCTCACACGTACACCTCCCAGACCCACTGGAACTGCCCCCGCAGTGCTCTGCCTTTTACTGGGGAGGGTTATTTATTTATTTTTTAAATGTTATTTATTTTGAGAAGGGGCAGAGGGAGAGGATCCCAAGCAGACTCCATGCTGTCAGGGAAAAGTCTGACGCAGGGCTTGAACTCACGGACCACAAGATCAAGACCTGAGCCAAGGTCAGACACTTAACTACACAGCTCCCCAGGTGCCCTGGGGGGATTTAATATAATGCTTTTCTTCATAAAGAACATTCAGTGTTATTCTGAGATGGATGCTACTAGAAAAGCTTTAGGGCCAGGGACCCGTTCCTACCCCCGCATTTAACACAGAAAAAACTGGGGCCCAGAGAAGGGTAGTAACTTGTCCAAGATCACACAGCTCAGTTAGTGGCAGAGAAGGGGCTAGAGTCCAACTTCCCCTTTCCCTCAGCTCTGGCCCCCTTCACCCGTTCCCAGCTGGGGGTGGATTTGCTTCCCAGGAGATAATGGGACATTGGATTCAGATCCCACCTTCCTCTACAAAAGTCCAGCCCACCCCCCTTAGTTTTGGCTAGCACGCATCTGGCACATAGTAGGCAGGCAGTTTCACATGAGCTCTCTCATTTAACCTGCACACCAGCCCTCCCCCATAGGTGTCACCACTCCCTTTTCCCTAATGGGGACAGGCTGGGAGCTGTCACGGCTCAACTACACTCCCCCTGCTTCCCACTCCTACCTCCTGGCACCTAACCTGCTTACTCCGGGCTAATTCCTCTCTGCCCAGGTGATCACTCTGCTGTCCCCAAGCTGCCCTGTGCAGAGGAGCCACCTGGGATGCCTGCTTACCACCAGAGGAGCCACCCGACTCCTGACTCCAGGCCCAGCAAGGCCCCTACTCCCTACCCCCCCCGCCCCCCGCTGTGTTCTCAGCCCCCTGTGGCACCCACAGGTCGCTTGTTGATTCTCGAGTCCCTCAAGACCTAAGGACCCATTCTCACTGGTGGAGTGGCAGGGCCATTCAGGGACGGAGGTCCCATCCAGCTCCTCCCACCAGACCGACCTGCTGCGCGGACACATTGCTCAGGCCACAGAACCCAGCTCTCGCTCACCCGTGGCTTCTCCTCAAGTGGGGCTTCCAGGGCCACGGAGCCAGAGCCACGGGCCAGCCACTGGCTCTCACGGGACCCTCCTGCGGGACCTGGGCCAGAGAGCCAGCAGGAAGCGAGGTGGAGCCGGGTCACAGCTGCCAGGTGCTGGGCTGGGGGCTTCGGGGGGCTGGCAGGAAGAAGCTTCTGGGGCTGCACGGAGGGGAGCTGACCGGGGCTGAGAGAGGGCAGAGGCAGCGGGGACAGAAAGAGCTGGGAGCCCGTGACTCAATGCCTGGGGTGGAGGTGAAGGAGAGGGAAGGTGGCTGAGCCCCGGTGAGGAGGAGACGGGGGCTGCCACTCATGGGTCGGTGTCTTTTTCTGGGATAAAGAGTCTGCTCCACACGTCCCCCCCAGATCCCTCTTTGCTTGGGGACCTGTTTCCACAGCTCCGACGCCATCCCACTCCCAGGCTGATTTGCAACCACTTGGCTCCAAACGGATTCCCCAGGGCCGAGAAGTCTCTGAGCTGCAGGCCCCACAGGTATCAGGAGGCCTTCGCCCCAGGCTGGGCTCTGGGAGGCCAGGCAGGCGCAGCTGAACCTGGGCCTCTGGGGCCGGCAGACAATCCTTGGACTCATCACGGCCTGATATACGGCCTCGGGTCCCCGGGGAAGCTGCTCCGCTAAGTAATTGCTTCTGCCTTGATTACAGGCCTTTGCAAATGACTGCGGGCCTGGTCCCACCAGTGTGTTTGAATCTTACAAATGTCCACATGCACAGACACTATCTGGACCATCTGATCGTTACCTTAAAAGGTTTAATTTGCTTAGCGAGGGAATTAGACTATAAACTATTCAGAAATTATGGAAAGTCACACGTCAAAGAGTCCCTCCCCCTGTGGGTCCCTTAAGCACATTTTGCTTGAGTGCATGTGTGTGCGTGTGTGTGTACACGTGCACACATCCACGTGCATGGAGGGGAAGGCTAGCAGGTGTGTAGTTGCCAGAAATAACACTGGCTCACAAGGACCTGGACCCAGACTGGACCAGCTATCAACCCCAGAACTGAGGTGGCCTCTTCCTCAGAGTAAAAGCTGCCTGGAGGCGGCCACACAAGCACAGGCTGGTCCCTCCTGCCCAAGCCAGGCACCCCACTCTGGGAAGAGAAGGCTGAGGGCTGCAGTCACCGCCACAGAGCTCTGGACCACACGGGGAGGGATGCTGTCCCCTGGGGAGGGCTTGTGGTGGCGCCTCACCCGCCCCCCACGGCCAGGCAGACAGCTGTTGCAATCACCTGACCTGCCCCTGGACACAGGCAGGTGGACACAAGTCCCGCCCCAGGAGTCCTGTCTTGTCTGCAGCCTTTTGTAGCCTCTGATCCCATGAACCTCCTTCTCTCTCCTTTTCTCCTCCCTCCATGCATCCACCATCAGGTCCTTAATAAGAATAACCCCGAATAGTGACGACAACTAAGCACTCCCCAAATCTTACTGCATCCTCACGGTAACCCAGAAAAACAGAGATGTTTATTCCCATCCCTTTTGGAGGCGGGACGGTGAGGCTCAGAGATCGAACGCCCCCGAGGCTGGATTCAGACCCCAAGCCTGGCCGCTCTGTGAAGTCCACCTCGCAGAGAGGCTGGCCGGGCCCTTGCCCATATTACCTGATTTCCGGCGGGCATCTGCCCAGCAGAGGGGTGGAGGCCCTGGTCACCAGAGTGACCGGGCCAAGGTCACTAGTGAAGACCAGGCTGGAGCCAGCAAAACCGCCCTGCGTCCCCGCCAAACGCAGGGTGTGCTGCAGCTGAAACAGGCTGTTCTGAACTGCGGGGATAAATCAGCATCTCCCGGGCTCCCAAGGACGCAGCTTACCTGCCCTTGGCCGGCAGCCTCGCTGACGGCCTGGAGATTGACTGGCTGGGGGAGGGGGCGCCGGCAGGAGTGGAAGCGCCTGGCCAAGCGCACACAGCTCCCCGGATGAGCCGTGAAGCGGCCTTCTATCCCACCAGGCCCTCGGAAGTGACCATCGCTGCCCGCCCTGCAGGTGAAGGCCTCAGGGGGCAGGGAGACACCCCCGGGGATGCAAGAAGCTTAGACAGGAAGCCCCTGGAGTGGAGTGGCGGAGGCCTAGAGATGCCAGCCCAGGCCCAGCCCTAAGGGAGGGCTCTGACAGCCTGGCCCTTCAGGGCTGCAGGTCAAGTGGTCACACGTCGTCGTCATCGGGGTCAGAAACCCAGAGACCTTGATGAAGACATGGTCTCCGAGCTATTTCCTTCCCATTTCACAATAACTCTGTGCGTTACAATGAGCGTCTTCTACAGATAAGGCAGCGAGGTTCAGAAAGGCCCAGTCACTTGTTTGCTGGCAAACAGCTCGCCCAAGACAGCACAGGAATTCAACTGAGCACCGTCTGGATTCATCAAACCACTCTGTTCATAAAATAACTCCCTTTTGTGAAACCCTCCTGGGTCCCAGCCCTTCTGAAGCAGGCACCATTAGCATTCCCATTTTTGGTGAAGAGGACACTGGAGTTCAGAGATGTTAAGGAACTTGCCAAAGGGGACCCAGCGCTTGAACCAGTTCCTGGAGCAGAAAACCTGTGCTGTTCACTGCGCTTCAGAGTAAGGGAGCTGCCAGGCCCCTGCCTGGACCCAGTCAGCGATGAGGAGGGGACCCAGAAGCTCTTCTTCTAGACTCCTGCCCTCCCCAGGCCTTGGTCTCTCTGTAAGGAGATGCGGGACCCGAGACACGGGGGACACGCAGTCCAGAAAGCACTTGCTTAGCAAATGCAGCACACAGAGTTGTTGGCTCCTCAGCCTGTGATTCATTTGTAACAGCCTTGGAACCACTGTGTTAGTCGACTCCGTGCCTCTCCTGTCTCAGGCTTTTATTTCCTGTGGAGAAAGGCAGCCAAGGACCCAAGAGGCAAAAATTACAACAGCAGCAAAGATCAGCCGATGTTACTGAGCAAGACAGAAGTCAACAGCCCCAAGAGAAAAATGCAACAACCACAGAGTACAACCTTCCAACAATACTTCTTTCTGTGTGCACACGTCAACATCGCCCTCTGCTGCCAGCCACCGGCATTACCACGTCTCGCGGGCCGAAGGCCGGTGGAAGGCTGACCCGGTCCCACTTCTGGGGTATCACAATGCCTGCGGCAGGGTACTCCTCACCGGACAGTCTTGATTGGGACGACTTTGCACAGAACAAAGGATACCCCTTGGAGTGATGCAAAGCAGTGGCCTTTCCCCTTGTTATGGGCAAAGAGATTTAAAATACTGATCCTGATAATTAGAACCACGATGCTCATCAGTGAGGTCAGTGCCCCTCTGAGCAGGGCTGTGGGGCAGGGATCTGCAAAGGGCAGTGATTTTTCTTTCCTTTTTTTTCTTCAAGGAGGGTAGAGTAGAGGGTCTCCACGGCTCTGACCAGGCATCTTCCAAATCCCACAGCTGAGAGCATACTGAGATCTGACAGGTGAATTCAAGTGCATGGCGCCACCCTTCCCGCTCACGAGGCTGCCGGAAGTGACTCTGGCAGCCTGTGTGGGACCAGGGAGGAACTCAGGGCTCCAGGGACTGCTCTGCCCCTCCCCCCCTCATATTCTCTCTGCTCCCAGGTACCCTGTGCGCCATCTGAAGGCAGGTGCCTGGTGATGCTTCATGAACTGGAATGAGGAGGGGACCGCCGGCTCTGCAGCCACGTTACAGCCTGAGCCCCAAGTGGGCAGTGGGTCTCAAGATCCCCGGGGGCGGGGAGTGAAGCCAGCCTGACCCTGGAGGACTGACTCCCTCCGTGTCCTCACCTAGGACTATGACCTGTTATACCAAACTGCACCTGTGGCTGTGCCTTCCTGCCCCAAACAGCCCCAGTCCCGAAGAGGTCTGTGAATCCAAGTGTCCTCCCTGGGGGCCTTCAGACAGGCCCAATCTTCAGTCTCCATTATCAGCGGGAGGATCACCTCAGCCTTAAACTTCTCTCCACACAGGGTGCCTGCGTGGCTCAGTCGGTTAAGCATCTGATGCTTGATTTTGGCTCAGATCATGACCTCACAGTTCATGGGGCTCGGCACTGACAGTGTGGAGCCTGCTTGGGATTCTCTCTCTTTCCCCCTCTCTCTCTCTCTACCCCTCCCTCACTCACATGTGCTCTCTTTCTCAAAATAAATAAAACTTTTAAAAAATTTAATGTTTATTTAATTTTGAGAAAGAGAGAGACATAGTGTCAGCAGGGAAAGGAGAAAGTGAGAAGGGAGACACAGAATCTGAAGCAGGCTCCAGGCTCCGAGCCGTGAGCACAGACCCCCACACAGGGCTCAAACTCATGAACTGTGAGATCATGACCTGAGCCAGAATGAACTGTGAGATCATGACCTGAGCCAAAGTTGACCACTTAACCAACTGAGCCACGCAGGAGCCCTGAATAAATAAAACTTAAAAAAAAAACTCTCCCCACACAGCAGTTTATCACAGAATGAATGCCCAGGACTCAGCACTGAACCCATGGCCACTCCCCTACTTCACAAGAGGATCCAGCCCTGAGGGTGGGTCACTTTAGAAGCAGGGCAATCCTGTGGAACAAGGACAGCAGCTGTGACTGAACCATGGGCCTCCAGGACCCACAGGACATCACGTGAGGGACGGAAGAAAATGGCCACCAAATACCGTAAATTCGCCATCTGACCAAACCCAGTGATGGCCTGTGGGCAAGGCCAGGCGCTAATGCCAGGGACAGAAAAATAATAAATACCTAACAAGCCTTTCCTGAGGCCAACAGGAAAGATCAAACAGGTGCAGTAAGAGTGAGCCAAACGAGGCATCTCAGGGTGCCCACCCGCTGGAGAGCCGGACACGGCCATGGAAGGGTGGGGAGACCTGGAGAGGACAGGCATCACCCCTGGAGCATAAAATAGCCTGGGTCGGGGCCTGCCTGGGAGAGGGGGCACCCTGCTGGGGGCACTGGAGCCCCAAGAGAGTGGTGACGTAGGACTAGAAGGGAGGCAGGGTACAGGGTGGAAGGCTTTGATAGCACAATGCATCTGGAATATTCTGCGGGCAGAGGGGGCCATGCCGAAGGAGCTGGGGGTCGGGGTCAGCGGTGAGGCTGGATGCTGGTCTGGCGGGGGTGGGAGGGAGGCAATGGGCTAGCGGAGGGGGGAGGTGAGCTACAAGGTTACTGCTGAACAATGCCCTGGAAAGGTCCAAATGAGGGCCATTGCATGGGGAGGCTGCAGAGGCAAGATGTCGGGCACTGGTCTGGGCCAGTAACTGTCATTGTTGTTTCTGGTCATGGGCTTATGACTCAGAGGCCTGTGCTATTCCTCCCCTAGCCTGTGCCCCAGCCCCTTCTGGGTCTAAAGGGACCCTCTTTCCCTATCACTACTTCTCCCAAACCCAAACCTGAGCTGCTACCACTTCCCTTTCCCAAACCTAGAGCCAGCCAGTCAAGGTCAAGGTCCAAACCCCAGTCAGGGGCTCAAAGGAGCTTCTCTGGTGACAGGGGACTGTGACGTGATCCTAATGGGTGTTGCCTGCACCCCAGCCAGTGGTCTAACTCGGGGACATCGCAGCACCTACCCTGTTCCCAGCTGGGCAAGAAGGCCATGCCCCTGGGGCACCGGCGTGGCTCAGTCTGTTAAGCGTCCAACATCAGCTCAGGTCATGATCTCATGGTCCATGGGCTCAAGCCCCACGTCAGGGCCCTGTGTGGACAGCTCGGAGCCTGGAGCTGCTTCCGATTTTGTGTCTCCCTCTCTCTGACCCTCCCCGACTCATGCTCTATCGCTCTCTCTCAAAAATGAATAGACATTAAAAAAAAAAAGGCCACGCCCCTGAGGCTTCCCAGAGGTACAGGGGCAACCGGGAAAGTGGTGCACAGACCCTGGAGCAGGGACAGAGGACCCAGCCCCAAGGCCAGGCCCCTCCTGCTGCGTCCCCTTGCCCCTCCTCGCTCACACATTAACCTTCACAGGCGCACGCAGGCACACAACGTTCGTGCACACGGACACACGCGCGATGAGATCCACCCCACGCAGGGCCTGTGTGAGCTGCCGCTGGGCTTGGCCAGGGCGTCACTGATAAATGAATAACTAGTAACGCCTGGTGCCCGCTGGGAAAGGATGTAGGTGGAGGGACCAGAACTGTAAATGCCAGAATGAAGGAAACACAGCAAGGGGCAGAGGTGAGACAGCAAAAGGAAGACTGGGAGAACGGGGAGCACAGAAAAGACCTAGAGTGACAGCCAGAGGCCCGGCCCTGAGCCGGAACCATCAAGAACTTTCTGGATGTGCCTGTGTGCCTACGGCCCCCGCCCTCAGGCAGCATCCAGGCACAGACAGCAACATGCACGCACGTGTGAGCACATGCATGCTCACACACACACCAAGGGGGAGAGAGAGCGGTGCATCTTTGACCAAAGTGGTGGAGAGTGTTGCCTTCTGAGCACAAGCCTTGGAGGAAGCCTCAGTAGAAACCAAGGTCACCTTTAATGTGCTTTTGGGCTCGTACTGGGCTAACGAAATTGGAGAATCCTCAGAAATTCAAATCACCTGTTCCCTGAGGTTCAGCTTTGGGAGGACTGGGGAGATACGTGTTCTGGATCCAGGACTGGCATTTGTCCCCATCGCCCCTCCCTCTGTGCAGAAAACGCAAACCCGGAAGGAGGCACGCCACCCCTCTGAGGCTTACGCACTTGTGCCAAGGGTTTCCAGGCTTGGACGAGCGCCCCAGCAGCCCTGGCCCCCTCGCGCACCCCCATGGGCCACCCACGCTGGGTTTCGCGTCACCCGCGGACACCTGCCTTCTCCTCCTTCTGGCCTTGCTGTCGCCAGCTGGTCCAGGTAAACTGAGGCACCAGCCTGAGTGCCTCGGATAATAGATTCCGGGAGAGAAGCCCCAGACGAAACACCACAGACTATAAATCCTAGAAAGTCTCCTCTCTGTGACCAGCAGGACTTTTTTTCTAGGGGCTCCAACCCCGGAAGGAATTGAGGACAGTCTTAAAGGCTAACACTCAGGGGTCAGGTACTGTCCTGTGGGCTTTATACATACTGACCCATTCAAAGGTATTATCACTGGCCCCATTTTAGAGATAAGCAACGTGAGGCAGAGAGAAGTTAGGTAAGTGGCCCAACAGCACACAGCTAATAAGTGATTCAAACCCAGTCAGGGTCTGGGCTCTTAACCATCGCATCAAACTGCCTCTTCATCATGTTTTCGTTGAAAGTGAGGACACTAACAGAGCCTGGCTTGACCCCAGCCGGGAGCAACTCTCCCAAGCCTCTGGGGCCCTGAAGCAGCCGCGGAGACTCCTCTAGATTGGGGGTGTGAACCTCAAAGCAGCCACCCTCAAAGTGGCAGGAATGATACAGCCACGTGGCCCGAGAAACCAACACCAACTCACCAAGACTCGTCAGCGCCCCCTGCAGAAGTGTGGCTGGAGCCCTCTGCCGGCTCCCCTTCCCCCCACCCCCACCCCAGCCTCTCAAGGCGGAGAGGCAGACAGAGCAGGGCAAGGGAGGGAGGCCGCACCCTGGGCTCCCGCTTACTTGAAGAAGTCTTCCTTGCAGTAGACGCTCCCGGCCCTGGAGAAGCACCTGTCCGCCAGCTGCATCTGGCAGTCTGCACACTTGAGGCAAGAGCTGTGCCAGTGTCTGTCCAGGACCTTCAGGATGAACTTGTCCAGGATGTGCTGGTTGCAGCCGGCACACTGAGGGATCTCTGTGGGCAGAGGAGAGACAGGCGCTGCTAAGCGGACCAGATCCTGCGTGGATGCCTTCTGCGCGTCACGACTCCTTTCCCACTAGAGGGAAAGGACAGAACCCAACCGCTTGGGGCCGTCACGAATGATTGTGCAGGTTGTACACCACACAGAGGTCGCTGGTCAAGGAGGCACGTGGGAACTGAAATCCAACCTGCCCTGTGTTTCCCATTAGGAGGTGGGATCCTCCAGGGGCCAGAATAGTGTTTCTTTTGCAGCTCCGTCTCCCAGCCACCTAGCACAGTGCCTGGCACGCACGAGTAGCTCCACAGATATAAATCGCTGTATAAATACTTGATCAAATCCTTTCTAAGAAGGTGACCTCAACACAGGTCACCTGCTTCTCCTGTGCACTCCAAAATACCAACAAAAGTAGGAAAACCAAGTCTCTCAGGAATCCTACGTGTTTCTTGATTCATATCATGTTTGTTGATGTGATATGATTTTAAAGTGTTAACGTAAGGGAATTGGCCTCAAAGCACAGGGGACAAAGTGTGAACACATCTAGGTAGAAAGAAAGCTCTCTCAAGTTCTAAGTCATTTGTATCTCAGACCTGTAGACAGCCTATGGGGACACTCACTACGTGACACCACTTGTGTCAGACACACACAAATGTCAGTGTTGGGCACAGTAACCCCAAAACCAGCCTGCTCCCCTTTATGGCCTCAGCAGCTACCAGCATTTGTCTGAAAAACCCACTAGCGGCCTTGCCCTTTGACCCCATTCTCAGACCAAAACACCCCATGGAAACTACAAGAACCACAGTGAGACAGAGATGCAGGGGTCTGAATATTTGCTACCCGCCCAGGGCATGTGGCATTTTTTTCTATCTCCAAAGTTTTCCTCTTTGACAAAGAAAATGTTCACCCAACCAGCTACCAAGTTACTTACCGAACAGTTCTGATGTACCCAGCAAGGTACTAAGCACATGACAGCAACAGGAATTTCTACCAAATAAGGGGGGATGGTAGGACACAGGTTGGGACCACGAGTTCTTGAGCCAGCCTGCCTGGGTTTGAATCCTGGCTCTGCTTTTTAGCGGGCAAATCACTTGGCCTCTCCCTGCCCAGTTCTCTCATCTGTAACAAGGGTGGGGGAGGGGGAGGTGATGAAGACAGAAGTCCCTGGTAGGAGGGTTGTGAAGGGTAAGTGAATCAATACCATAGGACAAGGCCAGTATCCAGTAGGTGCTCAATAAAGGTTTGCTGCTATTAGCAGACAATCGCAGTAAGAGTGTTCCATGTGGCGCTGCTGCCGCTGTGGGGAAGGAACGTTAGGGACCCACGTTCATGGGCTTGATCTCATTGATCAAGGATCTGCACAGCTGTCCCCAGGCTCCTGTGGAGGCTCATTTGTGCCCACATGACAGGCAGCCGCGCCAAGGCGGGGAAGGGGGGTGATGCCTGTCTGTCTGCAGGTAGTGCTCCTCCGGCTACAACTACACCCCTACCTCTCTCGGGGAGCATCTGGACTGACGTCCCTGGAGCAGCAGGGAAGAGGTCTGAGAGCAAGGGGCCTTAGCAGCGCAGACATCTGGATAAGCAGAAGGGAGACTCTGAGGGGCGAGGGCTGCATACCCGGGGACTCCCGCGGTGTGACAAGGCCAGCCTGCGGGGGTGGGGGAGGGGGACAACTCGTGTAAAGGGGCTCCTAAACGGCCCGGGGCGCGGGTTCTCCTGCCTGCGCGTTCGCACTTGGAGCCGCGCAGCCGCCAAGCCAGGGCTGCAGGAAGGCGGTGTGGAGCCGCGTTGCTCTGGCACCATTTTTCACGCGACCGGAGAGAAGGCCGAAGCGCCCTCCCCACCCCCCACCCCCACCCCGGGCGCAGGGACCTGGCTTGCAGATCGGCAGGAACCCGCGCGCACCAGCCCTTCCCAGGTCCCAGACCGTGTGCAACCGTCTGCCGCCCGGGGCCATCGGGGACGCGGCGACACGGCCCGCTAGGGGCATCTCTGAGAGCGAACGAACGGCTGAGTCCGAGGGCCGGGGGGCCCGCCGGTGGAGGCAGAGGAGCCCTCGGAGAACCCGGACGGAGACGCGCGTGCTCCGGGCGCGGGGCGTGCGCCCGCCGCTCGCTCCCGCACCCGCCCCGCTCCGGGGCCAGAGGGCGCCCATTCCCACCTAATTGTTGTCTGGCCTTGCCTCGGGGGAAGCTGCGGCTGTATTTCTCCTCCCGGCCGCAAATGCAGGGGGATGAGGGCGAGGATGTGTGCTCATAAAATTTATTTCGAGCTAGGTATCTACCGGGAGCCTTAATATGATGAGTATTCAAGAGAGAATACATTAAGGCTAATGTATGCAGGGCAGGGCGGGCAGGGGAGTTTTAGAGGCTTGGGAACGGAAACAACAAGCCGCTTAGGAACCACACTAAAAGCAGGCAGACGAGCCATTTCAGCCTCCAGCTTGCAGGGAGGCTTCCTGCCAGGTCCGAACGCGCTGCCCAGACTCGGGGTTCTCAGCGGCCTTGGGACCAAACTGGGGTCCTCGAGTCTGGCAAAAATGTGAGGGCCACACTAAGGAGATTTTTTAAGTTAAAAATAAAGAAAGAAAACATTTCCCATTGTATTCCAATGTAGATTTTGAGAAGGGAGTGGCATTTTTAAAAACAATAGCAACGTAGAAATGATCGAAGAGATCCACAATATACCAGTAATGGTAACACCAGACATCAAGAGCCTGTCGTGAACTCTGCCAGGTCCTGGGGGCATATCACCTCAATAATTCGTACAACTTGGTGAGGAAGACGTTCTTATCCCCATTCTACAGATGACAAAACTGAGCCTCGGAGAGGTGAAGCAAAGTGCCCAAGGTCCCACAATGGGAAAAGAGGGATTTGAACCAAGAACCTATGCTTACGGTAGGCTAGACTCAACCTGAGAGCCGGAAGGATCTGGACATCCATCACCTGGCTGGCTCTCTACCCTGTCATTTTATGGAGGGAAAGTGGAGGCGGAGAGGTAGTCTCAAAGCTGCTCTGCATATGGTGACAAGGGAGTAGATGAGCCGCTGGCCTCTGTTGCTCCGTAACAATTGGGCAAATGGAAATGTTTGAGACATAGATTTAGATACTTTGGACAGAGGATGCATGTGTTGTACGGGACGGATACCGAATGCCCAGAGGGTGGGAAGCGGGCGCCCCTGTCCTTCTAATCCCCTCCACCCAGCTGCACGGTGCCAGCTTGTTGAAGGCATCTGTCAAGTTCAGATTCATCCCTGCCTGTGAGGGGGTGGAGACTTGTGAACTCGGAGCCCGCCCTTCAGGTGACAGCACTCCATGTAATTATTTTGATTAGTGTGAAATGTAAGGTATCTAGAAATTTTCCCAGGAGCAACAACACAAGCTTTTTTAAAAAAACCTACAATAAATTATAATTTTTAAATTCAGAGGGCCTGAACAGGACAGAGATCATATAGGTCTCGTGCCAGAAATTAAGTTGTAACCAAAATTTCCAAGGAGCCAGAAGACTTCCAAATCCCCAGTAAACACAACTTATTTTTTATGCCATGTTTGATATCACAAAATTCCACCTTAAAAACTGGAATTTAAACAGACCCTTGGAGTCACTAAGACAGAATTTAATCTATAAACAAATCAGTTCCCGATATGAGGAGTCATTTCATTTAAAATGAAAATTTTTATCTTATCCACATGCAAGTGTTCTCTGGTGATGCTCTCTGCTGGGGCTCTGCAGAGAATAAGCTCGGTCATGAAAAGACAGCAGAGCCCATGGAAAAGCCAAGGAATCTGGGAGATGCCAGATCACACAGTACAATACACTCCCCATTGGCAGGGCCCAGAATCTTCTGTCAGTCCTGCAGAGTGACATGGCTCAAAGCATAGACCTAAGCACAAGGAGAGCAGCTGTATAGGTAGGCTCACTTGGACAACGTGTCCCAGACACACTTGTTCCCCATGCACACACCTGCACACACACTCACACAAACACATAAACATAGTCAGACACACATATTCACACATAGTTAACAGTATACACACAGACACACATGACCAAACACATATATGCATACTAACACAATAGAGAAACACACAGAACCACAAATGAACAAAGATACACCCTGAGATACACACAAAGGCACCCACACATACCACATTCACATAGACACACAGACATAACACATATTTGCATATACTTAGATGCACACTTTTAACACGCACACTCATAGGTACACAAGCACACATATACCACAGTACTTACACAGAGTCACACACACACATAAACATGCACACACACACACACATCCTCATACACACACACACACACACACACACATCCTCATGCACAGGCTGAGGTATCGCCGTACTGAGAAAAAAAAAACCAGTTCTTCTGAAGTCGAGCTCCGTTTCTAAAAAGAAAGGCTGACTAAGGGAGCTGTCCAACCTCGAGGCAGTGGGGAAAGTGGGCACTGAGTGATACAGAAAGCTGGGGCAAAGTAGAAATGTTTTGTTCAATTACTCTTTTAGAAAACTGTTGGGAGAATTTGAAAGATTTCAGTTCTGCTTGGAGTTCAGATCTTCACAACTTTGGGTCTGCCAAACTGTTTATAATAAATCCCAGATCAGAGTCTGCTAGACCTGGGTTCAGATCTGACTCTCCCAAGTATACGATCTTGGACAAACTGCTTACAGTCTTTGAGCCCCTGACCTAGAAAACAGAGATGATAACCCCATTCTCCCAGGGCTTCTATGTGATTGCTTCAGATAATGAGTATAAAACACCTGGCCTCACAATACCATTGTCCAAGCTCAATGGCAGCTCCCTTTTCCATTCTCCCATGGCCAGCCGCCAACAAGATGAATTTATATACTTAAAGTACATTAAAATTATTTCATGTTTCATTATTTCCCAATATAATCTCCCCCTCCCTCGATACCCTCTCCCCCAACACAAAACACTCAAAAAACTCTCCTCCATCCCCTGAGTTCTAAAGCATCTGGAAGATGTATACCCCTTTTTAATCAACATAATCTCAGCGTATAAATAGCAGATAATGCAACATTACAAGGTTAAGTCTATTTGGCATAAAGAAGTCTCACAGATTTTTTTTCTCCACAGAACGCAGGCAAATTTGCCAGACCTTGGTTCCCTTCCCATATATCAAGGGTGAGAACAGGGAGGCCAAGACCACCAACCAGCTGACCTCACTTCACTTCTGCTATAATGTATGCAGATAAGAGTGGATTGAGTTCAAATTAACAACTGAGGATTCTAGTATTTTTCCTGGAGATATCTAAACACCCAATGGAAAAGTGACTATTTCTTTTTTGATAAGAACTAGCGAACAACCTTTTCTTTGCCTGTAACCTTAATCTACTTCTTTACGCAGGAAGCTTATAAAACCCATATCTTGGGGCGCCTGGGTGGTTTAGTCGGTTAAGCGTCCGACTTTCACTTAGGTTGTGATCTCGAGGTTCGTGGGTTCGAGCCCCGCCTCGGGCTCTGTGCTGACAGCCAGCTCAGAGCCTAGAGCCTGTTTCGGAGTCTGTGACTCCCTCTATCTCTGACCCTCCCCTGCTCACGCTGTCTCTCTCTCTCTCCTAGAAATAAATAAAACATTAAAAAAAATAAAACCCATATCTTGATGTCCAGCCAGCAAATCACCTAAAGTCCTGTGGTATGAGCATGAGCGGGGGGGCTTATTTTTCAGAGTGGCCCATCCGAAGATGGATTCCATTTTAAATCCCCAAATTCCCTCCATTAGTGAAGTTTCAGAAAACTGGGAAGTAAGGGAGGTCACTTGAAAGGTCTGATGTGGTCCGTGGTGGACCAAATTGCCCCCTATAACCTCCTCCCTGTGACATATAAAAAGGATTGGGCATTTTTATTCCCCACTCACGTTTCCTCATTTCCAAGAAACTGCTCTCAAGGAAACAGGGGCCACTCTGAAACATTTTGGAGATGGTATGCGTTTGTTTGTTTGATCGATTTTAATTCTTTGAAAAATGGTGTTTTCTATCTCTCCCGTCAAGAAATAGCAACAAGGTGAGGAGAGACTTTTTTTTTCCACCGAAGAGACTAAGACTAGAAAGCCAACACACTTGACAATAACTTCTAAAATGTATGGAAGAAAATGTAGCTTTCTGGGAAAATGAATTGGGATTTCAGGCATTTCCATTGGAACCATAATGCTGATGATTATCTTAATTTTTTAAACTAAGTTCTTTTGTGCTATTAGGAATAATGTCCCTTTAACCATGCCCCGAGATCAGATGAATATTTTGTAAAATTTGGACTTTGGACTTCTACCTTGGAGTCCCACTGAGACTGTTTGACTGCCTTTGGGGCAGAGTTCCTCTTTTTGTTTCACAATCTGACCAAACAGCCACATGCCTGTGACATGGTTTCCTTGGCTTCGTTCAGGAGAGGGAGCCAGGGTCTGTGGGAGATGCTTCCGGAGCTCCTGGTCCACAGAACCCACGACACTCTCGGTAGGCTTGGCCCCTCTTGAGACACCCCCCCACCACCACCACCCAGAAGCACTCCAGCCGCCGAGGGCAGTTCTGACCGGCAGATTCCCTGATCCTGATCTTTAAGACTGCAGGGGCTTTGAACTTTGCCAAGGACTTGCAAATCTGCATGTGCATTTTCTCTTCCCAGAAATCCGGGCGAAAAGGGAGCATCTACATTTGAAAGAGCTTCCCTAAAGGGACACAGTTGGGGGCCAAACTGAAGCAAGATGATTCTTTTCGTCTGGGACGGGTTCTGGAGGGGACTGAAGACCAAGGCTTCTAACACCAAAGCCAGTGGCTTTCGCTCCAAACCCTTTTGCTCCAAACTCCGGAAGTAAGTAGTGTTTGAGCTCATCTTACATGACACTTGGCTGATATATGTTTCCAAAAACACACAATTTTTGTTTATTAAATTTCTTTACTCACTTAAAACTGAAAGAAGAAGCCAAATGGAACTTAAAGGAAACACATATACCATTGAAAAACTGTGCAAAGTATTGTTTTTCTTAGAATTCTCTATTCCTTTCCCACATATAAGGGGAAGAAAACACAAGAGTCAATGGGAGGCATTGCTGCTCATTATCTAAGGTTCCCAAGTAAAGGAAAATGGGTTTTTAAAAAATGTTTATTTATTATTTTTGAGAGACAGAGGCAGAGAGCAAGTCGGGGAGGGGCAGAGAGAGAGGGAGACAGAATTTGAAACAGGCTCCAGGCTCCAAGCCTGCAGCACAGAGCCTGCAGCACAGAGCCTGATGTGGGGCTCGAACCCACAGACTGTGAGATCATGACCTGAGCTTAACCGACTGAGCCACTCAGGCGCCCCAGAAGGAAGACGGTTTCAAAAAGGTAGGTTAGGGAAAGTCTGTTCAGTGGGGGCTTCTTGATTTAGTCTGAGAGTGACTAATTCTCAAGTGCATCAACATAGGACCACAGGACACAGTAGGCATGTGACCACGCCTGCTGAAACTCAAACCTGGCTTCTGGAATCTCCAACTCTACGAACTATAATAGTGGTATAGTAAAAGCTCTAATACTGGATACATATTTCAAATATAAAGCTTTTCGATTCAAAGTTGCCACCACCACCACTCAAAGTAAAATTCTGTTTTCTGGTCCCAACTCCCCTTTTTAAATCACCTGATGATTGTGGCAGAAGGAACCCAGGACTAATTCACCTACGCAGTCCTCAAACAGGAGACCTACGATCAGTTTTACATGACAAACCATGACTCTATGTGCCTGGGTTTTTTACCCCCATCCTGGCTCTTTATTATCCATCCTTCTATTAAGGACAATTCATTTTTACTGAACAATTTATAGCTTCCTTTTCCATATTGTCTCCTATTCCAAACCCATGTATGTTGAAGAGTCCATAACATAATTCCCAAATATTTTATACATTTCTTCATAACTTAGAATTATCTCATAAACAACACAACTGAAGCACAAAATTCCAATATTAATTCTTCAAAACTTAAGAAGCAAAGGTGCATTGGACATCACAGTATCTTGTGATGGCAATGAACTTAAATAGAGCCACAACAATCCTGAGAAAAGCTTAATTTAAAAAAAAATCACCTGATATTGCATTTAAGGTAAATAATATTCTGTATTATAACTATATTTGCTTATATACTGTACAAATACATCTACCTAACCATGGCTCATCTCATTTCTAGTTTTTCCTAGTGTGTGTGTGTGTGTGTGTGTGTGTGTGTGTGTGTGTGTGTGTGTGTGTGTGTATTTCTTAACAAATGACTAATCACTAGGAAAAAGTCAGAAAAGCCTTCTCATATCAGAAACGATCATGCCTAATGCTTTTTCCCTCCACCTCTCCTTTAAAATCCGCCCCCACCCAGATCCTGATTGTTTCATTTGGTGGTTTGGGGTCCCTTTGACAATCTCCTTTGTTCTTTTTCTGCTTAAGCAGGTCAAAAAACAGTAACTTCTTCAACAGAAATATCAGAATCAAAAAGTATCCTGGAGACAATCTGATGTTACCATTTTAAGGCTGAATGTGGATCACATCGTAAAAGAAGGAGTCCTGTAGTAAATAAAATACATGATGTAGAAATGTGTCTGCAGGTATGGGATTATCTTCTAAATTAGATATTGACACAGAATTAATATTTTTCAGTAAGATATCGGATATTCTCAGTAATTGCAAATAAAACAGAAAAGCACATTAAACAAATCCATGGCAGTCTATGGACATGCTGTGGGCACATCTCTGTTTCCACTCCATTTTCACATTTAATCATTGCTAAATCTCCACAACGTATTTTCCTGATGTCTCATTCCAGAGCAGTATTCCATATGTTTGGCAACCTCTCCCTCATAACAAGAAACTTTCAATTAATTTGGCTGCAAGTTTTGTCTCTATTAAGCCATTCCCAGAACCAATCCCTTAACCCTCTAACATTATAATTAAAGTAAATTATACTTTAAAGGCATTTGGGGGTGAGATACCGCAGTAAAACATCTGTGGCTAGTCCCAGACTGTCAGAGGGATGGGGTGGTGAGGAAATCTGAGAAAAGAAATCCACCAAAATAACAAGGGGACTTAGATTTGCCTCCCAAGATGATTTTCCAATCTGCCGTTAATACAGTTCACCCGAAGTATATTTTCCAAGGGAGAATCAATTCCAATTTTGCCAATTAAACCCAACCTGACCATCTACTTCCAACAGTAGTGCCTCACAATGGTTAATTCACACTCCACTTTGATCAGAGCTCCTATAGAGTTTAGGACCTAAAAAAGAGCAAAGTCTCACCTCACAGCAGCATCTATTTTAGGTGACTCCCACCACAAACAACAATAGCCCAGCTGCAGGGCTTCGGCCCTGGACCCAGAAACTGCCCTGCTTCCTAACGCTCGGAAAAGGAAAGCAAGGGATCTCACCACCCTGCAGCTGGTCAGAGAGTCAATCCCCCGCCAACCCCCTGTGCTGTGAATTCATGCATGAACCAGAGACCTCACAAAAGAAGGAAGGAAGAACCGAGGAAGAGAAGAAAGGAAGAGAAAGAGAATAAGAAGAAGATAGACATGTAAGGCACGATGGAATTTTACTAAAAGCAGTAGAGCCTGTTTGCTCACATCTGTGTGGTGGGCAGTTTGCTGTTTGCTCACATCTGTGCGGTGGGCCTTGTTAACCTCACCCTACGAAGGGAGAAAAGGCAGAAAGTCATTACAAAAGGTAAACCTGCACCTTCCCCACCCCCACCGCCACCATCTCCAACCCCAGCATCTGGTGCTACCACAGCAAACTGCCGCTTGAGTCCGTTTCCAACCTTGTTTCCCAAAGTAGGTGGTATTATTCCTCTTTCCCTATCAGCAGCTAACCTGGTTCTGAGTGTCTATGCATTCCGAAGCTTCTCGGCTCTAGTCCTGATAAATCTCCCTAAATGAAAGCAATGACACAAGGGCCCTACATCCAAGGCCACCAACCCTCTCCATCCACAACTCTTCAATGTGAAGGAGACTAGTTTCCCAGCCGGAGAAATCCACCAAATATCCATCCTTACTGACCAAAACAAGAAGCTCAAAGCACTCTTCTTAACAAGGCATAGAAAGGTTAGTCCGTGTTAACTAATTTTCCACTCCTGGAGAATTGCAGGTGCAACCCTCCGCCCCTTCCTCCAGGGCTGCCTCCTCAGCAAAGGGGGTCCCTCTGGGTTCTGCCTGCTAATGCGGTGCTAAGTACTCACTAATTGACTTTAGCACATGGTGAAAGGGCACTAAATCCGAGGCAAATGGGAAATTAGGACAATGGGAATAGTTAGGGCTTGAGGCTAGCTACACCTGGTCAGCGGGGGTCAGCAGGTCAGTGTTCAAAACCGAAGACGCCCCCGTGGGCCGTGTTTTGTCTACTCACTGGAAAGAAATTGCTTTGCCGGTTTCCTGCCCCCTCGGCCCCCACCTCACCCCTAGGAGGACTCAATTTTTAAAAAACGGACCCTGGTATTTGCAGGGCTGTAAGCGGTCTCCAAGAGGTTGCTCACGTTGCTCTAATCCCCAGAGCACTCAGCCAACATTCTTGCCTTAACCGCTTTGTTTTTGGCCTGTCTAGAGGAAGGTACACCTAGCATTTGGTCTTCCTTCAACACCTTGGTAGTTCCCGGTTTTATCCCGTCCCGGCTTGGCTAACAATTCCTCTCCTTCCTGATTAGTTTCACCCTTCGAAGCCCTTTAAAGGACATTCACTCTGCCATCTAAAAAAAAAAAAAAAAGTGAAAAGAAAAAAAATAAAAGTCCCGTCCTGGATGCAGCCAACCTCTGAGCGCCCCCGACTGAAGCCTGCGCCCGGCTCTCGCCCGGCGCGGCTTCCTCCGAAAGGCAGGTGCAACCTGCGGCCGGCGCCCGTGCGCCTTTCCCGACACACTGCGGCACCAACTACATCTCCAGATCGAATCTAATTCACTTCATCAGCTGCGCAGGTGGAGACCTCATCTCTCTTGAGCCCGCCACGTTTCGAGCGCTCGTCGAGGTCCGCTAAGCGCTGGGAACAGCGCCGGGAGCGGAGGCTCGAACGCGGGCACGGCGCGCTGGGTGCACGTCGCGCTGGGTGCGCGGATCGCGCGGACCCCGCTGGCTGCCTCCGGGATCTGTGCAGCTTCCCAAAGGGGGGGTGGAAATCCTTTCCAAGGGTTAAAGTCCCGGAAAGGGCCGCTGGAGTTGGAGTTTAGTTTTGTCTTCCCAGAGGCTTGGCGAGAAACGAGTACGCGGAGAGAGAGGTTTCCGCCGGCGCCCCTCGGCGGGGCACGCAGTCCAGGATCCCGCCTACCGCGCCTTTCTCCGCTGGCAAAGTCCTGCCGCCGCTCCAGGGGGGGCGGAAACCGGGTCGCAGGCTCGGCCAGTCCGGCTCGCTCCGGGCCGCCCAGGACAGTAACCGGAGAAACGGATCGGGCAAGGTGGATAAAGGGCCAAGGCGCGGGAATGCCGACTGTGGCGCGCGGTGGGCGCAGAGGCCGTCCGTCCCTTGCCCCCTTCGCAGCCACGACCTCTGCCTCAGGCTGCGGAACGCGGCGCGCGCAAAGCCGGCTCTCCCAGAAGCGCCGTCCTGTCGGCACTGGCTTCCCCGGGCAAGCCCTCCGACACCCCGGGCGAGCCTTGGGCGAGCGCACGGCACCCGCAGGTGCGCAGCAAGCGCCTGTTGAAGGAGAGCATCGCCAGTTCCCTGGGCCACCCACGCCTGCTGCGCTCACCCGCGGGGCGGAGGAACTCTGCCCTGGTGGCGCCGGGGTCACGCAGGTCGCGCTCTCGGACCCGAGGACGCCACTCCCGGCCAGCCCCGCCTGGCGCTGGTTTTCCACGAGCCTCGCCAAGCGAGGAAACAACTCGAGTTAGGTTGCTTCCTCTTCTAGTCCCGACTTCCCCGGACACCGGGGGCCGCTCAGTGCAGACCTTCGCCCCTCACCCGCCCTGGCTGCCTGCTCCGTGTCCGGGTGAAATCGTTAATTCCAATCCCTGAGTGCACTGGGGTCGCGCGCTGCCACGGAGGGCTCCCCTCCGCCTTCACTATCCTGTTGGATCGAGACGGTGGAACTCAGGAGGCCAGAGCCCGCCGGCCTCTCAGGTGCCCTCGGCCACCCGCCTCCGAAAGCCGTGGTGCGAATTCCATCTGGGTGGTGCGAAGCTCTGGCTTGAGGCTGCGGTGGGATGCCCGAGGTTAGGAAATCTGAGTCCCCAACTCGCAATGGCCCGAATCTGCCGGCGGGGACAGCCACCAGCCTGACCTTTAAAAGTTGGCTCACGCCTGACAGTGTTTTTGTGACACGGGGAAAGAGATTTGTGGTGCCCGGGGCTGCTGTCTGAATTTCTGTATCGGAATCTGAATCAATCAATACCTCTCTGTCTCTCCATATATATAATATATGGAGATATATATCATATAATAAATTTTTTTCTTGTTTTTCTTTCCTGCCCCACCAGAGAAGGCAGGAATGGAAAGAAGCTCGAATAGCTGCTCCAGAGTTTGAAAGAACTCCTGGTCCGGGAAAGGAGTCCATTCCACCCCTTAAGAAATAGTCTGCAAGGAAGATAAGTTCGGGGGCGGGGATTCTGACTCTGGTGCTGTAAGATTTACCCCCACGCACCCGCAGGCTCCCGGGAAGGGAAGAAAAGGGGAGAAACGGTAGTGGGGCGTCTTAGAGCAGTTCTTCACCCAGCTCCTACCAAGTACAAAATCAAACACCCTTTTCCAACAGCTTCGGGGCTCGCAAGAGCTGCAAGAAGTAGATATTTTAGGAGACAAGGGTGGGATGGGAGATGTCCCAGACATGTTACCCATTTATCACTCCGTGCCTGGACCGGAGGCTCTCTCCTTCCTCCAGCCCAGGTTGGCCAGCTCTCCAGCCCGCAACCCGGGGCCGTCGGGGCCACTGTCCTTTCGCTCGGTGCGCGCGGAGAGAGGAAGTGGGAGATAGGTCCAAACCGAGGGCAAGGGGTGGATAGAACGTCCACCTCCCTGCATGTCCCTTACTGTTCTGCGTCGTCTTAGCTTGCAAGAGGGGTCGGCAGGGCCGAGATGCGTGTGGACACCGACGATTTCAAGGAGGAGACCGGTTCTGAAGAAGATCGGGAGGCCATCACCGATCATCGCACCCAACTCTGTCCCCCTCCCCACCACGCCCCCGGTCGGGAGCTGAGAGAATTCGGACCTTGGCGTTCTACAGCCCGGAGGGAGGGGTAATACCTGGGCCTTAGCAGGATGTGCCCACAATTCGAGAGAGATCTGTGACCTAACCGTGGGCCAAGTAGCTGGGACCCACCAGCTTAGAACAAGTTCCCTTTCTGAACCTATCCACCTGGTTAGGGGGGGAAACACCCCAAAATTTTCAAAAGGGCCGTCTGGCCTATGCTGGATGTGACCTGAGCCCATGCTGGACTTGACCTCGAGGGTGCAGCCCCCTGCTAACAGCGCTGCCGCCACCCGGAGTAAGGAGCCAGGGGTTCTGAGTTCCTTAGAAAACACTGACCCCAGAGGCAGGAGCGGGGCTGCCCAGCAACCCGTCGGAGGTTTAAGTGGGGGACCCCACTTCTCTACCCTGGGTTGCTCCAGGGATGGCTCCCAGACTCCTCTCGCCGGATTCTCCCCGAGCTTCCTGCCCCACGCCACGCCCCTCAATCGGATGAAGATCCTCAAAATGATCTCAAGAAGTCTGAGCCTGGTGTGGGTCCCATCGGGCTGTCGAATTGGCGAGGCTGTCACTCGCCCACTAATCCCACCTCGGGGAAGCAGGAGGGGGTTAACCACGCTAACAAGTCGGCCCAGAACAGAGCAGTGTGGGGGGGGAGGGGGGGGAGCCGGGGGCCAGAGAGCAAGCAAGGAGGCCAAGAGAGAATTTCTTACTCTCCTTGGTCATGTTTTCCATCAAGGAGTGTAACTCAGCCACCCTCAAAAGAATAGTCTGACTGCGGGTGAAGCAAACTGGATTCAAATCCCTAAAACTGGATTCAAAACCTTAAAGCACCGCTATGAGGCTAGGACACCAGAGGGACCCAGGTTGGGGGACCCCCACATCTGTGCTCCCAAGTGCTCCATCTGTGGTGGCTCAGGGTAAGGAAAATGAATATTTGTCTGTGTGTGTCCAGCTGGGGGTCGGAGGACAACCCAAACCTTCCAGTGTGGGCTTGGAAGAACCTTGTGGGAGAGCCTTCTGTTGTCTCCTCTCCTCCAAGGCTTAAGCCCCCTCAGGCCTGGAATGCCCCTTCTTCCTTGAGGCCCAAGGGCATGCTCCCCAACCCCACCCCACCCCAAGTCCTTAGGCCCCGGGGCCTCCTGTCCCAGGAAAGAGAATGGCGGTGTCTATGTGTGTGAGGGGACCACACCCCACCTATGCCCAGTTCCCAGCACTAACAGCTCAATGGCCAGCAGCCACATCCGCTGGAAGCGGGTATGTTCCATGCACATCCCCTAAGAAAAAAAAAGCTGGACTCCCCAATCTTCAGAGATTGGGCCCCTCAATTTTGGCTACTGCCTCCTTCAACCCAGACCATAGAACCAAGACAAGACAAAAGGAAGGGCAGACCAACCTCTCTGGGTTGGGCCTGACTCTGCTGGGCATGGGGGATGAGGGGCCCATTCTCTGCCTCACAGAGTTTTCCGTGGTTGGAACCCAGGCTCGAGCCCTGATGAACTGTAGCTCTGAAGGCAAGCTCTTGCCATTTTAGGAAATCGAGTTCCTGAGGTGGAAATCAAAGTTTGTTTCTGAGTAAGAGAAACAAAAAGTGAGACAATCTAAGAGTGTTTTCAGAGCATCCTGAAAAAGGCTGTCAGAGCAGGGACCCCCCCCGCCCCCCACCCCCGTCCTTCTTTGTGGTCCTGACAGTCCACCTAAGGACCACAACTATTAAAGAACAGGTGTACTGGATAACAAGGACACGAGTCAGGCACACGCCCTCTGCCCACTCACACACTCCTCTCCCCACCCCCCCACGCAGAGCTACAATCGGCTTAAGGACTTGGAGCTCCTTTGCCAGCGTCTGTGTTTGTTTGTGCAGGGGCTGAGAACCCACCCCTTGCCCGTGGTGGGGTGGGGTCAGCAAGGCAGCAGCCAACCCCCAAAGCCTTCTGCAGACACATCTAGGTCAGCAGTAAACTTCCCAAGACGCGGTGCAGACGCGGAACTGTTTGCCAACAGTTGACAGGAAAAGACAATGGATAACTGCAGGATACAGCCGAAGAACAACCTAACGGGTTTGGGTGAAGCTATCCCCTTCTAGTTCTTTCTCAAAAACTTGCCACGGAAGCCCAGAACGGACGCTCCCACCCTGCGCTTTGAGATAGGGTCCAAGCAGAATCCCTGCCGCGGAGAGCCAGGGCGCAGGAGGGCGCAGCCGCGCGCCCTAGTTCGTAGGTAGACACCATTATTTTTATTTACTTAAAATAAACGTCGAGAACGTAGCTACCGCTCCACTTAAGAAATCGCGGGCGGAAGCAAAGCCCCTTGGCAAGCGGAGTGAAGGGACCTTTCCCTCTCCACGGTGCCCAGGAGTGTTCCCCAGAGCCCTCCAGCCTGCAGGGCAGGACTCGATAGGCGCCCGCCTTGCGCGCGCGATGCTCCGGGAACTGCTCGGACCTCCGCACCTATTCTCCATCGAAGACTCCGTTTGGGAGTGAGGGACACAGATTCCCTTCGGGAAAATGCCTGAGCACGCACACCCAAACACACACACACAGACTTGGGATAAACACGTCCCGAGCTCTCTCGGACTTGCCAGTTTAGGGCGCGGGAAAGAAAGTGGGTGGGCGAGCAAAACGTCCAAACACCCTCCCCTTCCGAGGCCAAGCCATCCTGAGAGTGTGTCCTCGTGTGCGCAAAGGCTGTGCGCAAAGACAAGTTCACAACTTCGTCCCGGCGCTTCTCCCTCCCCTGCATTCCTCGGCTAGCTGGAACATGGCGAGTTGACTTCACCGGGAGCAGGCAGTCCCCGGCTGCGCAGGCTGCAGGCGCCGCGGGCGGCAGCGGCTGAGGACGCACCAAGCGCGCACGCCCAGCGCGCGGGGACAGAGCGTGTGGCCTGGGCTTCCGCGCCGCCAGCCCCGGGGGCGGGGGACGCGCTCTCCAACTTCCCGCCAGCTGGGGTGAAGTTGCCCAGGCCGTACTTCGAGCTTTGACCGTCACCCCGGGAAAGAGGATGATTTGCGGAGACCACCCCAGCCCTCAGGCCTGGCCTGCAGCTCCTTCCCATGGTGTCCCCAAACGGCACTGTCCCAGCGCTCCTAGAAAAGCCATGGGCTGGAGATGCGAGGTTCGGTACCTTCGGCTGACCTCGAGCACGATCAAGGGGCTTTCACTTTCGGCCCCAAAAGCCAAGAGCCAGGCCCTTTAAGCGCACTCTGGCTAGTGCCCCTGCCCTGTGACCGCCTCTGCACCCGGGCCGGCGGCCCCTCTCCCCGCCCGGCGCCTCCAGTCCAGGCTACACGCAGCGTCCGACCCGCCCCGTACCGGCCAAGCCTGCTGGCTGTCTTGTTATTAAATTAAATCCGCGAGAAAGGGGGGTGTCTTACGTTGCATCGGCACACCAAGCATCTCCGGGAGCCCCTTGACAGCCCCCTCCGCGGGGACAGCTGCGCTCTGCATCATCTTGGAGCGAGAGCCAGGGAGTCGCAGTCTACCGAGGTCTCCTGCTCTCTCGCTTAATAAGCCGGATTCAGAAATTTGAAAATAATAATAAAAACCCCAACCAGGCCGCCGAAGTCACGGTGGAAGCCAGACCCTCCGCCTCTCCGGGAGGATTCCACAGGCTGGCTGGCCCCCTCCCCCCGCCGGTCCTCAGTCTGTTTCAAATCCCTTTGATCTCGCTCTCCCGGGTAGGTGCACATCCCGGGTTGAGGAGACGCTGTTGCTGCAGCTCTGGCTTTCTTCCCCTCCTCCTTCCCCCGCCCGCCGCTCTCCCCCTCCCCCTCCACCCTTCGCGTGCCGGCCGCCCGGGCGGCCGCGGTCACCCAGGCGTTTTGATTCATTCACACTGCAGGAACGGCCGTGACGTCGCTTTCCGCAGGGAGGCCCGCCCTTCAGCCAATCCCCACACCCGGCGGCGGGCCGCCGACCCGGGCCGGAGTGGGGGTCCCGGCGCCCCGAGTGGGGAGGGCAGGGCAGGGGGGCGGGGCCGCACAGAACGGGGCGGGGCCTCGCGGGCCGTTCCCCCCACCCCTCCCCCCCAACCCCCAGCGCCGGGCCGTGCGGGCTCGCTCCCTGGGTATAAATACTGCGGCGGACTCGGCCGCGGCAGCAGGTGGCCCTGGACGGCTGCGCCCTGGGCTTGCGGGTTTCCGCGGCTGCTGCGGGGGCTCCGGACCCGGCCCGCGGCTCGCGTCCCCGCTGCCGCTCCATTCGGAGTAAAGGATGGAGGAAGGCGGGGCAGACCCTCCGAAGGCCCGGGCCCCACGCAGTCTTCCGCTCGCGCGCTCTCGGTCCCGGGTTTCTCTCCGCCCGGGACTCTATCCACCACCGTCCTCCTCCTCCTCCTCCTCTCCCCTGGCCAAATCCTTTCCCGCCGGCGCTTCCCAGCCGCTGCGCTCCCTCTCCCCCGCGTCTGGCTGAGGTTGGGCCAGGGACAGCGCGTACTTGGCCGGGAGGGCTCGAGTCACGCAGCGGGCAACGGCGGGCGGCGGAAGGCGGCCGGGGGGCTGTGCGCGGAGGTGGCCGGGACACCGAGGCCTGCCGCCGGGAACCTGCTCCCCTCCTCCGCCCCGTCGGGTGCCGGCACCTTTCTGGCCGCGGGGCTGCGGGCGCCGCTCTGCGCACGCCGGCTCATCTGGGTCCTGTCCAGTTCCGGAGACTGCCCTGCCTCGCCTGCTACAACCGCGGGCGATTTGAACAATTCCCGACCTCGTGCGTGCAGGGCGGCGACGCGCACACGGACACCGGGCTAACCGGCGAAGGGGCGTGGGTGGCTTATTGTGTTTTCAAGGCACACATGCACGCTTAAAATTCCCAACGCAGGTTCCTGGAGGGAATAAAACAGGCCACCACTGGGGCAGGTGGCCGCCCAGGTTCTCTAATGCTTCACCAGGTGCTCGACGCCGCTCGGCTGCAGGCGCAGGAAGCCCACCTCCCTTGCCACGGGACCCGGAGGCTCTACGGTTCCCACCCCCTCGACACGCCCATCCTGAATTTCGTTACAGAGATATAGACACATGTGCTCTCTCAGTCTAGTCAAGTCCAGCGGGAAAGGGGACCAGGTGACCTCTCCAGACCTGCAGAGCGTCCCCTGCCTTTCCCCCTGGCATTTTCCCTAAACAGGGGACACCAGGGTTGGTGAGGGGCAAACAAGAAGGTGGGGGAGGAGGCCATCGGTGCTTAGAATTTGTCTTCAGTGACGTCACAGTGACTTTCACGCGTCCTGGTACTGGGTTGGCATCATCTCTTACCCTGTTGACCTGCGAGGTGACGACTCCTGCACACTGGAGTCAATGTGCAAGAAAAAAGAGGGGGGGGGGACCCGGTGACATTTTAAGTATTTACCAAGAAAAAATTTTTTTTACAAAAATGTAACTAGTAAACAAACAGGAGAAAATGCCAGCCTCGTTAGCAATCAGACACGCAAATCAAAGTATCAGAGTGCATACTTCAGTTTTGTGTGTTAAATGACCAGCTGGGGAGGAAGGAATCCTAGAATGTGGTGCTGGTGAAAGTGCTTCAAAACTGGTATTCTCACAAATGCTGCTGGTGTGCTAACCAACTCTTAAGTCCGTTAGGAAAGCAATGTGGCAATAGTATCAACCTTCCTAATGTTTTTATACCCTGTAGCTCATATAATTCCACTTTCGACTGTTTATTCCACGGAAATAATCTAGTATGTGAAGGGGAAAGTTTCATACATGAATATGCTTATTACACCATAATGGTTTGGAGGAAACCAAACCTCTGCTATCCAACAAAAGAAAAATGGTTTAGTGAAGTAGATTAATTTCGCTTGGTAAAATGTTATACAATTATTGAAACTAATTATGAAATCTAGTAACATGGGAATGCTTGTGAAATACTAAATTTTTAAAAAGCATGATGCAATTATTATATGGTTAGAAGCCTTCCAAAATATTAGTCAAAGATAAAAGTGGTGGTAATACATATTGTTGGCTAGAGGGTGGGGAAATGAGAAAACCGTTTTCTGGTGGGGGTGTACTGAGGAACCGTATCTCCTGAGCACACATTGACAATATATTTTATAGCCTAAAAATGTGGTGGATTTGACCCAATCCATATAGAAATTTTGCCATAGAAAGTAACCAAGAATGTTTGTAAAGAGGTAATTACAAGGATGTTTATAATATTTTGAAAAGAGAATAAACTGTATATCCAACAACAGGGGATTATTAAATAGAGTAAATAAAATGGAATGTTATATTTTTGTTAGAAAATACAACAGAAAATATTTAATAATGTAGACAAATGAGATTTGTTAGAAAAGAGTAAATATGAAGCAGTATGAACAGCAGGGGATTTTTTTTTAGCAGCATACACAGAAAGTTTATGTTAAAATATAAAAGTGCTTATCTGTACAGTGGATGTTTGTATTTTCTCAGTTTTTCTAAGTTTCCTCAATTATTTTATAAAGCAGAAAAAGCTAATAAAATTGTTTTCAAAAACACTGAGAAAACACTGAAAGGAAATATGTTAAAATGCTGTTCAACAATATACTGGGAGAAAACTATGTTAGGGAGACTTATTATGGAATTTTTTTCTCTTTTCTAGATTTTCTGTAAAGCGTTTATATTTTTCAGTAATATTAGTAAAAGAAAAAATATTTATATTATAATATTCATATATTTATATTATATACTTATATTAAATTTGTTATATTTAATATACAATATTAATTGTATTTATTGTATTGAATTAATTGCATTAATTAAATAACACAATATTTAATACATAAATATATACAATATATTTTATATTATATATTTAATCATATTTGTTTTATGTGTTTATATTATAAATTATAATTATAAATATAATATAAATTATACTTATATTATATTTATATTTTATATTATATTTATATTATATTTATATAAAACATTACTATAAATTTATATTTATATTTGTATTTATACAGAGAACGTATGTGGTACTTTCATAATTAAAAATTATATTTTAAAAATTACAAATAAAATAAAATGCTTTCTGCAGCTCCAGCTGCCCAGGTATGAGCCTGTCCAGGCCCTGCCCTCTTTTCATTGCATGTCACTAACCTGTCACTGGGTGAAAGACAGCATTACTGTGGTGGGGACTCTCCTGTGCCCAGTGCTGATTCAGCGGATGCCATTCTCACCTTTATCCAGTGGCAGCAGAGCCCTGGGAGGTCCCGCTGGCTCTCAGTTCTTCAACTTGTGGGCAGCAGCTCCCTGCACCCCAAAGCCTCCCCACTCATACAAACACCGCAGCTCAGCTCATACATGCCTTTTCCACATTCTGAGACTTTTCTAGAAGTATGAGCTGGGTCCCATTCTCAACATCGTCCATTAACACTATACATTTGACAAGGCATTTCACTTCCTTCCTGGGGCCTCAGCTTTCCCATCTGTAAATGATGAAACCCCAATGAAAAGTTTCCTTGAATAGAATTTTTAGTGCCCACTGCTGCTGATAGCCATAACAACAATATGATAGCACACAGTGGTAATAATAACAACCAATATTTATTGACAGCTTGAAACTGTGCCAGGCGCTCAGGTAAGTGCTTCTACCTGCATAATTCCATCTATTTCTCATTCCAATTCAATAAATGGTATTGTTATACCTATTTGGAGGAGGAAAAAGCTGAGGCTAACAGGGGCTAAGATCGCCTTTCCCCCCAGAGGATGGGGGGAGTGGCTGAATCCCACAGGAAGACTCTCTGGAGGATCTGTGTGGACCTAAACTCTGAGCTGACTCAGCAGGGGTGTTCTCAGTGAAGCCCCCCCTCCGCGCCCCAGGGCTAGCTGGTGACCCCCCAGGAGCAATAGTCCTTAGGGTGGACCTCTGACCTGTGGTTTTTGGCTACAACTCAGTTGGTGGGCACCGGAGGATGCCAGTGGTGACGTGGTGATGCCCAGGTCTAACTCCTATCAGGGCAGTCAGTCAATAAGAGTATCCAGGAACCAAACCCAACATGTCAGTGGATCCAGTTCTGAGGAGACGATCTTCAGAAACCAAATTTAGGAAAATGATTATAGCTTGCATTTGTCTAGCACTTTACAGTTTACAAAGTTCCTCCACATATTTTATCTCATTTGATCTTCACAATCATGCTGGGCTTGGATATGATTATCAGGACACAGAGAGGTTAAGTGGTTTGCCTAAGGTCACACTGCTAATAAGTTTCAGACCCAAGTGGAGATTAAATCCAGCCTTTGACACCCGCTCTGGCGCTCTTTTCACTCTGCACAGACCCCTGTGTCTTCTAACCTTCCCGTTTTAGGAGCGCCACAGAGCGGGCAAGTTCACCCTCGGCCACCAGGAGTTCTGAACTGCGGCCCCTTTCTCCACTCACCACCCTTGCTCCCCATCACCCCATCGCCAGTCACCCCCTCCCTGTCCCCCCAGCTCTCAAACCGTCTTTCCTCATTTGCATTTTGAAACTGTTTCCTTAATTATTCCCCTGCTGTTGGAGACCTGCTCTCCCCCTTCTCCGTGGCATCCTTTGATTTATCTCTGTCTGGATAACAGCTCCCCGATTCTCCTTGGGGAATTCAATTTTCATTCATTTTTCTGCCGGGCTAGATTGATATAGACCCTCTGCCCTGGTCCATATTACTCATCCCAGCAGAGAGAACCAGGGAGCCCACCCCTCAACCCGGCCCCTGGGGAGCCACTGTCTTGTTCAGGGAGCCACAAGGAGTTCTCCAATAAAAGGGCAGGGGCCTTTGCTCTTACCCATCTGTCCACCCAGTCCTTCCAGTCATTTGTCAAGGGCCCCTTTCGTGAGCCCGCCACTTTGTCATTTGTCTCCCTCTCTTCCCAGAACCTTCCAGGGATCTCCCCCCACCCCCAGGATGCTGATCAGAAGGCAGTGGCTGCTCAGTTTAAACCTACCCTGTGTCCTTGACACAGGCATTGAAGGGACACGGAAAAGAGATGGTCCCGTACTTGGGCATCTAGCTCTCAAGATAAGATTCCGGGGCAGTACGTGGCTGAGGAATAGAGTAAGGAAAGAGCACTGGGAGCCTTAGAGGAAGAAGGACGGTGACAATAGCTAACGCTTAAACCGCCAGCACTGCTCTGTGTGCTCCATGTGTATTAACTCATTGAATCCTCACAAACCCTTTGAGGCAGGTATTACTATTATCCCCATGTTACAGATGCGGAAACTGAGGCATGAGGAGGCCAAGTGATATACCCAAGGTTGCACAGATAATAGGCAGTGGAATCAGGATATGGTCACAGGTGGTCTGGCTCTGTTTTCTAGCACCACCGGCACCATCATATAAGTCATATTTGGAAGTCCCTGGGCTTAGCCAGTGGTGGATCCACACAGAGCCCACTCCCTGAGGAATGAGGAAAGTCCTCTGGGATCCGTCTGTGCAGCCATCATACCCCATGGCCTGTGTGCACGAGGAGCTGGGGAATGAATCAGGGAATTTGGTCTCATTCTAATTTCAGGGTTTATTCTCTTTATTTCCCATCAAAAATCCAGAGTATCTTAGATCGTTCCTTAATTTCTGCACTCATTGAGCATCTGCTGTATACCAGCTCCTCGCTAGACCCTGGAAGACAAGGACCTGCGGTGCCAAATGCAGACAGTCCATTGCTTACTTTGCTCCAGAATTCCGGGCATTCCTGTGAGAGTGTCAGCAAATTTCCCCAGGTGCGTGTGCCTTCCTTATGCTGGGAGGAAGTTGGAGACTGGATGGGAAAACCTTTGGGTTCTGGCTCACAATGGCTGCATTTAAATTCTGACCTGGATACAGCCTAAATGGGGCAACTTTTGGTGGGTTCCTTCCCACAGGCTATGCGAGGTAACGACGTACTCTCACAGATGGTCACCCCAAGCACCTAGGAGGTGCTGCCCTAGAAAGGTTGGCTGGCATCATTATTGTATCCCTTCTGTAATATTTTGCCTGTTTTCCTTTTTTACCCCCTTGTTTTATATTTATGGGAGAAACCAGGGGGCAAGAAACTTACTTGAGTGTTTTCAAGCAAAGACTAGAACTTGGGAGCTCAATTTCCTAAAAATGTTAGCTGGGGAGGAGAGAGACCCGTGGTGGTGGTGGGACCATTCTTTGTCCCCTCTCTGGGGATGGAGGAGACCTGCTCTTACAATATGGTCACAGGCTAAGTGCCCAGTGCCAGAACTGCCCCTTGGGTGAAAATCTTCCTGTCTAGTTATTTCCTAAACTAGTTATTTAAACATGCCAGCTTTTCCTCATTTGTAAAATGGGGGATAAGACCTGCCTACATTGCAGGATCTTGTTGAATCAGAGAGAATACATATAAACCCCGGAGCCCAGTGCTCAACACACAGACATGGTTAATAATGGTGACCCCCAGTGTTAATCAGGTGGCTCTGCTCCTTCTGATGGCTTCTCCACGACACACTGAGCTCCTTTCAGAAGCCAGTCTACCCGTGCAACCTGCAATTATGCTCTTTGGTTTTTTGTTTGCTTTTAAAGTTGGCTTAATATCTAGGTTTGTTTTAAAAACCTGGATTCCAGAGGCTGCACCAGTGACATCCTTTCTCCCTATTTTCTTTCTTCAGTCCCCAGGGCTCAAAGGCATCTCAAACCCAAGAATGATCCTAGTAACCGACATTATCATGGTGCTTTACAGATTGCTAAGGGGTGTCACATACCTCTCTCATCCAAGTCTCATAAGACAGGTGGGGCCCATCATATCAGGACTGTTTTACAGATGAGGACGCTGAAGCACAGAAAGGGAGAGCTGTCTGCACTACTGTATTAGGGCTTAGGCCCACACGACCCCGTTGCTCGGCTTCTGAAGAGGAGGCTGTGAATGGGGAGGAGGGGGAGGGGTGGGAAGTCCAGCCTGACTCCATTTGAAAATAGCTGCAGGTGTCAAGGCTAATCTATAAAATAACCCCGTCATCGTCTTGGCAAAAGACTTTTACTGGATGAGCTTAACTCAGCGATTTCCTCTCAGGAACTGACTTACAACCAAAAAATGTAGATGTGTTAGATGTGGGCAGAGGTGACAAGGGACAGGGCCGGGAGGTTCCTGGGGAGAAATGGTGAGGCAAGGTTGAACTCCTGACCTTGGAACTCGGCAGACTTCATTGTTGATGGCCGCTGGAGTGTTGTTTGCTGAGCCTCGGTTTACTGATTTGTATAATGGGAGAGTAAGAGTAGTAAGAGTATCTGCCTGATAATATTGTCACAGGAGGGCTGTAGCTGTGGCATGTAGGTCCCCACTGATGGCAGCTACCTTTAGTCTGAAAGGACAAAGAACTTGACACCTTTAATGTCTCTCACTGCTTGGCCTTCTCCCCTGCTCACAGCCCTGGCTTACCTGGAAGGGGCTCACCCTCGGTCACTGAAGCTTTCTGCTTAAAAACACAGGTCCCCAGGGTAGGGACCAGGACACTGTAACTATGGCCACTTTTGATGGTCAAGGAAGAAACACTAAGAGCTTTGGGGGACAAAGGATTTCTTCAAGACCTCACCCGAGGAAGCATTCTGTAGAAGACGTAAACCCTGGATCTACTCTACAGCCAAGTTTTATGGCTATGAGCAGTAAAATTCTCCAAACCTCTGTTTTCCTGTGTTAATTGGGGATGATGATAGTTAGATGGTTCTCCCGTGAGGTGGTTGTTGGGAGATTGTATGAGATCCTATATGAAAAAAGTTCCTAAGGCAAAATGCTCCCTCTTCCCCTGCTCTTGCGCACAGCGGTCCTCAGATTTACTACGGCACATAAATCACTGGGCGTTTTGTGGAAACACAGACTCTGATTCAGCAGGTCTGGGACCTGAGATTCTGCATTTCTAACAAGCTGCCGGACGATGCTGCTGCTGCTGGCCCGGGGGCCGCACTGGGTGGGACTCCACTGTCCAGCGCGGTGGCTGCTAGTCACATGTGGCTGCTGAGTCCCGAAATGTGGCTGGTCGGAAATGAGATGTGCTATCAAGGTAAATTACATAGTGGATTTTGAAGACTTAATACAATGAAAGGAATGTAAAACATCTCATTAAGATTTAACAAATTTTTATTACACGTTGAAATGATACTATTTTGGAGATAGTGGGTTAAACAAAATCTGCTATTAATTTCACTTCTTTCTTTTATTGGCATGTAAACTTACGCAAGTGGCCAGCATTATATTCCTATTGGACGGTCCCGTTCTAGGGTGTCTAGACTTCGGTGCACGGCGCACACGCGCACAGCAGTATCGCCCGCCTCCTAGCCCGTCGCGCCGTTTCTGGCACTGAGTAAGGGACTGCTAAGCCTTTGCTGGGTGAATAGGCGGGGAGGATGCCCACAAATGTTGCCCCACAAGAGATGGGCCCCGCTCACTGATGAAGGGACCTCAGCTGCACGAGAGAGCAGGCGGGGGCTGAGCAGGTGGCTGTGCCTGAAGAATGACCATCTCCCCCTTGCAGTTGACCCTGACCTGCCACGCATCCATTCTCCATCGTCCTCAGCCCCACCCTCTGCTCTTTTCAAGGCTCTGATGGCAAAGAAAATGAATTCTGGCCCTCCCCAGAGCTTGCCAGATAAAGAGGATGGTCCTGGGACTGTCTGGAGTCCGAGGGCCACTCTGGGTCACACAGGCTTCCTTGCCTTCCCTGAAAGCCACCTCAGCTAACCTGAGGAGCCCTTCCTTTTCTTCTGTTTCCCTCCCCCAAGGCTCTCTGTGGTTTTTTGCCCATCCCTGCTTGGAGCAGGGAGGCAGGGGGCGGGGGGAGCCCATGACCGCAGGTGCAGACCAAGCATGAACTTGCACAGACCTCCCTGAGCCTCTGTTACAGCCAGAGGGGCTCTCAGAGAAAGTGATGGAAAACAGCTTCTGAAGATGCTCCCCCACGTCCACCCTGAAATTGGCAGGGGAGACAAAAAGACAACTCAGAGGCCAGATTCCCACACCTTCCGTGCTCTCGATGACCAGTGTCCGGTTTCAGGACACTACAGACTGCGAGCTGGGAGTATGGGGTGTCCAGCTCCAGGAAAGGCTCTCTGAGCCAGCAATGACCTTCGGGTGCTCAGGAGCTGGGCTCTGCCCCAGTTGCAGGGTGCTGAGCTGACTTCTGCCCCCTCCACCGGGTCCCGAGTGTGTGCACATGTGGCCCACACCTCCCTCCTTCAGTATCTCCCATATCCCCTCCTGACGATCTCCCCCTCCAAGCCTCTGACATTAAGCAGGACAAAGAGAATTCTCGAAGCATATGAACTTACCAGAGGTCAGGGGAAGAATCTGCCTTCATGGTCAGGACTTGGAGGCTGGGAGTAGCTGTTGTCGCTGAGCCGGGCCAGCTCTACAGGAAAGTCAGAGAGTGTCTGGAAGGGGGGCAGCAGCTCCGTCTGGGCGGGAGCTGGGGAAGGGGCTTGGCAGGTGGGGCAGGGGCTGCTCCCAAGGAGGAGGCCAAGTGGAGGGATTTGGACAGAGCCCGGAGGAGGCCCCTCTCCTCTTTTCTCTGAGAGAACATGCTCTGCTCCCCCCGGGAAGCTGGGGAAATAAGGGTCTGTCTGGGGGAGGGTAGCAGAGGGGCTGGAGACCGCCTCAGAGAAAATTAAATTGCACTTGAGGGCAAATTCTATTAGGGAATAGAGCCTGTCTCTCAACAGCCTGCGTCCATTTAGGTGATTAGCTCAGCCCAGCACCTCCACCCCAGAGCCTGGTGAGCTCTGTCCCTCTGCTGGGGGGGGAGGGGGGCAGGCTTGTGGCCTCTCGGGACCCAGCTGCCCCTGCTCCCCTCTTCTGCCCCCTGGTCAACCATGGGAGGACCCTTCTCTCACCACTGACAGCCCCCAAGCTCCTTGAAAGTGGCCAGGAGGAAATGAGCACCCCAGTGTTCGCCCAGAGCATCCTGGGTGGAGGGAGCATCCTGGAACATTCACGGAAGCAAGTACAGGCGACACCAGAGAGAACAGAGCCAGCACTTCCCCTGAGGGGTGAGACACCACTGGAGTAGGGGAGGGTCAGCTGGTGGAAAGCAGGAAGGATCTGGGTAGATGGGGAGGGGAGAAGAGAGAAGGTGATAAGAACAAAAACCCTCGCTTTTACAGGACAACAGGCAGGTTTGAATCAGCAGAATTTGGAAGTAGGTACAGAGAAGTGCAAGTGGCTGACATTTGAGGAACATCAAGTGTAATAATAAATTAATGGAATGGAATGGTAAGTGGTATCATAAATTCATCTGTAAAGTGGGCATAATAGTAATACCATGTGCCTTATGGGGCTATTGTGGACACCCTAAGAGTTCAACAAATGTTGGGGCTTATTATTAGCTATTGGCTCTGTGTCCGAACACTTTGTGCCATTCCCAGACTTTGTCAGGAGGGCGGGGAAGACCTGCTTAACAGCCCCCTATTTCCTACACCAGCGGTGCCTCAGATCCCTGAATCACAGACCAGTCTCAACTGGCTGGACCCTCCCCCAAGCCCAGGTGCTGGCCACCTGCCTGTGAAGATGGTCCCTCCCTCTCTCATATTGACCAGTACAAGGGTCTGCTTGATTTCCCTCGGTTTGTGGCTATAAGGCTATTTTATTTGCTTAACAAAACTTTATTGAGCACCTGAAATGCATTCTGTTTTTTAAAGATTTTTTTAATGTTTATATATTTTTGAGAGAGAGAGAGAGAAAGAGAGTGCACAGAGGAGGGTCAGAGAGAGGGAGCAGAGAATCCGAAGCAGGCTCCACGCTGCCAGTACAAAGCCCTACGAGGGATTCAAACCCACGAACCACGAGATCATGACTTGGGCTGAAATAGGACTGAGCCGCCCAGTATCCTGAAGAGAGCAGTGCATGGCTTCCAGAACAAGGCGAAACGTAACTACATCCAACTTAAAGTGGGTTCTGAAAACATGTAAGGGTGCATAAAGCATGGTCTCTGACCTGTGGTATGTTTTGTTCTAGTGTATGTGGCCCTCCTCTTTCGGGCCCTTCTACGGCCCACCCAAGTGTCCTGGGACACAGAATTCCAGCCGCAAGGGAGCTTAACCTCTAAACCAAGGATTAAACAGTGTATTTATATTGCTGGGGTGGTTGTACCAGACCGAATAGCAAGGGATTTGTGTTCTGTGGGGGAGGGCAGTAGAGAGGGGGTTCGGAAAGGGAAGGCCCTGAGGGAGGGAAAGGGAAAGTGTGTGGTGTGCAGGGGACAGGGCTGTTCCCAGTCTTGAGGCTGCGGGCAGGTTCATCGTAGTGTTGGCTGTGGCCAGAAGAGAGAGGCCCAGGCGCCTTCTGCCATGCCTGCCGGGGGGTGCCGCTCTTGCCCGGAGATGGGCCCCGCGAGCCTCTCCCCGAACGCTGCCCTCTGCCCAATTGTCAGGGCAAGGGTTTAGTATCTGAAGGCACTTGGTGAGACCGCCTGGAGGCTGCTCGTCCCCCAGGGTCTGGGCTTCCCGGCCTCATAGGCCCCAGATGGGGTTGACAAGGCTCCTGATCACTAAGAGTACCCTCTACCCATTCATCGCTGTTACTAACAAGGAGCAGGCCCTCCTTGGGATTCCAGCCACCTTCATGACAAGAACACCCCTGATAACACATTCTGGTCCTTGGCTGTACTTGGGGCCCCCCCACCTTGTTCCGGGCACGCAGTTATAGGGACCCTCTCGGGTGACTTCAAGAAGGCATTCAAAGGCAATCATTCTCATCAGCTTCACTCTCCAAAGGCCATCTTATTACAAGAGGCCTCAGCACCGGAGGCCTTGGGGGAAGTTACTTAACCACGGGAAAGCGGGGCGACGCCTGCCTCCCAGGGTGACGCACGGAGCAGTGAGGTTCAGTGCTGGGCCCTTCAGAGCGCTTCGCAGACGGCGATAACTGGTTAGGAAGCCCCGTGCCCTGTCTTTACATCTCTCTGCTGACAGAGACACGGTCTCACCGCTGCGTCTCCAGCTCCAGGCACAGGACCCTGCATTTCACAGTATCTTTGTAAATATCTGTTCCGTGAATCGATGCGGGAGGGAGGGGTGTACGAGTGACCCACTGACCGAGAGGAGCCTGAGCACACCTCCCTGGGGCAGTGGGGAGGCTCTCGCAGCTGCTCCCACTGCGCTGGGGGCCCTGTCAGGCCTGGTTAGGCTGTCGGACCCGTTACTGGTGCGGCCGCTGGCCGGATACTCACGGTTACAGCTGTCAGGGCCCCGCTCCCCTCTCGCCACTAATGGGCCCTGGCTTGTTATGGACTCCCTGCTCTCCCTCGGCGCCCTGCAGACTTTATTACGTGGGGCCCGGGGTCCCTGTGATGAGCTAAAGAAGAAGAGGAAAGCCTGAGACGGCGACCCGGACACAGAAGCACAGGAAAAGCCACACCAGCCTCCTGCTTCAGCCGCTGTCGCTGGCGTGGCACTCGGCTGGCATCCCCAGGCCCAGGAGGCAAGCTGCCCGCTCCCCCTTTCCGAGCGCGGGCCCCCTCCTCAAGCCCGCCTCCCGCCTTGATCCCACGCACCTGCAGCCTCACAGAACCAGGTCCTCCCTCTGGAAACATCTGAGAAGACCTCTAGCCCTGCCCCTGCAGAATCATGTCTGTGCACCCCTGCACGGCAGGCACGTGGCCTCTGTGTGAACACGGCCAGCGACACGGGCTCCCTCTTTTCAGGGGCAGTTAGGGCCATTTCCAGGCAGTTCTGCCCAGGACTGTTACCATTCCCACAAAACCTGCCTTTGAGTAAATTCGGCTGAAAGTATGATTCTGCTGGTGTGTGTGTGTGTGTGTGTGTGTGTGTGTGTGTGTGTGTGTGTGTGTGTGTGTGTGTGTGACGTATGCATTATAGTTAGCTCTTATTTCAAAATGACTTTACCACCTGGAGTTACTTGACTTTCCACCATTTTCTTTAACCTGCAGTGATCAGAGTAAGAGGTGATCTCCACAGTCAGATCTTGACCTTTTGAAAGTGGCTGATGTTTCACTGAATGTGTGATGGTTGGCTCTTTCCTGAAAACACAAAAATGAATTCCTCTCTGAGGTTTGGTTACAATTCGCGTGATCACACCCTTGTAGCATTTTCACCCCACACTACATTCTCATGCATGGAGCAGACCTTTGGTGTTTACACTCCTCACACAGGTGACCTCTAATGAACCAGTCGCTAGTATTTGTAACCTCGTGGAGTGCCCTCCCCTTGAATCTGGGCTGGGTCTGTGACTTACTTCAAGCACTAGAATGCAGCAGAGGTGACACTGCGCCAGTTCTGTCACTGAGCATGGCATTTGGCGGGCGGGGTGGTGGGCGAGGTAGTTGAACACCCCCATCTGTGTAAGGTGTTCAACTACTGAGCTGGAGACATCACATGCCTGAAAGCTCACCAAAAAGGGTCTACCAACGTACAAATCTTGTGATGCTGCTGAGAACCTTAATTTAAAAAAATACATTTTGGGGCACCTGGGCGGCTCAGTCAATTAAAGCATCTGACTCGTAGCTCAGGTCATGATCATGTTCGTGGGTTTGAGCCCTGAGTTGGGCTCTGCACTGACAGCGTGGCGTTGCTTAGGATTCTCTCTCTCTCTCTCTCTCTCTCTCTCTCTCTCCCCTCCTCAAATAAATAACAGTTAAAAAATTAATAGGGGGCGCCTGGGTGGCTTAGTCGGTTAAGCGTCTGACTTTCGCTAGGTCATGATCTCGCGGTTCGTGGGTTCGAGCCCCACGTCGGGCTCTGTGCTGACTGCCAGCTCGAGCCTGGAGCCTGTTTCAGAGTCTGTGACTCCCTCTCTCTGACCCTCCTGCTCACGCTGTCTCTCTCTCTCTCTCTCCTAGAAATAAATAAAACATTTTTAAAAAATTAATACACAACACACTTTTTAGTGTGTCTTCTCTCCCTGGGGCAGAGAGAGCGGAGTCATCCTGGGACAGAGAGGAGGAGATGGGTGGTAGCAAAGTCAGCAAGTGCTTTACTCGCTGGTGGGAGAGGAGGCCATGTTTTCACTCGTCAGTCACTTACTGAACAGCAAGGGTGACAGGGACAGAGGGAGTGCAGACCCCGCATTCCCAGAGTTCCCGGTCTGATGGGGGAGGCCAAGCAGTCAGCACACACCTTCAGATTGCTGAACAGGATGGGAGGAAAAGGGTGGTGCTTACTGTGGCCCACGCAGGGGAGGAAGAGCTTGACTGCAAGGTGTAGCCCAAGGAGGGGTCAGGGAAGGCTTCTCAGAGGAGGTGACATTTGAACCCAGGCAGGCATTTGGTGGGGCAAGATCTCAGGTGGGCAGAAGAGCACACAAGAAGGCCTGTGGATTGAGAGCTTGAGACCTGAGGACTCGCAAGACCTACTGTCCGGCCGGAGGGGAGGGGCACCCCGGAAATGACCAGAGACGCAGTTGGAGAGGTGGGCAGGCACAGCCAGACAACTGCACTGAGAGCTTTCGTATTGTTGGCCCGGGAGACGTGGACCTCAGGCCTGGGCTTCTCACGCCAGGGACATCTTGCTAAAAAGTCCCCAAGACCGTGCGTCCTCTGCTGAAGCGTCCCACTGGCCCCTGAAGCCTGCAGGCTCCAGTCCAGACTTCCAGGCTGTTCCTTCAGGTCTCTGCTTAGGCCACATCCCACCCACTCACCCTTCTCTTCTCCCCCTGCCCCTTTCCTCGTGCCAGTTTCCCGGTGAGCCCTGCTCCTCTCTCCTGAAGGGGAGGTGAGTACTGGGGCTCCACTCACTGCACCCCAGCCTTCTGCGGGGGCATCTACCAGGCTGAATCGTCATGGAACCCTTGACTGGTTCCATGGTGGGTCTCCCCTTCCGGAGGGCAGGGCACCTTAATAAATACTTGCTATGAGGTTACTGCCCTTCAGGAGAAGCCCACTCAAAGCTTCCTTCTGGGGAAGGAAAGGGCCCGAGTGTCAGAAGCAGCACTTCTGGGGGAGACTGGTCCCCAGTCTGAAGCGTCAGTGACTGTGGCCTGTGGGAGCAAGTCCCCCCACCTCCAAATCACATGCACGCACCGTGGGTTCAGGCTTTCAGTCACAGAAACAGGACCCTGGTGTCAGGAAGTGTTGCCACGACCACAGGCTGGACACAGGAAGGAATTCTCCCGTGGAGAAACAGAATTAGCCCTCCTCCTCTCCCCCAGGCCTGGAGGTGACAGCTTCCTTGAGGCCAGTAATCCACCGTGAAGGCTGCGTTTCACACCTGCCACTCTGGAACAGGCCAGCGGGGAATTGCTCCCGCAGAGGGAAAATTGGAGCGTCAGGGTAATTCGTCCATTTTGCCACACACGGTTCAGGGCCGGTGCTCCCGGGCTGGCCTGTGGCTGGCGGTGACTGAACCCGGCCCTGGGGAGCCCCTCACCCTCGGCTGGGAGAGGGCCCGGCCAGCCGGCCAGCTCACCTGTCATTCACCTGTGCCATCGAGCTTTCGGTGCTGGCCCCCTCTCTGATCTGAGCACCGAGACTGTTCCGCCTACGGGGTTGTCCCGGGCAGGTCTACACTCGATGGCGATGAGGGCCCTTTTAGATGCTGCAAATACCTTTTCCCAGCCTGTGAGCCGTCTGCTCACTTGCCTGTGGTGTCCCCCTTCGAACAGAACCTCTTCATGGTGATCTAAGAAATCTGTCTGCACGTCACCTTGTGGTCTGCGCTTTTTGGGCTCTTCAGAAGTGCTTCTCTATCCCTGTGTTGCAATGATACGTTCCCTTATTTTCTATTAGCTTTATAATTTTTTTTAAATTTTATTTCTGAGAGAGAGAGAGAGAGGCAGCATGAGCAGGGGAGGGTCAGAGAGAGAGGGAGACACAGAATCTGAAACAGGCTCCAGGCTCTGAGCTGGCAGTCAGCACAGAGCCCGACGCGGGGCTTGAACCCTTGAACCATGAGATCATGACCTGAGCGGAAGTCAGACGCTTAACCAACTGAGCCACCCAGGCGCCCCTAGCTTTATAATTTTTAATGGATCATGCTTAGGTTTTAAATCCATCTAAAAAAATAAAATGTGCAACTAACTTGGATTTAAATTTAAAAAATCCATCTAGAGTTCATTTTTGGTACAAGGCAAAAGTCCAGTTTTCTTTCTCTCCGTACTGAGTGAGCCAGTTTCCTGTCACCTTTGTGATCACCTGTCTGATCAGTTTACAATGCTACCTTAGTCATATCTCACATGGCCATATATTTGTGGGTCCCCCTTTAAACCTTTTATTAGGATGGGGCACCTGGGTGGCTCAGTCAGTTGGGCGTCCGACTTTGGCTCAGGTCACAATCTCACAGTCTGTGAATTTGAGCCCCATGTCAGGCTCTGTGCCGACAGCTCAGAACCTGGAGCCTGCTTCAGATTCTGTGTCTCCTCTCTCCGCCCCTCCCCCACTTCACGCTCTGTCTCTGTCTCTCTCAAAAATAAATAAACACTGGGGCGCCTGGGTGGCTTAGTTGGTTAAGCGTCCGTAGGTCATGATCTCGCGGTTCGTGGGTTCGAGCCCCGCGTCGGGCTCTATGCTGACTGCCAGCTCAGAGCCTGGAGCTGTTTCAGAGTCTGTCACTCCCTCTCTCTCTGACCCTCTCCTGCTCTCTCTCTCTCCTAGAAATAAGTAAAACATTTAAAAAATTTTTAAATCTCTTTAATAAAAATAAATAAACATTAAAAACTTTTTAAACTTTTTATTAGGATCTATTGGTTCCTGTGGTGAAAAATCACTCTTAAAAGAATTTCTCACAGGGCAGGTCCCCTCCTTTAACTCTTTCCTTACCCCCAAAATGACTTAGCCATCTACGGACCTTTAATCACTTATATGCATTTAGAATAAAGTTGCTGAGTTCTACCAAAAAAAAAAAAAAAACCCATCTGAACTTTTGATAGGTGTTACACTGAACTGTAGGTTAATTTGAAGATAACTTTTCTCTCTGCAGTGTTGACCTGCCCACTCATAAGCCCAGACTCTGTTTAGTGAGATCTTGATGTCTCTCATAAGAAAGTCTGTTTATTTTCTCCACAGCGTTACCACTATGTGAGATCCTTATTCATTTATTTCTTTACCTGATTATAGTCTGTCTCTTCCTCCTATCTCTTCACAACATGCAACCTGAGACCCTCTTTTACTCATCCCTGTGTCCTAAGTGCCTAGATGTTCCCGACCCTATTTTGCTGCTGGCCAGGGGAGGGGGTTGGGGGGTGAGGGGAGACAGAGGTTGGGAAAGTTGAACTTCCTGCTGTGGCCCAGGTAGCCAGTCCCCCACAGGCTGTGATTCCAGGTGAGACAAGTGAGGAGAGGCTTTCCGGGGGTCACACGGGGGAGGCGCCTGCTAGACTAAGGGATTTGGCCTCTATCCTTGTGGATAAGAGGGGGGTTCTGAGAGACTGTGAGTGGTGGGCCAGGCGACAGGGAAGAGGAGAGTCCATGCACAGGACAGGCAAGGGGAGACATCCAGGCCTGGGAGAGTGAAGGGAACCCCTCGGGGTTGCCAAGAGAGGGGGTGGGCGTGGAGAGGAAGCCTCCGTCAGCGACGACGACTTCAGCCATGGGGGGGTTGGAGGAGCCAGAGACGCCCAGGCAGCGGCACCTGAAGATGTAGCTGGGGCTCGGAAGGGAGACTGGAAGGGGCTGGAGATTGGGGCGCCCCAGAGACAGGACGCTGCATGTGTTGGCAGTCTGCGTCTGAGACATGGAAGGCCTTCAACGTGCAGCGTCCCGTGACACAACCAGGTGCCGAGTGGAACTGCAGCGTGTCCCCTGGGTTGGCAGAGAATGGGTCTGAAGGACACGCGGGAAACCAGCAGTGCTGTGGGCTTCCGGGGAGGGGACCTGAGTGTCTGGCAGGCGCTCTTCATTCTTTTGAATTGTTAGAATCCTCAATCCTATTACCTACTGAAAACAATGAGGGAAACTAAATCTTAAAAAAACAAACAAACAAACAAACAAAAAAAACCACAACCAAGTATGTGAAGGACCTTGAGTGAGTAAAGGAGTTGGAAGACATAGCGATCCTGCCTTTGAGGAGTGAGGCTGGGCCTGTGTGGAGAAGCACCCTACCCCCAGGGGCACGGCTCACACTACTCCCAGGGGTATTTCCCACCTCAGGCTCCGAAACCACCCAAATCCCAATCTCTGGCCCATTGCAGTTAGGAGAGAAGGTAAATGGTATCAAGGATGAGAATGTGTGACGAACTCCTACTATGCGCTGGGCTCGTCAGTCACACCTTATCCCCGATGGCCTTCTTTACAGATGAAGAAACTCAGGCTCAGGGGCGCCTGGGTGGCTCAGTCGGTTAAGCATCCAACTTTGGCTCAGGTCATGATCTCACGGTTCGTGGGTTCGAGCCCCACATCAGGCTCTGTGCTGACAGCTAGCTCAGAGCCTGGGGCCTGTCTTTGGATTCTGAGTCTCCCTCTCTCTGACCCTCCCCTGCTCATGCTCTCTCTCTCTCTCTCAAAAATAAATTTAAAAAAATTAAAAAAAAAAAAAAGAAAGAAACTCAGACTCAGAGCAGTGCATACCTGAGGTTATGTGGCTAATAAGGAGCTGCATCAGGATTTGAACCCACGTCTCCTTCACCCTGAAACATCCTTTTCCACAATGGTAGCCGATCCCTAGTTTGTTATTCACTCATTTTACCATTATTAAGCCTCTGTAATGCTCCAAGCACTCCCTGTGCGAGCCCTGAAGGTGTATAAAAAGGAACGACAAGCTGTGAGATTGCAGATGCTAGAATACATCCCCATGTATTCAAAGACATTGACTGACGACCTGTGAGGGGCCAGGCCCCATGTTAAGTCCTAGGGCCGCAAAGGGAGAAGGAAAGACTGTCCTTGTCCTCACAGAGGACAGCCAGGTGACCACACTGCCCTGTGGTAAGTGCCCTCGTGGGGGAGGGTGCGCCCAGCTCAGGCTTGAGGGCCTTGGAGAACTTATCCGAGAGAGGGATCTAAAATCAGGTCAAAACTGAGGCTCCTGGGTGGCTCAGTCGGTTAAGCATCTGACTTCTGCTCAGGTCATGATCTCACGGCTTGTGAGTTGAGCCCCAAGTCAGGCTCTGAGCTAATAGCCCAGAGCCTGAGGCTGCTTTGGATTCTGGGTCTCCTCTCTGTCCCTGCCCCCCTCTCAAAAATTCAACAAACATTTAAAAAAAAAAATAAGAATTTTTAAATCATGTCAAAACTCAAATGCTTGGAGGGCAGGCAGCCAGGTAAGGAGTGACGTGAGCTAAGTCTGTCCTCAGACATAGATGTGCTCAGCCCGAATACAGGAATGTGCTTTGCTTCCACACCGACACGGTTCTCTTCCATTTTTTTCTTAAAACACGACTTGTGTAATTAAAAACAAGAGTACAGGGGAATATTTCCCTCTTCTAAATCAACAGTGCAAGTGTGGTGATAAATGGTAACTGCCCCTTGGCCTCCACACTCAGGCTGCAAGAGGGGGAGGTGAAAATTGCGGGTCTGAGAGGAGGGCCCAGTGGCCTTTTGCCCTGTGGGAAGCGGGCCCAGTGGGAGCAGGTTTTCTGATGGTAGACACGAGGCTGTTCCAAGTTTGGGTCAGTATTTCTGACTATTAACAACTGTTTCTTTATTTTGAGAGAGAAAGTATGAGTGGGGGAGGGAGAGAGAGAGAGAGAGAGAGAGAGAGAGAGAATCCCAAGCAGGCTCCACACTGTCAGTGCAGAGCCTGACACAGGGCTCGAACTCGTGAACCATGAGATCATGCCCTGAGCCGAAGTCAGATGCTTAACCAACTGAGCCACCAGGCATCCCTGATTCTTAACATCTTTAAAGTTCATACATATTGCTATATTCTTTTTCAGAATATTATACCAACATGATCACTTTTCCAGCATCAAGTTGTATTGTTACTTGATGTATAAAAAATATTACTCTTTCGCTCTGTTGATTAAAGAATATTATTTCATATATTTATTGATTTTTGTATTTCTTCTTTTGTGAATTGACAGTTCATATTCTTGGCCATTAAGAGTAGTTTTTAGGGGCATCTGGGGGGCTCAGTGGGTTAAGCGGCTGACTGCAGCTCAGGTCATGATCTCACGGTTTGTGGGTTCAAGCCCCATATCGGGCTCTGTGCTGACATCTCAGAGCCTGGAGCTGCTTCAGATTCTGTGTCTCCTCCTCTCTCTGCCCCTCCCCCACTCATGCTCTGTCTCTGTCCCTCAAAAATAATAAATAAATGTTAAAAAAGTTTTTATTGTACAAGTAGTATTTAACAAAATGGGGAAATACAGGTACATAAAAACACCCATAATCCTATCCCTGACTGTTAACCACTGTTGACATTTTTTGTGTACATGTTCCTGGTTTTCACCCATGCCTTCGCTATCCATACATATTTACGTATTCTCTTTCTCAAAAATAAGATCCTACTATATAGAACTGCTTTTGTAACTTCATATTTTCATTTAACAATACGGTGTGGAAATATTTTCAGCTTATAAAATACACATTCAAATCGTTTCTAGTGGTTATGTTGTATTCCATTGTAATGATGTACCATAACTTAATCACCTCCTATTATGGACTTTAGATCAAATTTATTTTGATGTTATAAATATTCATCATGTAGCAAATCTTAGTGAATATCTTCAATTACTTCCTTAGGAAATTCCAGAAACAAAATTGCTGGATCAAAGGTTACATATTCTCTTAAGGCTTTTAAAACATATTACCAGTTACATTATATTACAAATTACACATTTCCCAAAGGTTGTATCAGTTTTTACTTCCACAAGCAGTATACAAGGGCTCTGTGTAGCAGATCGTATTTTTTTAAGCTGGCCTTGACAATCTCTCCCATCTCATATCGTTTTCTAGAACTTGTCACGGCCCTATCAAAAGGTGGAGTCTAGGACCCCTCCCCTTGAACCTGCATTCCGGGTGAGATTTTATGTCTGTCTGTCTCAACCAATGGAGTATAGCAAACATAATCTATGTGATGTCTGAGGCTTTTATGCAAAAATGCCATGCACTTCTGCCTTGTTCTCTTTGGATACTTGCTCTCAGAGCCCAGCCACCAGGCTGCGGGGAAGTCCAGGCAGCCTGTGGAGAGACCTAGGAAGAGAAGGACCGAAGCTCCCTGCCCACAGCCTAGCCGAGGCCCCAGGGGGCACGGGCTCCCAGGGGAATCGCATCCAGATATACTGCACAGAGCAGAGATGAACCATTTTCCCCTGGACTCTGCTCAAATTGCAGATTTGTGAGCAAAATAAATGACTGTTGTTTCAAACTTCTAAGCTCTGGGGTGGCTTGTTACACAGCAATAGATAACTGGTACACCTCATTTCCCCCCTCTACCTAACACTGGGCATTATCCATTTTTCTTTCATTTTGCCAATAGGATAAAAAAAGTGACATCTCTCATTTGGTTTTCATACTTTGGCCCATTAGTTTCAACAGGGCATTAATGCTTTACTTATTTACAACAGAACTTTAAAATCCTTTAATCCTATTTATTTACCTTGTTGTTCTTTCTCTTCAAAGAATTTCTGCACTTATTGCAGAAATTCAAAAAGGTATTTTTCTGTCCGAGCCAGGACTAGCTTGGGGCTATGGAGACACCCACGGTCCCAAATTTAGGGTGGCACAGCTCTTGGGTGCTGACCCCGAGGATAAGTGTCTCAATAAATTCTGCACCCTAGGAATCTGCCTTGCCTCGCTCTAATCCCAGCCCTGATTCAAGGCCACCCCTACCTCACTTTTTAGATATAACCACTGGTCAGAGTTTGATGTATACTTTTCCAGACTTTTTGTGGACAAACGTTACTATCTATCTATCTATTTATTTATTTATTTATTTATTTATTTATTTATTTATCGAGAGCACTCGAGTGGGAGAGGGGCAGAGAGGGAAACAGAGAGGAGAATCTCAAGCAGACTCTACACTCAGCTTGGAGCCTGACCCAAGGCTCGATCTCACAACTGTGAGATCATGAGCTGAGCTGGAATCAAGAGTTGGGTGCTCAACCGTCTGAGCCACCCAGGTGCCCCGACAAACATTAACATTTCTATATCCATATATAACTACATACATATTTTTTAAAGATTTTAAAGTAATCTCTACACCCAATGTGGGGCTTGAATTTATAGCCCTGAGATCAAGACTCGCACACTCTACCAATTGAGCCAGCCAGGCACCTCACTACATATGTTTTTAAATAACAAATGGATATAGTAATAAATAGTGGTATTTATGTTTACAGAAATGTATCCTTCTTGGACATCTTATGTCAATGTGTGCAAACTGATCTCATTCTTATGACTGCATATTTCTTAATAGTCATCTCCCTTTGTCATATTTAAGGCACGTATTTTCCCAGTTTCTTATCCTGTAGCTTGATTTCTTTTTTAACTTATTTTTAAACATTGGTGTTGTCAAGTAGATCACACTCTCACTTCAATTATATTTTCAGTTTTTTTTTATGCTTACAAAAACAGTAAAGTATTCAACTACACTTTCCCCTATGCCTTATTTTTTACATCACTGGGGATTTATGTTAGTGTATGGTGTGAAGGTGGGGCCGTAGCTGAATTTTCCCCAAATTATCGATATTCTCAACATCAGTAGCTAAACAGCTCCACCCTCTTCAAGGCAGAACTCTGTGACGCATCAGAAGCTTTGATGCTTGAGAACTTGACGGGGACTTTGCAGAGTGCAGCCAGATGAGATTTGTAGTCTTAGCCACAACCTGCAGTTCTGTGGTGGCAGAGAATGCTCCTGGAGGTGGTGGAGGAAGGTGGATTAACAGGCAGCACTGAGGCCCCTTTTCCTCTGAAAGAGCCCAGCAGCCGCAGGGAAAGGCCTTCTGCTCACAGTATAGAGACAAGCAAGTCTTGCTAAAGAAGCACCTGGAAACTTGCAAACCCAGCCAAGTGGACCTCACCCTAACATCTAAACAGATGCTTCTTGGACTCCTCCAAGGTTGGTGCCCCCACCTCGTAGACCACGTTAACTTCATCCCCTTATGTTGCAGAGGTCCCCCACATTTGCCTTGTGACTTCTAGATTCTTTCCTTCCCGTCTGTGACCCAAGCCCGTACACACCTTCCTCAGGCTGAGGTGAAGCCTAGAGAGAGGTCAGGGAGGGTGAGCAGGGAGACTGGGCATCAACCCCATGCACTCCAGCTACCCTCCTGGAGGCCATCACACCCCGATTCATAGGGGGCGGTCTCTTGCAGAGAAGAGACCAGGGTTTTGAGAGGAGGCCTGAGTGCGGTGAACAGAGTTGTTCCAGGAATTTGGATCCTGAGTGCATGGGGACGCTCACTACTGAGGAGACTACACTGCTGGGGCTGAGCCAGGAGGGATGAGAAGGGCAGGTGTCTTCCCTCTTGGGTGTGAAGGATCCCCGGGGGCAGCAGAGGAAGGGAGCAATCAGGTGTGAGGGGCAGGCTAGGCTAGCTTGGAAAACCCAGGAGAAGTCAGCGCCCTGTACTGTTGTGGGGATACGGAGGCAGGCCTGAGGAGGAGGGAAGCCAGGCACAGGGCATCAGGGGTAAAAAGGACACGGTTCTTCTTGGGGCACCCGGGTGGCTTAGTCAGTCAGGTGTCTGACTTCAGCCCATCATGGTCTCACAGTCCGTGAGTTTGAGCCCCATGTCGGGCTCTGTGTTGACAGCTCAGAGCCTAGGGCCTGCTTCGGATTCTGGGTCTTCCTCTCTATGGCCCTCCTCTGCTCACACTGTGTCTCTCCTTCTCTCTCAAAACAAAATAAACATTAAAAAAAAAAAAATCAAATGCTTCTTGGAATTTGGTTTAAAATCCTGTATATGGGAATGGGGGAAATCCTATCCATCTAGGAAGCAGGCTTTGCCTTCATAGGAGGTTGGCCCTGAAAGGAGACAAAGGGACAGAGGAGGGGCGCCGGGGAGGGCGCTTGGGCCTGCCCTGGAGCTGGTTGGGAAGACCAGCCCGGCGGCACCCAGGCGGTGCTGGGGCAGAGGACAGCGGTGGCATGCAGGCTAAGGGCTGGCATGAGTAAGCCTTCCCTTCTCATAGTTGTCCTGCGCTTCCAAAAGGACACAAGTCATATAGGCTGTGATTTCTTTCTGCCACACGTCCTTCCTGGGTGGCCTTGAAGGAACAGGCCCCTCCCTGGGCTGACAAGAAAACAGCTGAAATCACTGTAAGAAAGGGAAAGGCACCTTGAGGACCATGAGGCTCTGTCTAAAGCTTCCATCCTAGAGGTGAGGAAGTGGAGACCCAAGAGGTGAATGGGTCACCCGGTGTCATATGCAGCGGGTTAGTGGCCAAGCCTGCAGAATGAAGCAGATCTCTTCTCCTCCTCCTCCTCCAACTGCTGGTGACTTTCCTCCAGGGCCAAGGCGGTGAGGGTACCCTGGAGCCCAGGTCTCACCCCCACACCCGGGGGGTGATGTGTGGCTCCTGGGCACCCCACTATCCACCCAGCCCAAGGCTGCCGGCAAGGAGCCAACCTGAAGGTGGGCCACGCCGTGGGACCTCACCAGCCTGGGGGGGGGGGTCTTCTGAACACAGCAGCCCCTTAGGCTCATGGTCCTCCCACCCCTGCCCACTTCCTGGCTTCTCTTCCTTCAGGTCTCAGAGAAGCCTCCCCTAACATCCCCTGCTGGCTCCTCCTTAAGAGCCTGGAGCGCATTTTCCTCCTCTGTCTTCCTCTTGAGTGGAAAGCTCCACGGTAGCGGAGCCACGGTTTTCTTCTGTGTATCATCAGCTTTAGCCCAGTGCAGCACTGAACAAATTCTTAAATAATTTTTTTAACAAAAAAAAGCGCCTATTTTTTTTTTTTTTTACTGAGAATTTCTTGTATTTACTCTCTCTTTGTTGGACTTGGCATGTGCTTCCCCACCGGCCTGTGATGCCTTTTTCCTGCTCATTTTCCTTGCTACACCCACTCATTTTTCAAAAGCCAGCTCAGCTGCGTCGTCTCTAAGAAACTGTTCCTGAACGCTCAGTAGGTAGCATCCCAGGCAGAGGGGGGTTTCTCCGTCCGGGTCCAGAACAAGGACCCTCTCCTGCATGGGAGCCCTCCCAAGAAGCAGAGTACAACCCAGAATGGCAAGCGGACTTCAAGTCACAGAAGCCGGAGCTCCCAGCCTGGCAGATCGGCTGGGGGAGGGGACGAGCTGGTGGGCAAGCTGGTTTATCGATGCCGATGCCGCTGAGAGCGCCCTGGGGAAATCAAGGTGAAAGGCAGCGGCCCTGCTAAGGAGGAGGCCCACCCTTGCTTATCAATCAGAGCCTGGGAGACAGCACAAGGCTTGGCTGTGAGGAGGAGGCCCACGCCCACTGAAGAGGCCCTGCCTCACAGGACCTGTGATGGCGTGCCGATGGAAATCCTCCACACTTGACACTGTGCCAGGTACCAGGTAGTAGAGGAGCAAGGCAGGTGGTCGCGGCCCCGTGGGCACTGGCCCTGGGACCTCTCTCACCATCTTGCAGGCCGGGGTCACACTGCCCAGCATGCTGGCCCATCAGCCTCCCAGCAGGGGCCCAGCAGGGTGTGGGGAGAGGAACGGGGCCAGCTTAGGAGAACGGAGGGGGCAGGCGGATGAGTAGAAGGAGAGAGAGAGGGAACCTGCAGGCAGGCTCCAGGCTGGAAGCCACCGCCATACACAGGGTTACCCAGGTAACACAGGGCTGACACACGCAGGAAGGGGGGCGTCACCCCCAGCCCGTGTCCCCATCCCAGCTGCCCAGGCAGAGGGAGCGCGCTTGGCATCCCACCTGCTCCACCCGGGTGCCAAAGCCATCCGAGCAGAGTGAAGATGTCAAAGAGAAAACCCCAAATCGGATTGAGGCTCCTGCTCCCCCTTAATGAGGTTCATTATCAGCTGCTCTGATCCTTGTAAAACCTGGCAGGCGGGATTAGGGACAGGCCCTCTAATCCGGCTGGCTCCTCCCTGCCAAGCAGCCAGGGCAGGCGGGCTCTCACAAACAAGTGCTCTCCTCCCTGGGGAGAGGGGGGTGCTGTGGCCAGGCTGGTGCAGAGGAGGGTTCCTGGAGCAGGGGCAGGTGCTGCGGGGAGGCTGGGGGAACAAGAGGCCTGTCCCTGGTGCACATGGAGATGGACGGGGCCTGGGAACAGGAGCTCTGTGGGCAGAAGGAGGGTCCACCCTGGAGAAGGGGGCCGGCCAGAGCACATGGTCCCCTGCGGGGCAGAAGCTCTGTGAGCCGGGGGCGGGGGGGGCGGGGGGGGGGAATCGCATCTGGCTGGATCTCCGCCGAGGCTGGATTCTGTGGATTCTGTCCAGATCTGGACATTAGGCCTCCAAAGAACACACCAAGTCCAAGAACACACCAAGGCTTTGCCTTAGCAAAAATAATTTATTCCACAACCCTCCCAAGCAGTGGGGTAGAGTGGGAATCAAGCATGTGCAGAGTCCCCCTCCCCTCAGACCCTTTTAATCTCTGCACGATGGAAGGTGGGGCCTTGAGAGAGGACGCTTCCTCACTGCAACACCCTCCACATTCAAACATGAGCATCTATTTTGGAGGCCAAAATCAACAGACAGAAGACCCAGCTCTAGGAGGGGTAGAGTGCACTGGGGAGGAGACAAAGCACATCTCAAGCAACTGTCTTTCCTCTGTGGCTTCACTCTACCCTCCCAGCTAAGCCCAGAGCCAAGGCACTAAAGACAGCAGCACCCTCCCTAAATCCCACACTAGCCCTTATCAGATCCCACCAAGCCAGCCGCTCACCACCCAGCCCCGTGGCCATCACCCATCCAGGTCCACACCAGCTCTAGCCTGTACCCCTCCTGAAGCAGAGGTTTGAAGGAGCCAGAAGCTCTCCTCCCTCCAACCCTGACGCAAGCCTCACCTGGGAGACCAGCAGGACATTCAGAAGCTTCCAGATACCAACCCGCCCCCCCAAAGCAAACCCCACTCCAGAGATATGAGGGGCTGGAGGATGGACAGGCCACAGAGGGGCAGAAGCAGCCCTGCCTTCTCTGGCACAAAGGCCTCTTTGCATCCGGAAGGGAGCGAGATGGACGGGGCCCGAGGCGCAGTGAAGAGTTCCGCTCTAGGGTGCCAGCCTTGGGAACATGCCTCTGGATGGGGGACCTGGGGGGCCGTGGCCTCGCTTGCCCCAGTTTAGGCCCAAGACCAGGTGGGAGACAGAGAAGCTTCAGTGAGAATGAGCAGGACTTCAAATAAGGTGATCAGAAGGAATGTGGTGCCGAGAGGCCAGGGACTGAGGCTCCCACCCCCAGGGCCACTGCTGTCCGCCATGGCCCCCTGCCTCGCCCCCACTGCTGCCAGCGGAACATGGGCCCAATGCACACTTTTCCTGGCTATGGAACCTCCTTCCTAGAAGCCCTGAGAAGGTTCACTGGAGCAACTGGCTTCCCTGGGTTTCCCTGGACAAGGAACAAGGGAAAAGGGGAGAGGAGCAGGGGGCTGGCAGAGCGCCGTGAACGGCTCACAATGCGAATGGTTCAGGCTGCGGGGTGACCAGCGTGGCCCTTCAGTGCCCTCATCCTGGCCCGGAAGTAGGTGTACACAGCCAGGAGGCCCATGAAAGACAGGGAGTAGAGCCCCACACAGAGGCTGATGTCCAGGTGGGAGAAGCCGCCTCCCAGCACCTGTAGCCACTGGTCCCGGCCCCGCATGGGCCCAGCCTCCGGCTCCCCTTCGGGAATGGCGGCCACCTGCTTTGAGCTGCGGCCCACCCGGCCCAGCTCTGAAGGGCCTCTGGGGAGGTGCTTCTCGGCCAGGAACTCAGCCAGCAACACGGCTCCTGTGTCTCGCTTGGCTACGTGTTCCTGCCCACGTGGCTGCTCCCACTTCTCCCTGTGAAGCTCTGCTACATGCTCAGGCGGTCCCTGGTCTGGTTCAGCTGTCATACCGAGGCCAATGAGCACATCCTGGGGGTGACCGGCCCCGAGTCTCTCTGCTGGGACTCTGGGGTCAGTGGTTCCTGGCCCTCCCACGATCCCCACCTTCTCAGGGCCCACGGTAAAATTTCTGGCTGCGATCATCCGGGCAACCATCCGTGGGCCCGGCCCGGCTGAAGGAAGCTCCAGGACGACATTGCTTGGGGAGAAGTGGGTCTTGAGGAACCTGAGGGTGTTGTCCAGGTCCCACACAGGTGCACCCCGGAGTTCGTTGTGGCAGGCGGAACAGAGTTCGACGGGTGGCCACTGCACTTTGGGGAAGTGAGGGTCCTCGCTGGGGGCGCCTGGGGAGGGAAGCACACGGGCTGGCTGTGACCCCTGGGCCCGCCTGGAAGCCCAGAGCTCATTCTTCATTCAGAAAGCCAGCTTCCCCATCTGCAAAAGGGGCTCCCTGCTGCCCTTGGCAATGGTGGGTATGAGAAGCCAGGTGAAAAAAACCTAGCATGGAGGCTCCCCCCGACCCAGCGGAGCCAGCATGGAGCTGCGCAGGGCAGGAGGACGACTATCCCCCCCACCAGCCACACAGCCTCCTAGTGACCACTCCCTGCAGCCCCTCTGTCAACTTTGCTGCTGGGCTGTACCCCTCAACCAGGCCTGGAAAAGGGTTAGAAGACTCAGTATTATCTGTCTTGCAGTCTTTGGTTGGTCTGCTAGTCATCTTCTTCTCGGCCTTTTTCTGAACTTTCCCAAGTTTTATACAGTGAAGAAACATCACTTTGGTAGTTCAAGGGAAAATGGTTTTTATAACCAGAGTCCGTGGCATGTGGTAATGCGGAGGTGTTCCTCGTGCCACGGCAGCCCTCCAGGGTACGCGGGGGCTGGTGGAATTTCCTTCCTGGTGGGCTCCAAGGGCAGGTAAGGGGGCGCCTGGGGGCCTGGATGGGGAAGAGGGCACTCAGGAGGGTCAGGGAGTTACCCCGATGGCTGGCATGGTGGCCAGAGCCCCAGGTCGGGCCCCACAGGGCCAGGGTCGCCCAGGGAGTGGCAGTCAGCCCGGATCTCTCGGAGGAGGCACCTCTCCTAAGGGGCTTAAGAGGGGAAGGAAAGGTGCTGGCCGGAACGAAGCAGCGGCAGGGGATGGAACAGCTGAAATGGTTATTGTGGGGAGGAGACACCAAGTCGATTCCAAAGGTCCAGCGAGAAGTAGTAGTGACCAGCCTGGCACAGTGAGCGCTGGATTGGCACCTGCTTGCTACTGTTCCTAGTTTGATCCGAAAGGACCCCACCACACAGGGCAGGGTACGCCTTCCTGGGGGCCCCGCCAGGAGAAGCCCCAGATCTACCCTCTGGCGGCAGCTGGGCCCCCAGGGAAGCGGGGAGCCTGCCCAGGTCATTGGGCCAGCTGGTCACGTGGAGCATGTGGGGGCAGGGGAGGGGGTGCAACAGAGAGGGAAGCAGGGAGAGGAGAGACGGGCATGTGTCCTCTTTTCAAAGTCCACCAGGAGGTCCCAGGAGACGAGTGGCCTGTGCCACCACCTGCTCTATTTGGCTCCTTTTCCTTGAACCCTGGCAGTCCCAGGCCTCATCCCCAAAGCTCCCACCCCGAGGAGGTCTGTCGGCGACTACCCTCTCCCCACAGATACGCCCAGGCTCCCGACTACAGATGGCTCCCTCCCCACTGGCCAGTTTCTGGTCACCCCTTAGTTTAATGTTTTTGCCTCCTGGACCCATCAGACTCCTGTGTACCACGAACAGAAAACACTATAAATGGGGAAACTCAGAAGCCAAGGCCTCCCCCTATGGGGATCAGTCCCTGGTTTCTTCTAGGAACGACTAGATCTTTCTCTTCTGGCACATTTCATTGCTAGACCCCTCTGGTGGGTGGAAAAGCCCGGCTCTCTTCTCCCTGTTGGTGTGAGTAAGAAAGGAGCCAAGAGCCAGGAAGCAGAACAAAGAAGGCAGGAGAGGGACACTGAGAGTTCTGAGGAAGGGGCCCTGGTGCAGGGGAAAGAGTGAGCAGTGACACTGGAAGCCCACAGTCCTAGAGTGTCAAAGCCTCAGCTTCCTCATCTGGAAAATGGGCCTAAGGGCAATGACTGCCTCAGCAGGGCAGGCAGAGCGTGTGGAAAGGCGCTGTGCACTGTGAAGCACTGTGGGGATGCTACTTTGAGGATGAGTGTCCCGTCCCTAGCTCTGTCCCAGGTCCCCTAAAACTCCCCCACCGCCCTGTGTCGGTGACGCCAGCCTTGGAGAGGGCCCTTCCTTACCGGCGAGGCGGGCATTGACCTTGTTGTGGCTGGACCAGAGCCAGAGCACGGCGCTGTCCAGACTCTCCACCCGGTGCATGGAGGCCGCCGCCATCTGCTCAAAGTGGCTGGCGCAGTCTCGGCAGCCGAAGAAGAAGCGCACGTAGCCCCGGATGGCCTGCAGGACCTCCTGAGCTTTGGCTGCAGGGAGAGGGGCTGCTGTTGCCGTTGCAGGGGCCCTTCTGGCTGCCCGCGCCCACCAGACCCTCCACTGTCCGCTCCTCATGCCCAGGGTCTCCCTGCACCCCTGTCCACCTTCCAGGGGTCACGTCAGAGTTGACCCCATCTCCTCCCAAACTCCCAGTTTCCTTTCTCTGCCACTCATCCAGGTCCCCGTCACTTACTGACACTTGGGATAAAGCCCAAACTTGTCAGCAGGACACTGTAGGCTCTTTGGGACGTGTCTGGAGAGGCAGGCAGGGGCCAGGCTGCCCACACCCCTCCCCGGCACCCCTCCTGAGCCCAGCCCACTTTGGGCTTCCTGCTCCCTCGGGCACTGCATCAGGGGTCTCTGCGATCAGGCTCTGCACATCCGCCGCTTTGTCTCCATCTCCCCTCACCCCCCACTCCCTTCCCCCGGGCCCCCGGGGCTGGCATCAGTGCCCACCTCTGAAAACTCCCCTCCTCTTCCTGCTCTGACACTGGGCTCCCCCAAACACGCCCTCTTAAACCCTTCTGTCTTCCACACACCTCAGGGGTCAGGGCTGCGGGGGGCGGAAGGACCCTCCTCGCTGCTGGTTGCTTCCAAACTCTCTCTCTGTCCTGCTGCAAAGCCCCAGCCCCTCAAAAGCAGACCCACGGCCCCACCCCTCCATCCACTAGGACCTCAGCAGGCCACTCTGTCCTCTTCTCGACCAATCCCCCCATCTTTCCTGGCAACCTGAGCGCCCCTGAAAGCCAGGCCTTGCCTTTGTCCTCGGCCCCCTCGGCGCTGCCCTCTCCTGCCCCCGCCCGGCCGCTGCCCACCCTGCAGCTGTCCATGCTGCCTCTTCCCGCTCTGGGCTCCAGGCCTCACCCTTCTGCCCTCTGCCAGGATCTCACTCCTGTATACATATTCCCGTTACTGCAGCATCCACTTGCCCCTTAATACGGGATCCCTCTGACTGGTAAAGACGGCCCTTCTCTGACCCCTGGTACCTCCCCATTATCTCCAATTTCTTGCGCCTCGCTCTCTCTTCAGCCCAGCCCGCCCAGGCCTTTCTCTCCAGGACTCCACTGCAACAGCTCTTGCTGGAGAGCACCGCGCCCCCCACTCGGCTGACTACACGCTCTTTCTTCAAACACTGTATTTTGAAATCCCAGTGGCTGTTCCTTCCCAGTCTCCCTTGCTGGCTCCCGTTCCTCGTCAGAGGCCCAGATGCTGCACACCCCAGGGTAGGGAGCAGGACTGCGCGGCTCCTCCAGGTCCTCCCCATCCTGGCTCTGCACTGAGTGTGCACGGCCAGTTGCACAAGGCAGGGCTGGGGCACAGGGTGTGTGCGGGCCCCAGACTCACCTGCTTCGTGTGAGGGCTCTAAGTTGTGCCGGGCTGCCTGCACGGTCAGGAAATGAAAGAGGAGCCACAAGGAGCAGGGAAAGCCCCGGAAGTGCGGCTCGCTCCCCTGGCAGCCAACCCAGTTCACCTTCTTGATGATCACGGCGCCCTAGGGAACACACATGTGCATGAGAGCACATATGGAAAAGCAAAATGAGATGGGTGGTGAGGAAAGAAACTTCCAGGAGACTCAAAGGTCAGCACACAGTCCTAAGACAAACATATTAGGTCCCTTTCTCAGTCGCTCAGCTCAAAGGCGGTATTTCCCTTCCACTGGCTACACCCATCAAAAGAGGAGCGGATCTGAAAAGCTGTGACACAGACTGAGTTACATCCTTAGTCTAGCCTCAGCTTCCCCATCTGTAAAATGGGAAATGAGGGGTCTGGCCTCTGAGGTCCCTTTGAGCCTTGGCGCCCTGTAGATCTGTACGGCTGTGCGCCTCTGCTGGCTGCCGCGGCCCACCTTTGCAAAGAGCGGCAGGCACAGGAGCCCAGAAAGGTGCCCCTGGAGAGGGCCAGAGAAGCCCGATGTGCCTGCGGGCCGCAGGGAGCAGTGGGTAGAAACTCGCTCACAGCTGGTATCTCACACTTGGACTTAAATCCCAGCCCAATTACCTACCTATTGTCTGTGATCTCAGACAAGTTACACAATCCCTCTTAACCTCAGTTTCTTCATCTGCTAAATGGGGATAATAGCTCCCTTCCACTAAAGCGGGGAGGATGAGATGGGCTACAGGGCATGCACACAGCTCAGTAAGTAGCAGTTTATTCATCACGAATGGAAGGACCCACCCGGGATGCCGGACTCCTTCCCCCAGTGCAAGTTGTGGAAGGAGGTCAGAGGCACGGGGTTAACGCCCTCCACTCCCACATTATTGAGGACACAGAGAAGGACTTCAGTTGTCCCCACACTCACCTCCTTCCTGTTGTCCAGGGCAGCTTTAAAGAAACCATAGGGAATTTTCTTTCTCTGCTGCCTCTTGAGCCAGTTATTCATGGAGTGCAGGAAGTTCTGGACTAAGGGCTGGCCCGGGAAGTACTGTGGGAGGCACAAGGGAAAGCTGGGGAGTGAAAAGCAAGTACCCCCAGAGCCCTGCAGGCCCAAGGAGGGTAGGGGGCTAAACAGTTTCGTGAAGTGTCCCCAAACCACAGGAAAACATTCCGCCTTAGATGTAAATGTGTGTTGTTACTACCTTTGCTCTGGGGCACCGGGTAAGGGGAGGGAAGGGCTGGAGAGAGGACAGAGGCTCTGAGTGAGGCTCGGTCCTCGAGGCTCCCTCTCCAGGCTGACCCTGATGTCACACTGCCCTGGGAGGAAGGCTGGGCACCTGCGTAGCTTCCTGGGACTGCTGGGCACCTGGGCCACACAGTCCTCTTTGCAGGTGATCTTCTGAGAGACCAGCTGACTTGCTGACTTACTGACCGCCGGGCGAGGCTGGGGAACAGCCGCCATCTGTATTCCACAGGCTGCTGGTGGGGACAAGGTGGCCCTGGGGCGCATGGGCAAGATCCAGACCTTGATGGTAACTCCCAAGAGTCTCTGAGGAGCATGAAAAGCTACTCTGACAATAAGTCAGCTGAAATCTGATTAGTATCAGCACTTTAAAGCCACAGGACTCTGGGGAGGAGGACAGATGTGTGTGCACGCCCCCGTGCACACACACCCAGGGGCGGGGGGCAGGAGAGGGGGATGCCAGCAGAGCAGGTCAGATAAAGCCACTGAGACACTGGTCAAGAGGACAACGACACTGGGAAATTTTCAGAGGAAAAAGAAAAAAGGGGGATCATCACACAGAAAAACCAGCCAGGGGAGCCGGCCCTGGGAGAGAGCCATGACAGACTCCCACCCACCCTCAAGGGCTGACGCTGCCCCTGAGGCAGAGGTGGCCAGAAGAATGACACGCTCCCTCTGGGTCAGCTCACTCAGGCCTCTGGGCTCCCAATATGATTTTACAGCTTTAAGTCAGCGTTTCTCACTGACCTTCGCCTGTCATCCTGACTTAGACCCTTCCTCCTTCTAAGGCCCTGGTGTCAGGAGGAAGGATGAATTAAGGGCTCTAGACTACAGGGAGTCACCCTCTGGCTGGAGCAGGAAACGCTGGTGACCGCACGCCACCCAGTGGCCAGTCCCACCAGCTGCTTACAGGAGGAGGCAGGGATGTCGCTGGGGAGGGACCCAAGGCTCTGGCCTCAGGCTGTAAGAGCACCACACAAGCACAAGATTGAGCCAGGTGGGCGTGAAGGCCGGGCGTGGCTGGGGTGGGGCCCCGGGGACCAGGCTGGCAAGCAGTTCCCGATGGGGAGGCACAGATCACCCCCAGAGGTAGCCCCAGCTGCCCAGAGACCTGCCCCAAGAAGGAGGGGACCTGGCACTCCAGAGCTGAGGGTGGCTGAGTCAGCAGTTGGGCTCGGAAGGAGGCCAGAGCCTGCATCTGACTCAGCGGTCCTCAGCAGCCCGCAGCCCTGGACTTCTAAGTAGGGCAGCGCTGGCAGTGGACCTGGAACCAGACAGAAGGATGCAGGCGGGGAGGAGGAGGCAGGTGTGGAGGGAAGACGGACAAGGGAGGCCGGGGCCCCACTCACCTGGGCCAGCACTGCCATGAACTTTCTCAGGGCCACCAGGCGCTGCCCTTCCAGAACGGAGAACTTGCCCACTTCCACCCGCAGGATGTAATGCAGTGCAGAGTCCAGGTCAGCCATGTAGATCTTGGAGCTGAGAACCCCGGGGGAGGTAGAGAGAGATAAAGCGATGTTAGCCACAGGGCAGCGGCTGAGGACAAGCGCCCAGGGCTAAAGGGAGAAAAGGGATGGGCCATCTCTGATGGTCACAGAGCATTGTAAGTTAGTGCTGGGCTCTGTCCCTGACCCACTCTGTAACCCTGAGTATGTGACTTAACTTCTCTGAGCCTCAATTCCTCATTTATTATAACAAGTAGATAATTAATTGCTCACGGGTAGGTTGCTAAGAGGATTTAACAAAAGCATAAAGGTAAACCCCTCAGCAGCTCCTGGTATAGAGGAGGGGATCCCCCTCTGTAGGTTCAGGGCCCCTCCTACCCACGACTCCTTAAAGGTGCTTTGATCAGGCTGCTGGTGGAAGGCTGAGCTTCATCCTCTGTTCTGAACAAAGACTCCGAAGGACAGACAGACCAATGAAAAGCTGGCTCCTCTCTGAAAGACTATGGGTCTGGCTGCCCATCAAGTCAGGGCACAGCCGGGGCTGAGGGATTAGGAGGAGAGGCGGTGTGTGTTTTTATTTTGGGGCCGACATCTTTGTAGCTGCCAGACCTCAGGTAGCAGGTGGGGCTCCATCTCACACCTCTTGTGCTGCCTCAGGCCCCGGCGGAAGGGCTGAAGGCTCCAACATGGCTGCTCTACCCTGCACCCATCAGGCTTGGGGCCTGGACTTCTGAAGCAAAGGGCTCCTCCTCCCCCTGCCTCTTGAGGCCTGGGTCCTGGCCTCAGTGCTACAGTGAGCTAACTCTGGGGCCTCAGTGACCTCACCTGTAAGATGGACTGATGGCTCCTGCCGCACCCACCACCTCAGGTTGCAGGGAGCCGGCAAGGTCAGCTAACAGGGGTGAGCCTATGACCACCTGCACTTCACCCTCATAGCAGAGTCCCCTCTCTGTGCCCCACTGTGACGTCCTGGGCCTCTGTACCTCACCATTCCCATGGTCTGCCTCAAGAAGTGTCATGTCCCCCCCTCCCACCCACCCGTGACTGAAGGAGATAATGCATGGAAGGTGCCCAGCACAGTTTGGCACATCAGGTGTCAGCCATTATAATCTGAATGAGCTGAATCATCATAATCTGAATGACCATAATGAAGTTGGTCTGAGTGTTGTGGGTTATCGTTAAGCTGAATGACCATAATGACCATTCACTCCCACCTCTCAGTCTCTCTTTCCTTCTTGCCTGATTTACTAAAAATCTCTCCCTTAACACTTTTGACCCTTAACGTCCTTCATGCGGGGATGCAAAATCCTTTAGAAATCAGCAGACCTTTCCCCCAGTTCTCTTATGCAGTTCCCTGCATTGCAGGTGGAGGGGCCACCTTCCTAAGGCAGCTCTGAGCTCCCAGGCCAGCATTTTCTACCTGGCACACTGCTGGGCACCAGTGCAAGGTGCACAACCTCATCTGCCCAGCATGCACACATTCTACTGCAGGAACCCTACTTCCTCAGGGTTACAGCTGTGCAGAGATTCAGGTGACCTCAAACGGTAGTGAGCTCCCCAGCACCAGAGGCACTCAAATGAGGTCAATGTCTTCCTAGAATGGAATGTAAACTCTCTGTGGGAAGGGGCTGCATATGCACGCCTGTATATACACCTTACAGGGTCTAGCCTAGGTACTGATGCTTGGGTAGGAAGCTGGTTTGAAGGCCACAGATTATCCTTCTAAGCTGATTCTACTTGTTCTTGAATAGCATCAAGCTTAAGGAATGTGGGCACAGGAAGGTACTCATTCTATCATGAAGGATACAAGTACATGCTGTTTTGCACCACCCACAGCCAGAGCTGCTCCCACACATCTGAAACTCTTTCCTGTATGGCCAGCAGCCAGGGAGGCCCAAAGGCCAAGGTCAGCCCTCAGTGGGTCTGGGATTGGAGAGGCAGGTGCTAAGCTCAAGGAAGGAGTGTGGTGTGAAGGCACGGGTTCTGTGAACAGAGGGAAGGCTGGGGTGAGGGAAGCACTCTGGGGTGTAGGCGTGGCCTTACCGATCTGCGACCTTCCACACAGTGGGAGCCACTGTGTGAGCTGTGGTTGGTGCAACCGTGGTGGGGGCAGCCTCCCTGGTGGTCTTGGAGAACCTCTGCAGGTAAGCGGTGTAGAAGGACCTGGATTCCTTTAGTCTGTGAGGGAAGAAAGCACAGAGGAGAGGCAGTGAGTCTGGAGAAACAGACCCCTGGGCGAACTCATGTCCGGAGAGGAGGTAGGTGGCTCACTTGACAGAACTGGTTATTAAGAAATATTTGAATCTGGTTGGGTTTTACCCTCAGCGAGGTCAAAACCAAGGCACCCATGCCTCACTTCAGCCTTTCTACCCACTGCTCATGCAATGGAAAGTTTCTTGGACACCGGCCTGATGTTAAAACCCCATGTGGAAAAGCAGCAGGGCCGAGAAGGTCTCAGCCCGCCCCGGAGAGGCCGCGGGGATGGAGCGCACAGAGGAGCAGGTGAGGTCCGCGGGCCGCTGCTGATCCCGCCTGAGGACTGGGTCTGACTCTCTTCCCCAGAGAGCGAGGAAGCTGCCTGCTCACAAGCTGGCTCGGAGGGACCAGAGGGGACGCGACTCTAGGGAGGTCACGGGAGTGTGATACTCAGTTTTTCAAAAGCAGGTAGTAACAACAACGGAAACGCGAACATTCTCAAATGCTTTTACAATCCTTTTGATTCCTTTCTCTCTTCTGATAGGGAGTCCTGCAGGGCAGGTGACACCTCCTGGTCCCAGCCACCTGGAGGAGGGTGTGAGGACCAGCGGCAGCAGGATGGGACGCCCAGGGGACCTGACGTCGGCATGCCCTGTTCGCCACTCGGCCATCCTGGTCCAATGTTTATCGATGAGCAGATGGCTCAGGAGTGGCGGCGTCACAAACAATTTTCCCCTCCACCAGCTCCAAGTGAGGGAACAATGCCTCCTCTCCCCGTTAGGACTGGCACTTTCTGTCCCCCTGCAGACACCAGGCTTCCTTCCCCCAGCAGATCTCTGACGAGGCCCAGCCCAATGCTGCCCAGTGACTGGAGCCCACAAGGGCGAGTGGCTGCCCTGCCCAGCCTCAACGCAGGATGGCACTAATGGGCCCGCAGGGCAGCTCACTGGGCACCTCGGGAAAGTCTCCATCTCCCTGGCCCTCGAGTTCCTGCTGGCAGGGCCAGGCCACATCAATCATCTGCCCGGGGAGGGCATCCCGGCACCATCTGGCGCCATTTAACGGGCCATTCAGCAGCAGGAGCCTGACAGAGGGCTGTGGCTGGCCTGATTGTTTTCTCTTGGCATTCTGGAACTGGCTATTGTCTAGCTCCTAATGAACTTTTCTGCAATTAGAAAACCAAAGGGAGGGAGGGTCAGGCATATCTGAGAGCTTGCCAGGCCAGCAGCCTGCCAACGAGTCTGCGAGCAGAGCAGAACGGGGAGCGGGGCCGGGGCTGTGGTGGCCTCGGTGCAGAAGCCCTGACAGTGATGGTGCCAGGAACCCGAGGCAGGACCGCTGAGCCAGGCCCGGGGGCCATGTTCACGGTGCTGCCCAGCCCCACAGGCAGACGACTGCTCCTCCACCAGGGTGCTCCTTGCCTGTCTCAGAGGGGGTTCCTCAGAAGAAGGGCAGGAGAAAGAGCTTGTCAGCCCCTGTAAGAGGCCAGCAGCCCCTCTGTGCAGGAAGAAACAAGCAGCACAGGGAGAGGCGAGGGAGGGGACCGAAGGGCACTGCACTCACACGTGGACCTGAGAGGCAGAGCCATTCCGAAACAGCAGGTAGCAAGACGGGAAGTCGGTGACCCCAAACTTGCTCACCACATCACCCTCCGTGCTCAGGACCCTGCGCACCGCTATGCCCTGGTGCTGGGACAGGTCCAGAGTCACCTGCAGAGACAGACAGACATGTTGGGGGTGCAGTCCAGCCACTGGGCAGAGGGAGCCCCGGGTGGGTACCTGGCGGCGGCCATGCTCCATCCAGACTCTCAACTTTTCAGAGAGTGGACCAGTGTGCTGAGTGAGTCTCATGCCACCAACCGCACCTACCCCACAGGGGACAAGAGTCAAGCACTGCCCAGGAGAAGGGGCCTTGGAACTGTGCACACCCTACCCCTTGAACTTCCTAGAGCAGTCCAATATAATATAATTTTCTCTCCCATGAAAACAATCTGTGGTAGGCATAATAGAATGTGGTTTCATTTTTATTCTTATATATAGAAGGCTTTCTATCTATATTCCTAATGAGAAAACATATTAGATGTGATTTTAATTTTAGAAAGAAATAAGGGAAAAATAGTATGAGCTAATTTTACTGAGTAGTTACGATGTGCTGTATACACATTGCTTCATTGAATCTTCAAAATAAGACTAAGAAACAGGAAGTACTGTTAGGAGACCAAGCCAGGGGGCACAGTCTACTATGGCTGTCCAGGCGTGCATCCTGATCCCAGTGGCCTAAGCCTCCCCCTGACTCAATTTCCTTACTTGCAAAATTGAAGCAACGATTGGATTATTAACAAAACTGGAATGTAACAAAATTGGAATTGTAACAGCAACTAGCGCATAGTAGGTACATAAGTGTTCATTAAAAAAATAAATGCCTATTGCAAATGAAAAACCTGAGGCTTTGAAGTGAAGTCAAACGTCCAGGTCATATGTAGCACACTGGCTAGCATCCTTGCTAACTAGCGAGAGCCTGAATGGGGCAATAAATCCAGGTCAGTTGGCTCCAGAGCCTGGGCTCTTGGTCACTGTGTCCTCCTGCTTTTCACACTAACCATCTCTGAGCACCTCTGCGTGGACACAGGGCGCCAGACTCAGTCCATGGGGGCCCCTGACCCTGGTTTCCCAGGGGATTAGGGCGTGGGCACCTGGAAGAGGAGCTGATTCCAATGAACATTTAACAATCACTTCCTCGTGACAAGCATGACCCTAGGCCTGGACTGGGACCCCAGAAGGGTCAGGCAGTCCTTTGGCAAAACTCTGTACCCCCTCCCTGCTTCCCTCTGTTTCTCCTCTTATGGCTCAGAGGCCTGGAAACAGCCCAGAGCCCTCTCGACTGTGCTTGCTGACTTTCGGGAGGAAAGCCATTCAGAGCCAACAGTGATACTTAATTTCATCCCCACTCTCATGCCTCCTCTATGTCGCTGTCCTGCCTTGCACCTCACCCATGTTCTGGCCCATCATCCCACCTCTGCACCTGGGAAAAGCCCACAAGTGGTCTAGAGAAGTCTGTGCATCAATGGGAGAATGCAGGGCTCCTTGGATGAGGCCAGGGGCATGGATCTGTCAAAAGCACTATTCTGGGCCAGCTACCGATCCAGGCCCGTTACCTAAAGTGCCTCATTTGACTGTCCCAGCAATACTCGTAGGAAAGGTAATTATCACTGCTTCATAGATGGAAATGGGGCTTCGGGAAGCTAAGTAACTTGATCACAGATCATCATGAAATGGAAAGTCAGACCTGCCTGTTCGGTAACCTGTTCACCTGGTAAGGGATCTCACTCCCTTAGGAGGCACTGCATGAGCTTTGATGTTCCTTCCCTCCACCCAAGTTTTCTACTCCAATTCTACAGGCGCCAGCCTCACAGACCTGGTTCAAAGCCCTACTCCACCAGTTCACTGGCCGTGGGATCCTCAATGTGTTACCTGATTAATCTACCTTAATTTTGAAGATTAGCGACTCGACTACGTGTGCCAGCAATCAGGAGACAGGAGGTGATATATGTGCAGTTTCAGTGAGGGAGGTAAAAAACAGACATAAAGGTTTCCAAACAAAAAAGTCCAGCTCCCACACTTCCCGAGTCCCCCAGCAGGGGTCAGGCCAGTGCTGAGCTAAGAAGTGCACGTGGCCGACAGCCGAGAATTCCCGGGAACAGTTCTGCCCTTGAACTCCCTGGGCTCCTCTGGAGCTGCGGGGACCCTGGGGGCAGCTCACCTCTCTACCCAGATAGGAGCCTGGCTTTTCAAAGATCAGGGCCAGGCATTCTTCATCGTTTCTTGCAAAGAATCCATCAATCTCCTCCAGCCTGTAAGAGATAACAGTGGCAGTGACCGTCCACAGCTGATGGCAGTAAAGCAGAGCCGCTGGGGACACAGGTATGGCCAGCACAGCACTGTGAGCACAGCCACACAAACCTCCTTCCGTTTCCACAGGCGGCTCCATGGCCTCCCCCGGCCAGCCTTGGGGGGATAGGGGGGAGATAAGCCAAACCCTTAGGCTCAGAGCCCACTGCCTCTGCTACCTCACACTGGTTCTCCATTTGTTTATTGATTTTTTTAATGTTTATTTATTTTTGAGAGAGAGAGAGAGATGGTGAGCGAGCATGAGAGTGTGCGGGGGGAGGTCAGAGAGAGAGGGAGACAGAGAAGCAGGCTCCACACTGTTAGTGCAGAGCCTGAGGTGGGGCTTGATCCCATGAACCATGAGATAGTGACCTGAGCTGAAATCAAGTCTGATGCCCAACCGACTGAGTCACTCACATGCCCCTTGATTTGTTTTTTTGTTGCTGTTTCTTTTAAAGATCCAGTGTTACAATGGGGCGCCTGGGTGGCTTAGTCAGTTAAGCGTCCGACTTTCACTTAGGTCATGATCTCGCGGTTCGAGGGTTCGAGCCCCGCGTCGGGCTCTGTGCTGACTGCCAGCTCAGAGCCTGGAGCCTGTTTCAGTCTGTGACTCCTTCTCTCTGACCCTCCCTGCTCACGCTGTCTCTCTCTCCTAGAAATAAATAAAAACATTAAAAAAAATTAAAAAAAAAAAGATCCAGTGTTACATGGAAACCAACTTGATAATAAACTGTATATAAAAAAATAATCCACAGTGATTACGAGGTGGCCTGGGGAGCAGGATGTGGATGGGGAAGCACTGCTTTGAGACTAGTGCTCTTTCTGTTCTGGGCAAGGCCCAGGCTTAGCGAATATGGTTTTTATTTGTCCCCTAAGGACCAGTGTTTAGCGCCATTCAGATATGAGCATTGGTCTTGGTAGCAGCAAGTCACTACCAATGGGGAGACCTGCTTTTTCCTCTCCTGGAGGAGGCCTTCAAAGGGAATTAAAGAAAGTCCCAGGTGCAGGAGACCTTAGAAGTTATCTAATCCAACTTTCTTATTCTAATTTGAAGAAACTGAGACCCAGAACAAAGGTGGAAATTGATAAGAAGATAAATTTTATAATCACCTCAAATCACAGAATTAGCTCCAAATGGTTTTAGAAACTCAAAGTGGCATCAGAAAATAACTGCACAAAAGTGATTTGTTTCCTTACGCCAATTAAAAACAGCAGATCGTCACACATGCTTAAGAGGCCAACACGTACGAAGGCACTGGGAGACTGTATCTTTTCAGCCCTAACCTGATGACCTATTTCCTTCTAGTGGATCCAGTGACAGATGCAGCACAATCACACCCAAACAGAACACACAAAATGGGGCCAATGCGGGAGCCCAGCCCAGTGACGATACAAAAGGATATGCTAGAGAGGCGGGGGGCCAGAGGACACCCCAGCGGGGGAATGAAAAGGAGAGCTGTGGATTCCGCCAGCCTTGCAGACCACTTCGCCGGACCTCCCCTCGGCTGGCAGAAGAGCAACATGGTGGCCAACATCCCCCAGCCCATCCATTCCCACTCAGACTTCCGGAAGAGGCAGCTCACCTTTCATCATACATCTCTGCCTCCTTCCTAAAGCTCGTTAGGAAGGTCACTTTGAGGGAGGTTGGCAGGGGATCTGACTTGCCGCCTTTGTGATCCCTTGGGGCTGAAAATGGACCGTGAGGGATGTGTGTGCAAAAGAAAGACAGGCACGGTCACTGGGAAATGGAAGTAAGGAGCAGGCTGGTTGGGTGTTTCCTGGATAGATGGAGTAGAGTTGTGCGGCCCCGACTACGGCAGACTAATGCTGGGTCCAGGGTCTCTGCGGGGCCCTCTGGGAGGATGGACGATTGGGGGAGATTACAAAAAGTCATCGTGGGTTGACTGACGCTTAGAAGCACAACCTCTCGGCAGGGCTTTGAAGAACATCATGAAACCAACGTGGAGGGCCTGCAGCACCAGCACCCGTCTCGCGAGGCCTTCTCACGAACCCTCCCTGGAACCCTCCCTGTGCTCTAAGGCTGGGCTCCTCTCAGCACTGCCTGCTGCTTTCTGGATTTGTTCCTTCTTGGCAGGAGTCCCTGAGGTGGGCTCCATCCGGTCTCGAGAGCTTATCCGGGAGGGCGGGACCCAGCGTTCTCAACTTACCCTCTGCGGGCGAGCTAGAGCAAAACACGGTGCACCTGCCTCTCTTAGAACAGACAATCCTAGAAGCCTGCCTGGCAAGCAGATACGGGCCACCAGTCACCATGCCTGACGCTCTGCGGCACAACAGTCACGCGCCCCACCCCCAGTCACAGCCACAGCTCAGAGAGACAACCACTTTTCCTTTAACAGGAACCACTTTCCCTTTTCCTCTGAGCCTACCTTCTTCCTCCCCACATCCACCCTCTCGGTGCCCTCTCCAGCTTAGATCACGTGAACAGATCATGAGGTCGGGTTAGGAAGAGCAGCAGCAGGTAGGACCTGGAGAACCCCTGCCCGTCCCTTCCTTCCCGCCCCTCAGGACGGACCCTTGCACCCGGCAGCTGGGGAGGACCTCCAGCAACAGGGAATCTTCTCCCAGCTGCCCCGGAGTGGCTCTAACCCACAGAGGTGTCTGCCCCTAAGACACAGGCCTTCACCTCCCCTGCCCAGCTGTCCCCTCTACCCTCTCACTCCCAAGCCTGTGATCCTGGCCCACACTGCACCAGGTCTGCTCCACCCGGAATACCTGGCGGGCTCCAGTGGGGGGCAGGCGGGCGGCCACGTGTCACTATGGGACTCGAGGGCGTCGATGAGCCTCTTCCGCAGCGTCTCCACATCAGCACCAGCCACTGGATGAAGACAGACATGGGGGGGCGGGGGGAGGGAGGTGGCGGTATGAGGAGGGAAGGAGAATGAATCCCAGCGACCTTGCCAGCTTCACTGAAACAAAGGGCCCGGGGCACAGGCTGGTTCTGAGAGACACAGCATGGCTCACTCCTCTGCACTGGGGGTGAGGTCTTCTTCTGTGGCCCTAAGTTACGCAAGGAGACCCATCTCTGAGGGGACAGGAAAGAGTCCCTCAGACCTGGGACCCATGAGGGCTTTCCCTGGAGGCTATCAGGTCTGTCCCTCTGGATGTGAACCCCATTCTGACATGAAGGGCTAGCGTGGATACACCGTGACCCTCCCCTCTTCCCAGGATCCCGAACGGGCCAAACCAGAGGGCTTCTCCAGCTTCCTTTTCCTGATGGTATCCTCCAGGCTGGCCGGGAAGGACACAGGAGAACACAAAGTCCACTTTCCCCTGGGACATCCTTCACCTTGTAGACCTTACCAGGCTCTCCTCACCTCAGCCGAAACCCAGCAGAAAGAAAAAGAGAAAGACGTGGGCAACTGGGCTCAGGACACCCACCTGGCAGTGCTGTTCCCGAGCCATTCTTGCTGAAGGCCTTGAAGAACTGGAAGCAAACACACAGGCAAGAGTCAGTACCACACAGAGCCCAGACCACAACAGCGGTGCCAGATGGATCCGTGTCTAGGACCTGGCTACTTTCTCAAGGGGCTGACTTGGAGCAAATGACTTAACCTTTCTGAGCCTCAGTCTCCTCACCTGTAAAAGGGGAACAGGAGGGTTTCTGCCCCTGGATCTGGCCGCGGATTCCTGTCCCCACCATCTCCGTATCCAATCCCTACCCCCATGGCCCTGATGCACCCAGGGCCGCACGGGCAGCAGCGGACACTTACACACTGTACTCGCCATGCGTGGTATCCTAACACACCGGCACCTAGCACGTCATGACCAGAAAACATTCGCTACGTGAATGAAAGGAGGAGGCAAACCCAACTGGATAAACAAAGTCCCTTCATACTTCCTCCAGAAAATGTAAGCGACCCTCTGAGGTGGTCTGTGCTTAGAGGCTGGTGTCTGTCTGTCCCCTGGGAACGCCCAGCCTGGCACAGCAGACGCTCCACGAGGGGAGGGGTCTCCAGTTCAGGTCCTGGTGGAGGGCAAGCCCAAGACCCCTGAAGAAACAAGTCTTGTTACAGACAGGTCAGTTTAACCCACCACTTTGTTCTCTTCCCCACATTTATACGAATGACACTGCAGCCTCAGTCTATCGTCTCCTTGGGCAAGAAGACAGACGGAACAGGGGACAAGTCCTCAGAATCTGGGCCTCTGCCTCAGTGCCAAGGCCGCTGGCAGAGCTCTGGCTCATGCCCCCCTGGGCTCAGGAGGGAACAAAGTTCAGTTGTCCTGACAGACAGACAGACAGCAACTTAAAGGCCTGGGACAGGGCCTGCTGGTAGGAAGAGGCCTCTTCCTGAGGACCTCCGGGGCCACTTGTAGCTGCCTTTGGGCCTCTGTCTGCAACAGCATGGCCATATGGCCTCACCCCAAGCTGGTGGTTGAGTGCAGGCCCTGTGGTCTACGAGACCCGGGTTCAAGACCTGACTCTGCTACTCCTGTTGTGTGACCTTGGGCAATCCATTAGCCCCTCTCTCCCTTCTCATCTTCAAGATGAGGATGACCTTGAAGATTTGCTGTGAGGAGTCAAAGATAATACACCTCAAGTGCTTGTGTCCGACGCATACGGTAAGGGATCAATAAATGTTAACTGCAGGATTATTATCATCTCCTTGCCTTGTTCCACCTTTTAAACGCTAGGAAACACTGATCAGCTAGCAGGTGTTTATTCCAGCCACTTGTAGGCGGAAAGCTAAAATCCACAGGCCACCAGCCCACCCTCCCATATGAGGAAAAACAAAGATACGGAGAAGCCACTCACTTCTTCCTGCCTACACCCTTCTCCTTCTCTGATCTCATCTGGCTCCTAACTCCTGCTCACTGCTTTACTTTCCCTCATTTCAGACAAGACCATTAATACGAACTTTTATTCTGGGTGAAGACCATCCGAGGAGACGTGCTACATATATTTACCTATTTTTATTTTTTAATGCTTATTTATTTATTTTTTGAGAGACAGACAGGCAGACTGTGAGGAGAAGGGGCAGAGAGAAAGGGAGACACAGAATCTGAAGCAGGCTCCAGGCCCTGAGCTATCAGCACAGAGCCTGACACTGGGCTCGAACCCACGGACTGTGAGATCATGACCTGAGCTGAAGTCGAACGCTTAACTGACTGAGCTACCCAGGCGCCCCCACCACGTATATTTATAATAATGTTCTTTGCGGTTATTGAATAAATTCTGAGTGAAATTATACATTATCCTAATATCTGTAAAAACAATCACAAAGTTCCTGAATTGTGATGAGATCGGGCAGAGAAAGCATGAGAAGGCATTTATGGATGAACACTGCTACGGGTGTTATTTTCAGCTATGAGAAGTAGCATGGCAACTTTCCTTCATCAACCACCAGGTCGCCCAGGTCTGAGCAGGTGACCTTAGTTAAAGGGGCCGGCACATTACCTCCATCAAAAGGCAACCTCCCTGGACCCCAGGGGAGCCTTCTGAAGGCGCCGGCCATGGGCAGTGGGGAGTCGGACAGGAGCCCCAGCAAGACTGACCCAGGGGAATGCACAGGGACTTTGGGACACACTCCCAGGAAGACCTCCCATGTCCCTTCACGTGCCCCTGTACCACCACACAGCCTTCCCTCTGTCCTCAGTTGCCTCCCATCTACCTTCCAGGACAATGTCACCACTGGGGCTCTCGCTCCTACACTTCATGCTCTTAGGAACTTTTTCCTATTAATTCATCTTTTTCCCCTTTCCTGCCAGCAGCTTCTTGATGCCTAGGAATAGATTCCAATCTTCCTCATCTAATTTTTCTCTTAAAAAAGGACAGGAAGGGAGGTCAGATGAGAACAGACAGAAGCCCTCCTTCCGCCTCCTTATGGCACTTCCCGTTTCCCTGCACCGCCAAACCTCTCAAAGCAGGGTCTGTGGTCCCTCTCTGAGTGCCCCTCGCTTCACTCCCATGCCTGGTTGGCTGTGGCATGTGTCCCCACTGCTCAGCCGACCCCTTGGGCCAATCCAATGACCTCTCTAGCCCCTCCTTGCTTTCTCTGCGGTGTGTGCTTTGCCCCATGGCCAGGTTTTGCCTTTTTTTTTGGTACCATATATTCCTGACATCCTCTTTCTTAGCCTTCATGTTGCCACCTCCCTTGGTTTGCCTGACACTGACCAGACCTTCTTCGCCACTTTCACAGCCTTCCCCTCACCCTTGTTCTGGCCTCGCCCTGGACTTCTCTCTCATGTCCCCTGCCCCCACCATCTCCTGTACCCAGTCGTCAGCCATGCATCAGCTCTTGACACTCTTCTGTTTAAAAAGCCCTGGGAGAGGGGCACCTGGGTAGCTCAGTTGGTTAACTGTCCAACTTTGGCTCAGGTCATGATCTCACAGTTCATGGGTTCAAGCTCTGCATCAGGTTCTGTGCTGACAGCTCAGAGCCTAGAGCCTGCTTCTGATTCTGTGTCCCCCACCCCCTGCCTCTGCCCTTCCTCTGTCTCTCAAAAATAAATAAACATTAAAAAAAAAAAAAGCCCTGGGAAGCATTCTCATAAACAAGAGGGTTAATCCATACTTTTGAATGAAAGAGCGAGTGAATGAGTGAACAAGTCTACTGTTTGTCTCCCTTGCCAATGTCATCTACTTGGTCTAAATGATTTGCAATCTGAACCTCTGTCTCAGGTCCTCACCTGTCCTAGACTTCGTTTTTCTCCTGGAGCCCTCCACACAGGTGCTACCCCTCCCCCAACTCTCTAAGACTGAGTCGCCCCTCCCCCAACTTGTTTCTCCATTTATTTTCCTATTTCACCCCATGTTCATCTTTCTCCCCCCATTATCCAGACCAGCATCTTGTCTTCCTCCAAACCCCACCAGCCAGTCAGTGGACAAGTTCTGTGACTCTGACCTCTGTGATTCTTCACCAGTCCTCTGGGCCAGTTGCCCTGGTCCACACCAGGGCTTACCCCCTATTTCCTGGACTAATGCAACAGTCCTCACCTGTCCCTCTGTGAGCTCAGACATTTTAATCTACTCAACCTCTGCGTTCCCCAACTATGTTCCTCATTGACACTTTGCTTAGTGGCACAGTTCTGGTCTGATCGTGTCATTCTCCCTCAAATCCCTTCCATGACTCCCCATTACCAATGAATAATGGTTAAACCCACTGGGTCCGAGGCCTTCCAGGACCTGACTCAAACTTACCTCCCACTGCCCACTTTCCTCCCTACACTTGAGCTACGACGGACCCAAAACCTGAACTTTCTCGAGGACAGGACTGTACTTTGGCACCTCTGCAAGCCCTACGGTGTCAAGAACATGGAAGTACCCAGCAGACATCTGTGCAGCTGAGCAGAGAACCTCTGCCCTTTGATCATCTTAGATGCCCATGTGAAAATCATATTAAAATCTAGTCAGGGCACATTTCTGTGCTCCTATTAAAACGCATCCTTCTTAAGTCAGCTGCTGGAGGAGGCGTGTGCCCTCCCCAAGGGAAACCACCACAGCTCCTGGAAACAGGTCATTAAGACATCATCAGGGAGCTTTCTTTTTTCCGGGAGCAGTCAGCACCCGGTCCCTTTCCTTCCCTCACGTCGCACAGGCCCCCTCCCCAACTCCGGCATCCCTGGAAGACCTCCACATCTCCCCAAAGGCAGGAGGCCAAGTGGCTTCAGGTGGGTCTTTACCAATCTGTCAAGAAGCAACACCAATATCAGGGAGTAACTGCCTTTCTAGGGGTCAAATAAGGCTGACTGGAAAGCACACACTCCAGTGGTGACCATCGATAACACTGAATCCAAGCTTTTAAAGCAAGTTTCAAGGAAAATGACCCAGTCTCCAAATATCTTACGGTGATCCCAGAAGGATCCACAGGCCTAACCACTGCTGCGCTGGAGCCTGAATGTGGAGGGGCCGCGGGAGCGCAGGCGTCTGCTGACTGGGGCCCCATATCCTTCTTCCAGAGAGAGCCGGGCGTCCCCCTCCCTGACATCCCACCCTCCTGCAAGAGCCAGTAAGGTAAGAGTCCAGGCTCGGTACCACCCCCCCCTCCCAGGGTGTCCACATTCCCAGCCTTGAATTCAGGCGCCTGCCATTCCTGGGCCCCACCGCCCCGCCTCAGCCCCACACAGGAGCCCCTGCTCCAGCCAGACCAGCCTTCTCAACGTGTCACACAGGTCTGCCCACACAGGGCCTCTGCTCCTACCCCCTCCTCTGCCCGCACTGCTCTCCTCCCAGCCGAACCCCATGCGTCCTTCAACACCGAGTGGAAGTCCCCTTCCTCCATGAACCCTCTCTGACGTGTGAGGCAGAGGTTCTCAGGGGGCCCAGTGGACGCTCTGGCGTTTGCTGCCTACAGGTCACCCACTGCCTGCCACCTAGCTGGTGAGCTCGATGTGTCCCCCACAGCAAGCACAGTGCCGTGCGCCCGGCAGACAGTCCCGCAGTGGCTGCTGCTGGACGGGCTGCCTAAAGGCGGTGCCCACGGAGGGGCTACCGGGAGCTCCATGGGATGATTTAGGAAGGAGGTCGGACGATGGGAAGGAAGCCAAGTAACATTTACTGAACTCCAAGTGACCCTCCACGATGCCCTAGCACTCTCACGTGTAAGACCTCACTTCACGCTTGGCCACGATCCTGTTAGGTGGAGGTATTAGCATCCCATCTCTTACAGACAAGGAAAATGAGGCCTGGCGCTGAGACATGGTGAAACAACTTTCTGAGTCATAGACAAAAAGCAGTGGAACCAGGATTTGAACCCACGTCAAGTATTTCCTCAGAATCTTGCAAGGGGGAGGCTTTTGTCTTCTCCCACCCTAATGCGGATGCTCTCTGTAATCTTGACCCCAGGTTACAAGGGGTCCTGATAGAATACCCCTGAAGGCACTCCCGTGGCCCATGGCAGTGCCCCTGTGCCCCCAGATCCAGCCTCTAGGTCTCCAAGCGCCAGCCAGAACCTGTTGCCAACTAGTCCCTCCCTCCCCCACACCTTTGTTTTCTTCCAGCTGGGCTCCGGCTCCAGTCGGATGGGCACCCGACACAGCCAGCTTGCCCTGCAGGGCCAGATGTTTGCTAAACAGGCTGGGCTAGTAGAAGCTCACTGTTTGCTAATGGTGACAAACGGGTAGGAGGCAGAAGAAAGGGACAATGACACATGTAACTGAGGGTGGCCAGACTCTTATGTGTGTCTGCCTCCATCATACCAGCGATACTCTCTCTCTGCCCTGAGCCCAGAGGTAGGAGTGTAGACAGGTCCAGCCCAGGGGGTGGGGGGTGGGGAACAGGCAGGGCACAGGGCTATCTCTCTGGCCCGCTGGTAGCTGGGCTGACCTCTAGGCTCTGCTCTGCTTTCTAGGGAGTCCAGCTGGGATGCCCAGAGGCACACCAGACTCTAGACGGGCCAGAGTTTCTGGAGATCTGGAATCTGAGTAGCATTTTCCAAACATTTGGAGCAACCTAGTAAGTAGTAAGACGGGACATCGATTCAGCGAATCATAGCTAGCAGTTAAAAAAAATAAACGGAACAGAAAATAGTAGCAGGTACTATGTTTAGGAAAAGTATATATGGTTTTATGGAATTTTCATTTTACTGATCACATACAAAGCAACTTCTGGATCTCACTGGAAAATGTATATGTCTTATCGTAGATGACATCAAAAGGTTTGAAAGCCGGTGCCTCAGAGAAGAGACCCACCAGGAGCTGGAACCACTTGTTCCCCTGAGCCAGAGTCCTGACGACAGGACACTAAGTGCCTCTCCCTGCTGCAACCGGACTGCCGGGCCCAGCCAGGCACTGCCCGCGTGGAGGCTGGGAAAGGTCACAACGACCAACGTGGGGCCCTCCCTCCCAGCAGCTCCCCTCCCACGGCCAGCAGGGCGGTGCAGGAGATGATTAATCTCTTGAGGTATTCGGGCTGCGTGTGCTGCGTGACTTGGGGAGGCCGGGCGCTGGGAGCCCGGGGGCCTCCCGACGGCCTGGGCCGCCTCCCTCACACCCACTGAGCCCCAGCCTCTCCCAGGCAGAAACACAAAGGGAGCCAGGTCCCACAGAAGACTGCCAGGAGGTCCTGACGCGGCCTGGCACTGATGTCAATCCCTCTCCCAGGGGCTGAGCAGGGGCTGGGCCCTGTGAACGAGGACGCTTCCAGCCACACTCGTTTTCCCACAACTTTCCACACTAGCTGCTTCACCCTGGCTCAGCCAAAGGAACAGAGGACCCCCCGCAAAGTAATTCTGAGTATTTCCAGTTACATGGTTCAGGACATGGATAAAGCAATGGCCCTGCCAGGGAGGTCCTTGACTTGCAAGGGATGACTGGTAAGCACTATCTTCACTGTCACTAATGATACGGCAGGAGGTGCTGGCTCACCACGCCGTGCCCCACACAGGCCTAGCCTCGGCTGCACCTGGGGTTTAGGCCTGACCCCCAGAGGGAACAACAGTGTGCGGGGGAGCTCACTCAGGCTGTGGAAACCCTGAACCTACGAGGATTTCACTGGGTGTGAGGAGCAGAAAGCTCACATGGGGGTCGAGCGGGACATTCTTGATGGAGTCTGGAGCCTTGCTTTCTAGACACATTTCTCTTGGAGTCATTAGGCCGAAGCGTGGCTGGTGGTTCTCCCTGGAACTTGAGGCCCCTGAGTTTGGATATCTTGTTCTAGGAACGATGCTTAGCATTTTAACCTTCAGAGCCCTTTCCTGATCTTTCTTCATGGTTATAGAGGAAATGCTTTTCTAGATGCCATTCTGGTAGAAGGAGGCTAATTATTTATAGCTGGAGGTAGGGAGAGAGATTCTGATTCTTTAATGTGGAAGCGAACTAATTGGATTACAGCTGGGGCTGAGCCCTGGGGACGGCACTAAGTATAACTGCACAGCCTTGCTGTTCTGGGCTTTCCAGAACCTCCTACGTGAGAGCCTTGGAAGTTGTTCAGATGTTAATTAAGCTGCTGCTGCCCCACAGTGGGCAGGTTGCCAGGCAAGGCCTCACTGGAGAGCTCAGGCTATTTTCAGCCAGCTCCGGGGTGACGGAGCCCTCACGTGCCGGCTCCCATGATGGGGATCCCTGTGGCCTGAGGCAGCGCCATTTGACCATGGGGTGAGGCTACCCTGACGGGTCACTTCTCAGCTACTTGGACTCAAGGCACTGGCCTGATGAGGATGACGCTTGCTGGTATTTTCTGGAGGATCATCAGGCCCCCTGAGGCAGATGCTGCCCATGGGCGGGTCAGAGCCCCAGTCAGGTTTTATAGGGTTAGATCAGACCTCTAAGGCTGGGAGGTCGGGAGGGAGAGGAGTTGGAAAGAGGTTCCTGGGAGCTGAGGCTTCTCACCAGCTTAGGCAAGAACCACCTCACAGCTCAAATCAGAGAGGCTGAAATCAGCCCCTGGCCTCCTTATAAAGGGCAGAACTTGCCAGATGAAACGAACCTCTCAATTCACACCCTTTCTGCCTCTGCAATAGGTGTCTGTTCAAGCACAGGGACGGTGCTCCGGAGGCCGTGATTGAAGCAGATCAAGGCCAGAAGCGTCAGAGGACGCCACGGGGCTCGGGTGCCGGGGCAGCATGGCACAGCTGGTGGCACGCGCCGCCAGCGCCAGGCCCTCTCTCCCCTCCCTGTCACGCACCCTCACGGTCGGGAAGCCGGGGATGTTGAAGTCCCTGCAGACTTCACTGTTGGTCTCCTCAGCACAGTCCAGTGCAGCAAGATGCAGTGCCGGCTTCCAGTCTGAAAGGAAAAGCAAAGAAATCAGGTAAAGGAAGAGGGACCACCACCTCCACCTGCTTACCTCCCACACGTAACCCTCCACCCTCACCAACGCCCGGAGCACCTGCCCCTAAGGCTCTCATGAGAAAGGTCACCCCTTCCTCAGGAAGGGTCTCTGAGATCGTCCGGTTATTTTGCACTTAGCCCGTGCTTAGGACACGGTGAAACAGCACACGCGACACTGTCCTGTAATGGCATCTATGTTCCTCCATTTTCTGCAGTGGGGGAGGGGCACAGAGGCTGCAGGGCCTGAAGAAAGATGTGAGATGAGCTTGAACCCCCTGGGACAGAGCCCTGACACTGGCTGCCCTCTAGAGAGCATCCGTTCCAGAAGGGCGGAGAGCATGCCCCGGGAGGTTTAGAATTCCCTGGTGGACGATCAGAGAAGGCTTCTGAGGCCAGAGGCCCTGGCTGTCCGCCCGCCTCGCTTCGGCAGCCCACAGGGTGGTGAGAACCGGCTCCCCCATCAGACATGGAGGCAGGAAAGCCAGGGGAGGGAGGGAAAGGCACCTGGAATCCAGGAACCGCAGGGAAAGAGGCCTGAGGCCAGAGTCTGGAAGGCCCAAGCTTCCTGGGCACCGGCTCCTTCGGCAGGCCCCAGGCCACAAGCCCCCCTCTGCCGAAACCTACAGGCAGCGAAAATAATGGCCCGGTTCTGGGCCACAGCCCAGGGTCTGTGAAACAGCAAACAAACCTCTCTACCAGGCACGTGGCAGGGAGCTCTCACGGGGTGTGGACACACGGGAGACCAGCCCTGGGGACCAAGCATGGGCTCCGCTGGAAGGGCAGAAATGGAGTGGAAGCCTGTCCGTTGGCTGAGAGGGGCCTGTGCGAGCAATAAGCACAGGGCCCCGCTCGTGTCTCCACGATGGTCACAAGCCCATCCGCCCCAAGCGCCTCCTCACGTTGTATCCTCGCTGCCCAGCTTCCCCACTACGCAGCACACAAGAGGTGCTCAGGGAGCACGACGGCCTTACACAATGGGCCCTGGCTCTCTGCTCTCTGCTCAATCGAGCAGGCCCGGGCTGGGGGGAGCGTAATGCCAGCCACCCGAGAAGGCACACGAGCAGAGCTCCCCGGGTACAGGGTTTTGCCTGGATCACAGGCGACAGCACCCCAGGCCTCCCTCGTACAGCTCCTTCCCTGCCCAAGGGAGGCCCAGGGGAGAGTGGGAAGTTCAGGTGGCCTCCTATGGCCATCCGCACACTCAAGGCTTGGCGCCTTCTGTTCTGCATCTCGGGCTCTGCTCACCTTGTGCGGGGAGACCCACAGGGGAGACTTGGCTACTCTCAAAGGAGTAAGTCAACTAGACAAAAGCGTGGGAGAGAAGCACTTTCATGTCCTTCCACTGGTGAGGGCCCCTGGTAGGGGTCTCACAAAGCCACCTGGCAGGCTGAGCAGGTATTGAAGGCCTCAACTGCTCCCCTCTTCCCCAAGAGTACAGGCCACCGTCCCTTGGGCCAGAGTCAGTGCCCACTGCCCCTGGGACATGAAGACTGAAGGGACAGGGAAGGGAGAGAACAGAAAGCTGGTGCTCAGTGAGCATCCACGATACCCCCTCTCTCCAGCAAGGCCACTGGAGGGGGGCATCATTTCCCCCATTTTACAAATGAGGAAAGCAGGGGCACCTGGGTGGCTCATTCGGTTAAGCGTCCGGCTTCAGCTCAGGTCATGATCTCGTGGTTTGTGAGTTCAAGCCCCACGTTGGGCTCTGTGCTGACAGCTCAGAGCCTGGAGCCTGCTTTGGATTCTGTGTTTCCCTCTCTCTCTGCCCTTTCCCTGTTCACGCTCTATCTCTCTCAAAAATAAATAAATATTTTTTTAAAAATGAGGAAAGCGACTGAAGTTGTCCCCAAGTTGTCCAAAGGCTACCAGCCTCCAACCCACTTCCTTTCCCTCTCCACCTCACCGGGGTCAGCATATGACCCTTCTATTTTTGCTCTTTGCTCTGATCACAACCTTCCCCGTGAAAGAGAGAGTGTAAAAACAACGCTGTCTTCAAGTAGCATAAATTCTTTAACTCAAACACTCAGTCACTATCACATACTCTCACCTCCTAGATGGTATCACACGTACAGAGTTTACGAAGAGTTCATTGTGTGCCTAATTTATCTAGTTAATGTGCAACTACCCCAGGAGGGAAGTGAGAAGGTATCCACTGTAAGAAAAGATCAGAGAGCTGGGCCCGAGGCACACAGGAATCAGTGGTAGATCTGGGATCTGAACCCAGGATTCAAGCCTCTCTTCTGATCTCAAGAGGGCCCAAGACAGAACAGAGACCTGCTCTGTTGGCCTCCCAACCAGGAAGCCTGGGGACAGTGGTGTGGAGGGGGTGTTAGTAGTGGAGGCAAGGGGGACAGGTGATGCCTGGGAGTTCTCAGCCCCTTGCTCCCGGGCAGGGCTTTGGCTCCTTCTCTTTACACCCTGATTCTCTACCTCCCCCATGAAATGGAACCGGTGCCTCTTCAGCCACAGGGGAAGTGGAGGGGTAGGCTGAGGCCAGCCAGGTGCGAGAGTCCCAGCTAAGGCAGGTTTCTCAGGAATATCAATGTCAATACCTTAATGAGCCATAAAGACATATAATGACCTGGTTTGATGCTAATCACCACAGGCCTGACCATTCATCATTCTAGTAACAGTACAAGGAACACAGAGGACCCTTATCTGGGTGCTCCACCCGTAATGCAGAGCTCCATTTAAGTAAAGTACACTCCTGTCAAAGAGGAACAGAACTGGGCGAGGGAGGCTTTTTAAAGTGTCAGGTGACTTAAACACGGCAATCTGCAGGCTACATATCTAACATTAGCAGTATTAGCCCAGCCCCACTCTTGGGGATAAAAGTTTCCTGGTGCAATTACTGCCCTGGCAAAGTAATTTCTCTGTTAACAACAGAGTAAATGAGCAAATGGAGAGGGGAGGTTGGGGACACAAGCCTAATTAGGATGGCTATGGTCTCTGGGGTGGTGAGTGAAGGGACACCCTGTAGTGAGGGGGTCACGGGCTCCTTGTGGAGTGCTAGGCAGTATTCCCGCACCCACTCACCAGTCCAGGAAGGGGGATGGACCCAGAGCCACATGACTTGCTTATTGCTATAAGTGGGCAAAGCACCAAGAGCTGCACATGTCTTCTTTCTAAGCCTCACGGGTCAAACGGGGCCAGGGTGGATGGTCTCTCCTCTTTTCCAGCTTCAAGAGCTGTTCAAGTGCTCAATGGAAACCAACTCTTGCCAAGAAAAATGGCCATGGGTCCTCTGAGTGTTAAGAAAGCCCCTATTAAGACAGAGGCCAGATCCACCCAAACCACCAAGAGCCAGTCAAGTCGAGTGGTTGGAATGGGACCCCCCATCCAAGTCCGAGTCTCCAGGAGTCCTCCTGACAGGGAGTTAGCCAGTGCCATGCTGTCACCACTGCATCCTTGCCTCCCCGTTGCAGACTTTGGGGCAGTGAGGTCACGGGATAGACCAAATGCCTTTCCTAGGCCTCATACCCGGCTGACACTCCAGGTCTGAGTCCAGAAGAGCCACGGCATCAGCAGGCCTGGTCACCACATTCTCACTTGGAATCCTGTGAGGCCTGCGCAGGAATCCTGCCGTTGGCCTGTGCGAGTGTTCAGTGGGCTCCGCTCCTGTGCCAGGCTCTGCACTAAGGCATCACAGGGGTACAGCAAGAGAGGTGGTCTACACCACGGGGAAAAAAAGAGGCAAACCAATATGTTCAGAGTCACTCAAACATCCATGCCTTATAAATGTCATCTCGGTGGCTTTGCGGAGGCCATTTTCCCACCTGTACCCTTCCTCCTTCACCCACCTCTCCCCCTGCCTAGGTTCTAGAGAGGGAGCGATGGGCTCAAGAACCTCCTCCAGCATCTGTACTGTCTTGGGCAAGTTACTTAATCCATTAAAAACGAAAAACAATCAATTGCTCCAGTATTTTCTCATAAAGATTATAGGTAATAGTGGCCTTTAGCAAAGTGTATAAGGCTTATTAAGTTTGTAAACTGCTTAAGCCATGGCCTCTGGCAACCAGATTAGCCTCTGTGACTTCCCCCTTCCATCAATGCCTACAACAAATGGCTGAGCCACTACCCTGTCCCTTTTCAAACACAGATTCTCACTGTTGCCAGTTCTCCTACTGTGTGTAGCTCACTTCCCGAACCCAAACTAAACAACAGAGGTCATTTTGCACACAGAGGTCACTCAACAGATATTTACTCATTGATTAGCCGGCGAAGAGTAATGAAGATCTAGAATGAACACAATCCGTTTCCCAAACATATGGTGACACAATAAGAGCTGCTGGGAATAGGAAGGGACAAGCGGGATCTTTAGAAGTGTGCTGGCCCATGGCAATGACCGCCCCAGAGAACCTCTCCCACAAGTCACCGAACACAGGAGCCCCAGCCAGTCAGATGAAATGCCTGAGGCCAGCTGGGCAGGGCTGCAAACTCCCCCCAACCCTTGACCTTCCGCACTCTCACTGCTCCTACCCCAGATACTCATCCCCTTGGCAGGAGGCAGGGACCACACTCCCACAGACCCTGATGGTGTTTGAGCCCTCTGCTGGCCCACAACCATTTTCTCAAGGAACCTCGGGAACACAGAGATGATGTGAGAATAACCCTGGCTTCTCAGCAGGGCCTCCCCCTTGGACTGGAGTGGGGCAGCTGGCTGACACCAGATTTGGCCACTGCTATCCTCCCACGCGATCCTGTTAAGGGGGGGTGACCCATCCCCGTGGCTCATGGGAGAACTCTGGTTCCTACCTCAATTTCCTACTTCCCACTGACTGTGGTTCATCTCCACACACTTTGAGGCTTCCATTTTCCTTGCTGGGATTAAGTTTTGATTCGCGTTTTTAAGGGGAAGGCTGTCCCTCTATGCACTAGGGAAAGACCCCTTTTGGAAGTGGCAACCCTCATCCAGGAGTAAGCTGGGTCAGTGTCTGGCTATGCAATTCATTGGAAAACTCCAGGTTGCAAGAGGCCAAACACATGAGTCAGCTGGAAGCTAAACCTTCCCTCCAACATTCTTAAGATAGAAGAGTCTTCTAGGTTGGGTTCATCTGCAGCCATTAAAGACCTCTCACAGCCTCAAGATGGAAACTGACCTGGGGATTTTCGTGATTTTCAAGCCCACAATGTTCCCTGAACACCTAACGTCCCCTGAGGTGTTCCAGCCAGCTGCATGTTCAACATTCTTCTTCCTCCCTCCCGCCCTGACCAGATGTGTTGACATCACTGAAAGAGTGTGAAGAGCTGCTGAGAAATGGCACATTCCGCTGATGGGACCAGAGAGGCATGTACACTACATGTACACTGGAGGTAAAACGGTTTATCAGTTTTATTAAAAATAGCATTCTGCGACCATATGGCCAACAGGTGTATGTATGCACCTCTCCAGCAAGCCACTTCAGTCACCGCTCTGCAAGCTGCTCAAGGGGAGTGGTGGCCTCGGTTTGAAAACCAGCACCTACAAATGCACCATTCCACCACGAATGGTTGAGTTTATCAAGAAATACCAACAACACAACAAGGAAACAAATGTTCTAGTTCTCTCTCTAGAAAGAGGCCTATTCCCCAAGATGCCCTCTTTCAGTGACCATTTCCTTCAGGGGCCCTGCGAGGCCCTAGCACCACAATCAGGAAGTAGCTCCATTCGGAGGCAGCAAATCACTACCACCCCATTCACCAAACACCCACTACCCTGGGCAGGGCAGATGTGTGAACGCACAGAGATCTTTAAATTGTGGAAAGGAAACTGAGATAATGCGTGTTGTGTACTTACCTAGGAAGGTGTCAGACATATGGTAAGCACTCAGTACATATTAGTGACTATTATTACCATATTTTTTCAGCTCTAGTCTTAAGTTTTTAGAAAATTTACCATTTCTGCAACAGAGTACACCTTTAAATCTCTGTACATTTAGTGGTCTTGTTATCTCTCTACCCTTCAGGCTGTTAGTAAATGAATGAGGGGCTCTTAGAATCAAGGGAATATGGGACGAGTGGTCAGCCCAGCCACCAAGAACGCGGAGCAAGGGCCAAACACACACCCAGAGGCTGTCTTCAGTCAGGCCTCGGAGTTGGTTTGGTTAAAGCAGAAGGGTGTGGAAGGATGCATGGCCAAGGGGAAGAGAGAGAAGGATGTGGCCCAGAAGCTAATGAACCGGAGGCAGCAGGAGAGGCCTGGAACCCCGGCAGGAAAACTCTTGTCTCCAAAGTAGAACTAAGAAAAGAAGTCTATGTAGCCGCTGGGTCACCTAGCCAAGGGGCTGCGGGGGCGGCCGACGGAGTGGCAGTCCCTTCTGCCCCCAGGGCCGGTCCCGCAGCAGCCCAGGAACCCCGCAGGAAGGCACGACGGGTCCCTGGGCGACAGGAAGGGGGCTGCCACCGGCCACGGGAGAAGAGGCCTTAAGGTGTCGGCCGAGCAAGAGGAGGAACAAAGGACCCCGGCGCAGGGATGGGGACAGTAAGCCGGCAGGGGACGGGCAAGAAAGCAGAGCAGGTGTGAGCGCCCAGGCCGCCGGGAGGGGAGAGAAGCTCGGCACGCCCGCCGAGGGGAGCGAGGAGGCGCGGGAGCCAAAAACGGAGTTGAAGGCTGGAACCCGGGGAGAAGTGCAAGGGAGCCGGGAAAGGAGGTGGGCGCGGCGACGCGCCCGGCGGGAGAGGCCCTCGGCCGGACAGGTGGAAGGGGTCGGCCCCGGGGGGAGGGGGGGTGGGGGATGGCGCGAGAGGCCCTCCGGCCCGCCTCTCACCTTTGACGTCGTTGGCCAGCGCCTTCCACGTCGGGGCGAAGGCGATGCAGTGGCCGCACCAGGAGGCGAAGAACTCCACGGCCCAGGCGCTGCGGGAGCCCAGCACGGCGCCGCGCACCGTATCCGCCTGCAGCAGCGTCAGCGGGTCGGAGGACGAGTAGAGCGCGGAGCGCGGGGCCGCGCCGGCGCCGGCCACCGCCAGCAGCAGCAGCAGCAGCAGCAGCAGCGACGGCGGCGGCCCCGAGCGGCGGCCGCACCAGCCCATCCTCCGCGGCGGCGCCCACCACTGCGCACCAGTTTCGGACGAGTCGGCGCGCGGCGGCTCCGCAGCTCCTCCGGCGTCCGTCGTGGGGAGGAGCCACGGGCCCCGCCCCCGCAGCCAGGCCCCGCCCCTTCCCCCGCCCCGTGTCCGCAGAGGCCTCCGGGTCAGCGCTGGAGTGTTCTCCGCCGGCTGGGGGCAGGGAGCGCAATCCCCGGCCCTCGAGTCCCCCTTCCCTACCCCCAATTGAGAGGGGTGTTTGCCTTACAGAGGCCCGGACCGGTGTTCCGGTCGCTGCTGGGGACTCGAGGAGGTCATTTGGCTTCTCACGAGCCCCGTATCTAACGGAAAAGGAGTAAGGTGGAATAGATTGGATCGGTTTATGCTGTACCAAGAAAGTTCTGGGGATCCCTCCACGCAAAATGACATGAATTAGAAGCAGGTGAGAGAGAAGAGGGAAGGTCCCCGAGTCTGTGATCATCATGACCCCACAGGGATGAGATGTGCCCACACTCCTGAGATCTGTGACCGTCCAAGGGAAACCGTATTTGAGGGCTTCCTCGTCGTGGATGAGAAGCCCCCCTCTCCACACTTCGCCAGGCTGGATTGGCGTGGCCATTGCGGTGGAATCGGGCTATATCCTCAGCACACAGGCCTGGCCACCCTGGTGAGGGGGTTTCTCCAGTGGGGGCTGCCAGCCACCGGGGACCCCCCCACATCTAACTCCCCAGCCTACTGGAAGCCCCCGCTACTCAAGTGTCCGTCTGGAAAATAACCTGATAACTAAATTTGTGTTCGTGTTGTCCTAAGGTGTTAATGGTTAATTTCCCCCCCTGCTCACCTTTTGTAGATACCTCCTAGACTGAGTTATTTTACGGGAGGAAGAACTCCTGGGAGAGTTGTCACATATCATCTTTTTCCTTTATTTGTGGGGTTAGCCCACTCATCTGTGAGCCGCGTCAGACTGGACTCATTATTCATTTAACATTTATTGAGTGGTTTCTTTGTGCCAGGCACTGCTCTAGGTACTAAAAATAAGACGGTAAACAAAACCGAGATTCTGCAGTCAGGGGCTTACATTCTGGTGGGGATAGGGACAGACAGATGAGACAAAAGTAGATGTAGATGTGATGGTGACAAGTGCTGTGAAGAATCAGGGTGGGAATAGAGTGACAGAGGAAGTGCTATTTTATTTTAGACAGTGTGGTCAGGGATGGGCCTACCCCTAATATGCACAGGGCCGTGGGCAGCAGCACAAATGGAGGCCCACATGTCATATGCGTACGTTTTGAAAAAGTACAAACCAAGTTAAACTGGTAGGTAAAATTCCTATCCTTTCATTGTGCCAAGTATACCTTCATCATAATTTGGAAGACCAAATTTAGGTTTAGGATTCTTTGACTCCCCCAAGATGTGCACTGGACTGGGGTGGCTTAGGTGGTAACCAGTCCCTGGCCCTCCTACTCTGCACTCCAGCTCTGTCCCGTACGTCAAGGGGCCGTGTGCCCACACCTATAATATCTGGGTCTGTGCATCCACACCTACAAATAGCTGTTCTTCGCTCCTCCAGAGGACAGAAAGGCTGACACAGTCTCTAGAAGCTGGCCCGGTGCTATGGGGACAGAGAATTCTAGGGTCTCAGGTATGCACAGTATTGACTAAGAAGAGGTGAGGAGCAGAAGCTTTGGGTGGGCACAGCCCCTTGGTGTGTGGACTTCTTGCTCTGTGGAAAGGGGTGTGCTTAGATGAGGGCCAGAGAGGGGCGCCTGGGTGGCTCAGTTGGTTGAACGTCCAACTTTGGCCCAGGTCATGAGCTCCCAGTTCATGGGTTCGAGCTCCTCATTGGGCTGTGTGCTGACAGCTCAGAGCCTGGAGCTCAGATTCTGTGTCTCTGTCTCTTTGTCCCTCCGCTGTTTGTGCTCTCTCTCTCTCTCTCAAAAATAAACATTTAAAAAGAAAGAAAAAGAAGCAGGCCAAAGAGCTCAGAACCCAGGGTAGAGGCTTCTCTTGCCCTCCTCTTTTTTTTTTTTTTTAATGTTTACTTATTTTTGAGAGAGAGTGCCAGTAGGGGAGGGGCAGAGAGAGAGGGAGACAGAGGATCCAAAGCCAGGTCCACGCTGACAGCACAGAGTCCAGTGCAGGGCTCGAATTCACGAGCTTGAGATCATGACCTGAACTGAAGTCGGACGCTTGACTGAGCCACACTCTTGCCCTCGTCTTAAGGAGTTTTAATGAGGTAACATTTGAGCCAAATGACTTATGAGAGGCAGTCTTGTGGCAATTTGGGCTAAGAGCATTCCAGGCGGAGATCTGGAGGTAAAGGCTTTTGCTCCTTTGCTGTATGCATAGTCTCAATGCCCAAAGTCTTGAACTGCATAAAGAAATTATATGTTGACTGCTTGGAGTGGTAGTACCTCCCCAAACTCCTACAGACAGTTCCAGATGCTGAGTACTCCTCCCTGCCTGTCCCTGAACCAGCTTTTGCTTCCCCACTTCCCTCACTCCTCACAGCCATTAGGACCAGGCCTGGCCCAGGGTCATCAGGATAGAGTCCTAATCGTCTTTTGATTCCTGGGGTTGGAAGTATTCCAGTGGCTACATCAGGTGCCAGTAAAAGCCAAGTGCCTTTAAATGTGTCTATTGTTAAACAGCGCTGTAGTTATCTTCCCCCAGAGGCCTGAGAATTAAGGAGACAATGTCTGCTAAACATGGTGAGGGATCCTGCAGATGAGTACACAAAGATTTGCTTGTTCACATCTCTGTTTCAGAGCATCAGAAGTGGAAAAGAATCCAAACTATTTGAATGACGTAGAGAAAGTTTCTTGGCAATGGGGGTTAAAGAAGTTAAGAGTGAGAGTTGTCATATCTAAGGCTTCGCTATCTCAGAATAGGGATTTTCAACTTTTTTACGTCTTGGAAGCCTATGTTCAAACAGAATCTTGAAAGGAAACAGATAAAAAAGCAAGCTAAAGGGTGTGACCTAGAGCAAAACCCACTTTCTGTGGTCTGTGGGGCTTCTTGGGAGCCCCAGGGCTCTCTGGACCACCATCTAAACCTCCTGTCTAGAAGTGGAAGCAGAAAACATAAGAATCACAACTTGCCCTGATTGCCCTTCCAGAAACTTCCTGGGATAAATAGATAGTAAAGAAGGAGATCTACTCGGAAGTGGGGTATGGAGGGGGAGGGGAAAGATGAGGAAAATGTTGAAAGTCAGGGTGCTTAGGAATTTCTACCCAGGTCCCCTGCTCCCCTTCCTACATACAAGCTGTAGGAAAGTGAGCCAAAAGGAACCAGTTGAGAGAGTATCGTAATAGTATTAGACAATACTCTGCACCTGCTTTTCTAGACACAGACATTACTCATTGAATCCTGACACCAACTCTATGAGGTTGATAGTATTATTATCCCATTTATACAGATGAGGAGACTGAGGTAGAAGGAGCCCTGTTGACTTTCCCACTTGTGAATCATTCATGTATTATGCATGAATAAAAGAGAGGGAATTTGGGAGTCTGTCAACCAAAAATAAGACAGATGGTCAGAGGAATGCAGCTTACACACAAATACAGATAATTATGGTGAGCAACAGGATTGTGTCTGGCAAAACATGTCACCCGGTAGCAGACCATTAGATGACTTCCCACTCACTCATTTGCACCGAGGATGAGAAAGGGTGTGTGCAGCTGGAAGGCAAGTACCCAGCTGCCCAGGGACCTTTGCTTGGTCCCTCTGAGACACCTCTTGGTCTTACAGATGAACCTATAAGAGTTTTATATACTCTTATGTACCTATAAGAGTCTGTCAGATAGGTATGGCAGGAAAGAGAAAGCACATTTGAAGGGTTCATTAACGGAAGGACTTTACAGAGGTGTGTGCAGGGTGAAGGCAACTGACAAGGCCTGTGAGGTCCCTAGAGACTAACAACTAGCAGAAAGCTCTTTAGTGCCCCTCCTCTGGGGGAGATAAGGTGAAGGAACCTTGTGAGGAAAACCCGTGGGAGGAAGAGGAGCCACCCAACCACAGCCGTAACTGCAACATGTCAGGAACACAGGGAAGTGTGGAGGGGCGCAGCGAGGCACCAGGAGAGCCTCACCTCTACTACCTCTGTCTCTTCTAGTCCTCTCACAGTGCCTCCCATTGGCCAAACCCAATCCAAGCCGGAAGTGGAAGGAGGCCCTGGCAATGGTCCATGGAAATTGGTTTCCAAGACAAAAGGCGGGTTGGAAGAGGGTGGAGAGTGGACAGAATACCACTAGTAGAGGATGCCCTAGTACAGGGTCCCTAAATGTGGGTCTCTCAGGCCTTAGAAATGCGAATGGAAAACACACAAATGCCTGGCCGTCCTTCTGTGAGACTCTTGGGTGGGAGCAGAAGGCTAGAGACCCACCTGACCGCTGGGGAGACAAAGCCGTTGGAAGAAGGCTGCTAAGCAGTTCCTTCCCGGCTCCCCGTTCACCCTGTCCCCACTTAGTCCTGTTGTCTTATTCTCATCTGTAGAGGAGACAGAGGCTCAGAAAAGAGAAGGGATTTGCTCAAGGCCACACAGTGATACGGGTTCATGACCCTCCCGGGAGCTTCCCTGAAGTACTCTGAAACTGGCCCCTATACTTGGAGGGCAGGGAGAGACCGAAGAAAGAGGCGGCCACTCCAGGTTGGCAGCTGGCCATTCTAATAAGCAAAGGGAACCTACACAGGAGGCTTGTCTTGGGCGGCAGCGTGACTAATGGATTCTGGCGCTCGCCTGCCAAATCTTAAGAGCCTCTAACTGGGTTCAGTCACATAAACCACGTCGGTGTTCTTCACACCGTATCACTCTCTCAAGACTATGTCCTTAGAGGAGCCCCTTGGAGTCGGAAAGGCAAGCAGAACCCACATTCCAAGGATGGGGGTGGGGGATGAGGAACCTCTCAGTGCCCGGGTCCAGATTATGAGGAAATCGACAGTCACATCTTTTTTTTTTTTTTTTTTTTACAAATAGTTAATTGTCAAATTAGTTTCCACAGAACACCCAGTGCTCATCCCCACAAGTGTCCTCCTCCATGCCCATCCCTCCTCCCCCCCGGCAGTCACATCTTTTTGATGACCTTCCTCAACAGCACGGTAATGGTAGAGTCCACTTGTGTTGGGCTTTCCAACACGGCTGGTGGAGTATAGAGAAGAAGACAGGTGTGAATGGTATACCTCGGCCAGAACCCAGTGTTCATGTAGAGCTTCCCCGGTCCTTAGGTCACTTGATAGCAATCAAAAGGAACAGGCAGCCCCAGCCTTTTCACACACACATGGCCCTCCCCTCCCCCAGAAGGAAACTATTTAAAGAGGAATGAAGATGAAAGTCTATAAACTCAAGACCTTATTTGGGTTCTCTGACTAATATCAGGAATGAAACATTTTGGGAACCTGCAAGTCATCAAATGAGACTTGAGGTCAAAGGCAAGAAGACCAGAAGATCATATCCTGAGTGCTGGGAAGGAGACTGCCCAGTCTTCCCCCTACAAGGCTTCTGGAGATTTGACCAACTTTGTAATACTGTGAGATTTATTTGGGGGGAACTTTAGGTTTCTGGAGTAGGTGACCTAATTTAAAATATTATCTGCTGTTGGGGCGCCTGGGTGGCTCAGTCAGTTAAGCGTCTGACTTCGGCTCAGGTCACAATCTCACAGTTCGTGTGTTCAAGCCCCGCGTCGGGCTCTGTGCTGACAGCCAGCTCAGAGCCTGGAGCCTGCTTCAGATTCTGTGTCTCCCTCTCTCTTTGACCCTACTCTGCTCAGCTGTCTCTCTCTCTCAGAAATAAATAAAAAACATTAAAAAATTGAAAAAAATATTATCTGCTGTGGCTTAAGGGTGTGTCCTATAGTTTTTGTATAACAGATAAATATAAATAATGTTAAAGTATAACACTAGTCCTGGGAAGGGGCAGAATTTATAAACTGTGTTTATAACAAAAGCCTTTGCAGAATTTGCCTGATGAGAGGACAAATACATATCGTACATGTTGGAAGCTGAATGCTGTATGTGCATGTGGAGAGGGAGGAACAGGAAGAGCAGGCACAGGCTGGACGACCGCAGTCACCTGAGGCTAGCGTGGGGACACCCTCCTTCTACCTCAAAGCTACTAGTTTGGGAACTCTTTTGGAAGATACTGGGTATGACAGATAAGCACCTGGTCTTTGGAGTGAAGATACTTGCTTTCAATCCTTGGCAACTGCCCTCACCTCTCTGAGCTTCAGTTTCCTCATCTGTAAAATGGGCGTAGCGAGTACCTGAGTTTTGGAGTTCTTGTCTATGAATGTGGTGGTGATTGTCTCTTTTCTTTCCTTTATTTTTTTTCTTTTCTCTTTTTAGAAAGAGAACTCAAGTTGGAGGAGAGAGAGAGAGAGAGAGAGAATCCTAAGCAGGCTCCACACTGGGTACAGAACCTGACTCGGGGCTCAATTTCCTGAACCGCGACCTGAGCCAAAATTGAGAGTAAGATGCTTAACCAACTGAGCCCCCCCCCCGTTGTGATTTTCTTACTCAGCTGTGGTTCCACCGCTCCTCAGACTAGTTTCACCAGTCCAAGTGGTAAAAGTTTCTATTTTGAAATACCTTTCCAATTTTCAATTTCTTAAGTGCTTTTTTTTTTAATGAAATGAATAAGGGCTGAATAGACGAGCACAGAGTACTATGAGGGCAGTAAAACTATTCCGTGTGATATAGTAGGGGTGGACATTTGTCTTTTTACATGTGTCAAAAACCACAGAATGCCCAACACCAAGAGGGAACCCTAAGGTAAACCGTAGACCTAGGGTGATAATGATGTGCTGTAGGGGTTTCATAGGTCTTAACACATGTACCACCCAGGAAGCAGGAAGTTGATGGGGGTGGGGGTGGTATGCATGGTGACAGGGGGTATGTGAGAACTCTCTGTACTTTCTGCTGAATTCTTCTGTGAAGCTAAAATGCTCAATAAGATACTATCTGTTTTTTTTTTTAATGAAATGATGAGGGGTGTATGGGTGGTTCAATGGGTTAAGTGTCTGACTTCGGTTCAAGTCATGATCTTGTGGTTCATGAGTTCAAGCCCCGCGTTAGGCTCTGTACTGACAGCTCAGAGCCTGGAGCCTGCTTTGGATTCTGTGTTTCCCTCTTTTTCTACCCCTCCCCCACTCATTCTCTGTCTCTCAAAAATAAATTAAAAATTTTTTTAATGAATAAAATGATATAGCAGATGGATAACTAAAAAAAATGTATCCTTAATGGAAAAATTTTAAGTTGGCACCCTATTTAAAAAAAATTTTTTTTTAGTGTTTATTTATTTTTGAGAGAAAGATAGAGCACCAGTAGGGGAAAAGCAGAGAGAGAGAGAGGGAGACACATAATCAGAAGCAGGCCCCAGGCCCCAAGCTATCAGCACAGAGCCCAAGGCAGGGCTCGCAGGGCTCAAACTCATGAATAGGGAGATGGTGACCTGAGCTGAAGTCGGACACCCAACCACCTGAGCCACCCAGGTGTCCTGTTGTCACCATATTTTGGTCCCTCAAATAATTTGGGAATTTTGGTGGCCCATAAAAACCTCACGTGATCACCTTATGTGATCGACTTGCTGTTGAATGGGTAAAGGTAAGAGGCCCCGTCTCGCCATCAGGGTGAGGGCATTTCTGGTACCAATTACCCACCTGCAAAAAGACATTTTCCCCAATCTGGAATTTGGAGCTTGGAGAAAGCAGCCTGGTGAGCTGTAGAGAAAGGCATAATCTTATGCACGGATCTCAGCAGAAAGCTAACAGTAGTAATCTCCCTGTTGGCGATCATTGCGTGCTTGCTGTGTCCGTAAAGTGTTCCTTATACTTCACCTTAGAATTAAAGCTGTCTCCCAACCCCAGGCCCTCTCTACAGGGGCTGAGCCTGTCTAGTAAGCTGACCAGGTGGATGAGAAGATACCCTCCCACAGGCTGGCAGATCTCAGAGGAGACTCAGCCTCTTGGCACAAGAAACCTCCACATGGGGAGAGGAATTTCTGTGTCATGGGGTCGGTGTACACACAGTGGCCCCAGCCCCCATCCACAGTTTTCCTCTCCATGGTTTCAGTTACCTGCAATCAAGAGGAGCCAGGAGCAGATCATCCTCCTTCTGACTGATGGTCAGAAGGTCAGCAGTAGCCTAACGCTACATCACAAGGCCTGGGTCGTCCCCTCCCTTCAGCTCATCACGTAGGCGTTTTATCACCTCATGTCATCACAGGAAGAAGGGTGAGTAGTACAGTACAGTAAGAGAAAGACATTTACATAACTTTTATTATAGTATATTATTACAATTGTTCTATCTAATATTATTGTTCATCTCTTACTGTGCCTAATTTCTAAATTAAACTATCATAGGTGTGTATGTATAGGAAGAACATGGCATATATGGAGTACAGTGGTTTTGGCATCCACTGAGGGTCTTGGAATAAGTCCCCTGCAGAAATGCGGGGCAGATTGGGGGTTTCCAGACCTTTTCTCAAAGTGGTGTGCCATTTGATAGTCCCACCAGCAACATATGAGAGTCCAGCTTGCACACATTCTTGCCAATATTTGGTGGTATCCGCCTTTTTTAATGGTAGCTATTTGGTAGGTAGGTAGTGGCATCTCATTTTGTTTTCATTTGCATTTCCCTGGTAACTCATGGTTGGACATAGTGGTTCTTAAATCTTTTTGTGTGTATGAAGTATCGAAGTTTTGTAGACCTTTTTAAAGCTTGGGTTGACTTATTACCGAGTTGTAAGAGTTCTGCATATATATATTCAGAGTATGCATATATATATATGCATGTTTGCTAGATGCAAATCCTTGCAGATATATACCTTACACACATTTTCTCCCAACCAGTAGCTCACCTATTCATCTTCTTGATAGTGTCCTAAGAGATCTTTGCCTACCTCAGAGTCACAAAGATTTTCTTATGTTTCCTTCTGAATTTCTTTTAGAAGTTTTGTAGTTTTAGCTTTTACATTTGTTTACATATATTTAACTTTTTGCGGACTTCTTTAATTAGGAGAAGTCCTGATTTTGTTTCTTTTTTTTTTTAAATTATTTTGGGTATTCTAGTTCTTTACATTTCTATAGGGATTTTATTTTCTTTACATTTCTATAGGGATTTTATTTTTTTTTAATATAGTTTATTGTCACATTGGTTTCCATATAACACCCAGTGCTCATCCCAACAAGTGCCCTCCTCCATGCCCATTACCCATTTTCCCCTCTCTCCCATCCCCCATCAACCCTCAATTTGTTCTCAGTATTTAAGAGTCTCTCGTGGTTTGCTTCCCTCTCTCTCAACTGTTTTCCCCCCATCCCCTCCCCTATGGTCCTCTGTTAAGTTTCTCCTGTTCAATGGGAATTTTAGAATCAGCTTGTCAATTCTAAAATTTTTAAAAGCCTGCTGGGATTTTCATTAGGATTGCATTGCATCTATAAATCAATTTGGTCTGCCACATTTTAATTTTTTAAATTAGCTAATGTTTTAAGCAATGCTCTATATGTAATCAGACTAAGAAGCAGGGATCCCAGGCTGGATTGGTAAAGCCTTTTGCCACACCATGAGGGTGAGACTGAAGCAATCTCAGTATAGCTCATGCAACAGAATAGGTCTGCGGGCCCTGAAGCAACTAGCTGCAGACTTCTGCTCTGTAATCATGTCTGTTTTGTGCACTTATTACTCATGTTATTTATTTGCTTGCTGTTACCTCTCAGAATTTTAGTCGAGTCTTTGAAAAAGCGTATCTTAGCAGTGTTATGAGCTGAAGCCAGGGCTGCGAGCTTAGCCAGTGTGGTGGGGGTAGCTCTTTTAAAGGAAGCAGGAGGATTTCAAAAGCATGTCAAAACTCAACAGGAACAAGATCTAAGACTCTTGGTCAACTGCAGGGGCTGCCTGAGGTTCTGGGATTTGTCTGAACAAAGAACACCTTCAGAAGATTCTTGGTTACATTGAATGAAATCCTTACCTGAACTGCAAAAGCAGGAAAGGGGAACCGATTGCCTGGAGGAACCAAATCGAGAGTAGGGCAAGGGTCTATCTGGCCCCAGAGCTACCACAGCTCCATCCTTCTCTCTGTACTTCTGGTCTCCACATTGGCTTTATTCTCTTAGCCTGGCTGCTTCCAAAAGTCTAGTACTATAGTCATATGCTTTCATCTTTGGGGGCGGGAGGAAAAGACAACACTTCTCTCCTGACCCTAGTTTGAAAAATACTGGGGCAAAACTCTGGCCAGACTTGGGTTATGTGTTCATCCCCGGTCAGTCGCTGTGATCAGGGAGATGGGGTATCACCTCTGGCTCATCCCAGGCAGTGTATCCATTCCTGTAGGTAGCGGGGTGAGCACAGTAATTAATTGGCAGCCCCAACCAGAACTACATGTCTGGAGTAAGAAAGGAGTTTTCTAGAGAAAACGGATTACTGCCATGTGGGAAAGAGGTCAGAAGGGACTGTGCAGACCAAGGCAGACGATGGCCATCGCTAGGAGGTATGAGTGTAAGGATCACTTGGGAGAATGTGAGGGTCTAGCACAGTGCCTGGGACAGTAGGGGTCAACTAATTGTTGTTTTTAAAAATAGTCGGGAAGGCTGAAGTCTGCGTACACCTGGAGATCACAATACCTATGTCAAGGTGTATCCTGAATGTCCCAGGGATTTTCAGGTGTCCAGATAAACTTGGCTCAAGCATTTATGTGCAAAAATGAGGAGAAACTTATGTAAAGAAGAACGAATATCTTGCAAGAATCTGCCTAGCCCACAGGGGGCTCTCAGTGCTTGTTGTATGAATCACCGAAATGAAATATTGAGTGTTCTTATGTTCCCAGGTGACCCTATCAGCATCCAACTGCTATTTTATACATTCTTATTTCATGATGGTATTGCTGTCAGCAAATACTGTGGACAGAGGCAGAGAGGGTGTTTCAGACTTCTTCCCAGACTCTGTCCTCTGGACCTTTCCCACGGCGCCTCATTCCCTGCTTGACACCTTCCAGTGACTTCCCATCCACTTAGGAAATCCACATCTGTACCTCAGCTTAAAGGCACTACGTGTGGCTCAGACCCCATCTCTCACCCCTACTGCTGTGCCCCTCATTGGCCATGCCACGAGTCTGTGCTCACTGATGCAGTTTTCTTTTTTAAGTTTAAATCCAGCATAGTTAACACACAGTGTTATATTAGTTTCAAGCGTACAATACTTGATTCAACAATTCTGTAGTTACTCAGAGCTCATCATGATAAGTGTTCTCTTGATCCCCTTCACCTATTTCACCCCTCCCCCCCACTTCCCCTCTGTGGTTCATTTGTTTTCTTCTCCCCCTTTTTTCATTTGTTTTATTTCTTAAATTCACATATGAGTGAAATCATTTGGTGTTTGTCTTTCTCTGATTTTTTCACTTAGCATTATATCCTGTAGCCCCATCCATACTGTTGCAAATAGCAAGATCTCATTCTTTTTACGACTGAGTAATATTCCATTGTGTATGCACACCATATCTTCTTTATCCATTCATCAGTCAGTGTACAGTTCGGGTGCTTCTGTCTCGGCTACTGTAAATATTGCTGCAGTAAACATATAGGAATGCATATATCTTTTCAAGTTAGTGTTTTCATTTTCTTTGGGTAAATATCCAGAAGCAGAATTACTGGATCATATGGTAATTCTATTTTTTAATTTTTATTTAATTTTATTTTTTAAAAAATTTTAATGTTTTATTTATTTCTGAGAGAGAGAGAGAAGAGAGAGCGCGAGCGTGAGCAGAGGAGGGTCAGAGAGAGAGGGAGATACAGAATCTGAAACAGACTCTAGGCTCTGAGCTGCTGTCAGCACAGAGCCCAACGCAGGGCTTGAACCTATGAACTGTGAGCTCATGACCTGAGCCAAAGTCAGATGCTTAACTGACTGAGCCACCCAGGCATGCCTCTATTTTTTATTTTTTTAAAGGACACTCCATACTGTTTTCCATAGCAGTGGCCTCAATTTACATTCCCATCAACAGCGCACAGGGTTCCTTTTTCTCTATATCCTTACCAACACTTGTTATTTCTTGTCTTTTTTATTTTAGCCATTCTGACAGTTGTGAGGTAGTAACTTACTGAGATTTTTATTTGCATTTCCCTGATGATGAGTGATGTTGAACTTCTTTTCATGTGTCTGTTGGTCATTTATATGTCTTCTTTGGAAAAAATGTCTATTTGGGTCCTCTGTCCATTTTCTAACTGAGTTGTCTGGTTTTTTGGTGTTGAGTTGTAGAAATTCTTCATATATATTGGTTATTAACCCCTTATCGGATACATCATTTGTAAATAACTTCTTCCATTTAGTAGGCTGCCTTATTATTTGTTGATGGTTTCCTTCACTGTACAAAAGCTTTTTATTTTGGCGTGGTCTCGGTAGTTTAATTTTGTTTTTGTTTCCCTTGCCTGAGGAAACATCTAGAAAAATGTTTCTATGGCTGATGTCAAGGAAATTGCTGCCTTCTAGGAGTTTTACGGTTTCAGGGCTCACAGTTAGGTCTTTAATCCATTTTATATTTTTGTATATGGTGTGAGAAATTAGTGAAGTTTCATTCTTTTGCATGTAGCTGTCCAGTTTCCCCAACACTGTTGAAGAGACTGTGTTTTCCTTATTGTATATTCTTGCCTCCTTCGTCATAGATTAATTGACCATATATGCATGGGTTTATTTCTGGGCTCTCTAGCCTATTCTGTTGGCCTATGTGTCTGTTTTTTGTGCCAATAGCATGCTGTTTTGATTACTACATCTTTGTAGTATATCTTAAAATCTGGGATTGTGATACCTCCGGCTTTGTTCTTTCTCAAGATTGGTTTGGCTATCTGTGGTCTATTGTGGTTACATAAAAATTTTAGTAGTATTATTTGGTCTCATTGTGTGAAAAATGTTGAAACGTTTTTTAATATCCTTTCTTTTTTTTTAAGTTTATTTATTTATGTTGAGAGAGAGACAGTGTGAGTGGTGGAGGGACAAAGAGAAAGGGAGAGAGAGAATCCCAGGCAAGTCTCTGTGCTGGCAGCACAGAACCTGACACAGGGCTCAAACTCACAAAACCATGAGATCGTGACCTGAACCAAAACCAAGAGTCAGACACTTAGCCAACTGAGCCACCCAGGCACCCCTAAAAATGTTGATATTTTGATAGGGATTTCATTAATTCTATATTTTGCTTTGGGTTGTATGGACATTTTAACACTATTGGTTATTTCAGTCATGAGCATGGAATGAATATCTTTTCATTTGTTTGTATTGTCTTCAGCTTCATCATATTGTATAGTTTTGGTGGTACAGGTCTTTCATTTTCCTTTTATTATTTTTTTTGGTAGTCTTTATTTTTTTAAGTAGGTTCTGTGCCCAGCATGGAGGCCAACTTGGGACTTGAACTCATGAGTCTGAGATCAAGACCTAAGCTGAGATCAAGAGTTGGACACTTCATCATGAAGTATGATCTGTCCAGAAAGGTCAATATGCCACTATTGAGAAACACTCGACTTTTCAGTGTTCACTTAGGATTAATATTGTACCATTTCATTTAAATGCAGAAACTTTACCATTGTATATGTCTTTTTACCATCCTACTGCCGTGTTCCTTTATAGGAGTTGACAAACCTGTGGTTAGTGAGCCAGATCCAGCCTGCTGCCTATTTTTGTACATAAAGTTTGATTGGAACATAGCCACCCCTATTCGCTTATGTTTATCTGCAGCTGCTTTCACACTCCAGTGTGGAGTTGAGCACTTGTGACAGAGATCCCATGGCCCTCAAATCCATGATACTTACTCTCTTGCCCTTTACAGGAGAAGTGTGCCATCTCCTGCTTTATGTTGTATTGATGGGTATTATTTATATCTACTTATATCATAAAACCCACAAGAAAATATTTCTTTGCTTCAAGTAGTCATACATATTTTAAAGAAATTAAGAGGAAAAATAGACTTTTCTATTTGTCTAGTTAGTTACATTTCCAGAGCACTGCATTCCTTCGAGAAGATCTGAATATCAATCTGGTATTGTTTTCCTTTAGCATGAAGAATTTTATCATTTTTTAGAGTGGAGCTCTGCTGTCAATGAGTCTTCTTAATTTTATTTTTACTTTATTTTTATTTTTTATTTCATTTTAGTATTTTTTTTTAAAGTAGGCTTCATGTCTAATGCAGAGCCCACTGTGGGGCTTGAACTCATGACCTTGAGATCAAGACCTGAGCTGAGATCAAGAATGGGACCCTTAACTGACCAAGCCACTCAGGTCCTTCTCTTAATTTTATCTGAAATTGTCTTTGCCCTCATTCTTGAAGGATATTTTCACTAGCTCTAGAATCTACTTTTTTTTTTTCTTTTCAGCACTTTAAAGATGTTTCCATGGCTTCTGGCGAGAAGTTAGCAGTAGTTTATATCACTGTTCCTCTGTATGTAACATGTTGTTTTTCTCTGACTGTTTTCTCTTTCTCTGCTTTTCAACAGTTTGATGTGCGCAGGCATAGTTTTCTTCATGTTTATCTTGCCTCAGGCTCACTGAGCTTCTTAAGTCTATAGATTTATGTCTTTCACCGTATTTGGGGAAGGTTCAGCCATTATTTCTTCAAATATTTTTGTTCTGCTCCACTCTCTCATTCTTTTCTTGCTGTGACTCCACTTATAAGTATGTTAGACATGTGCTCCATGAGTTCCACAGATCTCTGAAAGTCTTCTGATTTCTTTTTAAATTTGTTTTTCTTCTCTGTTCTTAGATTAATTTCTGTTGATCTTGTGTTGAGTTCACTGAATTTTTCTTTAGTCCTCTCCATTCTGCTGTTAAACTCATTCTATAATTTGTTTTTGTTCCAGTTACTATATTTTAGTTTATTTCATAGATTGCACTTTTTTGTTCTAGAATTACCATTTTATTACATTTTATGATATCTGGGTTCCCTACTTTTCTCTTAGTTGCAAGCGTATTTTTCCTTACATCATTGAACACAAATATATAGCTGCTTTGAAGTCTTGTTTCCTGATTCCAGCAGCTGAGTCCTTTGTGGTCATTTTCTGTTGAGAATAGGCTACATTTCCTTATCTCTTCACACGTCAAAAGTTTTGGATTATCTTCTGTACATTGTGAATATCATGCTTTAGAGACTCTGGATTCTAATGTATTCCTCCAAAGAGTTGATTTTTTTTTTTAATTTGACACTCTGGGTTTTAGCAAGTCATCAACTTGGCCAGACACAAACTACAGACACTTTATCTTGGGAATCAGCTCAAAATCAGTTTTACATTCATCTCTACCACTTGAATGTCTCTGTGAGTTTTGAAGGCGTCCCATCCCATCTTCATTCCCCTGAAAAATGTTCTTTTGTCTACTTCTTCCTACTTTGGAGGGAAAAAATTGGTCATTTTTATGGCATTAGGAGGGCAGATGGGAGGGGTAGAGAAGGTGGTTGCAGAAAAGAACATGGTGCCCTGTTGTTGTTCCTGGTTCTTCTGTCTTAGGTGACGAGGACCAGATGTTGAGCTCGGCATGGCTTCTGTGGCAGAGCATAAGTTTCCCATAGGCCTCCAGTTGCCGGGGGGTAGTCACAAAACGACCTCTGTCTGTGTTACACAGAGACTCTCAGCCACCTGGAGTTGTGCCTTCCCCCTGCCCTCCTGCAGAGAGAGCCAGAACAGAAGCCTGACCCCTGGTATGCAAGCACTCTGTAAATGCTGGTGCTTACCCCCCTTCCCTGGAAGCAGGCAGGTTTGTTGGATCCAGGAAGGCAGTGGTATATGGTGGGGAGGAAACATGAGCTTGGAGTCAAATAGACTTCATCTGGACTCCCAGGTCCTCACCTGAGCTGTGTCTGACCCTGGATGGTGTCGCCTTGCTGTCTGATCCCTGCTTTCCACCGGGAGAACCCGCTCTCTCTCTCATCAGTGAGGCTTATTTAAGTTTTATAAAGTAGCCCTTCTCCAAACCCCACACACAACGAGTCCTAATCTACCAGAGAGCTTTCACAGGGAAGCTTAGTTAGACTACATATGGCCACGCTGGGGCAGTTCCAGGGAGCAGACATTGAGCAAGCGGCCAGCCAGGGGACAGCTGCAGACATGATAGCTGGAGGAGCTCCCCAAGGAGAGCGAGCCCCAACACAGATTATTACTCCCTTTGTTCCAGGTACCAGGACAGCAAACTCAAGCCTGAGTTTTTCTTGGGACTGGGCGGAGGTGGAAGGAATTGCTCGTGCCTTGGAAGGGAGTGATCTCAGAATGCAGAGCTGTTGCTGGACAGACATCCCCCACTTACACTCATCTCCAGCCTTCCGGGGATCTCCGCCTTCAGCGGCCGGGCAGTGTAAGATGGACCCCGCCCATAAAGGAAGACAGGGCTTGACAGGCCATGAAACACTTTGGCACCTGCTGTTTCCTTTGATGAAAGCAGGCAGGGCAAGCGTGAAGCTGAAAACACGGAGGCCCCAGCAGCTAAGAAAGTTGCTGAGGGTTATTTGTGTCTTAAGTAACATCCCCTGGGGCCCAAAGTAGATCCAACAGATGCCCCCCCCGCCCCCCCAGGCCGAGCATCAGGTCCCGAAGGGAGGTGACAGAGGCACTTCCTTCCTGGAGCAATGCTGCTCCACTTTGTCATCAGGTGGTTTCCCACATTTCACGAGAGACCGTGTCTTTTTTTCTCTCCTCAAACCTCCGGCACACCTCCCTCTCCTCACACCCTCACAGGAGACCTCACTTCAGTCATTTTGGTGACGAAGTAGAAGCCATCAGACAAGAACTCCTTTCCCCCCCCCCACGCACCTGTGCTCGCCTTCTTTGTTTTCCTTCCAGCTATTTCTTCTCTTCACATGTACCTTGGGTCAGGCCCTTCTTATCACTCAGGGACTCTTGACCCTCACCCACACCCTCCGCAAACCTAACTACTCTCTGCTCAGTCGATTCCTTCAGCAAACAGACATGTTCTCTGGCTCCCACTAAAACCAGGAAAACAAAACCTGATGGACACACCCTTCTCCAGATACTGTCCTATTTCCTTCCTTCTCTTTGCAACCAAACTTTACAACAGAGTCGTCTGTGTTCACTGCCCTGCCCTTTATTCCTCAACCCACTCCAGCCTGGTCTCTGACCTCACCATGCCACTGAAACTGCCTGTCCAGGCTGCCAGCAAGCTCGGTGTTACCCCATCCAAAGCTCACACCTGTCTTCCTCTGACTCAACCTCACACAGCCTTTGACACGGCTGATGGCTCCCTCTTCCTCGAAACCATTTCTCCTTAGGCTTCTAAACCACATGGATTCATTTCTATTGCTGCAGTACCAAGTGACCACAAACTGAGTGTCTTAAACCAACGTAAATTTATCTTAACAATTCTGTAGGTTAGAGCCCAGCGCAGGTCTCACTGGCTGACATGAGGTGCTGGTGGCGCCATGTTCCCTTCCGGGAGTTCTAGAGGAGACCCTTGCCTTGCTCATTCAGGTCGTTGGCAGAATTCATCCCTTGCTGTTGGGGGACTCGGGTTCGATGTCTTTGCTAGCTGCCCACTGAAGGCCTTTCCTATGTTCCGGAACTGGCTTCTCTGTCTTCAAAGCCTGCAGCCATAGGTCAAGTTTTTCTCGTGTTTCAAATCTCTTGTGTGTCTTCTTCCATCTTCACATATCTCTGACCCCCTTTCCTGCCTTCCATTTTATTTTTATTTTTATTTTTTATTTATTTTTAATGTTTTTTATTTATTTCTGAGAGAGAGAGACAGTGTGAGCAGGGGAAGGTCAGAGAGAGAGGGAGACACAGAATCTGGAACAGGCTCCAGACTCTGAGCTAGCTGTCAGCACCCACAAACTGTGAGATCATGACCTGAGCCGAAGTCGGACGCTTAGCCACCCAGGCGCCCCCCATTTTATTTTTAAAGGCTGTGGTGGTTAGATTGGGCCCATCTGGATAATCCAGGATAATCTCTCGCCTCTAATTCCTTATCTGTCATTGCTCTGCATAGTGCCTTTTGCCATGTAAGATAATATATTCATAGGTTCCGTGGACTAGGGAGGGGATGTCCACTGTTAAGCCCACCAGGCCACTCGCCTGTTCTCCTACATCACCAGCGCATTCTCACTCTCCTTTCCTGGCTCCTCTTCACCCTGTGACCCTGAAATGTTAGCAACCTGCAGCTTCAGCTCTCAGATCTTCTTATCTGCTACCTGCTCTCCATAAGCAAGCCCTTCCAGTCCTGCGGCTTTAAAATACCATCTGAAAACCAATGCTCCTAAATGCTTATTTTCAGTGCCATTTCAGCCCCAGATTCACTCTTGAGTCCAAGACTCATCTATCTGGGGGTGCCTGGGTGGCTCAGTTGGTTGAGCATCTGACTTTGGCTTAGGTCATGATCTCGTGGTTTGTGGGTTCGAGCCCCACACCAGGCTCTGTGCTAACAGCTCAGCCTGGAGCCTGCTTCAGATTCTGTGTCTCCCTCTCTCTGCCCCTGCCCTGCTCAATCTGTCTCTCACAAGTGAATAACCATTAAAAAGGGAAATTAAAAATAAAGATTTATCTATCTGACTCAACATTTTCAGTTGAGTATGTGACTACCATCTCAAACTGAAACTCTGGGTTTTTTTTTTTTTTTTAATGCTGTAGCCTTGGCCACACCACTGAAGGCATTGACTTAGCTTCTAGCTCAGGGCCTAAACCTAGGAGTCATGCTGGATTTCTCTCTCTCTCTCTCTCTCTCTCTCTCTCTCTCTCTCTCTCTGTGTGTGTTTTAATGCTTTGTTTTGTTTTTTGAGAGAGAGTACTAGTGGGGGAAAGGGGAGAGAGAGAGAAAGAGAGAGAGAGAGAGAGAGAATCCCAAGCAGGCTTCGCACTGTCAGTGCAGAGCCTAATGCAGGGCTCAAACTCACGAACCATGAGATCATGACTTGAGTCGAAATCAAGAGTTGGAAGCTTAACCGACAGCCACCCGGGCGCCCCTGGATCTCAGTGTTTAACTCTACCCCTTCATGCAGTTAAGTAGCCAGGCTCATTGACTTGTTCTCCACCACTTCCGTCTGGCTCACTGCCTCCCGCCGCCGATGCAGGCTGCTTCTCCCTTTCACCAGGGCCACTGTCATTGCTCTTCTGCTGGTGTCCAGCCTTTCCTCGTACCCCCAGCCCATTCTCCACACTGCAGCCAGAGCAGGCTTTAAAAATATAGCCAGACCAAGTCACATCTCTGCTTACCATCTGTTGCCTAAAGCCCGGCTAGTCCAAGTATGGTCCACGGGCCAGCAGCATTGGCCCAACCTGGGAGCATGTTAGGAGCACAGGATTTCAGGCCCCCACCGCAGACCTTCTGAATCTGAATCTGTGCTTTACCAGGACCCCAGACGCTTTGTGGGCCTCTTAAACTGTGAGAAGTGCATGTCTGGGTCTCTACTTTTCTGACTTCTGTTTCCTGTCACTCTTTCCCTTGCTAAGTGACTGCCTTCAAGGGACATAGGCCTTCTCTCCGTTTCTCATATTATGTCAAGCACACAACCACCTCAGGGCCCTTGCACTAGCCGATTTTGTTTCTTGGCACATCCTTTCCCTGATTCTTTATACCACTGGTTCCTCCTAATTATTCAGGTCTTAGTTTTAATGTCACCTCATCAGAGGCCATCGGGGAGCATCCTACTGCATGTAATTCACCCTCACCATCTCCCCTCACCAGACGTCCACTCTCAATTTATCCTATTTGATTTCTTTCACTCCCCTTATCTCTGTAAGGCACATGTTTATTTCTCTGCTTGCTTGTTACACATCTTCCGTCTATCCCCCCTGCCCACCCTACCCCAAGGAGGTGGGATGAATGGAGGCAGGGACCCTGTCTCGCTCACTCCTGTTATCTGGTGCCTGGAAAGTATCTGCCCAAGAAACTCTGAATAAACTGGCAGCAAAAACTCTGCCCTTCTTTCTGTCCCATTCTCCTCTGTTCCCCGTCTCCACAGTTTCCGTTCTACTCACAAGCTCTGGCCTGAGGCCAGATCAGGTAACCAGACTACCTGGTTCTTGGAATACTCCAGGTCTCCAAAATAGCTTTTGCCCATCACCAGTCAGGAAATAAGGGTTTCTTGCAGCACTTAATCTGGTAACAACTTTGAGGATGCTTGAGTCCACATACTAATTACACTTAGTGGGCAGTACCTAATTAACACTTACTGTTTAAGCACTTTACCCCTGCAGAAGCTCACTTATTCCTGTTATCCCTTACTGACATTATTTCCATTCTCCAGACATGGAAAACAAGGTGCAGAGAGATTAATTAACACGCTCAAAGTTTCACAATAAGGACTGGCAGCCGCAACATCCTTTGACCCAGACTGGAGGGACCTCTTCCCTGGGCCTCATGCTTTAGAAGGCCCTGCTCTGGAACCATCCCTGCCTCCCGGGGCACAGAACCCTGGGGGCCAAGGGGAGAGCCCACCCCCTGCCTTGCACCCCACGCTTGGGCACCTGGGACTGTGGAATTTCCCGCCCAGATGCCCCTTTCCTGGCTCCATCTTCCTCAGGGTGGACGGCGCCCCTGAGCGGGCCCAAATGGTGGCCAAGTGGAGGCTTGTTGTATGAGGCATGGGCAGAGCTCAAACATGTAGGCTCAGCATCCACACGCTTTGGGGAAGGGCCCTTAGGGGGTGCGGCAGAGCAGGGCCTCGAAGAGAGGGGGCCGCTTTCCCCACAGCTCCTCACCCAGTCAGAGTCTGGGTGCACTTCGAGAGTGCGAAAGCCAAACCGGCCTCTGGGTCTTTGTGAAGCTTCCTGTGTCAAGATGGGAGGAGAGAACGTATTTTACTTAACAGTTTGTTGACTGGATTGATAACTTTAAAATACCAGAAGTATTGAGACATGTGGTCCATGCCTCCATTTGTCCTCCTGCCTGGGCCGCACAAGTGTTGGGGGTGGGTCCGAGTGGACCCCAGACAGTCTGGCTCGGGGCTTGCATCCCCAGCCGTAACTGGGAAGCCTCTGTGCTCTGAGCCCGTGCACCGTCCAGAGTCTGGACCCTCAGCTCCAGGGACGCTTGGCCCAGTCTGTCCAGTCCTGTCCTCCAGCTGCTCCTCCTCAGGGAGCTCCAATATCGGCCATCACTGTATCCGCAAAACTTGTGATACTCCCACTGGTGCCCCCCGAGGCTGAAGGCTTAGGGAGGCCGGCTCTGGCTGGTGTCCTGGTGCTGCATATGCCTTGGGTTTAAATCCCAGCTCTGCCATTTATAAGCTGTGTGACCTTGGGCGAATTATGTCACCCTTGGCCTGTTCTGTGTTCTACCTTCAAAGATGATATGGGAAAGTCTACACACTCAGTAATGTTTCTCATCACCGTCATCCCCTCTTACCCTTTGCTCAGAGCCCCCGGGGATAGAGCTCAGCGGCCTCTCCGGGAGGCTCTCCCAACCCATCCCCAGCACCGAGCTGGCAAGGAACCCAAGTAACAGGCAACGGAGACCCCTCATGGTTAGGTCCTGGGGCCTGGGCACAGCTGAGCTGGAAGAGGTGTGGGGTGTGGTCCGCTGCAGTGCTTGCAGGCAGCCTCCTGTGGGGCTCTCGGGCCTCACCTCCCCTTCAGATCTCTCTTTTCCCCTTTAATGTTCCTTCCTGTGAACTGCGAAGGTCTCTGGCCTTCTCCTTTACTAAGAATGATTGAACCACACACACACACACACACTCACACGCGCGCGCGCGCACACACACACATCCATAGACATCAAACCGTTTTAGGTGAAGTCATTCTTAGTTGCTAAATATAGATCATCATTTGACAAGAATTTAATGTTCTTATTGAGAAAGGAAGGCTTCCTTTTAACTCCTCATGAAGCCCTCCGCAAGTAAGATGTCACTAAGGGCGGGGCTGGGGAGGAAAGCACCAGGCGTTTCCATAGAATAGGGTGCTAAAGCTGACATTCCTTCCTTTGCCCTGTGTGGGCAAAGGTGGCATCTGAATCCCTAGAAATTGAACCTGTGTGGTCCTAACCGGGGCCCAGAGACTCTCTGAAGGGCCTGGTCAAAGTGCTGGCCCCACGCCCACGTGGTTTTCTCTCTTCTCTGCACCGATACCCAGAAGTCAGGCTGCAGCAGCCTGTATTCAGAAGAAAATAAGCGACCACATTCAGGATCTGGGAGCTAATGGCAGTGGGCGTCTGCAGGCAGACGCGGCACAGAGCTCTTTAATTCGATTATTGGGATCCCAGGCCAGCACCACCACTGGCTGGCTGGCTGGCTGAGATTGGGCAAGTGAATTACTCAGCCTGTGCCTCAATCATCTCATCTATGAGATGGCTCTACTAATAGTACCGGTTTTATAGTGTAATTTCAGATTAAGTAAATTAGTGTACATTAACAGGTGTAAACACTTAGATGCGTAGTGTTTAGAATGGCTACTAACGAGTAAATACTCAGTTGTGTTGTTTATCATTATTATAAATCATCCAAGGGGAAACAAGATGCCACAGATACCAAGAACAGATTTGTGGTTGCCAGAGGGGAGGCTGAGTGGAGGGTAGGCAACATGGGTGAAGGGGATGGAGAGGCACAAACTTCCAGTAAAGTCACAGGATGCAGGGGACAGCATGCTGACTAGAGTTGATAATCCTGTATTACAGATTTGAAAGACGCTAAGAAGATGCTTAAAAGTCCCCATCCCACACGCACACACACAAACCCCACAGTTTTTGTAACTTTGTGCGGTGTCAGCCTTCCTGTGGTGGTCATTTCCAGACATCCACAAATGTCGAGTCATTATGTTGTACACCTGAAGCTAATATAACGTTGTATGTCAATCATACCTCAGTAAAACAGAAACAGGGAAACAAAAGAGAAAGGTCAGAAACAGGATGCGAGAGTTTTGTCCGCTACTCATCTGACTTTTACCACGTCTGAGTCTCTGTTTCTCGATCGCGAATTAAAGTGCTTGCTTCACCGATTTTTATAACAGTTAAATACAATAATGTAGGTAAAGCATCGGAGGGAGAGGGGTGGGAAAAAGACTTAGACTCCTTAACATGTTCATCAAACTTGCTTTCCATTAACGAAACAACCTCTGGGCAGAGACAAGGGGAGGGGGTGTAGCTGTAGATAGAAAATGGGAGCATGTGGGTCTTGAGAAAATGATGCCTCCACTTCAAGTTAGTCAGAAGGCTTTCTGGTTTTTTCTTCCAATTTATGAGACTTACTCTCACTTCTCCAGAGTTCCTGTGCACCCCTGGGAGACCTGACACCTCCCAGTTGCTCAATCTCTCAGGCTGGGGAACAGAGCCCTGGTTGTAGTAAATTACTGGGTCCCCCTTCACATTCCCCCCTGCCCCCTCCCCCCGGCACCCTTCCCCAGCCAATAACCATCACCCTGCGGTTGCTCAGGAACTGGCAAGAGGAATCATCTGCTAAAGTGGTTGAAAGTAGATATTTGTGAATGAATGAACGAATGAATGAATGAATAAATGAATGAACGGAGGGCTGAACCCAGCCCTGGATGGATATTGCCTCCTGGTGCCCCTCACTTGTTTGCCTGTGTGTGTTTTGTCTCCACATCCTCATCTGAAGTCATACAAGGGAAATTTGAAGACCTTCTAGCTAAGGAATGAGATCGAGAATGATGGCTCCTTCTTGAGCGTTTTTAAAGCTGGAGAAATAGTCCCATTTGGCTGTTGGGCACATGGTTGTGCCCAAGGGTGGAGGGACGGGGAAGATGACTGCTCACGTACTTCAGGTCATAACAGAGCACACGGAAGGGCGTCGGCGTGGTGATGGAACAGGCCAGCAGTGTTCCTCAGTTACACCTCTCTTTAGTCACAAACTCAGAATTTCTCCAAGGAAGTCAACAGCTCAGCACAAATACATTCGCAGGCACTGGAGGTTGTGAAATTAACAGCCATATTCCCACTCTTCTTCTTTATTCATGGGACCTGCCTTCAGAAGCTGAAAATTCTCGATGCTTGCTTTCTGAGTTTCTCTTACAACTCGAGGAGGACATTTTTGCCAACAACACCAGAGGCAAGTTCGCTGAAGACTTATGGAAATAATTTTTAAACTATTTTTACAATTCACATATTAAAATGGTAAATTTTAGGAAGGGTAAATAGTTAAAATTTACAGGGTACCTGGAGTTGTTCCAGCCCTCTAGCCATCCTGATCAAGAGAGTCAAGGGGGAACTGACAGAGAGCTCTGAGGCATTGACGAACCCTGACTTTGTCTGCCTCTGGATTCCTTGTGATGTGACAAGTATGAGCTCCAACTGTCAAACTACTTTTCATTAAGTGTTCTGTTCCTTGCTCAAGTGCATCCTGGCTGCTAAAATTTACTTTTCACATTGGTTATTTCACACATTGAGATTCTTAGCTTTTTCTATAAGTAAGGATGTAGAAACCAAAATGATTTCGTTTCCACTCACTGGCTCCTCTCAGAAGAACAAAACTCTTAAATGGTTCAACTTCTTCACCAGTAACTAGCAGATTCTCCTCTCTTCTATTCCGGGCCTCCAAAATACTAAAAATAGCACAGACACTTTAGACAAACTCTCTTGTTATGTATATTTTGGGCGGTATTACTTTCAGAAAGTGGAATTAACAAGGTAATGACCTAGAAGGCCAGAAGCAGAGATTAATCAATATTGCAACTCCTGAGGAATTCTTGACTAAATGCCCTTTCTGCCCCTTTTCTACGAGGAAACTCAACCTTGGGACTCGTGGTAAGAATATGGAGTTATAATTCCATTTTGCTCATCTAATTGTTTGAATTAATTTTCTCAAAATAGAAGCAATCATACTGACAGACCAGTCAGGGAAGTTATTCAGATGATAATTATTTAAAAAAATATTCTGGCCGTACTTACAATGGGTCATCTTGGGCGTACTTACACATGCCTCTCTGTGTGGCGGGAACTCCGAATCCTGGCATGTGTTTGGAGCTAAAAGAGTGGTTTTGAGTTTCCTGACCTGCATTCTTCAGGTGGGAAGACAAGTTGCATGTAACGTATTTTTCAGTGGTGTGATTGTTGGAAACAAAGGCCAAGGAAGTTGGATATCTGCTTGTAAAAGGTGCCAGTGTCATGTCAACAAAATAAATTTGAATAGGTAATAGAGTTATAGATGCAAGAGAAACGCCGACCTCCGATTCCATGCAAGTTGACTCACCGAGGCCACTAGTTAATGCTAAGATACAATGATTCCTTTCCCTACACCATCTACCTACCATCAAATGCATGTCTTTAAAGAACTTTTTTAATATGCAGGAGTACTAAAATATTATTAAAAGTTTTCTATTTAAGAGAGAGTGGGGGAGGGGCAAAGAGAAGGGGAGAGAGAGAGAGAGAGAGAGAATCTTAAGCAGTCTCCATGCTCAGCACAGAGCCTGGTGTGGGGCTCGATCCCACCACCCTGGGATCATGACCTGAGCCAAAATCAAGAGTCAGACCCTCAACCGACTGAGTGGCCCCGGCCCCCCTAAAATACTTTTACTTAATGTTAAATGCATCACTTAAATTGTGATGTATTTAACATAAGTAAACATTACTTTGAATATTTTCATTACTTTGAATCTAGTTCTAACTTGAAATAGAAAAATATTTAGGTTGACAAGCTGTGACCCAAATTTAGCTTCTACAGAAAGTAGTACTGGAATAGCTTTGAGGTTACAAGAGGAAGGGGAGAGGGTTAGAATTCCATCTAAATATGCCCTCTTTACATTTAGCAGAGAAGTCAATGAAGAGAGGCTGAATTGGTCCTTTTTTGGTGATGCTTTAGTTTTGGGTAGAGGGAATATTAATTTTTATTACCAAGATGATACTTGTATGTAGCAAAAAAAATAGTTATTAATTAAACACACACACACAGACACACACACACACACACACACATTTGTGGAACACGTGAGTAGTCTTCAGCCCCATTTTCTCCTCCTCCATCAGCCAGAGGCACCCGCTCTGAATCATTTCATTCCAGCATCTTTGTTCTGGTCTTTACTTCTGTATCTAAGAAAATATGCTCTATCTTAAATCACTGGTTTTATACTTTAGCTATTGACTTCCCATATTCCTTAAGCTCTCCAGAGAAACAGAACCCAGATGGGTTGTGTGTGGAGAGAGAAAATAAAGGAGAAAGGCAAGGGGCATGAGAGAGAGAGAGAGAGACAGAGGGACAGGCATGGAAGGAATTGGCTCCTGCGATTGCAGGGGTTTGCAGGCACAAAATGTACAGAGCAGGCTGGAGACCAAGGGAAGAGCTGATGTTGCAGCTCAAGTCCAAAGGCAGTCTGGAGGCACTTAATTCTCTTCTCTGTGGGACCTCAGTCTTTTTAAGGCCTTCGCCTGATTGGATGAGGCCCACCACACTATGAGAGATATGAAGGGTGACCTGCTTTATTCAAAACCTACTGGTTTGAATGTTAATCTTGTATTAAAAATACCTTCATAGAAACATCTAGACCAGTGTTTGACCAAATACCTGGGTGCTGTGGCCTGGCTAAGTTGACACAGAAAATTAACCATCACACTTCCTCATAAGGGTAGACGTAGGTTTAGCTCCCTGATACCTCCCTCCCTTCCCTGTCCTCATCCTCTCAATTCAGTGATATCACAGCATTCACATTATTGTAACTATAAATATTGTTCATAGCTGAGCCAAGAAGCGTATTGTGATTGTTTCTTACTCACACAATGCTTTGCTTTTCCTCATATTTCATTACTCACTCCTTGAACCCATTACTCAGTCTTTCCTTGTCCTCCAGCAGCTTCTCAATTAAAATTTTCACGTTGTTAAAAAACATACTCCTCTCTCCTCCCCCTCCCTGCCACCTGGGAATGCTCCTTCCGGAGCTCTCTGTCCCTCTGCTCCACTCTGGATGGATGACTTCCTGGGTGTACCAGACGGCCGTCACCCTGGGGATTTCCCTCACAGTCTTCCTGGTGGAGCCGCCATTTCTGGATCTCAAGGTTTCATCTTTCAGGGTTTATGCCTCCCATGAAAGGATGCGTGGGAAGTAAGGACTTCCCCAGACACGTCTACATTACACCCTAATGCTTGAGTCACGATTTGGCTGTGTGCAGACTTTAGCACGAAAACAGTTTTCATTTGAGTTTTGAAAATTCTGTTGTACTTTCTTATGGTTTTCAATGTTTCCGTTCAGGAGAGTGGTGACATTTTTCTTCATCAGCCTTTTCCCGCAGTGTCCTGATACATCCCCACGATGCGCCTCACTGGGGGGTTATTTCTTGTGTGAGGCACTCAGCAGATCATTTCCACCAGGAGACTCATATAAGTAAGTCCGGAATTCTTTTCATGTCCAATTCCCCCGTTTCTCTGTTTTTGTTAGATTCCAATTAATTAGATGTTGGATTTCCTGGGTTGGCTCTCTAACTTTACTTGTTTCTTATTTTTGTCTACTTTTTGTTTTACTTTTTAGGGGAGTTCCTCCACTTGACCTTCTGACTTCCTACTAAATTTCAAATTATGACTGCTCTCCATTTAATTCGCAAGAGCTTCATCTGGTTCTCTGGCTCATTACTCTGGTAGAGCGTGCTGGGCCCATTTCACGGACGCAGTGTTACAGTGCTCTTTGTCATTATGGTTTTGTCACTATGGTTTTTGTGGCTTGGGATGTTTTCTTCAGTGCTGTGCATTGTTTCACTGGGCTTTGTGTTTTCCTTTTGGGGTTGGGCTAGCTCATATTGGTGGCTTTCCACGAACGTCTGGAGGCGACTGGCTGTTTGGTCATATCTGAGTGAGGCACTAAAATGTGATGAATAGCTCAGTAGGCACATGTGGGACTTTTGACTGGTCAGAGATCAGGTAGCAAACCAACTTTTCCTCTTGAGGAATCTCCTCAGTGCCTCTACGTCCTTCCTCCAAAGTCATCCCGTTTTTCCAGAAGAGGGTCCTCCAGTCTTCTTTCTGGAGAAGGGGGTCCTGGATAAGCCTGACTAGATCCTTCCATTCAATCCACAGACTTTAACTTCATTTTCATGTTGGTTTTATTGCCTCCTCTTTGTGCTTTGTTGTGCCTGGAGTCCTCACGTTCAGGAACTCTCTGGTTCAGTTTCTCCAGAGAATCAATGATCTCCTGAGGGGATTGGCAGTGACCCGCATCCAGCAGACAGGCATGGGTCCCAAGGGGGTCTAGCTGTTCCTTTCAGAATTCAGTCGCGGTCTCTCTCTCCGTCCCGGCCGGGAAAGGCAGCCGTGCACAGCCTTGTGCTTCTTGCTCGGTCCCGTTCGCAGGGGCCTCGGACCTGGCACGCTTCCTTGACCGGGAGATGGAGTCCTCAGGCCTGCGCGGGGCCTGTCACCGCGTGTGGGACTGCATCTCCCCGCCTCCGTCTCAGCCTGTGCGCTTTCTGCATTTCAGACCCACGGAGGGGGTGGGGGGAGGGCGCCCCGGTCCTTCCTCTGCAGCACAACTCGGGGCACGTGCAGTCCCGTCTCCCCTCCCCCCTGCAGAGTGGCCGTGCTTGCCGCGGGGACTTGCCGTGGGAGAGGGGGCTTGTGCGTGGTGAGGGGCTGGATCTTGGGCGCTTTCCTTCCTCTCTGGACCGGGAGCCGGGGTGCATGTTGTCTGCCCTCCGTGACCTCGCGTCCTGTGCTCATCTCTTCCCTGGATGCCACTTAGGTGCCTTTCAACTTTGGCTGCACGGCCTGGCCCGCGGGCGATCGATCGGTGAGACAGATTGGGTGCTCTGAGCAGGGTTGCTGAGAGTACGTCCTGAATGTGTCCCCCAAGACACCACCCCAGAGTGATGCTGGGCCCCCGCCCCCCCGGGGATGCCGGGGCTCTCAAGGAGAGTGAGGAACACGCTGGCCTGCCCTCAGGCCACTGGCCGCACAAAAGTGTCCCTGTGAACCTTGCCAAAGTGACCGGTTGGGGTGGAAGTACAGGACAGGAGTCCTAGGAGGGGCAGGAGATGCACATCGGGATCCTGGCCCCCCCACCTCATCCCACCCCACCCCACCCCGCATGCACCTGGGCCACCTGCCAACCACCCCCCCTCCCAGGGGCACCGACCACATCCCCGGATGTCTGGGGCCCCGTGCAGGGAGCTGTGCCAGGCCTGGGTTACCTGTAGGCCTCAGATAAGACCTGTTTTCTCTCAACACAAAAACCGATGGCATTGCTGAAACGAAACTGTTAAAATGAGGTCCTTCTCTGGAAAGAAAGTGCAGAAACTGAAGCACAGGGTTGGACAGGAGCCAGGGAGTCACTTGCAGTCTGGTTAGCACGTCTGTTTGGTAAAGGAGCACTGACACCCACGTGTGCTGGCCGTTACAGACACTGATGCTTGGGCCACTTTGGACGTACAGCACCACCCGCCACCTGACGCTGGAGGCCCCCTCACCACAAAGGGCTCCCGCCATAATAGCAGGACAGCCACTCCTGCCGCCTGAGTCACCCAAACGCCAACGGAACAGCCCATGAATGCACTACCACATACCAAGTGGAAAGAAAGAAACGACTCTCAGTTCAGGCCGTGGTGCCGTCAGGAACGTTACTACTGCTCTGCCACAATCTAACAACTCAGTGTGGCCCGTGAAAAAGGCCTCAGGAGTCTGGAGGCCAACAGTGGACCCCCCTTTGGCCCCTCAGAACCTGACACTGCTGTCCCCTGGGCGGTAACGGTGCACATGGGAGACCAGTATGCTGTTATTGATCTGGCCAATGTCTTCTTCCCAATGCCTTGTAGGATAAGGGTCAAGAGCGATTTGCATTACATGCAACGGCCTGTGGTCCACTTTCACTTTGCAGGGAAACCTCAGCCCCCTTGCCATCCTCCGGAGCGGGCAGGGCTCGACCTGTAGCCAGCCTGGTTCCTCCCAGGAGTGCTTGGCACCCACCCTACTGAGGACAGCCTCATTGCTGGCCTGGGAAGCGAGCTGGCCAGGCCCTGCGTGAGGTCATGGATACTACGACACACGCAGGCTGGGCCGCCCACCCTGGGAGGTCCAGGACCCGCTCAGCAGCTGCAGTCCTGGGGAGCCACATGGGCTGGGAATCGGAAAAAGATTCTGGACAAGATTAAACCAAAGTCGCTGTCCTAGACAGGTCCTAGCGACAAAAAAGAGACTCAATGCCCAGCAGGCCCAGGTGGCTGCTAAAAATCATGCATCACATCTGGGTGTTCTTTTGGCCCTTTCTGTCAAGGTTACCCCCACCGCGGCTCCTTTGGATGGGGCCTCTGACAACAGCAGGTCCCAGAGGCCATGCAAGGCCCTGCATTGGGCCACCGGAGTCCACCAGCCTTATGAACCTACAGGTTTCGTTGACTCCTAGCCATGTGGATTAGGGCCTGGGATAACAAGAGACTGCTATTGAGGTGCATTGGCCCCTTGGGTTTTGAACACATAAACTACTTGAGGGAAGTGCCAGACATTCTCCAGTCACATGTCAGCTTCTGTCCTGCCTTTGGGCCTTGCCGAAAAGAGACCACCAGAGCCTGACAACTTGTATGACCATAAGACCCACGCCGCCCATCCCCATGTGGGTACCCACTGGTGCCACTAATAAAATAGGACAGGTTCAGCAAACTCCATCTTTAAATAAAAATAGTACAGCCAAGGTCAAGCCCACTTGGGCCCCAGGAGGCTCGCCCACAGGAGGCTAAACAGCTGTAGCGGCTGCTCCTGCCCCTCCCTTTATGAAGTGTGGCCACAGTTCGGAGGTGTCCCAGCTGCAAAGCTCAAAGCTGGTAGAGTCATTTGGGTCGCCATGGCCGTCTTCTCCAAGGATGACTGCCTTCTAACTGAGGCTGGACAAGAATACTCTCCCAAAGGGCCAAAGTGCATCTGATAATGATGCTGTAGCCCCTCCATGAGCAACTCTGCTACTTATTATTTTTTAAGTTTTTTTTTTTTTTAATTTATTTCTGAGAGAGAGAGACAGCATGAGCTGGGAAGGGCCAGAGAGGAGGGAGGTACAGAATCTGAAGCAGGCTCCAGGCTCTGAGTTAGCTGTCAGCACAGAGCCTGACACGGGGCTCAAACCCACGAACTGTGAGATCATGACCTGAGCCAAAGTTGGACGCTTAACCGACTGAGCCACCCAGGTGCCCCACTCTGCTGCTTATTTATAGGCCCATGGGCTACTACACACCATCTAGCTATATGTAAAGGCTCCCCCTGTGTAGGGACAGTGATTGTGACAACGGCTTGTGGACTGGGGGAAAAAAAAGAAGCTGATTCATCACTCATATTAATGCCTATGACAAAGAACCATTAAAAAACAAACAAACACAAATGGAACTCACAAGCTGACCTAACATGCACTCAGCAAACCACCATGTTCCCCCATTGGGTCCGCTACAGAGTGGAACCTCAAAGTCTACCTCGACACAAAAATGAACTGAATCGCAGCGGCTCACCCGCCAAAACTGAAAGCCAAAGATAACAAAACAGTTGTCACAATTGTGTGACTACCGCTATTGAATGCAGACCGGGCAATATAATGAACACATCCACATCAAGTGGGCTTCGGCCTCACACAAATAGGGCAAACTGACCACTTTGGGCCTCTAGTCCGCAGACATGGATGCCAGCAATGCTCGCCGCGAGGACATAGTGGGCCATAGAGACACAGAGATCACTATTGTGCCTTCAAAACACACCATTGTCATATGTTCAGGTACTCAACAAAATTCCCATCTTATCAAGACGCTACATTCACAGCCCCCAAAAACATAGTGATGGACATTTTCCTGTGACATAAGGGGAAGCTTTCAAGATCCCTGTCACCCCCAGACAGATTGGGGGCGGGGAGGAAACACTGTAGTGAGTGGCTTAAGCAACAACTATACGAAGGCCATAAAGAAAAGAAAAAACCCAACTTACCAGAGGTAGCTTCGCTTAAGAAAAGTCGTTTTTCTTAACGGGAGGCTCTACCACATGGCGGGCCATACTTGGGGTGGGCAGTCACCTGATTAGGCTGCACCAGCAGAATCCCAACTTCGGTGCACCCAACCACTCGTTCTCTTTTCTCCCTCGGGACATACTTCCTACGCATGACTTGTCAGGACCACAGCGGCAGGTGCCTCACTAGTGAGGGACCCCAGGAAGATGGGGGAAGGGGCGAAAGAACATCCGAGCTGTAGGGTTCCCCTGGCCATGCTGGGATCTCCAACTCAAGTGGGTGATATTATGAAATATGTCAAGTTCATTCAGACTGTGACTTCCCTCCCCAGGTTGGATGATTGGGCCCAAAGATTTGGGTCAAGCAATGGCAGTGGATCCCAAGGAAGTAGGGGACAAGCGTACCTCTGGCCTCGGGAGGTTTGTGGCATAGGAGTGAGATGGGAGCTTTCACCTGTCTTCACTTCCTCAGGAGCCTCCGCTGTGCCTGGCACGACAACACACGGCAGCACAGCCGTGGGGCGAGGAGGCGAACTTGAACAATGCTGAATCTGTCATCCCAGGATAAAGTTCCTTTGATCTCACATTCCCATTGAATGTCCTGGCTGGTACACAACAACTTGGACTTCCCTCTAGACCAACAAGAATGCCTAACCCGAGTAGCCTCCAGTTATCTGCTGGCAGAACTGGTGTCATTGCCAACGTCTCTTGCTGGGACATGTCCACAATGCAGGAGAGGGGGAAGCCCTGTGTTCCGGTGGGATGGTTATCGGACTCATTTTCTGACCTCTTCAGTTGGCTTAGGCCAGGCATTGGAGGTTTCTGGCCGAGGACCATCCTCTAGAGAGGCCTCATCATTGTCCTGGTTCTGGTTCTTCTAGTGACTCTCGTGAATGTCTCAAAGTGACAGGAAGGCCCTGTGAACTGTATCCACATGCATTATCCAGGGGCCCCTGGACCCAGCTCCACCTGCCCATTTGTGGCAAACAATGGCCCTAGCGGATATGCTGTGCTTCATCTGCTAGTCCAGTGGCAGAGCAGGGGACGTGGGGTGGATTGTTGGGAAAGGCAGTCATACACAGCTTCTCGCCTCCCGCACAGTCTCAGAAAAATGGGCCTTGGACCTGGCCCACTGCCTTAACCAAGAGACGGAGTCCTCACAGCCTGTGCTGAGCTTATCACCTTGTCTGGGAACGCGTTTCCCTCCTTCAGACTCAACGTGGGCGCATTGTTCTGTGGAAGGGCGTGTGTCGGTGGCCCGCAGGCACACCCCCACTTTCTGTATTTCAGACCCCACAGGAGGGCTCTGGGCCTTCCTCTGCAGCACAACATGGGGTGCATGCAGTCCCATCTCCCCCTTTGCCTTGGGAGAGGAACTGCTGCCCACGGGAGAGCCAAGCACCGCAAGAGCTAGATCTTGTGCACGGACTGTCCTCCCTGGCTGTCAGGAAACGATGTGCCATTTGAGCCTGAGGCGCTCTTGTCTGTTCTCAGCAACCTCGTACCACAGCATTGGTCTTTTCCCGGGGTGCCACTTATCTGCCTTCTAACCTAGGCCACGCATAGCCTGGCCGCCCAGTGAATGGTGGAACATTCCACCCAGTGAGTGGTGCTTCTCACTTTGCTCGTGGCAGTCACTGTCTTCCATTCCTGAGCTGCTCCGTAGGGCACTGGCTGGCTCTCCAGCGTTCGCTTCTGCGGGCACTGCCCCCTGTAGATCACACCCCTCTCGGTGTCACCGTTCTTAGCTCTGCCATCTATCTATCTATGTCACGTTCATCTACTTTGACTCAAGGATACAGACATTTGGGATCTCGCCCCCCCTCCCCCGCCCCAGGATTCAACCTGTCATTCCTATTGTGCCCCGAGCACCAAACACAGCATCTGGCACATAACGGGCACTCACTCACACATCTCTTCTAGGAATCAGAAGAAATTTCTTAGAATCTGCAACACTTTGGGGTCAGCCCTCTTCTGAGAATTCCTTTAAGGTTCATGGTTGTGTGGGGAATAAAGATACAGCAGGGTTAGCCATCAGGAAGCTACTAGAGGAATTCAGGTGTGATGATGGTGGTTACTTCTAGTCTGTTGGACCCAAGAGGATTCATGATCCTGAGGGCCACACATTGCCATCTTTGAAATTCTTTTATTCTTCTAGATCTCTAGCTCCACTCTTCTCCAAGCTTGTATTTCTAGAAATAAATTAGAGCCTCCACACCTAGTCATTGGATGGTTGCTCTTTTTTTGTGGCCCACTTAATCGTGTGTGACTTTTCCACGTGTTATGTTGCAAGGGTGATCAGAATTCAAGTCACCTGGGAGAAGAGAGGTTTCCCATGACTTATAGGGAAGAAGCCCATCACTATAGAACACAAAGTTATCATTTATCAGGGAGCTCTTCTCTGACCTATCCCCACCCTTGCCGGGTTCTTCTGCTAATAAGATTCTTAAACCCCGTGTGTGCTTCATTTCAGCACCTCCTGCAATCTGTGAGGGCTTGTTTTGGAACTTAGTTTTTGATGAGACTTTCATTAGACTTTAAGCTCCATGAGATCAGGGACCACATCCATTGCTCCCACTACCTCCCCAGCCCTGCGGCCAGTGATCAGGATATGAAGGTGTGCCCAATGACTGTACAAACGAGTGACGAACGTCACAGCCCAGGCTGCTCAGCTGTGTGCGGCGATGGCGTCCGTGAGCCCTGCAAACAGCTCCGCCACACAGCACAGCCTACGCTGCCGTCCCGCAGGCAACCAGAAACCCATGAACTTCACAGGGACTGGCTTTCTATACTTGGCTCCAAAGGTAAGGAAGCAAACACCTGACACGAAATTAACTTATAAATCAGTTTATTTACAGATTTTATCTCTTCTTAAAGTACATTTCAGTTAACAAATCTATTTACATAGGTATACATGGGAGTCCATCCCAGTTATTTTACAGGTCATACTTACAAACCACACCCCAAGTGTCGTGTGCAAGCTGCACCGGATGTGACTATTGGCTGAAAATGGCCTGGTGACCAGGCTATTTACACATACACAGTAAACGGGTTTGTTTTTTCATGTCTGCACAGTACAGTACACACACGGAGGCCAGGCCTCCCAGAGAACGCTTTGCAACGTGTTTACCGAGAAGGCTTTGCAAAGTCCGGAAGGGAAAGCTATTAAACATAGGTTAATTAAAATGACAGTACCTCCTTTACATCAGTTTACATTTTTTTCTTCACATTTTTATAATACAAAGATATTTTATTGAATTGCTGCACAACCAGTTTAAGATGATTTGTAAACATGTAAGTTCCTACAATTTGCATTAAACATCATTGTAGTTTCTATCATTTGCTCTTTGAATTAATGTTTTTATTCACTAGTATTCTTAAGGTAGTAAAAGAAGATGTAAGTTTGAACTTCTTGCAGAAAAGTTACGCTGTGCGAGTACACACTTTATTCAAGTATTGCAAAAAAGCTAAGGCCACTTTTTTTCAAGACAAGAAAGTGAACAAAATTGTTTTTATCAATAGGCCACAACACTCTTATGAGCAATGAAATCTCTTCTGAAAGATAATTTCTCAGAGACCTGTAGTCGCAGAAGGAATTTTCTTTCTTTCGGGTAAAAGAAAAACAAATTACCTTCCTTATTAACTACTTTTGAGCTCTTCCCACTTTTCCCTAGAATAAAAATTCCTGTTTAGACCTGAAGAGGGAATCTATACCCTGTACTTATTTAACCCAGAGTTAAGTACCCTGGATAGCACAAATTATTTTGGACTCAGAAATAAATCTGAAGCCTCTATGTTGGTTTACTACTAAATTCTGATAGTGCTATTCTAAAAGATATTACTGCTGATGCAAAGATCTTTTTCTTAGAGGAATTACGAAAAAAGAGTGAAAGAGGATGGGAGTGTGGGGAGAAGGAACAAAGATTAGGAAAGCGGGACTATTTAGTTAGATTCTTGGTGAAGAGGCAGAGCTGGATTAAAAAGATCCCAATATGGAACGAGTGTCTGGGTATCCACAGTCATCAGTCCTAACGCTAACAATAAACACCTTTTCCGTTATATCCAATAGTTAAAATAATAAGAAATCTGCTAATCATAGATTCCTTTGTGTTCTGCTACCAAACTATGGATAACCATTTCTAACAAGGGGCAAGACGCACCGACTGCTGCCTTCACGGCGGAGCCCGGATTTGTGAGGCCCGCACGCCCCGGCAGCGTCCTCACCAAGGAACTCCACGGCCCGGTGGCTGACTCCGCACCCTGATCTACTTTCTTCCTGTTCTGGAATCATAATGTCATAAAGAGTAAAGATTAACTTTCTTATTAAAAATTGATTTAGGTCCAAATAATGAGAATGTAGAAAAACAACCTATGTTCCTATTATATTATTTTTATATTCACTTATAAAAAATTTATAGCAGCTGTAAAGTTTCAATATCCTAAGGACAATGTAATCCTACAAACAGCCAAAGGATGTAGACAAGATGTTTTTCTGTCTTCCAAATAACACAGACTAAAAAGAAAGGCCTTTGCTTTTCCTTGGCCGCATGAGAACAAGATCTCCACGCTACTGGTTAATAACCCCAAGAAACCCTAGCTTCTCTTAGTCAATCTGCTCGTTATGGCTACAAGACTGGAGCTCAACATCAAAAGCCCAGAAGAAATGCTGGCAATGCGTCCAACTGCGCATTTCCCGAGACCCAGTCACCACATTTCAGTGCTTTCCTTATTTGTCAAGAGCTATCAGACCAGTCATTGTGCAAAATGCAAATATTCCAATGATCGTTTCAGTAAGTTTCTCATAATGACAGGATGAAACCAAGGAGGAATGGACGTGTGCATAGTGAAACGTTTGAGACGCGAAGGCAAGTTGGGAGGGGAGATGCAGAAAGGAACGAACGTGCACTCTTAAAGATTATACCATCTTTGGGGTTTTTCTAACATATTTTGAAGCTCTAACATTCCAGGATATTTGTAAATAGAAATCCAGTGGATGTCTTATATCATGCTTCTAATCAGGACCTTCCAACATTAAGGCATTTACATTCACGCCTAAGATTATCCACATTCTTCTAGATTACTCGAAGAAGGACGGGACTGGTGGAGAAAGACCAGTCAGGAAGGCAGTGTACTGAGGCCCCGGAGAGCACAGCACGCATGCTCTAATGTAGCAGCTGGAGTCTATAGATTTCTTTTCAGGTACAGGTAAGCGTTGTGAGAGGCAAAGCTGCAGGGGAGGCAGAACTGAGTTGTACAGTGTCTTTCGACCACCTTATTCCATTCCTGCTACTGCAGGGGATCTCGGAAAAGCTCATCTTTTCACCGAATCAAACTGCCTTCTTCGATGTGTGTCTGGGTTTGTTGAAACCATAGATTTCCTGTGCAAAGACTATGAACCACAGAAGCTTCAAGACGGAAGCTTAACTATTACAAGAAGAATCTTTCACCTCGGAATAGGGATGCGCATTTCCAACTTAATAATTTATCTGAAAATAAATTAAAAAAAAAAAAAAAAAGTTCCATAGCGCAAAACAAGCACACGAACAACAGACAATATCTTTGTGTCTTTGGTGCACACACTCATTTCCTAAATCATTCAAGTAACAGCGTCTCTGCCTTCTTGGGGAGAGATGGGGGAGTTGAAAGTCTGAAGGCCAAAATGAATCATTTCCACTTTTGCCATGCCTGGATGCCTGAGATGGTCCTGAGGATCTGGGATTCTGGGAGCAGCTGGTAGAGGTTCGGAAGGAGTAAGCAAAGTGCAGGGACAGAAGAAGGGGTAGAAGAGCCAGCCCCGCATCCGTCCTTTGAGCCCGGTCTTCAGTGGGGGCGTGCCTCGTTTTCATGCCCACAGAGAGAGAACTAAAACTAATGCAAAAGTTTAAAATCCTTTAGATGGTGCTCAGAAAGCAAGGCTACCACTGATTTCTGTTAACTCGACAGTCCACTCGGTGCTGTTCAACTGCAAGAATGGAAGAAAACAGTCTTCAAAAAGAAACAAATTCCAGAATGTGAAATAGGCACACATTATTAAACCTGCCTATTTAGAAGTGGTTAAAAGGGTTTAATACTGTTTAGAGACTATAATGTCCACTTATGACTTTCATGGTATAGACCGGGATTACATCTCCAAAATGGTAGGACGCACGTTATCTATACACCTCACCCGCCTGACTTCAGAGTCAGCGAAGTGATAGCCTCTAAGCTAGTCTAAGCTAAGAGGTGAGTCTGGGGTTTTCAGCCCACATCTGCGACCCAGGAGGGGTGCTAACAAGAGGTGTAGGATTATACTGCGTGTCAACATCAGGAGTGCGGCCCTGCCCACTGAAAATAACCAGTCAATCCAGTGGACGGTCTCTAAAGGCAAAGGCTGTCATACCAGATATACCGCATTGTCCCATGAACTCCAAACCAGTAGTCTTTAAGGAAAGGTACCAAGTCCAGAAGCACTCTTGCTATGATGGAGATGGGGTGTGTATCAGGAGGCAGAAAGGCCCAGGACTCATATTAGCACTCAGTGTTCGATTTATTTGCAAGATGTCACACAAGTGGCATTCTCCCCTGTTTTTCACTGATCTGATTCAGAACATCGACAGTATCTCTGATCAAGCTCTCGAAGATCCCGTCGGCCAGCTGCATCTTCACACACAGCTCATCCTCGTCATAGTTTACCCACTGTGCTTCCTCTTCATGTAGCTCCTGGACCTGGAATTGAGAGAACAAAAAGGCTGGAAAATTAATCATATTAATATCAATGCATGATATTATACATTATTATATACCAATATTTATTATGAGAATACAGCCCAAAGAAATAAGTCAGAGAAAAAGGTAGTTTATATGATAACTTCAAGATCCTTTTAAAGTTGCAAGAAGTATGGAAAAACTCAACTGCTGAGTAAAATAAAAATGGCCTCAAAACTGTCAAAATGGAATTTAAATATTCCACTATTTTATTAAGATATTTATTTTAGATACTGAGTGGGCACCTGGGTGGCTTAGTCAGTCAGGCGTCTGACTTTGACTCAGGTCATGATTTCACAGACCATGAGTTCGAGCCTCACGTTGGGCTCTGTGCTGACGGCTCAGAGCCTGGAGCCTGTTCAGATTCTGTGTCTCTGTCTCTCTCTCCCCCCCTCCCCTGCTCACACTCTGTCTCTCTGTCTCAAAGGTAAACATTAAAAAAATTTTTTTCAAGATATTTTAGATATTAAGGATTTTTAATTTTATGTTGTCTATGACAACATAAGTGAATGTGTATAAAGATTTAAGGGAAAGAGAAGAATGTAAACTATTAGATATATGGATTTACAATGATAAAATGTATATATCTGAAAAAATACTGAGTGTGATTTTAGAATATTATAAGCAAATAAGGTCTAATATTTATTACAGTATATTTATTTTTTTAATGTTTATTTTTTGAGAGAGAGAGACAGACAGACACAGAGCTCTGAGCTGTCAGCACAGAGACTGACGTGGGGCTCAAACTCATGAACCATGAGATGATGACATGAAGTAAGTAAGATGCTTAACAGACTGAGCCACCCAGGCACCCCTTCATTACACTATTTTTAAAATGTATTACTGCTTAAATTTATTTTAAAAATCAGTTATGTAACACTTGCTCTTTTTTTTTTAAACTGAAGTATAGATGACACAGAATATTAATTAGGTTCAGGTGTATGACACAGTGATTCAACAATTCCATACATTAGGCCCTACTCACCATGGCAAGTGTAGTTACCATCTGTTATCCTACAATGTTATTACATTGTATGTACCATCTGTTATCATACAATGTTATTACAATATTAATTACATCTTAGGGATTGGGGATTCCCAAGGTAAAACCAATCAAGTTAGAACTGTCCAAGACATTTTTGCTTGTTTACAATTTTTAAAGAGTACTTAAAAAAAAACAAAAACATGCTACTTACAGTATGTAACGATACTCTATGTGGGTTGGAGGTCAGGTGGAGAAGTGGATGGTAAAACCTGATCTAGTGAGAAATTCAGTGCCTGGAGTGTCTACCATAAATCTAACTTGGCAAAAAAGCCCTATGACCACAAATACCTGACTTGCCCTGATCAGAGTTTCATCTCGAAAGAGGCAGGGGAAGTGAAGGTGGGCATTTGTACCCTGTTTCCCGTTAGGAGGAAATGCGAAGACTCTCCACTGCCCTGGAGTTTGAGAGCAGGATGGAAGAACAGCCTTGCCCGACATGTGCACTTGGCCAGGGCTGACAAATCTATGACCCAGTGGCTGCCACATTCTTTCTCTTTGAGGAGGGGATGCTTGAGGGATTTATAAAATATCATTTCTTCTGTTACCTGATTTATGATCCGTGAACAGATATACCATGAGAAAGGCCTCCAAGGTCAAATAAGTTTCAGAAAACTCCCTCTGGGAGTTTCACAATGTACATTAGACCATTAAAAAGAAGTCCACCGGTAAAGAAACTTATTTAATTCAGGAATCACTTTGTATGGATGTGTAAGAAACACAAGTAACCTCCCAGGGAAGTGGTGGTCCTCTCAGGAAGGATGCTGTATGCAACAGCCTACCACAACCCTTCTTAAACTGGTGTTGAGGGAGAACCATGTTTGGGGAAAGCTAACAGGTGGATCTCCCCGTAAGATTTCATATCTCCCATGAATTTTGTCCCAAGTTGCACAGCTTTCCTTTTTCTAAGTTTTCTCAACCTTTCATATTAAATCTTTTCTTTGAGCAATTTCCTCCCCGATAACAAATTTAGGAAACACTGTCCTAATGTAACTGATTGTGGCCTTAGAGTAGAAATGCACGCTCAGGACATCATGTGTTAGCTCAGGGCATGGACGATGAGTCTCCACAGTGCCCTCATCTGCTTTAGCAAAAGCTTTGTTCCTCCATTAAGAGCAGGAACCATTTCCCTTTCAGCTGGTGAGGACTAATATCATGCTTTCCATTTTGCATTGGCCATCAAAATGCACAAAGCCCAACTCAGAACTTCAACTATGGCAACTGAGGGATCTCACAGCCCGTAGATCTGCCTCTGTTTTTATCTTCTAACTTTTGGAGTCTATTCTATTTTCTTACACATTTTCCCTGTTCCTGCAGATATGTTATGCGTGTGTGGCAAATTAATATATATTATACAAATTAATTAAATTACATGAAAAAGTCAGTCTAATATTAACTTCATTTTCTTTTATTTTGACAGAGTATGAGGCTGGTAGAAAAGAAAAATGTGGTAAATAGAATGTGGCCAGATTTCAGCGAGCATATGTCAGGGTCTTTCACCATATCCTTGTGAACAAAATGGGGAAGAGATATAGGTCAGTTAGGTGGATTTGTTTTGTTTTTGTTTTTGTTTTTTTGATTAAAGGACAAGGCAACTACTAACCTGTAAGGAAGTTTCTGCCTGAAAGACTCTTGGGAGCTTTTCCCTCTGTGCTCCCAGTCTATCTTGTTCATATTTCATTATCTGGCAAAACTGTACTCTATGTATCTGTTTTCCTAGGCTGTGAGCTCAAGATTCTTCTTTCAGCTTTAATTCCTCAGTGACAAGGATGGTGCAAATGAATGTGCTAAATAAACATCTGGCACATGGATTTTTTAGTGAATGCTAAAAGGCTGTCTTTGGCTCTGTCCAGTTCATCATTTTTAGCAATAACTCAGATGAATTTTAGACGTAACGAGAAGTGGAGAAACAGAACTACGTCGGAAGAACGAACTCAAAAATATATGGGAAGCTTGGAATGAAGAGCCAAATTTAGTAAGATGATGCAGTTAAACAATAAGGTCCTGTATTTGGGCCCCCCAAATAATTACAGAGGGACAGGTTGAAATTTTGGTCATGGGGTTTTCCTAAGTTTTTGTGAGTCCTGTGAGAATGATGTAGCTAAAAATAAAACAAATGTAATCATAAACTGCATTAGCCAAAGTCTAGTATCTAGAAAAAGAAAGGTTGTAGGTCTGTACTAATTAAATACACAAAATATTATATGGTCAATTCTGAGCACAGTATTTAAAGAGGGACACTGGAAAAAAAAAGAGGTAAAGTGAAAGATGTTGAGGAGACTTAAAAACACTGTCAGACAGCACTCTGGTGCAACAGGAGAGCTCCCTCAAAGGCACGCGAGAAGAATTCAAATCGTTAGATAAAACCCTGAAGCTGGAGAAGTAAATTATAATTAATTATACGAAAACCCTTTTAGGCTTATTGTGAGAAAGAACTTACCAACAGTAAGTAGACTGTCAGGAGTGATCTCGTACCGTGTCAGGCCTTAACTTGTAAGGGAGACTCAATCATAAGCTCGGTGGTTTCTCTACAGGATCTGTCCTTAGTGCAGCCGCACACACAGGAGAAGCCTTTTCCAAGGCTACTAGGTGTACAGGATGTACACGGGTTGGTCTACTTTCCTGTCCTTCATTCCACATCACAATCACTTTGAGGCTGCGTTGCTAAAAATAGCTCATCACAGTCATAGCTAACCTAAGATAAAAATTAATGTCCTTCTGGAGTGGTAGAGACAGAGTGAATGGGACCTGGAGCTGAAAGACTTTCTTCTTTTTGGCTAATGGAGGCACTTTTGTCTAAAAAAACTTTCTTTGTATTTACTCACCTCAAATAATGCCTACAGACACGGGTAGAGTTAGATTGATTAGGGACCTTCCTAGTCTGAGCGATGGCAGCCAAATTACACCTTTATTTTTTGGAAAGCAACTTTTGGAGGAAGCCACCTGTTTATTCTGGAATGTTTATTACAATAGTTCATCCCGTCACAAGTGCTCACGTTCAGCGGGAGGGCACCCGTCCACGGTGCGGATGCCACCATGCCGACTCGGACATGTTCCCATGTTCACGCCATGCTCTGCTCCATCACAATTTCTCTGCACCATCACTAACTTTTTCCTGTCAGCTTCTTTCTTTCAAGCTATGAGAATGTGCTCTTGTCACCATGTCCCTCTCCATCTTTTGCTTTACAAAAAAACTCCTCTGACATGTCCATTTTTGCTCTCACATTATAATCTCTTGTTCTCTCTTGAAACCTACTGAAAATACAATGTTTACCTCATGCACGCCACCCAAAGTCCTTGTATTAACGTTATTAAGATCAGTAAAGGCCTCCACGTTGCTAAATCCCATGGTGAATCCTCACTTCTCATATTTCCTGACCAATTAGCTATATCCCATGCAGTTGATTCCTGCCTCCTCCTTGAAACACTCCCCTGGCTTCCAGGAGCCCACCCTCCCCTGGCTTGCTTCTACTTCACTGGCTGCTCCTTTTTGGTTTCATTTGTTGGTTCCCCCTCATTTTCTGAATACTTGAAACATTGGAGTGTGTCAGGAATTAGTCCTTGGACTTCCTCCCTATTCGTCTACACTCTCTTGGTCTCAGAGCTTTGGCTGCCATCTGTGTGTCCACCACTTTCACAGTCCTACCTCCAGCCTGGGTCTCGTGCCTGAGCTCCAGACTCATATGTCCACTTGCCTCTTCAGTTTCTCCATTTGGATATTTATCAGTCACCTCAAATTTAATAGGTTCAGGACAGAACTCCTGATATTCCTTCCCAACCTGCTCCTCTCGGTCTTCCTCAGATCAGCAAAGGGAAATTCTATCCTTCAAGTCGTTCAGGCCAACCCAATGGACTTATTGTGAATACTTTTCTCTCTCTTATATGGCGCACTCAATTCATCAGCAATTCCATTCTACTTTGAAAATCTGTCTAGAATCTGACCACTTCTTACCACCTCAACACCACCAAACTGGTGCCAGCCCCTGTATCACCCGTCTGGGTTATGACAATATCCTGCTGGTCTCCTTGCTCCCGCCTTTGCTACCATTCCCTCAGTCTATTCTCCACACTACTGTGCCAAAGTGGTCCTGTTAAGTAAGTCAGAGCACATCACTCTTCTGCTCAAACCTTCAATGTCTGCTGATCTTATTCAGCATAAAACCTAGTTTTTACAAGGGCCAATTAAACCCTACATGATCTGGCCCTGGCCCTCTGGGCATGTGTGCTTGTACACTCATATACACAGACACCCCGATACTTCTGGGACATCATCTCCTACTACTTTTTCTGACTCCTCACTCTGCTACATACCCACTGACTTTTCCCCAAAAATCAAGGCCCAATGTATCTTTTCCAGAATGCTCTTCCCCTGGATGACTGCTCAGCTCACTTCATTTCCCTCAGTCCTTTAAACAAATGCCATCTGCTCAGTAAAGCCTTTCCCAGCTATCCCATCTAGAACTGCAACCTCCAATAGTCCCTTATTGTCTCTATAGATTTATTTTTCTTGTGTATCCATCTCCCTTACTAGAACGAAAGCTCCTTGCATTTTGTCTGGTTTGTTCACTAATGTATTCCCAGGACCTAGAGTACTACTTAGCACACAGCAGGTCCATAAGAAATGACTGATTTGATTGGGTTAATTTGACTGGGCCACAGATGCTCCTGGGGGCTCAGCGGACCCCTTTCAGTAATGCTTTAACAAGGAAATTATGTGAATAATTTTCTCTAGTTCTTATCGTTGTGAAGCATGGTATTTATGCATACATACATCAGAGCCCCTTTTCCAATTAAACTTTTCACATGATTTACTTCTGTGTTAACAATAATCTTTTCTTTCATCACACTAGACTGTGTGGTGATGAACCGTTGTGAGGAAAGAAAATACTGGAATTGGTCAGAAAAGTGTACTGAAAAACTTGATGACATGGCTGACATATTATATGATCTTGTAGAAAGATGGAGTGCCAACATACTGGGGATTAAATCTGGCTGGTAGTGTTAGGGCCTTTAGGCAGAGGGGCTTGCTCTGAGTCAAAGCGCTTTTACCTATCAGGCACAGGTGACAGATTAAAACTACTATAGCTGAAAGGCATGTACATTAAAAAAATTTTTTTTAATTTTTTTAAGTTTACTTATTTATTTTGAGAGAGAGGAGGAGAGAGAGAACCCTGAGCAGGCTCTGCACTGTCCCAATGTGGGGCTTGTACTCATGAACCATGAGATCATGATCTGAGCTGAAACCAAGACTTGGGATGCTTAACTGACTCAGCTACCCAAGTGCCCCAGCATATTTATTTTTAATAAAAAGATGATATTTTTACTTTCACAATGCAAAAAAATAAAATAAAAATTTTCATAATATATCTCATGGCACCAGGTTAAATTTCTGACCCAAGTTCTAAGTGATGTAATTTAGACTCTGGCTATTTATAGACAGGGAGGCTATGGATCAAATAATAAAATGATTGTAAGTCAATAAAAATGATTATCCTAATAATAGATCTAATACTTTCGACAGCTTCCTATATGCCACCTAAGACATACAGTACATCACAGCAACTCTATGGGGGTGTCACTCTACAGAGGGGGAGACTGAGAGATACACAGGTAACTTACCCAAAGTCACGCTGTTAGTAAGTGGTAGAGACAAGTCTGGAACCTTAAAAACAGTATGATTCCACAGATCTTGCTCTTAACTACTATGCCCTGTTTTCTCATTTTAGTGGCACTAACATCCATGGGAGCATTCTGGGATTCATACATCCAAAAATATTAAATGAGGCTCAGGATATTTCAGGACCTTTAAAATCTAAATATCCTAAGCAAAATCACCAATAGTAAAAACTCTAGGAAAACAATAAAACCCATCAATTGTATAAGAGAAGCTGGCTTCATTTTATCTATAGTATTGGGCTGACCAAAATGTTAATCACTGACGACTTCTACTTTTAAATTATAATATCTAAACATTACTTAGAAATAAAAATTGAAAAGCTCCTGGCGTACATTAAAACACCACCACCACCACAACTAGCTGGCAAGGCTGTCAGAGTAAAAATGGTACAGTGATGCAAAAAAGTTCTCGTATAAACACAGATATATTGGGTAAAATACAACAAAAAATATTTGTAATGCATATGGAAATCTCGAGAAAAGAGGAAAATCCTGACTACCAGAACAAACAGGGTTTTAAAAGGATAGCAAGAGCTACAACTATTAAGGGGAGGAATTAAGCACCGTTGAAGAGAGAACAGGGGCAAAGGGATGTCCAGAAAAGCGCCACAGGGAACTGGAGACTTGGGAAGAGGCAATATTCTAAGAGACAATAGCTGAGAATTTTCCATAACTGAGTAAAGGTATGAACCCATAGATTTAATAAGCACAGTAAGTCCAAAGCAGGAAAAAATAAAACTCCACATGTAGACACATCCAGGGAAACTGTGAGACGAACACAGACACACACACAATCTTCCACAGAAACCAAAAAGAAAAGACAGATTCCCTACAAAGAGCAATCGGCAGATGTCTCAAGACCAGCAAGAAAGGTCAGATTACAGGAAAATAATATCTTCAAACTGCTGAAGTGGAAGAACGATCGTCCTAGAATTCATTAAGCACGTAAGCTGGAATTCAAGAGCAGGGGCTGAGATAAGAACATCTGCAGATAAAGGCTCGGAGCTGACATGTTTGTGAGAGTACAAATACTAACGTATGTATGTTAGAAACATGGACACACTGTTTCTGTATTATTTTCTGTTCTTTTTTTGGCATTTGGAAATTTTTAAGGATTAAACATGCAAAAGATTTAGAATAACCAATTAACAAGTAAAAATATTAACCACCTTGAAAATAAAATCATATGGAGCAAAATGAGCTCATTCCTTTGGTAAAGATTTAAGAACTGGTAATGGCTAGTATTGGCACAGGTGGGAGCCTCCACTCTTGTACGGTGCTGGTAAGGATGTATAATTGCTACAACCTTTTTGAAGAACAATCTGACAACACATACATAAGCCTTAACATTCTGCATATGCTTTTAATCAGCGATTCTATTTCTAGGGAATTTAACCTAAAGAAATTACTGGAAATAGGTACAAAGATCTACCATATCATAAGATGTTTATTATAACACTGTTGTTTAAAAGAGCAAAAATATTCCTGACTGGTTAAATAAATGATGGTATGTCCATACAACAATTACTATATTTTCACAAAAATAAAATGGGCTGAAGTTATTGAATGTGATATAAAATAGAGGAACATTTAGTGACAATAAAAAACGTTCACATTTTATTGAGTAAAAACAATCAGATTACAAAACAAAGAGACCATGATCTCAATTGTTTAAAAAAGTCCTCTGTATAAAGTCTATATATCACATTATTAAGAGCTACCTAGGTGGTGAGATTATCATGATTTTCTTGATTTCTCAGTATTTTCTATATTTTCTAAAATGAGCATGACTGTTTTATAATAATGATTTTTCTTTTGTATTATGGGAAAAAGTTTTGGTCCATGTGATATAAAAAGTTGTTGCTTTGAATCTCAATCTCTCTATAAAATACAAAAACATTAGAATCTCCAGATGCTAGGTTGGCTAAATCTAATAATGGAAGAGGAGTTTACTTAGCATTTTTTAATAATTAACTCAAGGAACTAACAGTATCATTTTGCTACACATTAAGAGTGAACTCCTGAAACAAGTTACGTAGGCCCAGGTCTCTCTATAGGAAGGTGAAAAACAGTTTATGACCAGCAAAAGGAATATTCACATAATATATATTGTTTCTGTTTTCCCACCTCCCAAATCTCCTGAATTGTTACACATTGACATCACCCGCACCCAAATTATAATAATATACTAGCAAAAGGAATTTGTGTTTGCTATTTAAGACTTTTCGGAAAACTGCTGGAGAGACAGATGTTTTCCTGTGTAAGTGACCCTATCTGGCACCAATGGAAGCCTATGCCTTCCAAGGACAATATCTTAGTTTTGGATACTTGTAATAAAGAGCTACAAATCAATTCGTTTATTGTTCACTTGGAGATATATTACTTTTTATTTCTGATAATTCCAGTCTGAAGATGCCTCCAAATTATTGCCTCCCCTTCCCCCACTTCCTTTGCTGTGAAGATGATATTTTTATAACTATGTGAAGAGCTATCTGTAACCAGCTGGAAGCCACACGCATTAAGCCTTCCCTCTGTTCATTCTGCACTGGCACACTAACTATGCTGGCTTCCTCATTTACTTGACATGTGCTTAAGATAAACTTAGCTAAAAAGTTTTAATAAACCTAAACAGTCACCTTTGACCTACAGGCTACATCCTTCTAGCTGGTCTTTTTTCTTCCACACATTTCTTTTTGAAGGATTCTTTTGAAGGATTCTTTTGAAGGATTCTTCCAGCATTTTAATTTTATTTTTTAAAATTCTTTTATTATTTTTATATTATTATTATTATTATTAAGAAAGAAAGTATGAATAGGGGAGGGTCAGAGAGGGAGAGAGAGAATCCCAAGCAGGCTCTGCGTTATCAGTGCAGAGCCCGACGTGGGAGTTGAACTCATGAACCATGAGATCATGACTTGAGCTGAAATCAAGAGTCAGATATTTAACTGACTGAGCCACCCAGGTGCCCCATTTCTGGCATTTTTAAAACTGCAAATTGGGTTTTGTAATCTCTCTTGCTTAAACTCCTTGCTTCTACAATAAAATCCAAAATCCTTACTGTGTCTTACAAAGCCCTGATGGATACAGCCTCTCCCTCTCTGGTTGATGCCATCTCCAGCTGCACTAACATTTCAGCTCAAGCCTGTGCCCCTCATTCCAGGTCCTTGCAAACATGGTTTGCTCTCCCTGAATTGTTCTTCTGTCTTAGAGCTCAGTTAATACTTACTCACCTTTCAGGTCTCAGCTCAAATGTCACTTCTTCAGGGAGGTCTGCCATGACCATCCTCATTATCAGTTTCCTCTGGTTTATGCTTATACAACAGCTCCCTGTTCCTCTATTTTTATCATTTAATTTATAATTGATAAAATTTCTAATTTACTTGTGTAAGTTATATATCAACGGCTAGTTTTTGCCAGCAAACTGTAAATCCATGAAGGCAGGGTCTAGGTCTGTCTTGTTTACCACTGTCACATCAGTCCTGAATTGGCACAATTCTTGACTCAACGTGTGTACTGAGATGATTTATGGAGGACATGATTAATTTAACTGACAGAAGGGTAAATGAATGTTTCCTGACATGCTTTCTTCTTAAATTCCATAAGAAGTGGAGAAAGTAACAACTTAGAAATTAACAATAATTCACACTTTACGCTGCTGTAGAACTATGAGAACAAGCTCACGTTCTTAAGAGGCAAAGATCTATGAAGAACTAATTGCTTAAAATCTTGGCTCTTATTGCTGGGCAAGTCACTTAATATCTGAGTCTAAACTTATTATAAACATTTTTTATTTTTTATTTCATTCATTTTTAGAGAGAGCATAAGTGGGGCAGAGGGGTAAAGGGAGACAGACTCTTAAGCATGCTCCACGCTCAGTGTAGAGCCTCATGTGGGGCTCAATCTCATAACCTTAGGATCATGGCCTGAGCTGAAATCAAGAGTCAAATGACTTAGTCATCCAGGTGCCCCAAGATTTTTTTATTTTTAAGTAATCTCTACAATCAACATGGGGCTTGAACTCAAACTCTGAGATCAAAAGTCACACACTCCACTGACTAAGCCAGCCAGGTGCCCCTAAACTTCCTCACTTGTAAAACAGAGTAACACAAGTCCTTCCTGCCTCCTATAATTATTGTGAGGATTAAATAAGGCATGAAAAAGAACGGCAAAGTATAAAACTCTAAATAAATGTTTATCTAGTATGGTTGTTATCGAGTAAATGAAGCAATGGAAAAGGTGTATACTTGGGGAAAATTGATGACTTTAAGCTTTTCACTTGTTTTTTGTTATATGAATATAAATACAGACAAGATGAAAAGGTTCAGAATGAAAATGTTTACAGAGAAACCAGAATCAAGTAACGAGTTTCCTAAAGTTTGCTATGGCTTAACATTCTTTTAGGGAACAAAGAAAAGAATGACTTGTTTTTTCCTTTCCTTTATCTTTCTTTTTTTGTTTGTTTGAGAAATATTTTTCTAGTGCTAGGGAAATCAACTGCCAAATGGAATAAATCCTATCCAGCTAAAAGCTCTAGATAATAATAATGAGGAGGAAACGATAATAGCGAGTGCTTACTGACTTATATATAGCCAGGGGCCTCTTCTATACATACATATGTAAACATACTTTTAATTCTCTTAATAACTGTCTTAGTAGATTGCAGATAGGGAGACAAGACACAAGATTATTAGATAATTTGTCCAAGATCACACACCAGCTATATGGCCAAACAGGGATTTAAATGCAGGCAGTCTGGCCCCAGAGTCTACAATGATCTCTTCTTAATGCCGTACTTTAAATTCTGCTTCCATTCAGCTTGCTTTTTATTTCTCAGGTTCTCCACACCCACAAAACTGGTCAGTTAAATATTCATCTGCCAAGTTCAAAGAAAGCAAGTTCCAAAACTGAGGAGCAGAAATGTAGCAAGTGAAGGCTTTATGGCTTCCTTATCATAATAGATAGTCAAAATACACATATTTCAGTTATATACACTGACCAGGATATGATCCACTCGGTCTCTTTTCTTTCTTCCAAATTTCATCATTTTCTGCCAATCTGTTTTGTGGTTTGGCTCCTTTTTAAGACTAAACAACTTGAGCACTTCGGTGGCTATGAAGTTCTGTGAAAATAAGAGGAAGGAATGAAACAAACCAAGTTTCTGAGAGTCAGTGCTTATAATGCAGGTGCATGTCAAGAACATAGCATTTATAATAAAAGACCATACAAATTTCTTCCACTTACAGTTCCACTTAGCAATTTGAAGACAAAAGCATTCCAAATGCTGCCTTTGTTCACTTGAAGAATTTTTGTTTTGACACAACATACAAAACTAAAACCCACTGATGAATCTGCAAAGAAAAATCACTTCAGAGTCCCCTCTATCCATAAACCACCATTGGCTAACTTCACGCAGGCAAAACTATTAGAGAAAGCATAAAATAAATCTCTGCAGCTGCAGAATCCCACACAAAGGTTGGAAGCAATACATGGGAGCAAAGCGCAAGCTTTGGCTGGGATAATTTGTTTTGAAGCATCATGACTGAATATGTTGAACTGTAAAAATATTAATCAACACTTCAATATAAAAAGCATGATAATTTTACTAACAATATTTAAACTATCATCCTTAAAAACACTTTACTATTTCAATATTAAAACTGCTGAGCAGCATCACTGTGTGTTTTATTGATATATGCATTCTGATGATTGTTGATATGTATTATGTATCCTATCTTTTTAAATATTTTTTTATTTGAGAGAGAGAGAGAGAGAGAGAGGGAGGGAGCATGTGTGGGGAAGAGGGGCAGAAGGAAAGAGAGAATCTTAAGCAGGCTTCACACAGAGCTCAATCCCACAACACTGGGATCATGACCTGAGCCGAAATCAAGAGTTGGACACTCAACTGCTGGAGCCACTCAGGTGTCCAATTATGTATCAGCTTATTATGTTCAGCTTATTTTTTCCTTGTTATTAATAAGACAATTAATTTTTACAACCTTTTATGGTTGTTCTGTTAACAAAAAAATAGTTCTTAATGGGGGGAAAGAGACACATTTATGAATCAAAATCAAACTACCAATGTGCCCCAAACTACACCATTCCACACCCATTTTCTCTTTCAAGGATGTATCAACATTGGAGCACTGAAAGAAATGGAATACTCTTGCATTTTGAAAAAGCTCCCCAGGCAATTCTGATACTTTATTCCTCAAAGCTGAAAATCATTTTAAAAGTTTTCTTTTTTTCCTAGTGAGTCAAAATTAATCTTTGAGGGGCGTCTGGGTGGCTTGGTCGGTTAAGCATCCGACTTGGACTCAGGTCATGATCTCACAGTTCGTGGGTTCGAGCTCCACATCGGGCTCTGTCCTGACAGCTCAGAGCCTGGAGCCTGTTTCAGATTCTGTTTTTCCCTCTCTCTATGCCCCTCTCCTACTCACAATCTGTCTCTCTCTCAAAAATAAAGACATAAAAATTTTTTTAAATAAAAAAAATTAATTTTGAAAGCTTTTCTTTTTCCTACTTTAATTTAAGCAGGGGTCAGCCAACTTCTGTAAAGGGCCAGACTGTAAATATTTTAGGCTTCATGGGCCATATGGTCTCTGTCATAACTACCAAAGTCTGCTGTTGTAGCAGGAAAGCAGCCAGAGACAACAGTTAAACAAATGGGTGTGGCTGTGGCCCAGTTGACACCTTCATTTATAAGAACAGGTGGTAGGCTGGATGGGGCCTGTGGGCCAGCATTTGCCTAACTTCAATGTAAGCATACATGACACCTCCTAAATATCTGCTGGTGTTCTACGAGTGCAAAATATTTTCAAAAGCTTTCTACAGTTAAGTAATCCTGTATTTGTATGTTTGAAAGTCACTAGGAGAGTAGATCTTAAAATTTTTTCATCACACAAAACAATTTGTAACCATATGTAATGATGGATGCTAACTAGATTTGTTGTGCTGATCTTTTTTTAATAATATAGACAAATAATCAAATCATTATGTTGTATACCCGAAACTAATATAATGTTAATTATATCTCAATAAAAAAAGACTAAATTGCTTAGGCAATGCCTCCACATGACATACCAAAATAATGTCGATGTTCTTTACTGTGTTTTAGCAGTCTACATACACTTCTGGATGATGTAAGAAAATACACCAGTAAGAGGAGTACAGGTGACCCTTGAACAACATGGGTTTGAACTGTGTTGACCGTCTTATACACAGATGATTTCTCAATAAATACATAACAGTACCATAAATGTATTTTCTCTTCCTTAAGATTTTCTTAGTGACATTTCTTTCCTCTAGCTTACTGTATTATAATAATATGGCATATAAAACATGTGACATAAAAAACATGTGTTAACTGTTTATGTTATCAGTAAGGTTTATGGTAGGATATTAATAGTTAATAATTTTCAGTGGAGTAGGGGGGTGGCAGCTCTAACCCCCAACGATGTTCAAGGATCAACTGTAGTTGGAGGTATGCTATGGGGGAGGATGTAGGGGGTGGCTTTCTGTGATCAAATAAGTCTGGAAAACACAACTCCAGAGAGTGCTCCTCAGCATAGGTTTTAGGGTCAACAGCGTCCACATCACTTGGGAGTCTGTTAGAAATGCAGAATCTCGGGGCGCCTGGGTGGCTTAGTCAGTTAAGCATCCGACTTTCACTTAGGTCATGATCTCGCGGTTCGTGGGTTCGAGCCCCGCGTCGGGCTCTGTGCTGACTGCCAGCTCAGAGCCTGGAGCCTGTTCCAGTCTGTGACTCCCTCTCTCTCTGACCCTCCCCTGCTCACGCTGTCTCTCTCTCTCTCCTAGAAATAAATAAAACATTAAAAAAAAATTTTTTTTTTTAAATAAATAAAAACATAAAAAAAAAGAAATGCAGAATCTCAGGTTCTACTCCTGACCTGCTGAGTAAGAATCTCCATTTTAACCAAATCCCCAAAGATTCATATGCACAATCCAGCTCAAGAGGCACTGCGCTGGAAATGTAACCTTTGCTATATTAAAGAAACATGTGAACAGGCAGAGATTTCCATCAATGTGACTTGAAAGTTTTGCTGGGAGTCACTGTAGCTTCAGGGCACTTTATCTTTTCAGGGGCTTCTTAGATAACAAATATTTTTTATATATCATGTTACTATCCCACATATTTTAAAACATTACTAATTTGAGACCTCCACAATCAAAGACAAAAAGGTAACACCTGTCTACGGCTGGCATATTTTATATAAGCCATGTTTTCAGGTGTACTTCTAGAATACTACATCATGATCTCTAAATTGCCAAAAATTTACCTGAAATTCCAATGAAGTGCAATAATATATCTCCCAGAGTATTTCTTAATTTTTTCTTAAATACTATAAATTATGTATACATAGAAAATGTTAAAAGTTATGCTTTGCAATAACTTGAGGATTCAGGACTCCCTCTCACCCCATCCCTCCACTGCTCATGGACTTCATCAATCAACAAACATATACTGAAAGCCTGCTATGTGAAAGTGGGTATTTCCTTCTTGAGAACAGAAGGAGAATAATACAGAAGAGTACTAGCTTTTATGACATTTACAGATCTGCATAAATGAACAGGAAGTCAAAAAAAGGGATACTCTCTAGTTTGCAGTTTACCTTGATCTCATCAAGGTTATTTGGGTTTTTCACTCGTCGGAAATAACTGGAATTGATTCTACATGGCTTCATCCAGATGGGTTGATTCAAGTTGGGATCCTCTGCGAATATTTCCTCAAAAATCTCTTTTGTTAAATCAAAAACCGCCTTGACAGAGAAAAATGAAACAAAAATAAAATGGCTAAGAATCCAAATTTCAAACAACAGACATTAGTTTAAAAATTAAAATTATCCCTCCAGGTTGCATACCTGTTTGTAGACTCTTTTACTAGTGCTTTCTAAATCTAGACCCTTACTGGCACAGCCAAGCAGTTTTGTAGGAACACTGATGCTGTGAAGATCATGACCTAATTCTTTCCATTTCCAGAGTTCTTCTGCTGCATTATGTACAAGAGTTTCTACTTCTTCTGTGGTATGTGGGACTGTCAACAGTGTCTCACATGGCTTTTGGGGAGCTCTTTTAGGTTCTGCCATTAGAGGTACAATTGTTTCTTCTGCCTTGTTTTTGGGGATCTTGTGAGAAGAGCTCAAACCAAAGTCTTCATCAAACCAGTCTTGATCATCTCCTAACACGCTCAGGAACTCCCGGCTGATCTCAAGTTCAGCAAGTCTTTTAGCGAGTTCCTCTTGTCCACTGGCACCAAATACTGGACTCTCCTACAGAAATGGAACCATTCAAACAGAGCACCGTTTAGCAACCTCAGATCATTCATCTGGGTGTTGGGGGGTTTTTTGTTTTTAAAGACAAAGCAAATATATTATTTGTATATTACTATTTCTCTAGAAGCAAAACAAAAATAACATGGTGGCTACTAATAATTTAAGGAGAAAGTATCCTGTTTCCCATAATTCTGCTTACATAAACCTTATAACTGAATTTTCATAACTGCTTATTGATTGTTTTTTCTTTTTGAATCACCATTATTTTGTTTCTGAAGGACTCTCGCGTGTCTGGTATATGGAAACAGTATATGAAATTTCTCACCTTTAGTGATTATCTAGCTCAAGTTACTCAAAATCATTATTTTTGTTCAACTGGTCATGGGCAACCTGAATAAGTTAATGGTCTGAGTATACGTCATAGTGGATATATTTCTGTTTTGCCAGAATCAACATCACAACTGGAAATATCGGCAAGGTAACTATGACAGAATTAACAGGTGGACACATAATTTCACAGGCAAAAAAGAACTGGGTTGAGAACCACTGGAAAGCTCTGTGAAATAAATCTGTTCAGTGGATCTGGAAGGGAATCTAACCTCCGGACAGCACACAGGGGTCACCAATCCAGCATATAACTGCCAGTGTTTGTTACAATCCTATAGTGACCACTCATGACATAACAGAAGACCATCATACTCCAGAAAAACAGCTACAAGGCCTTTAAAAACCAGTACAGTGATCTTTATCTAATAAATAACATGTCACAAAAAACCTACTGAGGAGCTACAGAGTTAAAATGTACTACAAAAGGTAAGGGAAATTGACATTCTTTCTAGATAAAATACTTACAGGCCTGGGACATATATCTGGTGAAGAAATCTCCTCTTTTTCATCTTCTAGTTCAGACCTTAAGAAGCAATCCGGAACACTTGATGACTGTTCCTCAAGATTCTGGGATAGGCCTTGGGGTGGCACACTCTTTTGATCATCATCATGAAGCCCTTGATTGCTAAGCTGGATCTTCTCATTCCTAGCTTTTTTTATTTCTTGTAGTTGATTGACTGTGTCTTTCACAAAGACTGTTAGCAAACTGTCTGTCAGTAAGCTGACTTTTTCTAGCTGCTGCTTTGACTTTTCCTCATTTAGTGAGGACCTCAGCTGGGCTTCCAGTTGGTTCTTTTCTCTTGTTAAAAGATCCAGAAGTGGAGTAGAGAGCTTCTCTGACACCTCGGGATGTAGGTTCTCTTCCTTTTCTGTCAACTGCTGCTGTTGCTGCTTTAATTCTTCAGAAAAGGCATTGTCTAAAGCATCACCTTCTACAGCAGTAGAAACCTCTTCTATGGCACCAGAAACAAGGTCTTTGTTTTCCTTTGAAGAGATCAGTGAATCCACTGAAGACTGCTGGTGAACATGGGCTTCAAGTACCCCGGAAACGTCCTGTACATTGTCTGTTTCTATTTTAAGGCTTCTATCAAGTGAGGCTTCTATATCATGCATACTAGGTAGAGAGTTCTCATAAAAATATTCAACTGTATCCTTTTCTCTATCAAATTTGGAATCTGCTATATCTTTTTGTTCTTGATTATAGTATTGATATTGTCCATCTGAGTAAGACTCATCTTCATGTATATCTACATAGTCATCAAAGCTTTCTGGAATGTGAGATATTTTTTGAGGAGGAGCAAAAATACCATGTTTCTCTCTGCACACAAAGTATACAATGCCATCATATGTTCCATTGTTATTTCCTTCAGCTTTATCCAACTCCACTCCAGCCCAAAATCCTTTAGCAAAACTGGTCACACCTTTGAATCGAAGAGTTCCTGGTTGAACATTGCCAATCAACACCCTATCGCCAATGTGGAAATCACGTAACTCATCTGCAATGGAAACTGAAACCAAGGGAGGGGGTTCCGTAACTCCCTGCTCATGCTCTACATCACTGCGCTCCTTACTTTTCATAAGCTCAGTAGGGGACTTGAGTTCTAACAGCCTCTCGGAGTGGACACTGCTATGAACAGAAAGGCTTTTCTCACTGAGGCACTCACTGATTTCATCATCGCTGCCCAAGCTAGTGGCTCTACTTGTGGAGTTCTTTGTTGGCTGTGACTTATCTCTGCAAGACTGAGAGCCTTTCCTGAGTGACAACAAAGATGACACCTCTAAGTCATCTTTGTACAATTCAGCTGATATGTCTTTCTTGAAAGAAGACACTTCAAAATCTTCAGAGTATGATGTCTCCTTGGAAGCAAAAAGATGCTCGGACAAAGACAAGTCCCTTTGCTTTATGTTCCTTTGCTCATGAAGGTCTTTTTCTGATTGGGTGTTTGTACTGTGATCCGTATCTTGATCTGACTCTCTCTCTTTCAGCTGTTTTTTATGAAGATTTTCAACAGCTAATCTAACTAAGTCTTTCTGAACATTTACAGAATCTATAGGAAGATCTTTCCTTGAAAGAATTTCAGATGAATCTCCCTGTTCCAGGTCTAGTTTCAGTAAGACACCAGACTCCCTAAACTGTTTTGAATAGGTATCTTCAATCACATGCTCTTCCAACTTTGCATAGTCTACTTCTTGTATCTCTGACTTTTGACTAGCTTCTTCAACCTTGGCATCTGACACATCCAGAATTCTATTAGGCGCGTTCAACTCTTTAAGAAGAGATAATGAAGGTACATTTTCTAAAGAATCTCCAGATTCTGCTCTGGTTTTCCTTGATGATCGAATAATTGGGGATGAAGTCTGAAAATGCTCTTCTGTTTGTCTCTCTAATTCAATCACTCTCTTTGCATATGCAGATAAAGACCTTTCTGATACTGATCTCTCAGAACCTGTCAATGCAGCATCTTTAAGGAAAAGAAGAAAATCACATCAAAATTATTTAATCACAGTCTTTCAACTGCTGGAACTAAAGGTTAAATAAAAGCCAAATCTTCATGAGGAAAAACTCTGGTCAATCAATATAACCTATTTTGGTGACTATATAAGGTATGTTTTTCCTTTAAGAGAATATATTCTCCCAACAATAACCAGAACATTTAGAATAACTAGAAATTTAAAGTTTGAAATATTTCTTAAGGGTTGTCTGAACTTATAAAGTAAAGAAAAATGGCTCTCTAAGTTTATGGAGACATTGATTTGCGTGATCATCTTCAAATCATGCAAAACCAGGTGGGTATTACATACATATTTCATACAGGAAAACAACGAAATAGGGACAAATATACTTTGAGATGAATGAATTTTCCTGGGGACTTCAACTAAGCTCTCAAATGCAAACACAAGAAGAAAGATAACTATTTCTGCAAATATAGTATTTTAAGAACTAAAACTGCAGAATAAGAAAAAAAAGATTTGATGAGCTAACAAACCAAGAGAGCGTGAGCAGGGGAGGGTCAGATAGAGAGGGAGACACAGAATCTGAAACAGGCTCCAGGCTCTGAGCTAGCTGTCAGCACAGAGCCCGATGCGGGGCTCAAACCCACGAAGCTTGAGATCATGACCTGAGCCAAAGTCGGACACTTAGCCGACTGAGCCACTCAGGCGCCCCTACACTGAACCATTTTAGATTAATGTCTTTATGCTTCAGTTTTTACCATACATTTGGGACAATAAAGACTTACTCACCGAACTTATATATAACCAATAAATCACTTTATATAAAAGTAACTTAAAATTTCAATAATTATTATCTTTAAGAAGTTCATTTTTTAATTGAAAAGCTGGAGAGGCAAAATTACATAGGCATTTGCATAAATCCATAAGTCTAGTAACTATAGTGTCATTATTTTTCCTAGTTACATACCAACATGTTCAGCAATGGACTCCAAAGACCCTCTGGAACGCTCTGATTCTGTTATTGATTTCCAGTTCTTTGCGGTTTCAGATCTGAAACAAAAAATACAGAGCAGAAATAAATGTACTGCTGATACTTTAATAACTAGTATCAAAAAGCAGTCAACGCTCAGACAACTACTTCTTCACAGGAGGTATTCCAACTGTCACTTTCACCAAGCCTATTTCTGGCCTTCATCACTCTCAGTAGATGATCTTGCCTCTTTTAATGAGAAAAACAGAGGCTATCAGCATGACCTTTCTTACCCTCAGCCTTTCTACCTACAAATATATCTATATTCATAGCTACCCCAACTGCCTTTCCTTCTGTCTGCAGCAAAGAAAAAGGTATATCTTCACACTTATTCAAAGTTGAATGTTTGAACCTGTTTCTGCCTAAAATCTCACACATTTCCACAGACTCACTAATGGTACTCTTCAGTTATACATTCACTTTCTTATAACCTTTAGTCCTTCAACCTGGGGATTTTCCCCCCTTAGCTTATAAGAATGTCATGAGCCTCAAAATTTTACCTCTCAATTCTTCATTCTTCCACCTCCCGGCTGCTGTCCTCTCTTATTCTTTAAGTTAACAGAAAGAGCTACATGTTTCATTTTCTTGCCTTCTAAGTCATAGTATTTGTCTTCCACTTCTCTTTATAATCCCTTCAATGCTATTTTATCACAATTAGTACTTGGCTCCCTTTTACTCTCTCTGAATGCTATCTTCTTTGGGTGATGTTGTTATACATACGGTTTCAACCACCATCTTTATGCTCCTTATCCCCCTATATACCTTATGTTGACATCTTTCCTGGATAATTCCCCTTAGGTGAACTATAACACCTCAAAATTTGTATTCTAAAACCAAAATCATAAGCTACCCACAAAAGAACATCGGATTTTCCATTCAGGTTAATGGAATGCTGACCCAACCAACTATTTAAGAGAAACTTAGGAGTCATTCTAGATTTCTCGGCTCCCAATCTAGCACTTCAGTGAAGTCTACTTCCTAAATATTTTTTTAAAGTGTTTTCAAGGGTAATTTTTTTTTTTTTTAAAGTGAACTCTATCCCCAATGTGGGTTTGAACTCATAATCCCTAGATCAAGAGTCACATGTTCTACCGACTGAGCCAGGCAGGCACCCCTGCTTCTTAAATATTTCTTTTTTTTAAATTTATTTAATTATTTTATTTTATTTTATGTTATGTTATGTCATGTTATGTTATGTTATTTATTTTATTTTACAAATAGTTTATTGTCAGATTGGTTTCCATATAACACCCAGTGCTCATTCCCACAAGTGCCCTCCTCCATGCCCATCTCCCCCCTGCCCCCCACATCCATCAGTCCTCAGTTTGTTTCTCACCATTCAAGAGTCTCTCATGGTTTGCCTCTCTCCCTTTCCCCCACCATGTCTCCCCTTCTTCCCCCCCATGGTCCTCAGTTAAGTTCCTCCTAATCCTCCTATATGTGCAAATATTCTAAGTTTATTTCCTATCTCTGTTCTTATTTCCACTGATTATACAAAGCCTGGTCTAGACTCCTGTTCTCCCTGATTCCAAGCTTACTCTTTTCTATCTTTCCTTCATATAGTAATCAGAAAGAGCTCTCTGAACACAAATGTGATTGTGCCATTCTCTGCTTAAAATCTTCCAAGAGCCTGGTTAATAAAACTGTAAAGCAATCAATAGTATATTATGTAGAAATCTAAAAATAAAATGTATAGTTTTGTAATATAATGGGAAAATGTACATATTACAAAAAGAATAAGAAAACACATAAAATCTAAGCATAGGAAGTCCTAAAAGGAAATATGTCTAATTGTTGATATTTGCAATTTTGGGATAGTTCAGTATATGATTCAAATTTTTCTTCTTTTTACTGCTTCCCTCAATATTCCAATTAAAGTAATAATAGTAACTAAAACACAGTGCTAATTGTATGCTACACTCTGTTCTAAGTTAAGTCTTTTAACTTTCATAACAAGTTAATTAGTGAGGTGTTATTATAGGGATACAAATCCCTATTAACAAAATAAGCACAGAGAGATTAAATAATGTGCCCAACAAAGTTAAATAGCTAGCTGGGACTGAAGCCAGGATTCAAACTGAGGTAATGAGAAATTAATTATCATGAGTCTCTACCATTTTTATAACAGACTTAAAAATCCCCAAATATTTTTTGGAAAAACATTCAAAGGCTTCACATCTTCTGAAAAGTAAAGTAGAAACTATATTATGAATGAATGAGGACAAGGTTTTCACAATTAAGTTTTTATTTTTCTACTCTTTTCTAACTTTAGCAACATTCTATAATGTTCAGTATCTATGATATGCCAAGCTCCCTGCTGCTTTTGGTCATCCATGAGTGCCCTTCTCTCTGAAATGACCCCTATTTCTCAGTCCCACTGACTGCTTACCCCCTACTCACTGTTCAAAATTTAGTTCATATATTGCAGCCTCACTTTTTTATATACTATCTCTAGGGCTGCTACTCAGAATCTTCTGTATTTGCACTAACTAGCTGTGTAATATTCCATCCCTGGAAAGACCCTTTAAATTTACTGGGCTATCCACCCATTTCTGGACATACAGGTATCGCATATTTTCTCAAGCTAGGTTTCCAGGAGTGAAACTGCAGAGTCAAAATTTACAAGATTATTTTTTACTTCTGAAACACTGGAAAAGTGCTTTGCAAAAGTCTATAGTGATTTATACTGCTGCTCCCAGCAATACTGGAGGACACTATTTTCATTGAACCCACCAGATTTCAGGATTCAAAATATATTTTTAAATCTGTACCTTATGATAAATTCAATGTGTGATTATATCATACACAACAATTTTACTCTAGTGAAAGTAAAAATGTTGGTTAAAATTAACTTCACAGTTACTTAAAATATAGCTTCTTCTAAGTCTTATTTTTTAATCTTCTAAAAGCCTTATTTCTTCTCAAGCTTTTCTCAAAGAAGGCAGAATATAGAAAAGTTATCAAAAATTTCTACCTGTGTAGTGGAAGGGGCTTGATCTTGGGTTTTTCAGAAGCTGAGGAGAGCGTTTTAATTTGAGGCTTGGCTGTTGGTGATGTTTCCAAATCTCGGCTAAGCTCCGCTTCAGTTTTCTTAATGAATTCATCATATGACTAAGTTTAGAAAAATCAGAGGAGTCACTATACAGAATATTTAAAAAACTGTTTTAAATTAGAAAATGATATATTTTATGATAAAATATTCACACAGGAAAGAAGATGTAATAATGTAAAAATCTTTCTCCCAGTATCCGTGTCATTCCCCAGAATGCTATCAACATTTACTTGGAGATCCTTCTTGAAACAGACTATGTATAAGCAAGATATGAAACCATAATCATAATATCAATTAGAAAATGACATAAAGTCTCACTTTACAGAAATTTAATACCTATGAAGCAATAATTTAGGTCCTGCCCCATTAAAAACCTTTAGCTGACTATGCAATTATTCTCTTAAGGGTGTCCTAACACTTCCATATTATTTTTCAGAAGTTTAGCCATTACACAGAGCTCAGTGGCAGCTTCTTGGGAATACAAAAACTTGGAAATACTTGGGAATACAAATCCTGAAAAAGAAGGAAGGTTGTGGATAAAGAGTATGACAGTTCAGAATTACAAAATATGTGATCAGTCATTCTGTAAACACTAATGTGTAATTCTGATTGGGATGAAATCTAAGGGAAGTCCTTTATCTATTACATTTCTTAGTTTTCTGGGTTAAAATCCCTACTTTTATATCTCTGAGACTATACCTGTTTTGTCCAACACTATATATCCAGTACCTACTCAGTGTCTGGCTCCAAACAGGCTGTCAATTAATATTATGAATATTATATTATGAATATCATATATATATGAATGTCATATATTATGAATATATGAATTATTATATTATGAATGAAATAATATTATGAATAATGAATGAATGAACATATGGACACTACTCAGTTGTTACAGATCCCTAAAACCTGAGCTGAAATCCCTACTTTTACAATTTTCACTATCCATATCCTCTGATTTTTCAATGTTTTGGTAAAGTAACTTCTGGTATTAGACACATACCAAAGCTAGATGGTCTAGCTAGCTAGGTATATATGGGGACTATAATTTCTCATATCTGAAATCTATACTTGGGTGGCACATCCATTAATGGAGAATTTTGAGCAATGCTATTCAATCTAACAGTATTTCATTTAATTTTCAATGGCTCTTCATTACCTTACACTAGTGCTTTTAAATCCTGCGTCCAACCCTAGGCCAATTAATCCCTCAGGGAGGGAGCCTGGATATTTGTGTTTTTCAAAAAACTCCTCAGTTAATTCTAATGTGTGGTTAGGTTGAAGACTACTGACTTGAAGTCCAAACTCATCTATCTGATTCTAAGATCTTGAACATGATCTTTATTTTTGAATTTTGTTTCCCACTACTTTCCAACATAAACTTGCTAGTATGGCCATTCTATCTTAACCATTTCCCTTACTGTGCAAGTTACGGTCCTTGTTGCAATCTCTGTATTGTGTACCTTTGTAAATGTCTATTTTCTCCATATCTGTCAGCAGCTCTATTTTCTTATGTGGAAGATAGTGTAGTATAATGGTAAGGACACAAAATTTAGAATTAGAGATATATTAAAATCCCTGCTCTACCACTTTTGAGCTGTGTATCCCTGAATATCACTAATCTCCCTGAAACTTAATTTCCTCATCCATAAAACAGTAGACAGTAAAGCCACTGTTGCCTGAGGATAAAATGAAGAATACATGTAAAGTCATTATCTGAGTTCCTGGCATACAAATTGGCACTTACATATTTGATGATTAAATTAATAAATGTAGGAAGACCACCATATTTGGTGTTACCCACAACAAGGACCATTACGAGGACTGGCTAAACAGAACCAAAAGTTTTTTTTAACATTTACAGAACCTAGAGTCCTGCAATAAAAGCAACTGCCTTGAAAATGTGAAATTTCCTATTACTGGGCATGTTTGGGTAGAAGCTTAATGATCTTCTCTGGTGATGCCATGAGAAGGGATTCTTCTTTTTTTTTTTTTTTTTGCCATGAGAAGGGATTCTTGTGAGGAGCAGGAAGTTCAGCCTGATTCTATGATGAATGTGGCATTTTAGGAACCCTAGGCTGGCAGAAGGTATGCAAGCATTAGGGAAGCAACCAGAAACAGAGGCATTAAAGAGGCTACACAGAGAGCAGAGACAAGAGGTCGTGAGGCCCCAATCAGTTTGATGGCAGCTGGAATGGAAAAAGACCAGCAAGACTCATAACATAAAATGTATCAGTGGGATCTGGTGACCAAAAGGATAAGAGAGAATAAAATGAGGAAGCTATTAAAACCAGGTTTCCAGCTGGGGTAGGATCAGGGAAGGCTGCTAGAGCTTGGGAGAAGAGTCTAGTTTAGAATGATCATTTCTGAGCCATTCAAATAATACAAAGAGTCATATTAGTAAATAATGTGGCATGAAACATCATTCCGCTCAAAAAACAAATTGTTTTTAAAAAGGCATTAAATTCTATAGCTATATTTATTTATCTTTTTTTTATAGATTTATCTAATGATTCTTTGCTTAAGAGGGCATGGATTTCAATCTTTGACATGCCTAATCTTTCTTATTTAAGGAAAAACCTCTAATTTTAATATTTGATTTTACGAATATTTACTTAATGCTTGATGTTATAAGATTTATTATTTTAATACTTATTGTTTTAAGCAAGAGTTTGTTTAGATAGCCTCAGATTTTTTTTTAAAAGAGGTTAAAATGTGGCACCAAACTAATACTGAAAAATTCTAAGCCATTACTTTATTAACAACGTTAAAAACATTTTAGGCTTCACATATACATTAGTCTTGATAATGAACCCCCTTCTTATATCTAACCTCTAACTGTTTGATCAGACTGGCTTCTTGCGCTTTCAGTCTTTCCTTCTGCCGTTTTCTCTGCTCCTTCTTCAGCTGGTCCACAACTGATTTTCTTTTCCGCAGCTCATCTTTTAGGGCTCTGATCCTACCTTCAATGTCACTTTGGTCAGATGTTGTTTCTGAAAAGGAAATAAAATGTTTCATTTTAACTTAAGAATGAAGTTAATACCTACTAATGAAAAGCAGCAAGGTGATACTACACCTAAAGTTAATCTAACATTTAAAATGAAGAAATTTGAGCTTTTGAAAAAAAATCAGTGATCTGCATCTTCCCTTTCCCTGAAGTCTCTACTGGGCAAGGGTCCCTCCTACTTACTTTTACTTTCTAATTGTATTATTTGAAACTGAAAATGAGTCTTAAGTTACACTACCGTGATGAGATAAGCAACAGGAAATTGAGGAACTTGTAGGTTAGTGAAATTTGGGCATTGTGAGGAATTATTTCCTGGTGACAAGAAAAACATATTTATCTGTCCTTACCCTTAGCTATTAATAATTTTTAAGTCCTATTAAAACCAAAATGAAACTTTACCATTTTAAACTGATTGTGAATCACCAGCTGATGTCTTAATACCACATAAAAGCGAGAAATTATAAAGAAACATACTCTGCTATAACCTTTCTTTAGAAGCTCTTAAAGTATTTAGAATAACTAAAATGATGCTAGTTAAATCTTATTTTCTTCCCAATAGTTCCCTACACATATATACACACACACAAAGTAGATGTCCAGTCATAGCAAAATCATGAAAAAGACATTTCATTATAAGTATCACATACATGCTATCAAAATACTATCATTTAAAGGTGCTGCTTATTTCACTACACACGGAAATTACATAGAATAAAAATGACTATTCTTCACACTTCTTCTTAAAATCAAACAATAGTATCATTTCCACACACCAATGTCGAGTGAAACATTTAATAGCCATAGAAATACTATTGTATGGGCACGGCAAAGGAAACAACCCAGAAAATTAATAGGCAACCAACGGAATGGGAAAAGATAGTTGCAAATGACACATCAGATAAAGGGTTGATATCCAGAATCTATAAGGAACTCACCAAACTCCACACCCAAAAAACAAACAACCCAGTAAAGAAATGGGCAGAAGATATGAACAGACACTTCTCCAAAGAGGACATCCAGATGGCCAACAGACACATGAAACGATGCTCAGCATCCCTCATCAGGGAAATACAAATCAAAACCACACTGAGATACCACTTCACACCAGTCACAGTGGCTAAAATGAGGAAATCAGAGAACACGAGATGCTGGCGAGGATGTAGAGAAACGGGCACCCTCCTACACTGTTGGTGGGAATGTAAACTGGTACAGCCCCTCTGGAAAACAGTGTGGAGGTTCCTCAGGAAACTAACAATAGAACTCCCCTATGACCCAGCAATAGCACTGCTAGGAATTTACCCAAGGGATACAGAAATGCTGATGCACAGGAGCACATGGACCCCAATGTTCATAGCAGCACTCTCCACAATAGCTAAAACATGGAAAGAGCCTAAGTGTCCATCAACAGATGAATGGATCAAGAAGATGTGGTTTATCTATACCATGGAATACTACATGGCAATGAGAAACAATGAAATCTGGCCATGTGTAGCAACATGGATGGACCTTGAGGGTGTTATGCTGAGCGAAATAAGTCAGGCAGAGAAGGACAAATATCATGTTTGCACGTATAGGATGATTAGGAGGAACTTAACGGAGGACCATGGGGGAGAAGAAGGGGGGAAATAGTGGAGGAAAGGGGGAGAGGCAAACCATGAGAGACTCTTGAATGCTGACAAAAACTGAGGGCTGATGGATGTGGGGGGAAAGAGGGGGATGGGCACAGAGAGGGGCACTTGTGGGGATGAGCACCGGGTGTTATATGGAAAACAACTTGACAATAAACTATTTGTAAAACAAAAATAAATAAAAAATAAAAGAAAAAAAGAAAAAAAAAGAAATACTATTGTATAAAATCTGAAGACTCAGAGGTACACTACAACATTAAACCATAAATAAGTAGGTTTTTTTCAGGTACTTCAGATTAAATTGCATAAGAACTAGTTATGGAATTTATTTATAAATGCAAAAGGATTATAGTCTTTTTTAATAGCATGATCCCAATATCTGGGTAAGAAATAATGAAACCTAAGTTCTTGTCACTTCTATATTGCTAACTTCAGGTACCTCAGGAAAGTAATACCAATCTTACACCAGTAGTGGCATCATCCTGAGCCCTTAGCATGGGCAAAGCTCACTATTTATTGATCAACACTCATAAATAGTATAATAATAAAGGCCATTTTCAAGTCTGGATCTGTTACTGGTAATTGGTAAGTTTGACTCCTACTGATTTCTAGAATTGATGTGTAGATTAAATAAGGTATATAAAGCACACAGCACAGAATCTGGGCTACTATAAAAGCTCAATAAATGGTGGCCGGAGTAATATATAAAACAAATACTTAATGTAGCTATATTTTAGTTAACAGATTTTTTCAGTCTAAAACTAAAAATGGTGGTGGTGAGAAGAGAGCAACTGAGTAGCTCCCCTATGTTTTCTTCTAATTTCTGAAGAAAATAATCAGTTGGTTTCAGGGTTAAAAGGTTCTGAGCCCTTAGTGTTAGGCTTTGCAGAGATTCAATTGATGATTCTAATATAATGATTTGGGTAGGAGTGCAGGCTGACCTACAAGTTAAAATCTTCCTACAATGATGTATGAACCTTTATCTTTGCATCTTCTAAATCTCTGCTTCTTTAGCTTGATAAGCTTTTATGTGCTTCCAAACTGGAAGGTATTTGATAGAATTGTATGGAGGGTCACTATACTCCCACACACTTAGCTTCAACTCTGCTCCTCTCCCAAAATGATATTTTAAATTAGTATATATAATATATGATATATATATAAAAAATATATATGTATATTTAATAATTTATTGTCAAGTTAGCCAACATACAATGTAGTTTTGGTTTCAAGTTAATATATTCTAAAAATTGCTTATGCCAGCAGTGATTTTTCTTTTCTCAATTTTTTTAATGTTTATTTATTTTTGAGAAAGAGAGACAGAACATGAGAACGGGGAAGGGCAGAGAGAGGCAGACAGAATCGGAAGCAGGCTCCAGGCTCTGAGCTGTCAGCACAGACACTGACATGGGGCTCAAACTCACAAACTGTGAGATCTGAGCTGAAGCCAGACACTTAACCAACTGAGCCACCCAGGCACCCTGCCAGCAGTGATTTTTCTTTTCTTTTCTTTTCTTTTTTTAAACAGATAGTTTATTGTCAAGTTTGTTTCCATATATCAGCTGGTGCTCATCCCCACAAGTGCCCTCCTCCATGCCCATCTCCCCCATCCCCCCCCCACACCCATGGGTCCTCAGTTTGTTCTCAGCATTCAAAAGTCTCTCATAGTTTGCCTCTCTCCCTTTCGCCCACCATATATCCCCTTCTTTTCCCCCATGGTCCTCTGTTAAGTTCCTCCCAATCCTTCTATACGTGCAAACATATGACATTTGTCCTTTTCTGCCTGACTTATTTCGCTCAGCATAACACCTTCAAGGTCCATCCATGTTGCTACACGTGGCCAGGTTTCATTCTTTCTCATTGCCATGTAGTATTCCATCATATAGACAGCAGTGATTTTTCTAATAAAAATATTTATCATCTATGCTTGTAAACATTTAACAGCAGTTGATGAGAAACTTGCGAGTATTTAGATGAAAGACCTTAGGAAATTTTTCTATTTTTAAGTACTAAAGAAGCCAATAGTGCACACAAATGAAGGATAGAATTTAAATAAAAGTCTATGAGAGTGAGTGGAAATACATTATATACCTGCCCAAATATACTATTACTGCATAATATTCATCATTAGTAACATATAAGAGAATCCCTAGAAAAAAAATTTTTTTTTTATCCAAGCAGCTCTCAGGATGAATTTATTGCCTTTTTGGAATTTTCTTCTACAAGGTTTTTTTGGGTAGTAAGAGACAGAGGAGGGGACAGGTAAATGATTCTTCAATTTGTTTAAACTAACGTCAAGACAGAATAATCTGATGGACAGAATGATGTAACAGAAAAAATGAAGTGTCTGATTATTTGACACATGTAGCCTATATTAATTTGGCTGATAAATTCTTCATCAGTTGAGAAAGGCTTATATAACTCCACTACATTAAAATTGACCACTTCCATAAACACTGCATATAATCATCGATAGGTAGATGGCATCTAGAGTTTAGAAATCTCAGAGCTATGTTTCTCAAACGATTCTCACTTGAGTATATTTTACTAATAAAACAGTATCTTATTAACATCATTAATCCTTGGTCCATAACTCATGCAAGGCTGGTTGCAATATTATTCCACTGAACAGATGGAAAAGATTATCCAATATGGGAAAGAAAGTTGAAGAAAGTCACCAGTAAGTAGTAGAGCCAAGATATGAATCCATGTTTTCTTTTTTTTTTTTTTAACGTTTATTTATTTTTGAGGGGAGAGAGAGAGAGACACACACACACACAGAATCCGAAGCAGGCTTCAGGCTCTGAGCTGTCAGCACAGGGCCTGACGTGGGGCTCGAACTCACGAGCGTGAGTTCATGACCTGAGCCAAAGTCAGACACTTAACCGACTGAGCCACCCAAGTGCCCCTGAATCCATGTTTTTAAGTATCAATTTTATGTCTACTGACATGTTACTCCACTGGCAGTAACTTTTTGCCAGAGTACATGAAAGCAAATATATAGAGATAATAATTTTCAACAAATAAATATGATATACAACATTCTCCAACTGGCTTGACCTAGTAATTTCATTTCTAAGAATCTATTCTTACTAAAATATTCAACAAGAAGATGTTCATTACAGCATTATTGGCAATTTTGAGAAAAATCTAAATGATCATCACTAGGGAAATATTTAAATAAGTTACGATATATCTATTCTTTGAAATATTATACAGGTATTCAAAGAATAAGGGTGATTTATAAATATGGGTGTGGGAAAATTCCATGATTTACTATCATTTGACACACTGAAAAAAGGGGGTACAGAATAGGATCAAAGACCAAAACCAGAATAATATTTCTCACTTTTTCTCTATTAAATGCCTACTTTCAAATGAAAACTAAAAATGAGCTCACAAGGCATACACTCAATACAGTGTTAAGCTTCCTTGGAATTCTCATAAACTGAGAGTTGCCTATATCAAGTCTTGGGTAGACTGAAGTCTTACAGAATAGAGGCTGTTCATAATCTAATACCACAGGGTTTTATAGCAGAATAGAGACTACAGGAGAATAGACAACATTCCCCACTGCCATGTGCAGTCGATTCTCTACCTTTCCTCCTCTGAAACTTAGGCTATCCTGCCCTACCTCCTCCTGTCTCACCTCACGGTCATCACTAATTCATTCAAGAAACATTTAATAAATACCTGCCATGTGCAGCAAAGTACCTGGTAGGTCCTGGTGCCACCAATTTTAACAAAATAGACTCTCCTTTCCAGAAGTCTACATGTGAGTAGGGGAGGCCTGCCGGGTAAAATCTGGTTACAATTTATATGCTGTCTGGTGTAGTAAGCTGACACACAGAGAACTATGGGAGCGCATAAGCAGTGTTTGGCACAAAGAAGAAAATATTCAACAAATGTCTGATAAATAAATGACTTGCCCATTAACAACCCAAAATTATAACAGTCTTTCATATTTTGTGTAATTAGGGAAATAATTATCAATGAAAAGCAATGAATTATGTGATTCAATCTTGGCAAGAAAAAGTCTTTACAAATGTGACAAAGGAGAACATTATACTAACATATGGGCAGACAAAGCTTACTAAAGAGGTATTCAAATATAATACAAAGAAAACTCCTTGTTATTACTCTTACCTGACTGTGTCATAGATAATGACTCATCTGACCAACTAGAACAGTGTTGATGGGACTTGATAGGTAGACGACATTGTCCTCCAGTCCTATGACTTCCTTTGCTAGACTCCTGCTTTGACACAGATGCACAGCTTTTGGGAGGTGACTGTTTAAACAGAAAACCAAATGGGAAGTGTTTTGTAATATAGTTGTAAAATCTATTTAACATTTGAGATACCAAGCAGTTAATAATACTTACAGGTTTTAAATGACTCTATATAAAAAGTAAAAACAATTTAAAAATTATACAAAGGATAAGACCTAAATTTTTTTGTTACAGAAAAAAGTTATAAAGAAGTATGCTTTTTAAAGAGGTTTATAATAAGGTAGGAATCACTACTGTATAGCGGTAGTTACCCTCTTATTTTTTTGAATTTAAAATATCCTAAATATGGGAGTGTGGATATCTTTTCGACATAGTGATTTCATTTCCTTCAGAAAATTCCACCCAGAAGTGGAGTTGCTGGATCATATGGTAATTCTCCATTGACAGATAAAGGGGTACAGAAAATGTGGTATATGTGTGCACAAGCGCATGTGCGCACGCAACACACACACACACACACACACACACACACACACACACAGAGGAACACACCATTCAGCCATAAAGAAAGAAGAAATCCTGACATTTGCAACATGATGAGCCTTGAGGGCATTATGCTAAGGGAAATAAGTCAGACAAATACTGTTATGATCTCACTTAATGTAGAATCTAAAAACAAAAAACTAAACAACAAAAAAAAAAACCCAACTCATAGAAAAAGAGATCAGATTTGTAGTTACCAAAGGTGGGGCTTGTGGGGAAATTGGGTGAAAGGTAGGAAGGGTACAAATTTACTGTTATAAAATACAAAAGTCCTAGCGATGTAATGTAAAATGTGATGACTAGAATTAACATTGCTGTGTGGTACATGTGAAAGGTGCTAAGAGAGGAGCATAAGGAAAAAAAAATTATTTTAACTATATGAGGTGAAGGATGTTAACTAAACTTACTGTGGTAATCTTTTCACAATATATGTATGCCAAAGCCATTATGCTGTACACCTTAAACTTATACAGTGCTGTGTATCAATTATATCTCAATAAAACTGAAAAAAAAACTTTAAAAATACTAAATATGGGGAAACCTTGGTGGCTAAGTCGGTTGAGCGTCCCATTGCTCATTACCTGATTTCAGCTCAGGCCATGAATCCATAATAAATATTAGTTTTTGTTATAAAAATCACTTAAACATGCCAGGCTCTGTGCTGAGCATGGAACCTGCTTGAGACATTCTCTCTCTCTTTCTCTCTCATTTCTTCTCTCTCCTTCTGCCCTTCCCCTGCTCACACACACACACATACTCTCTCTCTAAAATAAAATTTAAAAAAAAATTTTAATACTAAATATGTACTACTTTGAAGAAGGAAGAAAAGAAGGGAGGAAAGGAGGAAGAGAAGAAAACAGTGTAAGAAGACTGTCTACAAGAGATTACAAAGGATGTCATTTCTATTTGACATCAGGAGGAAATGAGAATGTCTAATTTGATTCCTGGCTATCATCACTTCCTGTATCTGTGAATTTGGGCAGGTTTCCTAGCCTGCTGAGCTTTAGAGTGGGGCTTAAAACAGTATCTCTAGATTTCTTGTGAGGATAGTCCATATAAGGCATTTGACATATTAGCTGGCACTTGGTAAGTAAGCACTAACAAATACTAATTTTTATTATAAAAATCACTTAAACATTTTTTAATGTTTATTTGTGTGTGTGTGTGTGTGTGTGTGTGTGTGTGTGAGAGAGAGAGACAGAGAGAGAGAGAGAGAGAGAGAGAGAGAGAGAGAGAGAGAGAAGGTGAGGGGCAGAGAAAAAGGGACACACAGAATCTGAAGCAGGCTCCAGGCTCCAATCTGTCAGCACAGAGCCCACCCTGGGGTCCAAACCCACAAACTTCAAGATCATGACCTGAGCTAAAGTCAGACACTCAACTAACTGAGCTACCCAGGTGCCCCAATTTACAAAATCACTTTAAGACACACTAGTTTTATTTCTTTGACATATTTGCTTGTTAGAAAGAAAACTAATTTTTAGTGTTTGATTAGGTGAAGGCCTATTCTGAATCTCAATAATAATGCTAGGTAGGATTTAATCAGTTCACAGGAAGTAATATTAAGATTGTGTCAAAAAGCATAGTTTGGTTGTAAATTCCATACTATGTTTATGTATACAAGCCTATTTCACATAATAACTAAGAATTTGCTAACATAATTTAATTAGAAGCCTTTAATAATCTAAAAATTATGCTTTCAAGTATATGCCCAAGGCACTGGAATATTCTGCAACACAGCACAGAACAGGTTCTTCATTGGATAAAAAATGTTTTCCCCCAAATCTTTCAGGTGCCATAACACACACAAATCTGATGAATTTTTTAATAGAGGAAATGCTATTCATTCTTCACATCCACAGTGAAATGAGATTCTATCAAGAGATACTCCGTTTTGAAATTAAATGGATTCCTTTTTTAGACACAGACTTTAACAAAGTTTATGTTTACTTAGTATTTAATAATATTATGTGAATTCTTTTATATACTTTATAAAATCAAATTTGAAAAGACAGTTAAGTTTCTAAGCTTAAGTTTTTCTCAGACAGTATTTTTTAAAATTTTGTTTTAGTTTGAGAGGGGTAGGGGAGGAGGGGCTGAAGACAGGGAGAGAGAGAATCCCAAGCAGGTTCTGCGCTGTCAGGAGAAAGGCTTGATTTCACAAATTGTGAGATCATGACCTGAGCTAAAATCAAGAGTTGGACACTTAACAGACTGAGCCACCCAGCACCCTTATCAGGTATGAAATACAAAATTAAGGACAATGTGGAAAACCTTATTCTAGGATAAGAATTCTAGAAGTGACCATTATTCTAATTCAAAGTCAATAACCATTTCAGATCTGTCTTAAAGAAATGAAAGCATTACTTTTATTCTGATTATAAGTTATCAGGGAAGCTATTAACTAAGTTATAGAAAAGGCACAATCATATGGTTTAAGTTCTTACTATTTCTATTATATGAAACAATACAGATTTTAATAAGCACTTGTATTGCCCCTATATGTTATCTTTAAATTTAATTTAAACTTAAATTATCTTTTAAAGATCTCAGAAGTTCCTATCCCCTCAATATTAATAGACTTAATAATATATAATTTTATAACTGCCACTAAAGCTAAAATTTATATATTAATCTTTAGGAATCAATGAAAAGCTTTATTCCTGTCCAAATGTCATATACTGTATGTTACAGGTAGAGGCAGTAGTCAACACCGTCAATAGCTGCAAGAACAGAACTGTTAATAATATAACTTTCAGAAGGCTTTGGTCTAAAGCTTTAAGGAATAAATATACATTAACTTACATGTTTACTGGGAGAGGTAGAAGATTCCAGTTCTTGTGAACAAACCATCTCTTCAGTAAGCACACTGTGATCTGGACTGGCTGGCAGCTCCTGAACTATAGAGTCAGATGGTATATAGCCCACAGCAGGGCTGCCCAGCTCTTCTGGAATAGAGCTTTCACTGTGTAGGTGAGAGTAAGAAGGTACTGGAGATTCTGCTTCACTTGGTATTTCTACAAAGAGAGAGTAAAAACAAGAAAAAGACCACAAGCTTGGTCAAAAGAAATTTTCAACTGCTACACTTCACATTTGCTTTTGCATAATTTCACTAGTTGCATTTAGATATAATTTTAATCCCATCATTTAAGGAATCACATTACTATAAAGTCTGTTAGTCTAAGTAAGAACTTTGGCTGACAGCAAAATGAAGGAGAGATCTATAAACATATAATCAGCAATGACAGTGACCGACAACCTATGTGATTGGGAAGCCATAGAGCAGTGACAACTCATATACTCATTTAGGAGTGTAAATTGTTCCAACCACTTGGGAAACAATGTGGCAATACTTGGAAAAGATGAAAATACTCTGATCTATCAATTCCACTCCTAGGTATGCATCCTAGAGAAATCTTGCATATAAACAGCAGGGGACATATACACAGTTAAAAAACACAAATGTCTGATAGTAAAATGAATAAATTGTGGTATATTTAGTCAATAAAATGTAACATAGCAAAAATAATGAATGAACTAGAGCTGCACGATCGATGGAGATATACAGTGAATTTTATTTAGAGCTTCCAGAATTTGTAGCACTATCTTGTCTCTGGACTTGTGTGTGCATTCTAACCCTTGCTCTTTCTAAAAAAACAAGTATGTTTGACACTAAACAGAAAAATCTTGACATTATACTTGTATAATTTTAAGAGTTTACATTGCTTTCCTTCTTTGTCTCTGTAGGTATAATGCCCTACAAGAATTATATTATACCATATTTTGCTTCAGTACTGCTAACATTTGATACACTCAATTCTAGAAGCATCATTTAAGATTCGGGGCTTAAGATCTGTAAAATAAGCTTATTTCACATAAGAAATACCTTGAATAACATGGGTTTGAACTGCACAAGTCCATTTATATGTGCATTTTTAAAAATACAGTACAGGACTGTATATGTATTTTCTCTTCCTTATGATTTTTTAAAACATTTTCTCTATCCTATTTTATTATAAGAATAATACAATACTATACTATATACTATATAATACATATAACATATAAAATATGGGCTAATTGACTATGTTATCAGTAAGATTTCTGATTAGCAGTAAGTAAAGTTTTGGGGGAGTCAAAAGTTATACATGAATTTTTGTGTGTGGGTTGGCGCCCCTAATCCCCATGTTGTTTAAGGGTTAACTCTATTTTTTCTTTTGTTTATGTTACATTATTAAACAGGTAAACTATATATTTGATGAGATTAAAATTGCATTAAAATTGCCTTTGTCTTATCACATTTACCCAATAACACTTCTTCCACGATTAAGTAGGCCAACAGTTTTGATAAATGAGAGAGCTAAACATGAAAAAACATTGCTCTAAGATAGCAGTTAAACATTTTGGCCTCAACACATCTTTACACTCTGAAAAAAAAATTTTTTTTTTTTAAATTTTTATTTATTTCTAGGAGAGAGAGAGACAGCGTGAGCAGGGAGGGTCAGAGAGAGAGGGAGTCACAGACTGAAACAGGCTCCAGGCTCTGAGCTGGCAGTCAGCACAGAGCCCAACGCGGGGCTCGAACCCACAAACGCGAGATCATGACCTAAGCGAAAGTCGGACGCCCAACCGACTAAGCCACCCAGGCGCCCCTACACTCTGAAAAATTCTTGAAGACCACAAAAAGCTTTTTCTGTGGTGACAGATATGGTTATATCTATCAATATTTATCATACTACAAGTTAAAATGGGAAAAATTTTAAATATTTAAATACAAGTGACAAATCTACATGTTAACATAAATGTCTTTTACTAAAATTTAAAATAACTACATTTTTCCTAAAAAAAAAAAAGGGCTTAGTTGAAAGGAGAGGGATTGTTTTACATTTTTAAAAATATCTGTAATGTCTGGCTTAACAGAAGACAGTTGGAATCTCATATCAGCTTCTGTCTGCAATCTGTGGCTATCTGTTGTTTTGGTGGAAGCATACGCAGAAAATCTGGCCTCTCAAAGAATATATGTAATCAGGAAAGGAAGGAGTATTCTAACAGTCTGTACAGATAATTGTGGGTATTCTTTTTTGATGCTACACCGAAACTCAACCATTGGTAGTCCCTTACATTTTAGCTGTAATGCAGAAGCTAAAACCGTATCAGTAAACTTTTTGTGATCTGTTACATTCTCTAAATCATCACTGGTTATTTGGAAAACACTGGTGAGCTGAGTGCTGAAGATCTTCCCAATGTTGACACATCTTATCATGCAATATGAAAAAATGACTGATTAATATCATCACCCATCAAATCAGGAAAGTCTTTTAAGTATTGAAAAGCTGTCCAGCTCAAGATGGGGAAAACAGCATTTCTAAAATCCTAAATTTTTGCTTGAAAGCTTAAATTTTATCACTGGTAATAAATGTAGCCCTTGTTTTCTTTGAACAGTCAAAGTTGCTTCTTGTATTTCTGAAAAACTACCAAATACACAAATGTAAATAAGCACAGATTTTTAGACATTTAAGTAAAAATGTTACTCCATGAAAAAAATGACTAGTTCAGCTTGCAATTCAAACTACTGCATTACGTGCTTTTTTTGAAGGCCACCACCAACCTTAAGCACATGTGAGTGCTTCGTGCGTATTTCCTATTTTGTCACATAAAATATTAAAAAGATATGTACCCTAAGGTTGAGATTCAAGAAAATTAGTACTTGTAAGTGCTTATTTCAGGGCATTCTTATATCAAACTGGCATGTTATCGTTAGTACAAAGTGGTGAAGAATACAATGACTAATAACACAGTTTGGCACCACTGGCTGGGTTCATGCTAAGGCGTCAGCAATTTTACCTACCCATATATTTGCTACATCAGTGTAATGTCAACAAAGAGAAAAAGGATTCATACTTGGGAATGAAACTACTGAATTGTAGGATACATGTATCTCACGTTTATTATTTTATCAGTTACTTTTAATGACTCTTTTTTCAACCTGTTTTTCAAACCAGGTTTAACAATTGATACACCGGCAGTTCCTTGTTCCACTGCATACCAATGGGCCTGATGGGCATTGTGAATGGGCTGAGTGATGGCTCTGGAAAAGATATGTCCATGTCTTAACGTCCAGGACCTGTGAATGAAATTCTTTTTGGAAAAAAGGGTCCTTGCAGATGTAATTAAGGATCTCATGATGAGATCATCCTAGATCATCCGGGTAGGCCCTAAATCCACTGACAACTTTCCTTATGAGACCAGAGGAGCAGACAGACATGGAGAAGACAGTGTGAGACTGGAGTCAGGCAGACACAAGAAATGCTGACAGCAAAGCCACAAGCTGGAAGGAGGAAGGAAAAAACTGTTCCCTGGATCCTTCGGGGGGAGCACAGTGCTGCCAACACCTTGCTTTTATACTCCTGGCCCCCAGAAAGGGGAGAATTTTTTTTACACTACTGAATTTGTGGTTCCAGCAGGCTTAGGAAGGGAAATATTATTTCTTTACTGTTTTTATGCCCTGATTACTAATAAATGTGACATCTTTTCAGATTTATTGATGATTTGGAGTTCTTCATTTGTGAATTATCCGCTCTGACCCCCAGTTTTAAAATGTGGTTGTCATTTTATTTTTGATTCACAGGAGTTGCTTGCATGTTCTTCTACTATTCCTTTGTCAGTCATATGTGTTGCAAATCTCTTCTTTTGTTGTTTTCCTTCCTTTATGGTGTGTTAATGAACAGAAATTCTTGATTTATTGAAGTCAAAATCAAAGATATTGATATTTTCCTTTAGGTTTTGCTTTGTATAACCTTTAAAGAAATCTTTCCCTCCCCTTGATGTCATATAGATATTCTCTTCTATGGTCTAAAAGTTTCATAATTCTAATTTTTACATTTAAACCTTTTTTTTTAACCCTTCAGCTGGATCTTTCTATACTGTCAATGTAGGGATCCAATTTCATTTTTTCCTGCCCTCCACAAACTTATTGGAGAGTCCCTCCTTCCTTCACTGTGCTGCAAAGTTACCTGTGTCAGAAGTCAATTTCCCACATCTGTATGGGTCTTTTTCTGGGCTATTTCATAATCTATTTGTCTACCTCTGTACAAATAATCCCATTTTAATTATTAAACTCTTACAAGTTTTGGTATCTGGTAATGTAAGTTCTCCATTTCGTGGTTCTTCGTTAACAGTGTCTTTGTTTTTTGATCCTTTGTTCTTTCGTACAAAATTGTAAAATGAGTTTGTCAAACCCTATGAAGAAATCTTGCTGCATTTCTGATTTAAAATGCCTTAAATCTACAAATAAGTTCAGGCAGAATGAACATCTTTAATGACACTGAACCTGTGAGAATGGAAAAGCTTTCTATTTATTTTGGTTTTATGTAATGTCTCCTAATAAAATTCTAAAGTTTTCTCCATAAAGATCTTATATATTTTTTGTTAAATTTATTCCTAGTACTTCATGTTTTTCATTTCTATGATAAATGGTATCTTGAAATTAATTTTTCTAGGGGCATCTGAATGGCTCAGTCAGTTAAGCATATGACTCTTGATTTTGGCTCAGGTCATGGTCTCCCAGTTGTTGGACTGAGCCCTGCATCAGGCTCTGTGCTGAGCATGGAGCTTACTTGGGATTCTCTCTCTCCTCTCTCTCTCTGCTCTTGCCTTACTTGCACTCTGTCTCTCTCAAAATAAATAAACTTTTTAAATTAGATTTTTCTAGCCAGTTTCTGCTGGTCTATAGATGTCTAATTGAATTTTCTTTACAAATTTAACAACCATTCAGTTGTTAAATGGTGGATTTTCTATAATAATAAGTTTTACTTCTTCCTTTCACTCCTTAGGTGAAACAGAAGCACCTTTGTCTTATTTCCAAATTTAAAGGGAAAGTTTTATATGTAGTATCTTGTTGCAGGCTTGGTTTTCCATTTTTGTTAACAGATATCCTAGATCATGTGAAGAAAGCTCCCTTCTATTGCTACTTTGATCTAAATTTGTTTTATTAGAAATGCTTTTTGGATTTTATCAAGTACCTTCCCCAAATCCACTGAGATGTCATGTAACTTTTCTCCTTTAATCTGTTAAGTAATTTGCCATTTTTTAGAATGTGTTAACTCCTACTTGGTCACGGACTAACCCACTTCCATTTCACAGAATTCACTCATTTCGGGGCGCCTGGGTGGCGTAGTCGGTTAAGCGTCCGACTTTCGCTTAGGTCATGATCTCGCAGTTCGTGGGTTCGAGCCCCACGTCGGGCTCTGTGCTCACTGCCAGCTCGGAGCCTGGAGCCTGTTTCAGAGTCTGTGACTCCCTCTCTCTCTGACCTTCCCCTGCTCACGCTGTCTCTCTCTCTGTCCTAGAAATAAGTAAAAAAATATAAAAAAAAAAAAAGAATTCACTCATTTCTTCTCATTTTCAGATATGTTAGCATAAAGTTCTTCACAATAGTCTCATGATTTCCAGGTGTGTGGCATTTGCAGTTTCATAGCTTTCTTCACATTTAATCATCCACCTTTCTTAAAAACAATGAAATATAAATCTTTCGGATACATTAGGCTTGGGTTTGCAGAATAAATGGAGTTAGTATTTATTACCTTTCTGTTCTGTTCTCTGGTCCTCAATTTCTTTCTTTGGAGTTTTAGGTTTTATTAATTCTTTGTCCCAGGCAGCCAAAGCTTGTTTCTCCATTTGACGAATTTCTGCCTCCTCTGCATCCAAACGGCGCTTCCACTCCAGCAGCTCCTCTGCGTGTTGTCGCCGTTGCATTAGTTTTTGCTCTCGCTTTGTCAGAAACCTACGGTCACACCACGAGGAACGGTTAGAGAACAAATCTATGGCAGAGCTCTATACCACTCCCTGCCTTCTCAACAAGCTGTGTGAAAACAGCACATTCATGCTACTCCTTTGAAAAAGCTTTGAAATAACAGAAGCTTTAATGAATTATTCAGAAAAGGAGAGAATTTATGTTTTACTTCTAATTGTTTGGAAAGATTAGCAAAGGAAACATGGTGGCAAATTCAGAAAAGACCGTCTTCAGAATACCTGCACAACCATGACTGATAATCCTCAAACTACATATTCACTTCTCATAGGTGACTTTTTTCATAACAGAAGATATAAGGAATTTATTCTGAAGGCTCAGACCAGAAAACACACAAACCCAAAATAACAAAGACCAAAAACAATAACAAAAAACAAATCTCAAAGCCCCCAAACAAGCAAGCAAACAAAAAAATGTGTTCATGTTCCTTTTTGACTTTTACTTTCAAATTCAGTCTGGTGTTACTTCAGATATCACTCACTATACCCCTCTTTGGTTCCCATTGCCTAAGAGATGCAATGTCAGGTGGTAATTCTGGAGAGAATACTGAGCACCACAGTCAGATGCCTTAAGCATATAAACATCACTTTATTTACTTGAATAAAAGGATGCACTAAATGCCTCAGATTTCTCAATTTAACCCAATCTCTGAACTTCAATAGGCTGATATGTTGTAGCTCCAAAGGATCAAGAGAAATTACTGATTTAGGAAAAGTTATCTGAGTAGTTAAAAAGCTACTATTAAGCTCTCCTCCAATGTAGATGCCACAACTAAATAAAAGGTGGGCTGCTCATGTCACTGGTGTTAGATCTGTATTGGTAGCTAACCAACAAAAATGTGTTCACACATCCAACAAACACTTAATAAAAAGCACGAAAATGGTCATTCCATTTCTTGAACAGTCAGCATGTCATATTAACGTGGAAACAAAAAGGTACCATCTATGGGACACTTGACAAAAAGCCTCCCGGCTGTTAAGGAAAAAAAAGAAAAAAGAAAAAGCAAACAAAACAAACAAAAAGAACAGAGCATGCTCTATCAAAGAGTGCACTGAAAAAGGTGCAAAGTTACCTGACCAACTGGTTGTAGATATACAGCTGGAATTTGGGATGAAGGTTGGGAAAACAGACACTGAGAGAGGCCCAGTGGTGAGACGTAAAGACAGAGAAGAAGTAGTGAACAGGAGAGCAGTGTCTACAAAATAAGGAGGAAGATTTTAAAACCAAGGGATCGAGAGGCAGAAGAGTGAGAAAGGGAAAGCATAAGAGCTGAGTGGAGAACTTTTAATATGCTTCCTGAATAACATTATAAGCTACTCCGTTAAAGCAAGTGTTATACTCTGTGTGACATATAAAACGTTCTATTATAGATCTTACCAGTGATTTCTGAATAAACGTGACTTTCTCCTCAGATGTTGCTTACCATTTACCTATAATTTCAGGTAAATTTACTTGCTTGTGAGTAAAGTAATGAGAAGTACAGTGTGGAGCTAAATAAATTTTCCCATAAGCTTTAACACAGAGTACAACAACTATGGCTCTAACCTAGTACATCCACAACTATACATACATATGTAATCCTGAGCAAATGACTTTTATATCTGTACCTTGTCATATATTTTAAGATTAAAATTAAATAAATAAAATGTACTGCATTTGCCTTATTTAACGTTACCATCATGATCTAGCTTGAAAATAGTAATTTGGAAAATAAGTTTATAGTAAAAATATCTTGTTCACCTCTACCACATAAAACTGCTTATAGGAACTACTGGAGGTATCTTGCTTTATATTTAACAAAGGCCCACTTTAATAAGATTGAAATACCATATCCATTCTATAAAATATGAGAATGCGTAATTAAGAATAACCTAAGCTTGTTGCAATAAATACTCTCAGCAGCCAAAAAAAAAAAATCATGCTGTGGACAGCTCAATCATAGGTTAAAGGTAAGAAGAAAATTTCATATGTTAGAGTTATAACAGTAGAAAAAACCCCACCAGTTTCTCTTCTTTTTAAATAGTAAATAAATCATTTATTTATATATATAAAAGCATGTAGATATTTGAAAGGATAACTGAGTCTAGTTCTGGTTTGGAAGGTTAGTTCTCTTTGACAGAGCACGCTCCTGTTCACATGCACACAACAATAACCTGTAGATCAAGGCAACACTTTTTGCCTTGGAAGGGCAAGGATAATATCAGTATGTCACAGAAGTGAGAAAATCTAGGTATAAATCCAGCCACACATTTGGATTTTAAAAGTATGTAGAATCTTGCTTCAACATATGCCTTTAGATGACAGACTATTTCAATATCTGTTTCCCCATATACAACTTAATATTTCACCTCTCCTTTTACTTGTATATGTACACACACACATACAAACACGTTTGTATCTGGATTGCCTTGATTTTCTGCACTGAAGTTCAAGGGAAAACAACTTTATCAAATTTTGGTAAGACACTGCAATCTTCCTTGCCATTCTTTATGAATGTATAATAAACCTATTTTGATGCTGATTATCAAAATATGCAAAAAACAAATTACTCAGCAAAAGGTCCAAAAAAACTATTCATAATATTTAAATATCACCCACCCTCTTAAGTACATAACTGCTAAATGCATGCATGACCTAGTATAAAAAGCAGAATAATATTGGAACATGTAAAATGAAATGTAAAAAAGATACAATTTAAATTTGTCCAGCCCAATATAGAGAATAATAATTTTCTCTATTAGAACAAATACTGAACATTTATTTTTCATTTATAATGATTAAGCATATTCAAAAGCTCTAGGTTAGAAATGAACAACAAAGGAAATAGCTAATTGAAAAAGAGAAGAAAATAGTTTTAAGATATAGTGTAAGAAAAGTTTAAAGTTAAAACTTCTTCCCAGAAACATATGTTCCTTATTTAATATATGTATATTCTAGAAGTAGTGTCCTTTAAAAGCTAAATAAAATAAAGTTGAAATAAAAGAAGCAGTACTTCACACTAGAGTTAACAATCCTGCAAGATGCTGCACAAATAAGAAATAAAATTTGTAAATGATGGAGTCATAGATGCCTACTAATAAAAAATGCTGCTAATATGCTTTATGGTTGGTGTCAAGGCCTCCCGCAGCAAGGCTTCTGATGGGTAAGAACACTGGACTTGGGACAATTAGATATAAAATAGATTTAATCTAGTATGTAAATCATTATGTTCTTACAACATTTAATCTTGGGAAATTCACGAGTAATTAGTTCTCTTTTAAAGTCACACTTTCACACTCTAAACTCTGTAGATATACAGATAAATAGCCACTGAGCACTTTTCCAATTTAAACAAATCCTATTGAGAAGGGTCAGTTTCTACGGAGATAACTTTAAGTCATCACTGTAGTTATCTTTTTTTAAACTATAAGGTTGGTAGCAGATATGCTAACTTAACTCAGCTTTAACTCTTGTTGGCTAGTGTCCACAAAGCAGGGTCTGAGTTCTAGCCCTGCCACTAAGTAATGTGTGTGATGTAGGACAAATTACTTCTGTCCATGGCCTCAATTTCTTCCTGTGAAACTAAGGGACTATACTAGATGACTTCCCTAAGAGACCTTTTAGTTCCAGCAGTTTATAATTCTTTCTCCAAGTACCTCCTCACACTTTTTTAAATACCTCAACATACTGCTAGATCATGTGATGTAAATGAGAACACTTTTTTTCCCATTGTGCTAATACAACTGTAGATTATGTTCCAACAGATTGTAAACCATGCTATAATTTGAAAAAGTAAAATTATGATGTAAGTTTTAAATAAATTTTGAGTTGTAAAATCATTTGACTCTGAAAACAAATAAAACAAAAACCTAATACTTTAAATCATTTAAAGTTGTTTCTGGACCCAAAATTCATTCCATTTTTTTTTAATGTTTTTTATTTATTTCTGAGAGAGAGAGAGACAGCATGAGCAGGGGAGGGTCAGAGAGAGAGGGAGACACAGAATCCAAAACAGGCTCCAGGCTCTGAGCTGTTAGCACAGAACCCAACGCGGGGCTTGAACTCACAAACCGTGAGATCGTGACGACCTGAGCTGAAGTCGGACGCTTAACCCACTGAGCCACCCAGGTGACCCCCCAAAATTCATTCTAAATTGTAATAAGTAAAAATAAAACACAGTGTTTTAAATATTAAAATGAATTAATCCTTCAACTCCTTAAGCATTTTTAATGATACGAGAAATATGAGGATATGGAGAGTACTGACAACAGAAAATGAAGTCTTGTATTTTTTTTCTCAAGCAAAATTTATTCCATTACTTAAAACTGCCTAATAATTTACATATACTTAAATAAACAAAGTGCAGGTATACTATTCCTAACCTAGAAAAAAAGAAAATAAAAACTATTATCAGACTATCAGGACTTAGTCTAGAAACTTCTCTAAGAAAATTCTTCTCTAAAAATTCTTAAATTTTTAGTTTAAGGCAATGATGTTTAATACACTTTTTAGAATTCTAATGAATATGTCTTCTTTAATGGAATATCCAAAGTCTTCCCTTGTAAATCCTTAACTTTTTAAACTCAGCAGATTAATGGTGAAGATCTTAATACTGAATAGATACTACCACGAATATTTTTAGACAGAGCTATGTCATACAATATTTATCTGTTTAACTTTATGATTATTTAAAACCAAGTAAGTAAATTTGCTCCTTTAATGGTTTCTAAGCTAACTGGGAATATTTTAAAATACTTAAAATGAATGTTTCAGAAGTTCTGACTTCATTTTTCCATGCTAACTTGGTCTGCAATGATCAAACCAAAATATAACTATATATTTGTGGGATTTGTTTTTTCCCGCTTCTTCTTATGCTATAAAGTAATCACTAATTAAAAGTATATTTAACTCAGAACATTCACCCATGAAAATTGCTTTGATATATTTTTTCCAGTAAAAATTTCTACCTCCTCTGAATTTCTGAGCAATTAATTTCTATATACTTCTCTAAAGGAATCAACACTTTTTCTTTTTTCCACCTAGACCATATACTCTTTAAGGGCAAGGTTTAGGTTTGATTCACCTTCATATCTCTCAGAACCTGACACATGCACACTTTTCCCAATAAGTAATTGCTAAGAATAAGTATTATTTAGTAAACAATATAAAAGAACAGCTGCTATTAAATGAAAGAGAAAAAGTGCCATGTCCTTTTTAACACTTAAAGGTAAACCCATTCTATCTGTTTTATTTGCTCAGTAAAATATTTTCCTGAAATGGAACTGGCAAATTAACAGAAGAAGTCAATGGCATTGTATTTTCTTCATGAATATATGTTTCAGGATTATAGCAATGCACTTATATTGTAAATAACGCCCCTCACAGTAATAACCAAAATTCAGATTCCACTTACCAACAGTACTGAAAAGACTAAGGGCTATTCACTCTGTGGTTTCTGAAACATATATTCATTACTACAAATCTTTTTCACAACTTAAATTTCTTTTGCTTTTCATTATACTGAGAAATGGAAATTATTTATATAATGTCTGATGAATAAAAAAGTAAGGAAAAGCCATAAATTAGAAATACAAATTTTAACAAAGGCATTGCTGCCTCAGTGAAAGATCAAAGAAGGAAATCTTTCACTGTAGCCAAGAACAGTTTGATTGCTTCAGAGAAACATTTGTCACAGAATCAGAGTTCAGAGGGTTAACAACAAGCAATGGTATACTGTGAAAATGTTCTTCTCAATAGTTAGCTAAGCTTATGGAGGGAGGAATACTTTTTGACAGGTGTTTTACATCAATAAAATAGTAATCTCTTGTAAGACTGCCTTTGCAAATCTACAGAACAAATAACAGTGCCTAGTAGCAAAGGCTCAAATGATTCTGCTGACTATAAAATTAACTCATTCTATTTACTGGCATTTCTTTACTGACATTCCAATATTGTTGGGGTGCCTGGGTGGTTCAATATTGTTGAAAGAGATCTCAGTGTAAAGTTCTGGTGATCTGAATGGGATATAAAGACGAGTTTTCACATTATTGTGTTCTAGAGATCAAAAAACACTGCCTAACAATAATCTTCCTTTATAGGGCATTGCTATTTTTGAAAAATACTCTGGTTCATCCTCAAATTTCAGCACCATCATTAAAACTAATTCCTTTGCGAGCCTAAGTGTCCATCAACGGACAAATGGATCAAGAAGATGTGGTTTATCTATATACCATGGAATACTACATGGCAATGAGAAAGAATGAAATCTGGCCATGTGTAGCAACATGGATGGACCTTGAGGGTGTTATGCTGAGCGAAATAAGTCAGGCAGAGAAGGACAAATATCATATGTTTGCACGTATAGGAGGATTAGGAGGAACTTGACGGAGGAACAAGGGGGAGAAGAAGGGGGAAATGGTGGGGGAAAGGGAGAGAGGCAAACCATGAGAGACTCTTGAATGCTGACAAAAACTGAGGACTGATGGATGTGGGGGGGAGGGGGGGATGGGCATGGAGGAGGGCACTTGTGAGGATGAGCACTGGGTATTATGTGGAAACTAATTTGACAATAAACTATTTGTAAAAAAAAAAAAAAGTGAAATTACCAAATAAATCATGGAGCATGATAGTATGGAATTCTACACAGTTGTTAGAAAGAACAGGATAAATCCATATGCAGTGGGTTGGAGGTATATTCCCTCCATATGATATATGATATGTGATATATGACATGCGATATATAACATAAGACTATATGATATATATATATTTTTTAATATTTTTATTTATTTCTAGGATAGAGAGAGACAGCGTGAACAGGGGAGGGTCAGAGAGAGAGGGAGACACAGACTCTGAAACAGGCTCCAGGGGGCTTGAACCCACAAACCGCGAGATCATGACCTAAGCAAAAGTTGGACACTTAACCGACTAAGCCACCCAGGCGCCCCAAGACTATATGATATACTTTTAAGTGAAATGACGCAAGATGCTAAATAATATCTTTGGTTTTTTTAAAAAAGCTTATATTTGTGTATATAGCTACTGCGCGAGTGTGCGTGTGCATGCCCCCTTATGTATAGAATCTGGACACCATCTGCAAACATTAATGTCAATCCATTAATGGTGGAGGGCTGTGGTGAGTAGGGAGCCAAATGTAAATAATAAAGCGGCAACGAGGGGAAAAAAACAACAACTAATTCCTTTGCCACCACTGTCCTTACCCTAATCCCACCCACAAACACAACTGCATTGCTTCAAATACAGATCAAGTCACTGAATCCTTCAAGGCCTATTTCTTTGAATTTCTCAAACAGTTACTGCAGATGCTGACAAAGGAAGGTAGAACAATAATACAAAAATTCTGTGTGTTTAATATTTTGGATTTTGAGAAAATAATTAATAAAATTTGGAACAAAATAAATTCAATCCTGAATTTGTTATTTAGAATTTTTAAAGCTTAACCAAATCTGAAATAAGCACTGCATGAACTGTCTCATCTCATAAACAGACTAGGATTAGCGTTTCTTCTTCTCTGTAAATAAATTATTAGAATATTATTCATAAAGGCCAGCAATGAGGATCTTACTAATATAGATGAGCAAGGGATCAACGAAGAAATTACTCCTGAAGCTGTCTTTCCTCCAACATTTACCAAAGACATTTGAAGGCATATATAAAGTGTTAGGTCAGCTCTAAAACTTCTCAAGACAGATAACTCTGAATTCAAACATTTCTGAAGTGCAACAGTATGCCTGTACAGGCTTTGGGAAATTTTATTAAGAAAGAAGAAAGCATCTTCAGTCTACATTTCAATACATTCTTATATGAAAAAGCCTTATTCAGTCTATCCTGTGGAATTATCCAAAAGGAATACTTACACATTTGTAATTATTTGGTTTCACCTCTTTATATTTATTTTAAAATTCTGTATTTGTTTTTTAAAACTTATTTTCATAACCAACTTAGGTATTTTAAGGTTATGAAGTGCAATTTAACTAAGCAATAAAGTGCCAACATGTAACACTTATACCTACAGTATATAAGGCTTGATTTACAACTGTCTATTTGAGAACTAATTAATTCATAAGTTGATGTCACATATAAATACAGAGCATTATTGAATTTGGCGCTGTGTGGTACGCTGACAAAGGATATCCGTACAACTTAAGTTCAATCTGCAGTTCAAACTGTTAACAAAATAAAATAGCAGTCAACAAAAAATTGTAATGGGTTTGTCTTTCATATTTAAAGAAGGCAGAAATTGTTATAAAGTGAAGGCTAGGGTCCACAAACAGCAACTTGACAAGGTTATTTTAATTAAATGTACACCCAGAAGAGTAAACTCTCAAGTACATGTAACTGCATACGGTCAATGCTGACACACAACTGAGCTACGTTTAAGTAGAAGTAGCCTTCTTTAAAAGAGCTTCTAAAAAATAATACTAGGAAATGTTTTAGAAGAATGGTAGATGGGCAAATCATTCAACCGAGGAGAATTTCAGTTTTTCTGGTTTCAGCTGAACAATCCACACCTACTCACAGGTTAAAATTTCTATTTGACCTAAACTGGGAGTGGTTAGCAAGCCATGGCATGAGGTCTCTGGATGTACCATTAACTGCTTCCCCAAGTAAGCAGACATATCCACGGACTGCAGAGAAGGTGTAAATCTCACACTTACTTTTACCTTTTCATGAAAGAAAGATGGAAACACTGTCATGAGTATATGTACAATCACTATGTTGGTTTTTAAAATAAGAAGGCTGATTGTATTAAAAAGAAGAATATTTGTTTTATAATAAGATCTATAGTCAATTGACTTCTAGGTTGACTTGATAATTCTACTAAAATGCTACTGAATTCATAAAATATTATGTTTTATCAACCTAATCTAATGAAGTACATTAAAGATATTTGTTGCTATCACTTTCAACGTGAACAGGAGATATTTATAAAAATGAATTACTTTTCATCCATGCGGCTTCTCATTTTTTTCAGTTTCTGCATAATGCTGCTAGTTTCACTGCTGGAGATCGAAATGGGGGAGGGACTGCGAGTCTCCAAGTCAGTTGGACCAGGACTGGTTGCCTTATTATCCTTTGTATCATCGTCACTAGGAGAGTCCTGTAAACAAAGGAGGGTAAAGCTTTACAATTTTACTGGAATTTAAGGTCTCAAAGTGATTTTAAACACTGTAATTTCAAAATTATGTTTATTCTCAAAATCATATTTATAAAAATAGTAGAAATAAAGGGAATCACTTATAAGACAGGATTATATCACACATTTAAAAGTGGCTAAAATACTGATTTAGTTATGTATAGCTTACATACATTTATATATAATCACAAAGTATAATAATTTCTTTAAAAGATGTGAAAAAAATCCAAAAATCTTCTGTTGCTAGCAGTCTAGTGTATGTCCTAATTTCTCTATTTTTAAATTTTTTAATGTTTATTTATTTTTGAGAGAGACCGAGCATGAGCGGGGCGGCAGGGTCAGGGGGTGGCACAGAGAGAGAGGGAGACACAGAATCCGAAGCAGGCTCCAGACTCTGAGCTGTCAGCACAGAGCCCAACGCGGGGCTCAAACCCACAAACCATAAGACCATGACCTGAGCGGAAGTCAGACGCTTAACTGACTGAGCCACCCAGGCACCCTGTCCTAATTTCTTTCAAATCGAGCCCACTCAAAAGGCATATAAAATTACAGACACATATATGATACCTTATAACTATATGTACAGACAAAAGAATGAAGGGAACACATAATTTATTTTAATAATACTGGGGGATGGATATTTTTCTTTCCATTTCTAATGAAAAAAGCAGTATTCTCTCAAATTAAGTTTATAATGAAAGGATTTAGAGCAATTGGGTTTTTAAAAAAATATTTACTTTTGAGAGGGAGATAGAGAGTGTGCGTGAGCAAGTGGGAGAGGGGCAGAGAAAGAGAGAACAAGAGAGAATCCCAAGCAGCCTGAGTACAGATTTCGATGAGGGACTTGATCCCACACACCCTGAGATCATGACATGAACCAATATCAAGAGTCAGATGCTCAACCGACTGAGCCACCCAGGATCCCTAGAACTATTGGTTTGATATGTTTTTTCTAAAGAACAAAAAAAAGTAAGTCTTTCCCACAAATACTCATTTATTTTCATAACTTTTCAGGAAGATGAGGGACAATCATGGCTGTTTTTATTTTGTGAACAATACACAGCAAAGTCCTCCTTCCTAAGTAATTCAGTATGAAAGTCATTAGATGAACAGAACAAGGTAGGTCCATACAGAGGTGGAGGTGAATAAGGTGTCCTGAATGGAGTGAGATGAAGGAGGCATCTAACACAGGAGGGTGGCCTGTGTGCCAAGTCAGAGGCCAAGTGGAACAACGTGGATGTCCACGTGGAAGTAGACCTACATGGCATGTCACAAGCCCAGACAGAGTGAGGTGGCATTCCCACAGAGAACAGAGGGCAAAGAGGGTAAGAGAGAACAGAGGGCAAAGAGGGTAAGAGAGAACAGAGAAAGGGCAAGGAGATGGGGGAACAACTTGACTTGGGAGTCAGAATCCAGGGGCGACGAGAAGGCTATCCACATGAGGAAAGGGGTGGCAGTTATGGGAGATGGGTTACACAGAAGAATGATCCAATCATTTCTGTATTACGGAAAATGTTAACCAGTTGTCTGTCAGAGAAGGAAGTTTCAAAAGAAAGAAAACTAGAATGGAACCTTATGGTACTGGATTAGAAATGGAAGAATCAGCATGAACTCATGATATATATACTATATGTCTATGTACATACAGAAATAAACATATAAAATGTGTATTTTTATTATATTTAATAAAATTATGTATTATTTAGATTTGTTGCTTTTAGGAGGACTAAAACCTGAATAGCAATGAGCATGCCTATTAGTTTTTAAAGAACTCTCCTCCTTGGATAAACAGCTGATTCCAAGTCTGGGGCAGGGAAGGTACAAGATGACCTGGAGACATTCTGTTGCAGGAAACATGGAAGTGCCCAAAGACTGATGGGGACATGTCAAAAGGACACAGAAACTTGAAAAGAAACAAGAAATAGTCTGATTTGGGACAAAGTGAGCATCAAAACAAATGTCAATAACAGGTTTAACTCTGAGTAAAATAGCACTCTGTCCATATTGATATAAATAAAATAATAAGTTTAATGAAAAACAAGAATTTATGTAGTCTGAAAGTAACTCATGCAAGGGTGCCTGGTAGGTCAGTTGGCTGAGTGCCAACCTTGGCTCAGGTCATGATCTCACAGTTTGTGGGTTTGAACCTCGCATCAGGCTCTGTGTGGACAGCTCAGAGCCTGGAGCCTGCTTCAGACTGTGTCTCCTCCTCTCTCTGTCCTCCCTGCATGCTCTGTCTCTCTCTCTCTTTCTCAAAAATAGAATAAACATAAAAAAATTAAAAATATGTATTTAATAAAAATTGAAAAATAACTCACACAAAGTATTAATTACAAAGGGAAAAAAGTAACTTTATAGTAAAATCTGATAGCCACTACCTTAAGTGATCAAGTCAAGTCAACATCATCAGTAATGGGATAAATCAAAATCAGACACCAACTGACTGAATGCAAGGAGAGCACTGCATCATGTCAGTGATATTCCAGCCAAAAATGCACAACTTGAACCTAATTATAAGAAAGTATCAGACAAATCCAAGTTGAGAAACATTCAACAGAATAACTGGCATGTATTCTTCCAATGTCAAGGTTATAAGAGTCAAGTAACTTTTCCAGACTGAAGGAGATAACAGAGAAGTGAGAGCTTAATGCAATATGTGATTCTGAACTTAACTTTTGATATAAAACACATTATTGTGACAGCTGGAGAACTGTCATACTTTGAACTCAGGAAGACAGGTTCTCTGTACCATGACTGACATTTTCTATAAATTTGAGATTGTTCCAAAATTTAAAGTGTATTTTAAAAATCAAAGCAGAAAATACTAGGGACTTTATTTAACTATACAGCTATCCAGTCTGGGTTCTCCAACACTGTATCAACAATTCATAGCATCTCAGAATAGATCCAAATTTTGCTTTTATCTGAATACTTCCTTTGACTTCTATATTATTGTATTAACATATGATGGCTAAAATAAGTAACAAGAGCAAAAGTAATCGCTCATTAATTCTGAGGGATATAATTGGATTGATAAACAAGGCCTCCGTCCCAAATGAGTTTATAAATGGAAAACATCTTTCAATTATTGTATGAACCATGTGTCCCTTTCAAAACTTGAATACTCCATGGGGAAAAAAATTAAAACTCTCATTATACATAAAGGCACATACATAAAACTTTATTCTAGTTCCTTATCATATAATGGTGCTAAAAGGAACATATCCATCACATGAGAAACTGAGGCAGGGTTAGGGATTAGCAAGCAACATGAGGCAGAAAACAAATAGTAATTTCATGTAATTTACCAATTTATTCTCCCCTGCTGACTTCAGCTTCTCCTGTAATTTCATGGTGGTCTGTCGAATCCTCTCTATCTCCTCCTGCTGTTTAAGAATTAGTTGTCTTTCCTTCCGAGCTGCCTTATTGGCTTCCTGAAGACGTTTAATTTCCGCCTAAGGTTTAAAGAGTTAGGAGAGGGATTGAGATTTGGAGGATATAAGTCCAAAGTAGTATTTTAAGAAAGCCCAGTCATCACATATATCAAAATAAAACATACAGTATTGAAAAATTTTTAAATAGTGAAGGAGAAAAAAAAGAGTCACATAACCCCATCATGCTAAAATAATTTAACATGATCCCTTAAGTTTAAATAATTTTTATTACAACAGACGATAATTTCCTGCTCCCCTTTTAAACTTAAAATGCCTCCACATTTTTCCATAGTGCTACTTGGTCTTTACACTTATTTATTTAATAAGTTGAATAGCAAATAAAGTAGTTAATGGAACCATTATTCTACTGCTCAACTCAGGCCCCTTGTAATTTTTTATCATCCGAAAGAACTGTTTCATACTATGAATTTGTTCTTTAGGAGAAATTCCATCCAAAAGGTAGGAGAAACAAATCAAAGAGGATGAATCATATTATGGCCCTTAAATCATTTAAAGATTGCTTTTAAAAAAGAACTATCTTTACTTAAACTGCCACCAGGAACATTTAAGACTTCATTGTACTAAACTCTCTCCACACAGGGTATTAAGTTTTCTGTTACTCATTTAAAAAGTGGGCAAAAGGTGATTCACTTCAGTGTAATTGTTAAAATTTAAGAGACTGTTGCGTTTTTTCCATAAATTTGTTTTAATTTGTGTTCCTATCACATAATAAAGACAGGAACACTTTGCAACATATAATTTCTTTTAATCATATTTGATTTTTGGAAACTATCTGAAAATGTAGAAAAGTACATAAAAATATCTAATTTCTAAAATCTCAGATTAATAACTGTTAATATTCTATCATATTTTATCATAGTCTTTATTTTATGAAGAAATAAAACACTACAGATAAATACAGGTATACTCTTCTAGCACATTCTTTAAAATTCTTCTACAAATATTTATACTTACATGAAAAAACAGAACACTGGTTTACATTTTTAAATATTTTATAAATAATATCACACATTCATACTTTCAGACTTGCTTTATTTGCTAGTCATTACTTTTGATAGGTCTCTGTGTTGACTTATACCTAAATGCTGCATAACACTGGAGGCATATGATATTTCATGTATCCATTACCCCTATGTTTGGATAAAGTTGTTGCTCACTATTACAAACAATATCACAATGAAGAGACTTATATTTTCTGTCTCTTTGGGCACATGGATGGATTTCTCTTGGAGTAGTTCTTGAACGATGGTCCATGGACTGTAGAGAGTTCCCAAAGTCCTTTCAGGGGACTCACAGGGTCAAACTATCTTCATAATACTAAGACATTATTTACCCTTGTTTACTCTTGCTCTCTCATGAGTATACAATAACATTGTATGCATTTTAAAGAAAATAACTATATTTTCCAAAACAAAAAATTGTAGTATTTAGATTTTTTCCCAATCTCTTTATCATCTGGCTTGATATATTTTTTTAACATCATGCACTGGTCATTTGGAAAATTTCGGTTCAATTAGTTAAGCAGATCTTCCCAGTTTTGACACATTTCATTATACAGCATCAAAAAATGATATTCTTTCTTATCACCACAGATCTCAAAAGTTCTTTAGTATTAGGTGGTGTACAGAAATTTTCCAAAATAATGACTTAAAAATTTTTTTTTAACGTTTATTTTGAGAGAGAGAGTGAGACGGGGAGGGTAGAGAGACAGGAAGACAGAATCTGAAGCCGGCTCTAGGCTCTGAGTTGTCAGCACAGAGCCTGATGTGGGGCTCAAATTCACAAACCATAAGATCAAGACCTGAGCTAAAGTTGGACACTTAACCAAGTGAGCCACCCAGGTGCCCCAAAATAATGACTTCTACTTGAAAGTCTGAATTTTGTCCTCACCAACAAATACTGTCACACTGGTGCTTTCTATAAAGTGACAGGCACATTTTGTTCATTTTTGAGAAAATGGCTGTCAAATACCCAAATCTGAATAAACACAATTTGCCTCTAAGTAATTCTTTCAAGGAAAAATGATATTCCATGAAGAAAAAGTGGCTAGTGGCTAGTTTAGCTTGCAATTCAAACAACTACACAAATACCTTTCCTTGAGTTAATCACTGTCCTCTTACCTAACAAAAGTGCTTACTTCTGGGCTTCCTATTTTTGTCACATAGAGTATGAAAATGACATGTCCTCAAAGGTCAACACTCAGGAAAATTAACAATTTTTACTACTTACTTCAGTGAAACTACCTTTTTTTTTTTAGCTGCAAGTGTGTGGCTATGACATCACACACTTAAAATCATGAAAACTACAACGATTACTAGACACTTTGGTGCTGCTGCCCTGATTTGTGCTAAAGCACTAGCAATTTTACATATCATTGTTTTCATACCACTTGATATAAATGTCAACACATGAAAAGACTATTGGGAAAACAGTTTTGACCTCCTTGACCCATGAAAGAATATCAGAGACCTGAGAGTTCCATAGAGTACATTGTGAAAAACTGCTATTAGTATAGGCCTGAGTTTCTGAACCAATTAATGTATAAATTCAACCACTGAACTTAGAAGAGCGAAGAAACTGTCTGAAGGGGATTCATGGGGAAAACGGTCTTTTTTTTTTTTGTTCCCAGAATAAGCCATAAAGCTATACAAGCAAATTGTTCACTTTAAAACAGTTAATGGTATAAATGAAATACTCTTTAAAATGGTTATTTTATGCTATGTGAATTTTATGTCAAAAAAATAAAGAACATAGGAAAATATGTTCTCTTTTTTGGATATAGTTGTACAGAGATATGTGGCCAACCTGGTTATAGCATCTCACTACCAGTCAAAATAATTCTTATTGATACAACTACAATAAATATCTTAGTACATATATCCTTCCAAGCTGGTGTTTTTATCTCTGTAGGGCAACTTTCCAGGAGTAGATACTTGGAGCAGAGTGTTTTTTGCACATTTACTTAAAGAACATGATATGTACAAAAATTTGTCACTCAAACACCAACCACTGAGATTGAACAGTTTGCCATATATGTTTCAAATCGTTGTTTCAAAAATATATCATTATAGATAAAACTAAACACCTCAATCCCTTCTCCCATTCCCTCCCCAGGAATTTTTCATTCTTATATGTACTTTTGATGCATGAATGATTCCATAAAACATATTATTTCTAACTCATGACTTAAAAAATTTACAAGAATGATATCATACCGAACATATTCTTTTGCATCCTGCTTTTGTACAAAGGCAATATTATGATTTTTGATAAGGATCTACTGCTGTCACTATTCAATATGGTAACCACAGCTACATGTAGCTATTTAAATTGAAATTAAATAATATGAAAATTTCAGTTTCTTACTTGCACCAGCCTTGTTTTAAATACTCAAAAATTACATGTGGCTAGTAGCTACTGTATCAGACAGCACAGATCTAAAACATCAAGATCATTTCAGAAATCTCTCCTGAACAGTACTGATATGTAATGAATTCAATTTCCTACCATACTGTACTTTCTGGTAGGAATATGCTTCATTTTTATCCATTCTCTTAATGAACAAAATAAGCTGTGGGCATTTTCCCCTGTACACATGTGAAAGTATTTCTAGGATATATACCAAGACACAGAACTTCTGAGTCCTAGATTGTATGTGCTATCAACATAACTAGATATAATCAAAGTGCTCTCAAAGTGGTTACACCAGTTAACACTCCCACAGGTACACAGACTTGAAGTAACAAAACTGGGGGCCTAAGGCTTCCATTGCAGTATCTCTTTCAAAGCATTTGCCTGTTCTTAAGCAGTACAGAAGAAGGTTAAGGAGCCAGAAACCTCTCAACAGCAGAACAGAAATCCCCACAGTCTCTTATGCTGGCAAAATAAGTTTACCTGGCTTTCTACTGAAACCCCTAGGGGATTACAACCTAGGGTCAATGAAAAAGCAGAAGACTGAGGCCTACCAATTCTGCAACCCAACACTAGCCCAGCTAAGTCCCCGAACAGATTAAACAGCTGACCACTCTGCATGGCAGAGGAAAAAATAAGTCCTCTCTGTGAGACAATAACAGCATTTGGAGCCTTTGCTGTTACCCACACAGTGGCCAGTATTTAATAAAAAATCACTAGACATGCAAAGAAAAAGATCATATAATAGAAAATATAACGGGAAAATAGTAGCAGGCACACACACATCACACACATATGTCCAAATATCTAGTTAGCAGACAAGAAAATTAAAATGACTGTAAATAATGCGTTCAAAAATGTAGGAAAAGATAGAAAAATTGATTAAAAAAAGAAGAAGAAAACAGATGTTATAGAACTAAAAAAAAATCACGTGATGAACTCATCAGCTGATTTAACAGAACACATGACAGGACAAAAGATGTAACTAATGAATTCAAAGATCAATAGAAAGTTTCCAAATTGAAGCATAGTATATTTTATTGTTTCTAAAGAGGGTGATATAAAAAGAGTAGAAGAGAGATATGGTAAATGGTCAAAAGGTCTAACATATTTCTACTTGGAGCCTGTGAAGAGAATAAGGGAGAGGCAACACATGAAGAGATAATTTTCAAAACCTGAAAGACAACAAACAACAGATTCAAGAAGCTCAGCAAATCCTAAACAGTAAGAGAAACCACAACAAAGCACATCTTAGTAAAACTACAAAAAAAATCTAAGACAAATTTTTAAAAAATCTTTAAAGCAATCTTCAAAAAAACATTAAGATGGGGCGCCTAGGTGGCTCACTTGGTTAAGTGTCTGACTCTTGATCTCAGCTCAGGTCATGATTTCATGGTTTGGGGATCAAGCTCCATTTTGGGCTTTGTGCTGACAGCAAGGAGCCTGCTTGGGATTCTCTGTCCTCCTCTCCTTTTCAAAATAAATAAATAAACTTAAATAAACAATTAAAACAAATTAAGACAACTGACCTTTCCATAAAAACAATGGAAATTAGTAGACAGTGGACTCTTTTAAAGTGCTGAAAGAAAACAATTCTATGCCTAGTAAAAATATCTTTCAAAAATGAAGATGAAACAAGTACATTTTCAAGATAAAAAAAAAACTGAATGTGCTATCAGCAGGCATGCAGTAAAATATCAGATTCATCAAAACCCAAAGATGTGTGCTTCAATGCACACTATTAAGAAAGTGAAGGGGCACCTGAGTGATTCAGTCTGTTGAGTGTCCAACTGCAGCTGAGGTCACTGCGGTTCCTCAGTTCGAGCCCCACATCAGGGTCACTGCTGTCAGCACAGGGCCTGCTTTGGATCCTCTATCATCCCCTCTCTGCCTCTCCCCCACCTGCACACTCTCAAAAACAAATACTTTTTTTTTAAAAACTGAAAACCACCCCAAAAAATGAGAGAAAATATTTGTAAATCTAGCTTTATTCTACTTTATAAACAGAAAGCTACTGTAACCTTGTAAAAAGTTATGTATTTAACTAAGCATTTTAAGTTATTCTGAGACCAATTTTTCTGAATTAAAAAGGTATAACTTCTTATTTTAAAAAAAAATTCCAAAATTTTAAAGTTCCTGTGATCAATGATGTTTCCTCGGGTGAACTTAAAACAAACAAACAAACAAACAAAACACTAGTTGAGTAATAATCCAATATATAACTTAAATGATTACATTCACAGATCATCCAATTTGGTAGCCAGTATGATTACATTCACAGATCATCCAATTTGGTAGCCAGTACTTTGCAAAAGGTCGATATGGGAAAAGAAAACTAGAATCCACTGAATACTTACCAGGCACTCAGGAACAATTTTACACAGATAATAACAGCAAACATTTATTGGCACTTACCACTGGGCCACATTCTGTTATAATTTTATTATTTGTATTAATTTATTCCTCCCAACAACCCTACAAAGTATGTTATCATTATTATCCTCAGTTTATAGATAAGGAACCTGAGGCACAGAGAAAGCTAAGTAACTTGTCCAAGGTTATGAAACTAATAATTGGAAAATTTGGAATTTTAACCCAGGCAATATGACTCTGGGGCTTGAATTCTTAACCACTATACCATGCTACCTCTGCAGGACTCAAATCCTAGGTGTTTCTGAGTTCACTAAGCCAAAATATTAGTCAATTTGTAGTGAGTATGTCTTAAAAGTCTATTTGGGAAAATACAGACTAAAAACTCAATCCAAATAGAATCTTTTACAAATATCTTAATTTTTATTTAAAAAAAAATTTTTTTTTTAAATGTTTTATTTACTTCTAGGAGAGAGAGAGAGAGACAGCATGAGCAGGGCAGGGTCAGAGAGAGAGGCAGTCACAGACTGAAACAGGGGCGCCTGGGTGGCTTAGTCGGTTAAGCATCCGACTTTCGCTTAGGTCATGATCTCGCGGCTCGTGGGTTCGAGCCCCGCGTCGGGCTCTGTGCTGACTGCCAGCTCAGAGTCTGGAGCCTCTTAATTTTTAAAATATGTGCTTCAAAAGACTATTTAACAAATAAAGGCAGGTTTGACTCTATAGTGTATTAAGTGAGCAGTGACACACAATCCTAATATAAGAGAAATACAGTAGACTACCAACCAAATTATGTAATTATAGTAGCATAAGCAAAAACAGCAGTATATGTCAACTAAATCTCATTGAAGGTGATAATAAGAAAAAGAGATTAGGCAAAATAAGAGATCCCACAATATAACTTGCCGTATGAGAAATTTGGTTAAAGAGTGTATTTCCTGACATACCTTCTCTTGCTGCAACCTTAAAAGCAAACCACGCTGTTTCTTCCGAAGTGGGGGCATTTTATCATCTTCTCCTTTGTCTCGTAGATGTCTGCAAATATTTCACATTGAGACAAAGAATAGATTAAATTTCTAATCCAAAGTCAAGAATTCTTGACCACTATAAAATCTCTAAACTAATTTAACATTTCCAAATGTGGACAACAGATGCTGTACGTAGCAATGCCCATCCACCAAATAAATACTTTACTGCACATATAATGTATGCAAACCCTAGACTGGGTCCTTTAAAGATAAAATTGCTTTAAGGACTTTACAACACAGTAAAGGAATTCAGCGTAAAATAACAATCAGTTAAGTGGTAGAAGAGAAAGGCAAAGAAAATGTTCCAAGTAGGTGGTCTCGAAAGCAAGAGGATTCAGGGATGACTGCCATGTTTCTAGGCTGAGACACTGGGTTGATCAAATCAAATTAAATGAGGAAACAAAAACATCTTTAAAAACAAAGCATTTTCTTTCAATGAAAGAAGAAATTAGAAAGTGAAAATGATGTTCACTGAAACAACTTACTTTTTCTGATGCTCTAACCAGGCTAGTTCAGCCTTTGTTTTCTCCTTCAAGGCCTTCTCACGGAGACGCAGGAGTGAAGACTGGTGAGCAGCCCTCATCTCCTCCTCTTTCATATACTGTCGAACCATCTCCATCGTAAACTTAGAAAAGCTATCTTGTCCTCCTGAGAATGGCATGCTCAGCTCCTAAAGTGAAGATTTTATTTCAACTTTATCATCATCTAAGCCTTTGGAACTTAATTAACATTGTTAAAAAAGACATGGCTTATAAAAATAAACTATGTACATAGAAAGGCTACTAGTCATGTCAGAGAACATTCTTCAAAAAAGACACATAAGAGGGAAGAACGTTCATCTGCTAATTTATTCAGCCAATAAAATTTTAACAAACAACTACTATAAGCCAGGTATTGTCCAAGGGATATAAAGCAGGGTAAGAATTGTCCCTGTTACCCAAAAGGCTAACAATTTAGTAAGAAGAATGATATAAATTTTTAAATGGAATAAAGTATTACAAGAGTAAAGCAGGTGAAATGCTAGAGACATAGTATTGGCTCAGATCCTCAAAGGCTTTTCCAGATCATTCCAAAGAATAACAAGTGTATGTTGTATTTTGTAAGGGACGCAAAGGCAGATTCTATAGTAAAAGTATAATATAAAATTGCTATCTTAGGAAAATTATTCCAGGAAATGACAAATGAATTCAAGTACAAAATGTATCCTCAAATGTACAAGAGAACACATGCACAAGTCTTCATGAAGTAATCTCCACAGGTAAATGGAAGCATACTTTCGCAGAAGACAGGGTCGTCTTTTCTGGAGAAGTTTCATCATCAGAGTCATCATGATGGCCTCTTTTCTTTTCCATGTTGAATCTGCGATGACTCTCAGAAGGTAGTAAAGATCGAAATGATTTTTCTTCTATTTCATCTTCTGTCATAGATTCATCAAATTTCAGTGAATATTCTGTTGCAATAGAAGTTGAATCTAAAAGAATTTAGAACAAGTAGATTTTATCATTGTAACAACTTTCAGTAAGTATTCAATTTCATAGCCCTTGCTGCCTCTCTGCGGGACAACCTAACATAAATTCACAGAGCTGATCTCTAACAATCGATAAGCACAGAATAACTCACTTACCTTACAAACAAGGAGGGAAAAACTCTATCTAAAAATACTAGTACAAGAAATATGGTAAAAATGTAACATACTTTATAAAGAGTTCTTACAAACCAGTTAGAAAACTATTAAACTATAGAAAAATAAAAAATGGTCATAATCGGATTCTTCAAAAATACAAATGGCCAAACTAAGTAAAAAACAAAATACAAAAAAACGACATTTAATATTGCTATCAAAGACATGTAAATTAAAAAATTTTTTAGAACTCATCAATTCGATGCTTAACTTACAACATGACAGCTCTTTTTAGGTTGGTTCTAGTTTGCCTCTGACATGCACCCCCCCGTTCTTTTTCTTTCTGGGACATTTACGTTCTGGTACTACAAGATGCTCCAGGTTCATTTTGTATTTTCCCTGCCCAGTCCTAGAACCAATCATTTCTCCAAAGAGCTCTGCCTTCTTGTATTGGAGAATACCTAGAAACCACAATTACGGGCATTGGTTACTCTTGTTAGAGTATCACTGTTTTATCACTGTGTCAGTGGACAGAGCTAGGTAAGATATGCAGGTATACTAGCCCATGTACACACATAATCACACACACACACAAATTGTTCTTGTATCTATCTAATCCATCTGAAGATGGATTCACACTGGTGTTACTGACTACAGTCCATCACAACAGGATTCATTCTAGTCTTCTTTTCTTGTGTAACTAATATCCTTCTATGATATGGAGAAACTTGACTCCTACCATCATCCAACATCCATTTACTTATTTGTTCAATCCTAATACAGATGGAAAGAACTGTTAACTTGTGCCCCTGTGAAAAGCTCACTTACCAATTAGAATATAGTTTGTATACTGCTCCTTTTATATTTAATAGGCTTACAATTTCTACTCAAAAATGCCATTTTCCAAATTTACTTAGGTCAGCTCCTTTTCCTTCCACTCTTTTCAATGTGGTCATGCCATACATCTTTAATAAAGTTAGAATCACTAGTCATAGGCTGTGTGTGTGTGTTTAGTATGCACACATTAAAGTTTGTTCTTTGTGATGAACATACAGCTCTAGGGTTCTGACAAATGCACAGTATCGGTCAATACATAAAGAACCCTACAGGACACCCCTCACATGACATTTGCTTCACACTAGAAGTTCTCCCGTGCATCCCCTTTGTAGTTAACCACTTCCTCTTATACCTAACACCTGGGAACCATTAATCTGTTTTTCATCCCCAAAGTTCTGCCTATTCCAGAATGTCATATAAATGAAATCATATAATATGGAGCCTTTGGGGCTTGCTTCTTTTGCTTCACTTAAAATTCATTAATGATGCTGCCTATTCCTTTTAATTGCTAAATAGTATTACAGCAGTTTGCTTATTCTCCTCATAAGACACCTTCCAGTTGTTAGCAATTATGAAAAATGGTGCTATAAACATTAGTGTATAGGCTCTTGTGAGGACCTAAGTTTTCAATATACTTGCCTAGGCATATTGATTGCTGGGTCACTATAAGATACTGGGACAATGTCTTACAAAACAGCCATACCATTTGGCATTCTCATCAGGATCCTCGCACCATTTGTTGTCAGCTTTTTGGATTTTAACCATTCTAAAAGCATGTGTAGTATCTTGTTTTGATTTTAATTTTCATCTCCTAATGACACATGATATTAAACACCTTTCCTATGTCTATTTGCCATTTGTATAGTTTCTTCAGTGAAGTGTCTGTTCAGATCTTATGCACATTTTTTAATAGGGTTGTTGATTTTCTTGTTATGTTTTAAGAGTCTTTTATATAATTTGGGATGTAAGTTCTTTATCCAATATGTGATTAACAAGTATTTCTAACAATCTGTGGTTTATCTTTTTAATTCTCTTAACAGTGTCTTTCACAGAGCAGTTTTTTAAATTCTGACAAAGTATATACGTTTTTTCTCTCAGGAATTGTACTTTTGGTGTTATATCTAAGAAATGACTGCCAAACAAAAGGTGACCTGGATTTTCTCCTCTTTTCTTCTACATACTGGTTTTCTTTGGATCTTGGTTGTGCTGTGAATTCCAGTTGCCTTAGTCTCTCCACACTCCTAACTCTACTTTGATTCAGAAAGACTGCTGAGCTTCACGCTGTGCAGCCGGGAGACTCCCCTCAGGCACTGAGCTGGGGCAATGGCAGTGCTACTCTCATCTGCTGGCTATCTCTCATGAACTGACAGCATTCACTGGCTGATGTTCAAGGTCTTTAGTTATTTCATGTTTTGTCTTATACTTGTTTTAGGAGGGAGGATAAATCTGGTCCTATTCTACCAATGTGGTCAGAAGTAGAGGTCTAAGTAATGTAATTTTATATTGTTTAAACAAGTTAAATCTGACTATAAGTCATGGTTCATGACATTTCCACCAACTGAGCCACCCAGGTGCCCCATGGTTCATGACATTTCAAATTAGTCACTTGACAATTCTATATTTGCAGTTATTGGAGCCAGGCACCATGGCAAACACTTGAGAATAACATTAAACAAGGCACAGAAGGTTACATATAATCCTTCTGAGGCTCATGGACACTTTCAATAAATAAATTTGTCTTCACTACTATAATTACGAACACTGTTATTACAATAAACTTTTGCAGGGGTTAAATTCATCCTGTAGAAGAAACTTAACAGATAACTTCTTTATTGTTTTCTTATATCCTTTATTTCTCTATGTGTAAGATTAACAATTAACAATTAACAATAGAACTCCCCTGTGACCCAGCAATAGCACTGCTAGGAATTTACCCAAGGGATACGGGAGTGCTGATGCATAGGGGCACATGTACCCCAATGTTCATAGCAGCACTTTCAACAATAGCCAAATCATGGAAAGAGCCTACGTGTCTATCAACTGATGAATGGGTCAAGATGTGGTTTACCTATACAATGGAATACTATATAGCAATGAAAAAGAATGAAATCTGGCCATGTGTAGCAATGTGGATGGAACTCAAGGGTATTATGCTAAGTGAACTAAGTCAAGCAGAGAAGGACAGATACCATATGTTTGCACATATAGGAGGATTAGGAGAACTTAACAGAGGATCATGGGGGAGAAGGGGAAAAATAGTGGGGGAGAGGGAGGTAGGCAACCACAAGAGACTCTTGAATGCTGAGAACAAACTGAGGGCTGATGGTGGTGGGGGAGAGGGAAAGAGGAGTGATGGGCATGGAGGAGGGTACTCGTTGGGATGAGCACTGGGTGTTATATGGAAACCAACTTGACAATAAACTATGAAAGGAAAAAAAATACAATGGTGGGAAAGGCATAAAATAGACAAACCCATTCCAAAAGGGATAAATCAGAAAGAAGGGTGATGGGTCTCAAGTTAGCCTAAGACACCAACAGAGCAAATTCCATTAGATCTTATGGTTCAAGAATGACCCTCTTTGGCCAGATGCTCTGCTCTCAAGCCCACTGGGGCGGCCTTGCCTTCTCACCCCTGTGTAGCAGCAGCATCTCCTTGACCACTGGAAATGGTCTGCTCCTGAGGCCAAGAGCAAGGGCAGTCTGGAAAACTGAAACCAAGGAGGTGGCCTCATACTCAAACCAATGAGGAGACAGCCTTGCCAACTGGGCTGTATGGTCTGGGCCTGTGGTGGCAATGGCTGCCCTGCTGATCTCTGAATCACCCTCAGGGTCATTCTCCCCCCCCCCCTTTTTTTTTAAAGGATAAAGCATGTTTACAACCTAGCTCTACCTCTCATCTGGTAGAATCCCAGAAGTCTGAAGCTTTTGTATATTTCATCCCATCTCTGTGCTAACTGGCAGTCTCTCTGCTAGTATAATCCCATCACTATTCCTGGCCTCTGCTAAGATAGCTGCTTAAATCCATGGGTAATGTCTTTATGGAGTGATTATCCAGTCACATCCTTGGTGTTCTCTCCAGAGCACGCTTACTCATTTTTTACAACAGGGATAGCCTGAGAATTTTCCAAATCTTCCATTTCTGGTTCCTTTTTAAACAATTCCTTCAATTTATCTCTCCTCTCACATTTTACTATAAGCAGTAAGGAAAAACCAGGCCATGGCTTTAACGCTTTGCTTAGAAATTCCCTCAGCTAACTATCCACGTTCATCACTTTTAATTTTAGCTTTCCACAAAAGGCTAGGACACAGTTTGGCCCTGTTCTTTGCCAATTTATAACAAGGACTGCCTTTCTTCCCGTCTCCAATACCATATTCCTAATTTCTATCCCCATCAGACTTCATCAGAATCATTTTAAGCCTCCATACTCCTGACAACAGTCTCTGCAAGGCAATGTGGGCTTTTTCTAACATGTACCTCAATACTCTTCTAGCCTCTACTCACTACACACTAAAGCCATTTCCACAGTTTTCATGTTATAGCAGCACCCCATTTCTGGATAATAAGATCTATATTCATTAGGTAGATTGTATTAATTACTTCTGGTTAACAAGATTTGTATTAACTGTTAATTATTCATTAACTATAGACTGCTTACCCATAAATTATATTCATTATAAAATTTACCCCCAAAAATTTAAGGGATGAGAAAAATCAAAATTGAAAAGTCTCCCTCTTGCACTCTATCTAAACACTGCCTTGCCCACTCTGCTCTGAAGACTCCAGTTCTAGACCATTAATCATATACACTGCTTATGAGCCAGTCATTAAAAAAATCCTTAAAGGTGTCACCTGCCTCTAAATTCTGTTTTCTTCATTGTGTTATTTACTCCCCATGATCTGATAGGGATACACCTTTTGTTTATGATCCAGGAAGAAGTAACTAATGAATTTTAATTGAGTTACTGTATCTGATGTCATTATTTATAAGAAATTGTATCCTTATTATATTGTCTAAAATGTAAAGTTCTAATAGTGTATTCTGTTTTTATGATTATAATATATATTGATAATAGGATAAAAGTAATTTTTTAATATCTATTTTCCATTCACATGCATGCTCTCCTAGATTTACTTCGCTTCCTATTAGGAACATGACACACAATTGTGTTTAAAATACTGGCAAGGGTTACTGACATAACATGTAGTCTTAAGATAGTTTCACCTGGATATACTTAATAGATTCTCTCACACACACACACACACACACACACACACACACACACACACACACACACACACAATCATGTTCTAAGCATATCAACTAGCTCAGCCACAAACATCCCAAAGGGCTCTGGAAGCTTCCCCAAACAAATAAGTGTACATACACATGCAAGGAACCTTACCTTTCTCATCAGGAAGAGATGGTACGCTGTCACTTCGTAGAGAATCATCTGCAGCGGTCTGAACCTGTTCATCAATAGAACTCTCCATCTTCTCACCATGAAGTTTCCTCTCATTTTCCTTAGAAGATAGAGCTGAGGGACTTTCTTGACGGCTGCTACCACTGCTACTTCTGATATTATGGAAACAAACCAAAAAAAGGGTGGGGGGTGATAAAGTAAGGTTCATCACTTCAAAGTAAACTTATTTGACTAAGGGAATGTGCTTTATGATCAAGATATGAAATGAAAGCTGTAATGCAAAACACAAAATGCTAAGTAGACAGAAGTCTGAGAAGAAACTGTTTTAGGGAAGATGAGTAGGGGAGAGGAAGGTTTTACTCTTAAATAGTCATGGGAGGCAATCATGATTCTCAGACTATCACTTTTTCTCTCCTTCATTTTAAAATCAAGCTAGTGGGAAAAGGGGCTTCTACTTGGCTGTTTCAACTTTTCATCAATACCACAATTAAACACAATCTGCTTCGATCCCAACTATTCTACTAAAACAGTTCTTGTAACCTCTACCTAAACTTGAATTGCCAAATCTAACACATACACTTCTGCAACATTATATGGTGTTGATCTCTATCTCCTTTTTTATAACCTACACTTGCTAAAGCAAATGTAGTTAAATGTTATCATCAGTGTAATGTGGATAAAAGATATTAACTCTGTATTATTCTTACAACGTTTCCGTGAACTTGAAATTATATCAAAACTGGGGCACCTGGGTGGGTGGCTCAGTTGGTTGAGTGTCGATTCAGCTCAGGTCATGATCTCACTGTTTGTGAGTTTGAGCCCCGCATCGGGCTCTGCCTAGAGCGTGCTTCAGAGCCTGTGTCTCCCTCTCTGCCCCTCCCCCTGCTCATGCTCTGTCTCCCTCCCTCTCAAAAATAAAATAAAAATAATAAAAAAAAAAATTATATCAAAATTAAATGTCAAATAAAAGACTCTCCTTTCTTACACTCCCTGATTCTACTCTTACCTGCCTTTTCTCCTTTCTCTTGAACAAGTTTTTCTGCTTCTTTCACTTCCTTTTAAATTTTCCTGGCTTTCCTTAAAATGATGGTGACTCCCAGTGTTTTGGTTTTGATCCATTTCTCTTTTATGCCACATACTCTCTTTTGGTAATCTTACGCATCTCTATAATTTTAATTAGTGTCATTTAGATTGAGCCTCAAATCTGTGTCAGCTAGCTCTGTCCTTCCCCTGACTTTAAGCCTTTAATTTCCAAATGCTCAGTGAAACTGTTTTTTTTTTTAATGTTTTATTTATTTCTAGAGGAGAGAGAGAGAGAGAGAGCACGAGCAGGGGAGGGTCAGAGATAGAGGGAGTCACAGACTGAAACAGGCTCCAGGCTCTGAGCTGGCAGTCAGCACAGAGCCCGACGCGGGGCTCGAACCCACGAACCGCGAGATCATGACCTAAGCGAAAGTCGGACACTTTCAGTGAAACTGTTTTTGAGGTCAGTGTTTTCCTTTCTCCCCACTTTGCTTTCCTTAAGTTTATTCATTCATTTAAATATACGTGGAGAGATAGAGCCAATCACAAGCTGTGTTTTGAGACCCTGTGCATGAGCTATCTCCTCTTCTAAAATGCCCTTCCTTCCCTGTCTGCCTAATGAACTACTAATTTAAGACTCAATTCAAGTATCATTTCTGCAAAGTGCTTGTGGATACCTTTTCTCACTCCTAAGGAAGGTTTGGTCACCCCTGTATCTGTGTTAATACAGTTTTCTTGTGCATGTTTCTAAAATACTATTTATCAGAATATTGTGCAATTATAGGTCTGGTTTAACAACGTTTTGAAAGTACAAATCCTATAATGCAGGAGATAATAAGTGCTTTCGAGTCAGAAGGATATGGGATTAACCTCAATTATTCCACTCAGCAGTTATGTACCAGTAATCACTCACTGAATAAACATGCAGCAGACTGCCAGCCTACTGTGTGCTAAATTCTAGGGATTGCAGTCCTCGTTAGGATGGCTATAATAAAAAAGAAGGGCACCTGGGTGTAAAAAAGAGGGGCACCTGGGTGGCTCAGTCAGTTAAGCATCCGACTTTGGCTCAGGTCTTATCTCACAGTTCATGGGTTCGAGCCCCATGTTGGGCTTTGTGCTGATAGCTAGCCTCAGAGCTCAGAGCCTGGAGCCTGTTTTGGCTTCTTTGGTTTCTGTGTCTCCCTCTCTCTCTGCTTCTCCCCAACTCATGCTCTGTCTCAGTCTCTCTCTCAAAAATGAATAAACATTTTAAAAAATTAATAAAAAAAGACAATAACAAGTGCTGGTGAGGATGTGAGAAAATTTATTCTCTCAGTGGGAACGTGAAGTGGAGCTGTTTTGGAAACAGTTTGTCAATTCTTCAAAAAGTTAATCAAAGCTATTATATGACCCAGTAATCTGTCTTCTAAGTGTATACCCAAAAGAAATCAGAATGTATGTCCACATAAAAACTTCTAAGTAAATGTACATAGCAGCAATATTTATAATAGCCAAAAAACAAGGGAGCCTGGGTGGCTCAGTTGGTTAAAACCAACTCTTGATTTCAGCTCAGGTCATGATCTCACAGCTCACGAGTTCAAGCCCCACCTCTTGCTTTGTGTTCTTAGTTCAACCCTGCTTCAGATCCTCCGTCTCCCTCTCTCTCTGCCCTCTCTTGTTCATGTTCTCTCTCTCAAAAAACCACCACAACAATATGTAATAACCAAAAAGTGGAAGCAATCCAATGTCCATCAACTGTTGGTAAATAAAATGTGGGATATCCACGCAAGAGAATATTATTTTGCCACATAAAGGAATAACATACTAATACATGATAGATGAACCTTGAAAACATTATGCTAAGTAAAAGAAGCCAGTCACAAAGGACCACACATTGTATGATACCATTTATATGAAATGCCTAAAATAGACAAAATCCACAGAGAACAGAAATACAAAGCAGGTTAGTAGTTACCAGAGCCTAGAGAAGAGAGGGCATAAGGAGTGAATGCTAACAGCTGCTCTGAAAAACAGAGTGGAGGTTCCTCAAAAAATTAACAATAGAACTACCCTACAACCCAGCAATAGCACAGCTAGCAATTTCCCAAGGGATACAGGAGTGCTGATGCATAGGGACACATGTACCCCAATGTTCATAGCAGCACTTTCAACAATAGCCAAATCATGGAAAGAGCCTAAGTGTCCATCAATTGATGAATGGATCAAGAAGATGTGGAATATCTATACAATGGACTACTACTTGGCAATGAGAAAGAATGAAATCCTGCCATTTGCAGAAACGGGGATGAACTGGAGGGTATCACGCTAAGTGTAATAAGTCAGTCAGGGAAAGACAGGTTTCAGGTTTTCATTCATATGTGGATCTTGAGAAACTTAACAGAAGACCATGGGAGAGGGGAAGGGGCAAAATTACTTACAAACAGGGAGGGAGGGAGGGAGGAAAAGCAAAAGAGACTCTTAAGTACAGAGAACAAACTAAGGGGTGATGGTGGGGCGGGGAAGTGGGGAAATGAGTGATGGGCATTGAGGAGGGCACCTGTTGGGATGAGCAGTGAGTGTTGTATGTAAGCAATGAATCTCAGGAATCTACCCTCAAACCAAGAGCTCACTGTATACACTGTACGTTAGCCAACTTGACAATAAATTATATTTAAAAAAAGAAAAAAAGAAGTGACTGCTAATGGATACAGGGCTTCTTTTGGGGGTAAAGGAAATGAAGAACTCGACGTTCTAGTCTAGTCTGTAACTGACAAATAAAGGACAGGATATAGAAGGCAGTAAAGGCTGTAACAGTTATTTTTGGAGTGCCATGGGAGAACACATAGAAGGCATATCTAGAGCAGACTGATTCTTAGAGGGGAAAGAAAAGTAAACTAAATGAAACAGAGGAAAGAAGGTCTAGAAAAAAGGTACATCATATGTAATGGTAGAAAAGAGAGAGAGCATGGGTCTTTTAGAGAATCAAGTTAGAGTAGTTACAATCAGTGGAATATGAAGAAAAGGAAAATGCCAAGAGAAGGGCTGGTATGGACCGAAGTGTCAATAATAAAGGCACTTTCATGCTCTACTGAGTGGCCCTAAAGGAATACTGAAGGTTTCAAACGGTGGATAACAAATTGACTGCAAATTTTAGAAAAATCACTGAGTTACCATGTGGTTGTTCAGAGACTGGGAAAAGGTAAGAGAACAGGGAAACCTGTTAGGAATCCCCTGCAGTTACCCGATGGACAGTGGACAGCCTAAATGAACAAAGTGTCAGTGAAGCTTAAAGTCACACAGCTTGAGAGATAATAGCAGATACTTAATTTCCCACAATAATGTGTCTTAGTCTCATGATCTCATTTTTTTTTATGCTGCTTATTTTTGAGACAGAGAGACAGAGTACTATACTAGCGGGGGAGGGTTAGAGAGAGGGAGACACAGAATCCAAAGCAGGCTCTAGACTCTCAGCTGTCAGCACAAAGCCCAATGTAGGGCTCAAACCCACAAGCCATGAGATCATGACCTGAGCTGAAGTCAGATGCTTAACTGACTGAGCCAGCCAGGAGCCCCTCATGCCTTAATTTTTTTAACTGAGGTTTTACTTTCACAATGTGGTATCCTACCTTGAGGAAGGCTAGAAAAGTGGCTTCAAAAATATTCTAATCCAAGGACAGAATTGAAAACTACAGATGTTAATACCATGCAAGAACCAATGAAAAGTATTCGGTCTTCTTTCATAATGATAAAAATTAGTACATACAGTAATGTCAAGAAATATGGATGTTAGCAAAGCAAAGTATAATAAATATAGATGTTGGAGTCAGATAAACCAAGGTTCAATTCCTTGGTGTGCCACTATATCTGTGACCTTCAGTGAGTTTCTAGCAACTTCATGAGCCTCTGTTCCCTACTATAAAATGAGGGCAATATCTGTTTTGGAAGGTGGTTAAAATTAAATGTAGGAAAAACAGACTTATGTAGTGTTTGTGCAATGTAGGCTCTCAAGGAATGCTAATTACATCACCACGGAACAACTATTTTATAAATCAGCTAATTTAATGGGGGAAGTCCGAACTTTGAAGAGGAAAACACTATTTCGCTTAAAGAAATGAGATGAAAAGTTAAAAAGAAAAAGCCATGTCTAAGCCATTTATCAGACTTCACTAAATCACACTGGTTTTACCTTCGATCATGATTCTTATATCTTGATGACTCAGAATAACTATCATACGAAGAGGAATACTTCTGAGGCTTTGAGTCAAGGGTCCCTTCTTTACTCTGCGAGAGTGAAACAGATGGACTTTTCCTACAAAGACAATAAAAACTGATTAAACATTTAAAGTCTCTTATAAGAGAAGGGCTTTAAAAACCATTTAACATCAGTATGAGATAAAATCTTGAATAAACAGAAATTCTGAAATAACTATTACAAAGTATCTGAGAAAGGTATTCACACATAGAAAGGAGTATCTTCTGCTACGAGAAATAAACACAAATCACCCCAAGTATCAATAAATGTAAATAGAGACTTAAAAGCTATGAATTAAAGGTGGTCAAACCGTGGGTGTGAAAAAGAGACACACAAACATGATCACATCACCCAGGCTGCCTAAAAAATTCTCGAGTGACTTTTCATGGCTCCTAGAATAAACCCCAAAACCCTGTAGGTCTGTAGTGCCCTACCATACCTGATCCCTGCGGTATCTTCTACTCTTCCCCTTGGTTTCTGCCTCCAGTTACTCTAGTCTTCCCTCACTTTCTCTTCCGAGCTTTGCATGTACTGACCTGCCTATTCTTTATCTCTTTTACCTCACTCACTCCTTTTCATTCACTAGATCTCCCCATACCTTTACTTCCTCAGGAAACCTTCTTTGATGTCCTGTAACAGCTAAGCTATTCAAATTCCTTTGTCACATATCTCAGGGACATATGTTCTTCTCTCTTGTAACACTTAAATTTAGGGTCAGTGTTAATTCACTCAAGTGAATATTTGATTACAATATCTACCTTCCCCACCACACTGTAAGTCCATAAATATATTCCCAGTACCCACAACAGTGCCTGGGATATAGCGGATACTCGTTGCATATTTGTGAACGACTGAATATTAACCTATCTGCCTCAGCTCTGGTCCTCAGCTGTTTCACGAAGTCTGGAGTATGCTGCCGCTGGTGGTCATATAGCGTTGTCAGGGGAGCTCCTGAAGCTGTAATGGCATCTGAGATGTGAGTTCGAGTCAACTCTGCCATCTAAATAGGAACACACACAGGGAGAAAAAAGTAAACATTAAAAAAAGGTAACATCACAGAAAACTGAGGAGCATAGTGTCTTTGAAAGATCACTGAATTGAGAGCAAGTTAGTTCTGCCATAATAGGTAAAATGCTGTGGGCAAGTCATTTAGACTCTTTTAGTCTCAAAAGCTTCCTTATAAAAATAGTTGGATGGACCACATGATTTCTAAGGTTTCATCCAGCTACAGCAATCTACGAATTAAGACAAAATCTTCAAGTCATATAATAAGCCATAGTAAACCAAAAATTAAATCTTCCTTCAAGGATCAATTCAATTACTACTTCTTATCTGTTTTCTGACCTACAGTGTGAAGTATTTTCCCTACTCTTAGCCACGGCTGCATCTGCTGCATGTATTACTCATTTGGTATTTATTCAATCACTGCCTTGACCACTTGGAAGTGTTTTTGAAGTCTTTGTTAATGTTGTCTACAATTTTCTTAAAATATACTTATTTGCACAACCCCACAGTACCCAACACAGTAGGTTAATGGCTTTTTAATAACATCCACTTGCACTAAAAAATCCATGGATAACTCCTCCAAAATTGAACTACTAATAGTCTACTGTTGACTACAAGCCTTACCAATAACATAAACAGTTGATTAACACATATTTTGTATGTTATATATTATACACTGTATCTTACAATAAAGCAAGCTAGAGAAAAGAAAATGTTTTGAAGAAAATCCTAAGGAAGAAAAATAACATTTAAAAAAAAATTTTTATGTCTTTATTTTGAGAGACAGAGAATGAGCGGGGGAGGGGCAGAGAGAGAGGGAGACACAGAATCTGAAGCACAGAATCTGTCAGCACAGAGCCTGACATGGGGCTTGAACCCACGGACTGTGGGATCATGGCCTAAGCCGAAGTTGGAAGCTTAACCGACTGAGCCACCCAGGCGCCCCGAAAAATTACATTTATAGTACCATACTGTATTTGTCAAAAAAATTTGCAGTTGACCTTTACAGTTCAAATCCAGGTTGTTCAAGAGTCAACTGTATTCTTTCTTTTTTAAAGTTTATTTACTTATTTATTGAGGGGGGTGGCACAAGGAGGGGGAAGTGGGAGAGACAGAGAATCCCAAGCAGGCTCCGAAACAGTGCAGAGCCTGACACCAGGCTTGATCCCACAAACCACAAGATCATGACCTGGGCCAAAATCAAGAGTCAGACGGCCAACCAAATGGGTCAACCAGGTGTCCTAAGAGTCAACTGTATTCTATTTCTTGATTATGGTGGTGTTTACAGGGATGAGTAGATAGCTAAGACATAGAAATATATAGATATGGTATCTAAATCTGTTTGACAAATATATCTATATACGTGTCAAAACTCATCAAATTATACTTAAAGTGGATATATTTTGTTTGTAAATTCTACATCATAAAATCAATATATATATATATATATATTTTAAAGATATTCTGTATGTATGTATGTATGTATGTATGCATGTATGTGAGAAAGAGAGAGTAGGGGAAAGGCAGAAGAAGAGGGAGAAAGAAAGGATCTTAAGCAGGCTCCAAGTCCAGCATGGAGCCTGATGCGGGGCTCCATCTCACGACAGCGAGACTGTGACTGAGCTGAAATCAAGAGTCAGACACTTAACCAACCGAGCCACCCATGTCTTATAAAATTAATATGTTTTTTAAAAGCTTACTCAAGGGCAGACATTTAGAGTTTCTCCATCTTTCTTTCCAGCCTCTATATCATTCACATGTACAACATACTTCAATAAATGGAGCCTCTTAATTCAATAGTATGTGGCTTCCACTGAAAGTCACTGATTTAAAGTATGTATTTGTTAGATGTTAGAAACCCATTACTGTGAAGACCACATTCACTCAGCATGACTGAAAAGAAAAGGGCTCTCAATAGCTCTCACTTCACAGATTTGGCGAGCTGCGTCTGTGGTGAGGCGAGCAGTCTCTGTCTGCTGAGCGGCTATTTTACAAGTTGCTTCCTGCAGGACTTCGGTTACTTCCCGCTGTGATCTGACCACCTGCTGTAATGATTCCGCATGGACCTGAAAACAAAAAGGAGTACAAAGAGAGCTTATGTTATGTTATGCCACAGTCTCTCCCCACCCCAAATTAGCTTTAATTTGTAAAATTGTATCATGGATCAAATGTTACCTGGATTTCCTGTCTTAAAATCTAGAGTCTTAAAATCACTGCTGGTGTTTAATTTTTAACTCCAGTGTTCATGGGTTGATGTTTCTTTAAACAAGTAACTACTATGTACCTCAGTTGCCACTTCTCCAAATTGGGGATAAATCCTGACTACTTTATTTCACGGGAATCAAATGACATAATATTACCCCATATGGCATAATATACAAAAGCATTATTTTACTCCTGTATAATTAAAAGAATACTAACATCATTTCAAAGACACAAATTTAGGTATAAAGAACCAGTACCTGCTGCAAAAATAAGTACCTGAGCTGCTTTGTTTCGGGTTTCCTCTAATTGTCTCTGACACTCCAGAGCTTCTTGTTCAGCCTTCAGTTTCAAAAGGGCCAAGTCTCTTTCATGGCGTTGCTGCTGTGCCTTCAAAACAAAAAAATGACCAACTATTAATTCTAAGATGCTAAGCTATGTTCACATGGTGACTATATCACACGTAATGCTATTTTCCTAACACAAATTTTTTGAAGCAAACAATGAGAACTTAAAGCAAAGACAGCAAATAGGATGGACACAAATCAGTTATCATTTATCAAAGTACTTAATGACCATTTACTGTGTGTCAAATAATGTAGTAATATAAAAAATTTCCAAGGCACACAGGACTACGAACTCATACTAAAAAAAAGCTGGCTTGAAAGCAAAAGTGATTGTACCTAACTCTTCAGAGGGGATTAAAATGTCCTATGTGTAAAAATAAAGATAACACTTCACATCTCAGAATTTTATGATTCCTTTATTTTGGCTTTGAAGGAGAAGTTTCATAAAAATGTCCCAGAAAAGGTCTCCTTCTCACCAGGACCCTTCGTTTCCATAACTCCATACAACGCTATCTATAAACTTCTATTTTTTCATTTCTTCTGGACTAGTACTAAATATAAATTTTCTAAAGGTGGTAAGGCTGTATATAAAGTTATATAATGCCTTGCACAAATATGAAGCCCACAATTATAATTATAGTCCTAAAATGGTAGAAAATCTCAATTCTTCTTTGGATTTCTAGGTAAGCATGGCTATGAGGTCATTTCCCCAATCCAATGATTTTTAACCAAGGTGTTACAAGTCCCTCCCCCTTCTCCTGAAGGGAACACCTGGAAATGTCTGGAGAGGTTTTGCTGTCATAACTGGACAGAACTACTGTTATTTGTTGGGAGAGATGCAGGAATACTGAATTTCTTGCAAAGTATGGGACAATTCCACATAAAAAAGTCTTTAGGTATTTGGTGAGGAATAATTACAAAATAAAATTGGAAAAAAAACTATTTACAACAGCATCAAAAGACATAAAACATTTCGGAAGAAATTTAAAAATGTGTAAGATCTTGGGGCACCTGGGTGGCTCAGTAGGTTAAGTGACCAACTCTTTTTTTTTAAGATATATTTTTTTAAATATTTTATTTATTTCTAGGAGAGAGAGAGAGAGAGACAGCGTGAGCAGGGAGAGAGGGAATCACAGACTCTGAAACAGGCTCCAGGCTCTGAACTGGCAGTCAGCACAGAGCCTGACGCGGGGCTTAAACCCACGACCCGCGAGATCATGACCTAAGCAAAAGTCAGACGCTTAACTGACTAAGCCACCCAGGCGCCCCATTAAGTGACCAACTCTTGATTTGGGGTCGGGTCATGATCTTGCAGTTCGTGAGTTTGAGCCCCACATTGGGCTCTGTACTGACGGTGAAGAGCCTGCTTGGGATTCTCGTTCCTCTCTCTGCCCCTCCTATGTTATCTCTCTCTCTCGTTCTCTCTCTCTCTCTTTCTCTCTCTCTCAAAATAAGTAAAATAAACTTTAAAACCTTTTTCTAAATGTGTAAGAAAATTACATTGCTGAAATATTTTTAAAACCTAAATAGACAGAGATATCACATTCATGAATTTAAAAACACCATAGTGGGGCACCTGGATGGCTCAGTCGGATAAGTGTCTAACTCTGGCTCAGGTCATGACCTCACAGTTTGTGAGTTCGAGCCCCGTGTCAGGCTCTGACAGGGCAGAGCCTGGAGCCTGCTTCAGGTTCTGTGTGTGTGTCTCTCTCTCTCTCTGCCCCTCCCTGCTCACATTTTGTCTCTCTCTCTCAAAAATAAATAAACATTGAAAAAAAATTTTTTTTAAAATGCCATACTGTTAAGATGTAAAGTCAACCCCAAACTAATCTATAGGTTCTTTTTTTTAAAATTTTTTGAAAATACCATTTAATAATGTGGGCTTACATTTGAGATTTCTAGATTTTCTTGGAAATCATCTATAGATTTATTGCCATTCAAATCAAAATCATACAAGGCCTTTTTTTCTTTTCTATTTTTTGTGTGTGTAAACTGATAAACTGATTCTCAAAGTTATATAGAAATGCAAAAAAAAAAACAACAACAACAACTAAAATAGCCAAAACCATCTTGAGAAAGAACAAAGTTGAAGTAATTACACTCTGATTTCACGACTCACTCAGGATGGTGTTGGAGTTAAGGATAGACAAATAGATCAATGGCAAAGAACAGAGTCCAGAAACAGACCTACATATAAGTGACTACTTAATTGTTGATAAAGGTGCCAAGGTAATTTAAGTCTTTTTAAGAATATAGTGATGAAACAACCAAAAATCTATATGGAGAAAAAGATAAACTTTGGTCCCTTCTTCACACCCATAATTAACTTGAGAGGGTTCACACACTTAAATTATAAAAGCCAAAACTGTAATGCTTTTCGGAAAAACATGAAAGAATATTTTTATGACAGTATCTTAATATCTTAGGGTAGACAAAAATTTCTTAGAAAACAAGAAGCACTACCATAAAAGAAAAAAATTAAAAACTAGATTCATTAAAATTAAAATATTCTGGCGGCACCTAGGTGGCTTAGGCGGTTAAGCATCCGACTTCAGCTTGAGTCACGATCTCACAGTTTGTGATTTCGAGCCTCACATTCGGCTTTATGCTGATAGCTCAGAATCTGAAGCCTGCTTCAGATTCTGTGTTTCCCCCTCTCTCTGCCCCTCCCATGCTCATGCTTTGTCTCTCTGTGTCTCTCAATAAGAAATAAAAACACTAAAAAATTTTTCTTAAAACTTAAAATATTCTGCACTTCAAAAAATACAGTTTAAAAATGAAAAGGCAAAACAAAAAAATTTTTTTTAATTAAAAGGAAAGCCAAGGACTGGGAAACAGTATTTGAAATATATTTTAAAAGGACTTGTTTCTAGAATACATAAAGAACTTCTACAACTCAGTAATTAAAAGATACACAACCCTATTATGAAATAGGCAAAAAATCTGATTATTCACAAAAGAGGATGTAAGAATGCAATAAATACACAAAAGGATCATCGACCTGTCAGTCATAAAAGAAACGCAAATTAAAACCACACGGAGGTACTACTTCACTCTCACTAGGATGCCCAGAGGAGCAAACGGCAAGAGGGACAGGGGGCTGCTCCAGCAGAGTCAGACGCTGCTACTACTACTTTGGAAACCAGTATGACAGACTCACAGAAAGGTAAACATACACTTTCACTTGAAGCAATTATAAGTCTGGGTATTAAAGCAAGAAAAACGAAAACATAGGAATACAGAGTTATAAAAAATATTCACAGCAGGAATACTTATAATAGCCCCACACTGGAAGTAATACAAACGTATGTCAACATAGAAGGGATAAACAAACTGTATGACACCAATCAATGGAATATTACTCAGCCCAAAGTCAACACAAGCAAAACAATGGGTACTACATGGATGAATCTTGAAAACATTGTCATATAAAATAAGCAAAGACACAACAGAGCACAAAGTAGATTTCCATTTATATGAAGTTTTAAACCAGGCAAAAAAAAAAAAAAAAGCACCATGATCAGGAATCAGAACAGTAACTGTCTCCAGGAGAGGGATTAACTGAAAAGGACCATGGGTGAACTTTCTCAAGTGACAGAAGTGTTCTATATTTTGATTAGGGTAGTAGTTACATCAATCAAAACCAATCAAGCTATGCAACACTTAAAATCTGTATATTTTATTATGTTGTAAATACTGTTGTTTTTTTTTTTAAAGATAACACACAGAACTTCCAGTAGGAACACTACGTAGACCTTTATTAGATTTTTATTCGCTAAGGAGAAGTCCACATTATCCTGGCTTTACCAAATACCTGGACCTCACAAACTTTTCTTTCTGGCACAAATAAAACATTAAAAACAAAAACAAAAATAAAAAGTCATCTCTGACTTGTCAGTGAAAAAGAACAATCCTGAGAGCTGTCTGATTAGCTGCTTTTCACAGTCATTAGAAAACTAGAGAATGAGGAAAATAAAGTATTTCAGAGAGAGTGACTGAATTATGTTCTGTTGCCAAATATCAGATGAATTTTCTTTTCAGTTCTTTGTGTGATAGTTTTCCCAGGGTTATTTATAGGTGATGTATGACACACTATTTTTTTCTATTTTCCAGGTTAAAGATTTGTGTGTTGTTGCTATCACTGTCGTCCACCTCATCACTGGAACTATTTTAAATAGAAAAGAGAAAGAACACAGAAAACTAAAGAAGAAAACTCCACAAATACCTTTATGATCTGAGCCAGAGACACGCTCTCCTGCTGAGCAAGTGATATGCCTCGGACTCGTTCCACATCGGACAGCTGGCGCACTGACTCCTCAATGGCACTCAAGTAACTGAGTTCTGCCGCCATCCGATGCTGGAGGCCAGCAGGAGAAAAGCGCTTAGAACCTGGAAGGCATAAATAACTGTCAAATGGAAAAGTTCACGTGAAACAATATCTCAGATTTCTGGTATTCACTGCTCGTTGTAAGGTCCAAAAAGAGGGCGCCTGGGTGGCTTCGTTGGTTGAGCTTCAGACTCTTGATTTCGGTTCAGGTCGTGATCTGAGTCGTGGGACTGAGCCCCATGTGGGGCTTTGCGCTGAGCACGGAGCATGCTTAATTAAGATTCTCTCTCTCACACTCTGTCCCTCTCCCCTATTCTCGCTCTCTTTTTGTCTCTCTAAAATTAAATAAATAAGAACCAAAAAGAGTATGCTTTCCATTGTAGGAAAGACAGTGGCTTATTAATAACACAATGTACATTTTTCAGGTGTGTTTTGACTAACACTGGTAAAATGGGAAAAATCACTACTTTGAATCTGTCATGCTTTTCAGTACTTCTTTTTCTGCATAGTTTTTAATACTTCAAAAAGTAATCACATTCACTTGAGATAACATTTCCCTAAGGTTCGATTGAAAGAACAAGGATTTTAAGGGGAAAAAATGGTATTTTAAATCACAACTACATGGTTCTACTTGCCTGGTGCCGAGGCCATCTCTGAGGGCGTTCTGCTGGCAGAAGGGTTCATATCAGTAAAAGGTGCATTAGGCTTAAAGCCTGTTCCAGATGAAGGCATTATTACCGAGGATTTAGATCTTTCTAATGAAGTTCCTGGAAGGTCAAACTGCAACAATTTCTGGGAACTTGGAGACAGGGGAGAAGTTGGAGTTTTCTGAGATCTTCCCTTGTCTGATGAGACACTAGAAGTTTTGTTTTATAAAGATGTTAGAGAAAGGAAACTACTTCAAGAACCAGCTAAACAACTCATAAGAACAGCATGCATTACATTCTGTATTTAAACACTGGCTTTTAAAGGCTGTGGTTCAGGTTTCCGATCATTCAACAAAGTCGCCATGCTGAGTGAACAACCAGGAGTCCACCTCTAACTGCTAGATCTGCAGAGGTGAAGGAGCTAGGCACACACCCTGCCCAAAATGACAGAACAGAAAGGAGCCTCAAGTGAACTGGCACTTAACTCTTTCCTCTACAATGTTCATGCATAATGAATCACTTATTACAGTGGAGGCAGAGCCTTCTAAAATACTTAGACCTTACACAGCAATAAAATTATGGTCATGTATAAAAGGTAAAGTCAGCCTGTCTTATAAAAATGTCTTAAAATATCTCTGAAAGAGAATGAAGTATCATTTTGTATTAAAAATTAAATGACAAACTTCTCTTTTGTTATTCCTCTTAACCCAGAGTCACAGCATATATATATGTACTTCATATATATTCATTTGTTCCCATCCACCTTTTAATGCTAAAGTTCTTTCCTGAACTTTCTAACATGAAGTAATCCCTCATAAGTAGTCTAACTAGAATTAACTCTCAAGGTATTTATTTCAACAGAAGGCACAGGTCTAGTCCCAGTGAGACATTAGGCTCATATTAAAGTTACTATTTCTCATAACAAGCACTAAACATTCATTTATTGAATAAATTACTTAAGGTACTCTATAAAGCATGTTAGCACATTAACAATTTTCTAACATAGTATACAAGTTTACTTTTAGCTTTAATAAAGATAGTTTTCAAAGGTAGACATTTCTCTTATACCCAACACATAAATATTTGAATTAAAGTGGTCTTAAGAGGTACTCACTTGTTTACAGTGACCTTTAATTTACTACTGATGATTTAGAGAAATACTATTTCCAATAGTGACAACTTCATTCATGGAAGATAAAAAGAGTTTTATTTCTTCTGTCTAATAGATTTCCAAGAAAGAATTATAACACAATATCCAAACCAAGTCCTCTGCCTGAATTTTTATTTAGTTTTATAAGCTGAATTTTTTATTTGCTCTGCAGAGAAGATTTACCTAGACCAGTATTTCCAAAACTATGTTTCCGATCATATTAACAAGTTTCCCCCAAAATAAAAAGAACAAAAAGCTAAAGAGCTTGGGGACAGAAAGTAACTACAGCAAAATAAGCTAAGAAAAAAATGGGTTAAATGAGTTTTTAAAAATCTGGACACTTCTGGGGCCCCTGGGTAGCTCAGTTGGTTGAGTGTGGATTCCTGATTTCGGCTCAGGTCATGATCTCAGAGTTGTGAGATCAAGCCCAGTGTCGGACTCCAAACTAAGTGTGGAATCTTCTTGGGGCGCCTGGGTGGCTTAGTCGGTTAAGCGTCTGACTTTCGCTTGGGTCATGATCTCGCAGTACGTGGGTTCGAGCCCCGCGTCAGGCTCTGTGCTGACTGCCAGCTCAGAGCCTGGAGCCTGTTTCAGTCTGTGACTCCCTATCTCTCTGACCCTCCCCTGCTCACGCTGTCTCTCTCTCTCTCTCCTAGAAATAAATAAAACAAACAAACAAAAAACAAAAAACAAAAAAAAAACCCACAAAAAAAAAGTGTGGAATCTTCTTAAGATCCCACATTCTTTCCATCTCCCCCTGCTCCTCCCCTGCTCACACACATCTACGTATCCACTCTTTCTCTCTTCCTCTCAAAGAAAAAAAAAAAAGCCACATGGGTAAAAGAATAGAAACTGTACATGAAGCAATAACTGAAGGTCATCTGTACCCAACAGGTTAAATGTATACTATAGGATATCAAAAAGACGAAAAAAGAGTATGTAAACTCTGTAATCAATGGAAAAGTGAGATCCTTGAGTTATCAAGGAAGTTGAGCAGGAGAGAAAAGTTTGAAGAAGAAATAAACAATGAGACGAAAGGAAGCTAAGTAGTTGCGTTGAAAGAGTAGAAGAACACAGACGAGAAAAACCATGAGTGTATGGACCAAGGAAATGAGATAGTTTGTGACAGCATAGTGAAACACTTCAAGCAACGCTGAGTTCATGGGAGTTCATCTGCAGAGTACCTGTAAGCTCGCAGAGTACCCTAAGGAGAGCAGTTGCTTGTTCAAAGGATGAGTCAACATAACAACTGTGGCAATAGCATTTAGAATAGAAAGGTGGATTGTGCATAGAGGAAGAGTACTCCTTAGAGAGGCTATCATAGTTTAGGTGAGAGATGACCATATTCTAAAATATAAAGACCCAAACTATGAACCAAACCACAAAGTCTATTCAGAAAATACAGTAATTTATTGAATGGATTCTTTGAACATCAAGGATATTGTAACTTCAATGAAGTATGATTTACAGTATAAAACATATATTACTTTACCTCACAGAATGCCCAGAGAGATCCTCTAAAATGCTATCAGTGTCAAGCGTCTGCTCATAATCTTTAACAGAAAGTTTGCTACTGGGCCCAGATTTCTTTCCTTGATGAGAGCCACGTTCTGAGCCAGAGTGCACTTTCTCCTCATCAAGAAGTGAGTTCTGAACATTTCCAGTGAGTGAATCCAGCCCTGTAAAGCAAATTTCTTATAAAGCTGATTCCCAATGTTAGAAGCTTCTGAGAAACAACTGATACCTAGATTTCAATAAAGTAATAAAATATACAGATCAGAACATTTAAAAATTGGCTTATTTTTAAAAGTTATTTTTCACATATGAAATGAAGTAGTCCATCCTTCTGCTTCCATTTAAGGAGACTGAAGTTTCTTCCATTAATATCCCCCACTTGCTGTTAAAAAAGAAAGTGTTCTTAAATGGTTAAAAGAAAAAGAAAGCATATTATGCAAGAATGAGGTACTACACTGTCCCTATGAAAAAGTAACCAAAAAGAAGTTTTTTAAGGATAAAATCCAGAAGTGGGAGAAAAATGGTAACAATGCCAAATAAACTACACAATCATTGTGAAGAACTTTATGACAAGAACCACATAGCTGGATTCATAAAACTGGTCATATTCTCTCAGAATAATCTACTTCACGGAGTATCTTAAGTAGATTATTGAAATAAATAAAAATTATGCATGATACTCAGTGTATAACTTTAAAATTTTTAAATTTCAACCTAAACCTCCAACAACTGAAGAGTTGTCTAAATTACATAGATAATAGTAACTTGTACATTTAAAATACACTTTGTAATTTAAAAGGCATTCCACATATGTTACTTTATAGCTCTTACGTCTTACGAACTGAATACCATCTGCTCAATTTACTGAAGAGGTAACTAAAAATCTATGAGGCTAAATAACTTACCAGAGGATACATGGTCAAAGAACAAAAACTGGACAGAAACACAGGCTTCATCTCATGACTTTTATGTCCAGTGCATGTGATATGTGTATCAATAGCAACATGGAAAAATATTTGTTATATTAAAAAAAGCAGGGGGGGAAAAAGGCAGGGAAATAGGGTACCTGGGTGGCTCATTCAGTTAAGTGTCTGACTTCAGCTCAGATCACAATCTCAGAGTTTGTGAGTTCGAGCCTTGCGACAGGCCCTGTGCTGACAGCTTGGAGCCTGGAGCCTGCTTTGGATTCTATGTTTCCCTCTCTTTCTGCCCCTTCCCTGCTCACAATCTCTCCCGCTCTCAAAAATAAACAAACATTAAAAAAAAAAAATGGAAAAAATGAGGGGGACCTGGATGGTGCAGTTAGTTAAGTGTCTGACTTCACCACTGGTCATGATCTCAAGGTTCATGAGTTTGAGCCCTACATCAGGCCCTGTGTTGACAGCTCAGAGCCTGGAGCCTGCTTCAGATTCTGTGTCTCCTTCTCTGTCTACCCCTACCCTGCTTGTGCTCTCTCTCTCTCTCTCAAAAATAAATATTTAAAATAAATAAATAAGGAAAAATGAAAACAATCATAGCATATGGAAAATATTAAGCCCAGAAAGCAATCAAAGAAATGAAAAACACCTAAATAAGATGACATTTCTTCCTTATTAGATTAGCAAATATTTGTAAGCCCTGAGTATTATTCAGCGCACACAGAAAAGGATACTCATACACTGTTTTCATGAGAGTGCAAACTGATACATCCCTTCTGGAGGACAACTTAAAAGATGCATAAAAATAATTTTTGTTTCTCTTTGACTCCAAAATTTCACCTCATTCATGGCAATTCATCCTAGGATGCTATGTAAAGATGTGTACCACGAATTAGATATGCTGACAACATTACCACACGGTGGGCGGGAGAGGCACACACAAATAATCTAAGGAATTAGCAGTCAGAATGAACTCTATAATCTAAAATCTATTTATGATCCCTAGGCTAAAAGCAAGCTGCTAATACTGGGTATCTCTAATTTTTCCAAAATAAAAATGAATTTCTTCACTCATTTAATATAAGTCTTTGAAAATCAGTACACAATTTAAAAATTACTTTTGACTTCAAGCAACTAGAAATTGTAGACAATACAACAGTCTATGCAAGAAAGATCCAAACTCCAACCCATATACACAGAAAATATTTGTCCCTACTTTAAAAGATTGCGAAACGGGAGTATATTTATACATTTTAAAGTTAAATTAAGATAATATTATTTTCGTATGATTATCACTTTAATCTACCAAGTACTTTCAACCACATTGAGAGATTTTTGTATGAGCAGGCGGACACTCTTTTTCACCACTAGATGGAGCATATACAAAAAAAAATTACCCTGATTTTAGAACTTGGATATATAGGAGAAACTAAGTTTTAAATGATGCAGTATAAAGTACGTTACATAGCGTTGCTGTGTTTTTTTTTTAAGGCATTGTAAGGGGGGGATCAGGGAAACTGAAAGTCACGAAACACTACCTGTACTTCATCTAATTATACTTTAGTAATTTTTAAAAACCTGTATTGAATCATATTGCTTATATTCAATATATCATAAAATTTTAAGTTGTACAATATATTATAGTAGAAAGTAAGCTGGATTTGGGAGTCAGAAGGCATTATCTAGGCTTTATCAACAACTTGTTAGTAATCTTAGGTGAGACACTAATAAAGCAAAGGCGCCTGCGTGGCTCAGTCAGTTCTCTAACTCTTGATTTTGGCTCTGGTCTTGATCTCAAGGTCATGAGACCGAGCCCTGTGTTGGGCTCTGTGGCATCGGGTTCCATGGCAATGGGCTCTGTGGTGTCAGGCTCCATGCTGGGCACAGAGCCTACTTGAGATTTTCTCTCTCCCTCTCCTCTGTCCCTCTCCTGCACAAGTGTGCACATGTATGTCCTCTCTCTCTCAAAAAATAAAAACAAAGCAAAAATATTGCAAAATAAAAGAACTGAGCAAGTTCAGCATATCGCATAATGTGTTCAGCTGAATTCAAATGACCTAACATGCTGATGGGAGAAATGACTGTGATAAAATAAATTTGGAAAATATTTCATACAGCTGCCTCATTCTCATCCTAAAATAAATAACGCAGTTAGCATATTAAATGCGTTGATAAGTCCTGTAGGAAAGAAGCTTATTTCACTCCAAAAGCATTTCCCAAATTTATGGAACTGTGGGGCTCTTTTCTATCAGAACACTTATGAAACAGCCTATCCAAGCGCATCAGTATTTCACAAGAAAAGACAGACACTGGCAAGTGTTGGTAAAATGATGTCTAATGTTCCCACCAAAAACTTTCAGAACAATCTACAAGAGAGTTACGCTAGGCTAATGATTAAGAAATAATTTCTCTTAGGGCACCTGGGTGGCTCAGTTGGTTAAGCGGCCAATTTTGGCTCAGGTCATGATCTCACAGTTCATGGGTTCAAGCCCCATGCTGGGCTCTGTGCTGACAGCTTGCTCAGAGCCTGGAGCCTGTTTCAGATTGTGTTCCCTCTCTCTTCTGACCCTCCCCTGCTCATGCTCTCTCTCAGAAATAAAGAAAACACTTAAAAAAAATTTTTTTTTAAAGAAATAATTTCTCCTAGCATTCTCATATTAGGAGTATAAACTTAGGCATTAAATTTCTGAAGGGTTATTAGGCAAAATGTATCCAAATTCCTTTTTTTTTAAAGTTTATTTTATTTTGAGAGAACGAGCACAAGCAGGTAGAGAGAAGGAGAGAGAGAATCCCAAGCGGGCTTTCCAATGTCAGAGCAAAAGCCTGACACGAGGCTCAAACTCACAAACTATGAGATCATGACCTGAGCAGAGATCAAGAGTTGGACACTTAACCAACTGAGGCACCCAGGCCCCGCACAATGTATCCAAATTCTAATCATGACACACTCCTTGCCCCATTATCTCACTTCTAGCATATTACCTTAAAGGAAAGAACTAGATTAATGCATAAAGATATGTTTAGAAGGATATTCAATGCAGCAGTGCTCATAATGGAAAAAAGAAAGAGACTAACCTAAATGTTCAGGGACAGAGAATTTGCTAAATAAATTACAATATATTTAAATAATAAACCATTAGATAGTCATTACAAAGGGTGATCCATATTTACTGACCGAAAAAGCTATATATAAGCCACTGAGAGAACAAAACAGCATGTAAAACAACATGATTCCATCCATGTAACATTTCCTATTTACATATGCCTACACATTGTCTGGAAGGATTCTTACTAAAAATCTTAACATTTTACACTCATCAGAGTGACTACTACTTAAAAAAAACAAAACAAAAAAAAATATTAAAGAAAACAAGTGTTGGCGTGGACAAGAGGCTGGGACCCTTATGGATTATAGATGGAAATGTAAAACGCCCCTGCCACTACAGAAAACAGGATGGCAGAGTTCCTCAAAAAAGCTAAACTTGGATATACCATTTCATCTGCACCTGGCTATACACAAAGGAACTAAAAGCAGGGACTTAAACAGTTATTCATACACCAATGTTTATAGCAGCATTACTCACAAGAGCCAAAAGGAGGAAACAACCAGAATGTCCATCAAATGATGAATGGATAAACAAAATGTAGTCTGTACATACATTGGAATGTTGCCCAGCCTTAAAAAGGAAGGACATTCTCACGCATATGGCCACACGACTGAAACTTGAAAACATTAGGCTACTAAGCCAACAGTAAGGACAAATACGGTCTGATGGCACGATGTGAAGTCCCTAGAACAGTCTAACTCCTAAACAGAAGTCTGAATAGTGGTTTGCAGGGACTGGAGAATGGGAGGAGTTATTGTTTAATGGGTACAGAGTTTCAGTATGGGAAGCTGAAAAAATTCCAGAGTTGGACAGAGGTGACAGCTGTATGACAATGTGAATGTGCTTAAAGGCACTGAAGTGTACCCTGAAAGTGGTTAAAATGGTAAACTTTATGTTATGTACATTTTACCACAATTATTAAAATAAAAATAATTTAACAAACATTAACACTGGTTATCTTCAAGTAGAGGAATTACAGGTGATTTTAATTTTTCTGTTTTTTACTGATTTCTCCTCCACCTCTGTTCTTTGTTTTGTTTTGTTTTTAACTCAATATACAATTAGAAAAAACAATTTTGGAAGCAAAATAATCCTCTAGGGGCCTCCTGTCAGTTTAAAAAGGCTTTGCCTAATTATTGTATCTTCTCACCTTTAGGCTGACAAAGCAAATTATAGCCAAGAGTAGAACTGAAGAAACGGATAGGTGTTCTCCTCAATTATCCAAAAATATTTCGAGGGCAAGACCAGCAACTGTGCAAAGTACTGACTGGGATGTACACATTATATGTTAATTTCACGTAAGGTTCCAAAATTACCATATGAAGCATCTATTGATATCATCTACTGAAATCATCTTTATTTTACAGACAAGGAAATTGTATTTTACAGACAAGGAGAATTATATTTAATTATCCTCAAAATGTACAGGATCCACTATACAGTTTTTTTTAAAGCAGCTGCAAAACTAAATTATTTCATTTCTGTTTTTTAAATAAAGGTGTGCGTGTATGCATGGTCTTATGGGAATTTGGAAAAACAGGCACCAAAGATGTTACTAGTAGTTATCTCTGACCAGAGGGATCAATGGGGGCTTATACTTCTTTTACAACTATTTATCTATAATGCTTAATTTTTTTATCATTGCAAATGTATTCTTTTTGTATTATATAAAGGATTTATAATGTTATATCAAAAGGCATTGTTGTAATGATAAAAAATATGAAAACTAATTATATTTTATCATAAAGAAATGCACCTAAGTACTCATGGAATTAAATTATTTATAACTTCAGATCACTACCACAAAATGGTAAGACAAAAAGTCACCAAGTAGAATTCCACTTACATTCTTTTTTTCCTTTCTTCCCTTTAGAAGATGCAGATGAGCGAGAGGACGCAGCAGACTGGGCCCCTGACGAGCGCTGGGAGGTAATGTCCACAGAGGACAGATCATAGGCGGCCCTTCTGCTACAATGGTCCTCCTGAAGGCCCAAACTGCCAGCTCCGGTACTGCAAAAGAACAAGTGATAGTGGTTAAAGAATGAATAAAAAGCCTGAAGACACCTCTAAGGCTATAGATATTTTCAAATTGATTTAATCCCAAGGAGAATATAACAATAATTGAAGATGCCTTCCACTTTTCTTTTCTGGTTTCTTACTACCATAAGCTTAGATTGTTCCCTATGGCTTAACTTATTACTGAGAAAAATGCAAGGGAGTTATCTACTGACGTGAAACCAGTAAAAATGGATAATTCAGGCACTTAAAAAAATAAATATAGGGGTGCCTAGGTGGCTCAGTTGGTTGAGTGTCTGACTCTTCATTTTGGCTCAGGTCATAATCTCGCGGTTTGCGGGATCAAGCCCCGCACTGGGTTCCCTGCTGACAGTGTGGAGCCTACCTGGGATTCTCTCTCTCTCTCTCTCTCTGCCCTTCTTCACTCAGATGTGTGCTCTCTTTCTCTAAGTGAATAAACTTTAAAAAATTTTAATCTTTTCTTTAGAGTTCAAAATTTAAAACTATACTTTGCCCACTTTAATTTTAATAATATTTTTATTAGTCTAACCAGATATAACTAATTTTTGAAAGATCATCCAATAATTTTATAGGGATTACAATATGCAATTTGTGAAGAAAATTATACTAAATGTGAGTAATTACAGACTATTTTATATGGTAACAAAATTTAGGAAGGAAATTCTCACTTGGCAAAGTCTGATTCACTTACTATAGGGCTGTGTACAAGTAACATTAACATAATGTTCTTTTTTATAAGAAAGTCCCCTCAGTTCTCTCAGTGCCTTGCACATTGTGTCTAATAAATATTAATATTATAATACTGTTATTTTTCAAAGGCTTGCAAAAGTTTAGATGGTCTCCGAATTAGGAAAAAAAATTACTGATTTACTTGGGATCATGGAGTCAAGGATCTACCTGGTCATCCTCAACTGATCACAGAAAACCATTTCTTAATCCTCTCACATTAGTATACCATGGGATAGTTTCCCGATGCCCTCCTCTACTAGGTGTTCACAGACTGACTTAACTTGAACTCTGCTTACTATGTGCCAGACCCTGTTCTAAGTACTATGTGTTTCACTGAATATTCATAACATACTATAAAGCAGGAACAATTTATTTTCCCTATTTTACAGAGAAGGAAACTGAAGCAGGGAGGGTTAAGTAGTATGCCTGAAGACAAACAACTAATATGAGGAGAGCCAGGATTTAAACCCAGACGGTCTGGATCCAGAGCCCATGCTCTTAATAAGCACTATGTTATGCAGCCTCTACATGTGTCTTTAAACAAACAAAACTAAGTGTCACACCACAGTTCTCATTTGTAAATTTCTCTCACTCTTTGCATTTTAGTCCATATTGTCAACATATTCTTACTTAGGTTCAAGAGCTGATTTTCTTTCTGTCAAAGTCCCACTCCCTGGAGAGGAGACAAAATCATCTTCATATGAAACACTGCTCAGAGGAGTTGTGACAGCATTTAAAGGCCGTGAAGCTGAGGTTCCTCTTTCCAACCTGTCTTCAAACCCTGTCGAAAGTAGTAGTTGAATTGTGCTTTAACACAAAAATAAAACAACTACAAGCAAAGCATTCCACAAGATGGGGATTAACAACATGGATTTAGGAAACATTTTAGTGTGCTTTTATTAGTGCTTCTTTTCAATTTATCTTTATATCTAACAATACATCTTAAACACTTTATTAGTGAAATTTTCAAACATACAAGTTGAGAAAAATAGCATAATGAAACCAAGGACTCCATCACCCAGCTTCAACAATTACCAATACATGACCAATCAAGTTTCAGTGAAACTTCCTATTCCCTTTATTTCTCACTCCCCTCCCCAGACTATTTTGAAGCAAATCCTAAATAAGAGATCATTTCAACTCTAAATATTTCAGTTTAACTCTAAGATCTTAATGAAAGTTTATAAAAGGATTTAAGAAAAAAATACAAATTTTCTTACAAAAAATGAGGATATTGTTTAAAAAGCATTTTGAGATGTGCCTACGTGGCTCAGTCAGTTGAGCATCTGACTTCAGCTCAGATCATGATCTCAGTTTGTGAGTTTGAGCCCTGCGTTGGGCTCCGTGCAGACAGCTCAGAGCCTGAAGCCTGCTTTAGATTCTGTGTCTCCCTCTCTCTCTCTGTCCCTCCCCCACTCACACTCTGACACACACTCTTCTCTCTCAATAAATAAATAAATAAATAAATAAATAAATAAATAAATACACAAACTTAAAAAAATAAGGTAAAAATAAAAAGCATTTTGCTTTCATCAAAAAAAAATTTTTCAGTACCACCTCTAGAAATAAGTGTTAAACACAAGAGATCAGTGGTACATTAAGAGGCCTGCACAAGATCATAACAAAGTAGCTAAATACAAATTCTAGGAAAATGCACTGTGATACCCAGTTAAGCATAAAATGAGCAGACGAAATCAATTCATTTATCAAATAAGGTGCTCACTGTGTAGAATGGAAATAAAAAACCTACAGATATCAACAGCTGACTAAAGGCTCAGCCTCATTCTCTGACCTGGAAATTCTAAGGTTATCTAAGCATAAAGTGGGTAGTATCCACCTACAGTAGAAGAACAGAGAAAGGGACTTGAAGGAATTAAGTCTATCGGGGAGAAGAAACAAACTTTAGAAGTTAATTGTTTCATGACCCCAATATATAGCTACATTACTGTTCGAAGTGTGAATATTTTTAAAATTCGTTTTGAACAGCAGTAATAGCTTCCATATTAGAAATGTTACTACAGTTGCCCCTCAGTTCTTGACCACTGTATTCCCAATGACTCACCAATCACTGTATTAAGAAATAGTTATTTTCTATATAAATACGAAACTATGGTCACAGAAAACCTAGAGTATACTTGATACATACCTATCCTCTATACCACCAATGAATTCCTCTGAAGTAGACCAAAATCTCTATAACTACCAATTAACTATGGTTCATGACAATAACTAAAAAAATGACATTTTAAAGATTAAATTGCAATACTCTAGTGGAAGCTTGCAGATAATTTAGATATAGACTAATTTAGACAATCAGTCTCCATTATTCTCATGAGTAATGAAAATTTGTACTTAAGTATTATCTTGTACAGAATTATTACATGATTTATCTTAAGATAACATACAAATAGCACAAGGCTTACTTATTTTTCTCACCTTTTCCATACAACTGATAGGATTTTGTAAAAATATTAATGACACTATGTGGACTTCCCTTTGCCAATTCTTCCCATGGTCCTTTGCTTTGTGTACCACCTATGTGCCCAAAAAGTGGCAAGAATTTTTCAGCTTCCTTCTGAAATTCTTTGATGGGTTCATAACCATTTCTTTCACCAGCACAAAATTCCTTTTCCTTTAAGATTTCTGCTACCTTCAGTGGGGGCTGTCCATCATGGCCTCCCTCTTCTTCAGAGAGACTCCCCTCACTAAGAAGAGGCCCTTCACTGACTGAATCTGTGCTGGAACCAAGAGACAATTTGGCTTTGTCTTGAGAACAAGCTTGCATATCAGAGTTAGAAGAGTCAGCCTGCCTCGTACACAACTGTGCCAGCAGCCCTTCTGGTTTGGGACCAGGGGATGGCATTCTGAACCTTGATATGGCACTGTGAGGTCTTATCATCTCGGGAAGCTTTTTAAATTCACTAAGGTTGCCTACACCAGGAAGGTCGTCATCAAAAGTTGCATGAGATACACAGGTTCCAATCATCTTTTGAATTCGGGCAGAGAAAACATCTTCAGTATCTTCTTTCATAGGTGGACTTATAGCCTTTGTCCAAGATCCATCTGCTTGGGGTGTTTGCTGTACATCATACTCAGTGCTCCACACTGACCCATAGTTAATGTTAGCCCCAGCTAATTTCTTGGCTTCACTTTCAATCCTGCTGGACAAAGAAGCAGCTGTTGCTTTCAAGGCTTCAATACGATCCAGTTTACTCTTATGTTGGCTGGCACTAGGTTTTAACAAGGCATCTGGATGAGCAGCTGGTGAGGTCAGATATGGTTGAGGTGTAAAAGTTAATGGCCCTGAGGCCATATGATGATTCTTCCTGGGTGGTAAAATAGATTCAAAATCCTTATTCAAAATTCCTACATGCTCTAGACTCAAGAGCTGGGAGAGTAAATTTCCAGCTGATCCAGCAAGAGGCTGTGGTTGAGAACTTTGGACTCGTGGGCTCAGTCTGTCAGGCTGCATCCAAGTAGGTTCCATCAAGTCCTTTCTGGAAATGAAAGTCACAGATATTAGTTAAGATGGTAACTCATGACTAAGCCACCAGTTTTTTTAACTTCTTTTTTTTTTCTCATAAGAGTAATGCACACTCACCACCAAAAAAAAAGGACAAAGAGGATAAAAAAGACAGAGATCACTCAGAGCTAAACAACAGAAACAGGCATATTAATATTCCATTTAGAATTAGATCTTTTCCAAACATTTTTCTATGTGTGTGTTGTGTTCTGGCACTGTTATTTCATAAAAATGAAATGTCATCACGAAAACTGCTTTCTTCAACTAAGACATATATTTTAAACCATTAATTAAAAAGAAGAATTTGTAACCTTTAAAACTCTGTGAACAGAATTCTTTACAACACTGGCTCTACCCCTTCATTTAAAAATGTGATATAAAAGAAAATGAGGTGCCTGGGTGGCCCAGTCAGTTAAGCTTCTGACTTCGGCTCAGGTCATGATCTCACAGTTCGTGGGTTCGAGCCCCACATCAGGCTCTGTGCTGAATGTTTGCTCAGAGCCTGGAGCCTGCTTCGGATTCTGTGTCTCCTTTTCTTTCTGCCCCTCCTCAGTTCACACTCTGTCTCACTCTGTCTCTCAAAAATAAATAAAGGTTAAAAAAATTTTTTTCTTAAATGTTATATAAAAGAGAAGTGCTTGTTTGCTGAATACTAACATAAGCATGATAGTCATTATCCTAATCAGCAAATATTTAATAAATGTTTATGTTTAACATTGGACATACTGAAAAAATAAGGAGATTATTGCAATCTCATTTTTTTAAAGACTTTATTTTTAGTCAATCTCTACATCTGACATAGGACTAGAACTCATGACCCCAAGATCAAGCGTCACACACTCCACCGACTGAGCCAGCCAGGCACCCCTACAATTTCATCCTAAAAAAAAAAAAAATTAATGAACATCAAATGAGTACCAATGCAAAACTATGAATACCAATTATGAATATACAATACAGAGCAGATTGTCCATAAAATACAGAAACCGAACAAAGATGTCCTAGGTGACATTATATAATCCACCTACATTTCCAGACCATGGACACTTTGTATATTAAGCAATATTATAAAAAAAATTAAAGGTCAATGTGAACTACTAGGAAGATGCTTATAAAAAAGAACTTCAAGTTTTGTCCTTGGTCTTGTCCATTATTTTTAGATGATAACATACAGACATGCTTATAAAATTCACAGATGATAGAAAGCCAGGAAGCATGGCTAACCCAACAAATTATCAAATTATGATTCAGAGTTATCTGAACAGGCTGCATCTTTGACCAAACTAGTATGGAGAAATGTGAAGCCTTACCAAGTAAATACAAAGGAATCATCTGGAGGAAGGAAACCAGAGTGAAAAGCCTGGAAAGCATGCCATGCAAGGTTTGGTTAGAGGTTGTATAATAGCCAACTTTTATGTTGAAGGGCTGCTACAAAAATGGAATGAAGGAAGACTCATGCCATAAAATATAAAGTGTGAGGTTATTAGGTCTCAAACTAAGTTGGTAGTGATAGGAATACAAAGGAGGTTATAGGGGCACCTGGGAGGCTCAGTCAGTTAAGCATCTGACTCTTGACTTCAGCTCAGGTTATGATATCACGGTTCATGAGTTTGAGCCCCACAGTGGGCTCTGTACTGATAGGGAGAAGCCTGCTTGGGATTCTCACTCTCTCTCTCTTTCTCTCTCTCAATATAAATAAACTTTAAAAACAAATGACCAAAGAGGAATTTATAAATATAAAAGATATTGCTGAGTAAATCCAAGATCTTTAAATTCAAGTATTTAAAAATAAATAAATAAATAAATAAATAAATTCAAGTATTTCAGCACCAATTATATGCCGGGCACTACGTTGATGGTAGAGGAACAGGGGAGACAAAAATGGAAAGGCTTAATCCAATTAAGACTAAATCTTACTCTCGTTTCTCAAGATCTAGCATGGATGAGAGACTAATAAATAGCTAAAATACAATGTCGTAAGTACTAACATAAAGATATATAAAGTTCAATAGAGTGTGGAGAGAAAACAATAAACTCTGCTAGCCAAGGGAAGTGACTTTTGAGCTAGATCTTCAAGGTGTTCAAGGTCAGATACGTAATTTGGAGTTTTCCACGCAGCTAATGAAGAATATGGGGCATAAAGAGTACAGAAAAGTAATGCCATGCTTCCAAGCATAAAGTAACTGAGATACGACAAGACTACTAACAGAAATGGTGAACCTAAGAAATGGGCAGAGGGTGAGTGGAGGCAAAAGATTATATACCACAAGTTGAAGAAATCTGATATTAAAAAAAGGAAAGGGGCACCTGGGTGGCTCAGTTGGTTAGGCATCCAACTCCTGATTACAGCTCAAGTCACAATCTCACAGTTTGTGGGAATGAGCCCCACATCAGGCTCTGCACTCACAGTGCAACCTCTCGTTTCTCTCTGCCCCTCCCCTGCTGGTGCACTCTCGCTCTCTCTCAAAATAAATAAACTTTAAAAAAAAAAAAGGAAAGGACCATGCTCACACTAACTATAATCGATCTGTTTACGTCTGATTCTTTTTTAATGCTGACTAACTTGTTTAGAGTTGGAAGGAAATTCAGGACAGATAAAACAGAAGACATGAAGCCAGCAAAGTTTGTCTGACAATAATAATGGGACTGAGATAAACTGGAGAGTAAACATACTGAAGGTATTCAAATTCAAAAAAAAAAAAACAACTTTAAAGTTTATTTATGCTTCAGATTTGACAGGTATTTACAACTTTAAATACATCATATGAAACTTATTGGGAGACGGTGTGTCGAGTGGTTAAAAGCACAGGTTTTTGGAATCAGACGCCTTAAGTTCAAATCCCTCTCTACCACTAATGTTCTGATCTTTGAGAAAATTAATTAAATTCTAGGCCTCAATGACCTTCTCTGTAAAATGGGTATAACATTAATGCCTAATTCAAGGAATTACAAGAATGCATAAAATAATACATGCAAAGTACTTAGATTAGTGTCTGGAAACTAACAAGTACACAATAAATGTTAGCTATTCTTACTATTTTTTATCTTCAGTATTTTTCAGTATATATTCAGTATAAAAATATCTTCAGTATTTTTACTCTTTGGCAGGGCAATGGAGTGAAAGGACCATGTATATTAACCCAAAATTGAGATGTGATTTGATCTTTATTTGCGCATTCTCAAAGAAGAGTTTCAAAATGTTTCTCTCCTCAAAACGGTTATTTTAAAGTGTTTAAAACCATATAATCTCAAAATCCCCTCAAATTCCTTGCATAGGGTTTATCTTTTACTTCACTGCAAACAATATATTACAGGAAGAAAAAAAAAATTTTAAGCCAACAAGGTAAAAAAGTCCTTGATCAGCAATTCAGCTCTTATTCCTAGCCCTTCTTCATGTGTTCAGATGCATATCCAAATACAGCTTTTGAAAGGTATGATGGATAAAATGGAATGAGTCATACGAAGAAATTTTGAATAGTAGTAGATACAGACGTGCCTTTTGAAAATTATTCACCACCAATAACTTTAAAATATTAATTTCACTGCGGTTCATTCATCCAACGAAGTTTTACTGAGTAAACTCTCAGTTGAGAGAAAGCAAGAGTGCTTCCAACTGCAGGGTCCCTGGGGTAAGGGACAGGTAAAAGTGGGACCAAACAGCGCGTGCAGCAGGCACAGGGGCACGCCATGCTGAAGCGTCCACCAGAAGATATTAACCAATTTCTTAATAAAGTTCCTGCCCACATACAAGGTCAGTCAGCAGAATGCCCTGGGCATAGACCAGCATACTAAAGTTCATGGAATGAATCTTAATCATATTTCATTGTCCCCATTTTACCTTGCAAGAGGCTGTGGAGGTTCTGACAGAGACAGGTCACTGCTGGAAGATGCACTTAGGGGACGTTCCTGGACTTTGTTTTCTTTGTCAGATTCTCCAGAAGGTTGATACCCTGGTCTGGTCTAGGAGAAAAGGACACTAAATTTAACTGACTCGCATCACAAAGATATGTTCAGGGAGTACATAAGACAAATATTAAATCACTTCAACTTTACAAAGATCATAAAATGTGAGGGCTTTTTTCTCTTAAAACAAAACCAAATTTAGTTTGTCTGAAAAAGCAGCCATTACAATTAACAGCAAAATTACATCGGAAAACCAAGGAGGGCACCTAATACTATAAAATTTAAAGGAAACATTACTCTTTCTAAAGCTCAGTTTTTCATCTAGAAATACTAGTAGTACTTACCTTCTCAGAGTTGTGAGGATTTACGGAAGCTTTAGCCTATAAAGCCTTTAACAGTCTGTGGTAGGTACATGGCATTTACTGAATGTTATTCTTAAAACAACAGCAGTAATCATAATATTATTACAAACTATAGGATATTCTCTAGTTACAGCATAGATCACAAAACTAGGCTTTTAAGAACATCATCTAGCTTTATGCTCAGTAACATAAGGAAAACTAGGCAAGGATAGAACTAATAAAGATGAGATGAACTGAGGTCAGTTACACTCACTCTAGGAAATGCTAAATGGAGCACTTCTTTCCAATCATTATTTATCAAATTACTCTTCACATAAAATAAATTTCATGAAAAGATCATCACTATAACAAATACTGTCTGAGCATCTGTCTGAATATTAGAACTGGTGGCAGCAAAATGGTGAACAAGCCTTTTCTAATCATGCATACTTCCCTTTGTATTTCTGACGCTACTATTACCTGTGTTTCCTGCGTAGCATGTTGATGAGGCGGCTCTTCAAGCAAAGTCTTTTCTAGTAGCAATTTGGAGTAAGTTTCCTGCAGTCGCCTAGTTACTGACGGCTCAGAAGGAGGCACGTTTTTTACTTTAGTAAAGGCTTCTTTCTGTTTCCGATAGAGCTCCTGTAATCGTTTGTTCTTCTGCTCAGTGGCCTCCTTCTGAGCCTTCTTCTCTTCATTTTGCTTCCTCTTCCTTTCCTCCTGCTGTCTAACAATGTACTGTCGTACCTCATCTGTGTCATAGTGGCGTTTTTTGGAAATAACGGGGGGGTCTTCATTGGCTGTTATTTTGTCAGGTTTTCTTTTAACTGGGCTGTGACTCCTAGGAGCTTGTACTGGTGCTGAGGACTTCTGATTCAGTAACTCTCCTGTTTCTTGCCTTGCAGCTTGAACTGTAGAATCCAACTGTAGGTCATCAAGAATTCCACGAATTTCAAGAGGTAAAAAGTCCTTATTTAAGGCAGTATTTTCCTCCTGTTTATTATCTGGAAGAGATGGAGCTAATTTCTTTGTATTAGTCTCAGACCGAGTTCTACTTCTCGAACGTTCTGAGTTTCGTGGAAGATGTCTATGCGAAACATCCAATCTAGGATCAGATTCTGCTCTTCCAATATGACTCCCTGCAAAATATGAACTGTTAGCAATGTATTAAAATCCTAAATTCATTCCTAAGATTTACTGCAGTAAGGAGAAAATTAGGGAATGTTACTTTATTTTAAACTCAAATTCAAATATCCTATAAAGTCGTTTAAAGAATTTTACAGAAGAAAAACAGCTTTTTAGAAGAAAATAATTTCAATCTTCTAAAAAACTAGACTTCTGGGGTTCCTGGGTGGCTCAGTCAGTCAAGCGTCCAACTCTTGATTTCAGCTTACGTCTTGATTTTAGCTCATGTCATGATCTCAGGGTTTGTAAATTCAAGCCCCGCATCAGACTCTGCACTGATAGTGTGGAGCCTGCTTGGGATTCTCTTCCTCTCTCTCCCTCTCCTCTGCTTATTCTCTCTCTCAAAAATAAATAAACTTTAAAAAAAAAAATTATATTTCCTTGACATTTAAACAATGCATTTTTAATTTTTTTGAAATAAAGACAGATCTTATTGTTGATGTGAATATTTAAGTATTAATATTAATAGAGAATTACTATTTCTCTCCCATGTACATATTTAATATTACTATCTCACCATGCCCCAAAACTAACAGTGTTTAGCTGCCACAACTCTCCAATGAATAACAGAAAAAAAAATACGTAGGAAAACAATCACTTTTAAATCTAAATGTTTACTGACATGGCTTGATTTTAAACCAAGAAGGCTTATGAGTTTACTTATAAGCTAGTGAAAGTAATGAGGAGTAAATGCAAAGTATATATTGATTTCTATGTCTCAAATTATAGTTGTCATTGCACTTCTTACTGAATCCATTCCAGAAGCTCAAATTAATTAAAGCAAATTTTGTTCCTGAAAAAGTAAAGCTGGTCTGCAGTGAACTTATATTTCATTTCCCAAAATTAGTGTTCATGAAACAAGTAGCTAGTTATTTCAAAGAGCATTTAAAATATTTCAGAAAGAAAAAAATAATGGACATGAGGGTCAAAGCAAAGAGTTCTAGATCCTAGATCACATTTTGCCACCCACTGAATATACACCCTGAGAAAAATCACTTTTCTCCCAGGGCCTATCTCCTAATCTGTCACATAAACAAAGCCAGTAGTGTGAATGTCTGCCTATGTTTGTGTACGTAGGGATAAGAAAATCGGACTTAGTCTCTTATGGTCCCTAAAAGTCTAATAAAATCTAATTAAATGATGCTTTTCTATGCAGCTGGCAGCTAAATGTAATTAATATAACAAATACGATCCTTAATAAAAGTCATCATAACATCTATATATGGAATTATCCACAGACAAGCCCAATAGAACAGTTCTTTTTTGAGCTACATTCACAATTATAAACCAAATTCTGAAAGCATTCTCAAGAGTACTTTCACCCTCTCTACATACTTATACAACTAATTTTTAATTGCTTTTCTCAACAATTTTAATTACTGAAACAACTTAATAATTTAATTCCTCACCAGACTTAGTAGTTCTTTCTCTTCCACTTCTGTCACTTGATGCTGTTCTTCGTTCCTTTTGCTCCATTCTGGGTGCAGGCCCCAGAATCTTCTTTACTAATTTTTGTCCATCTCGCCAAGAGGATGTACTTATCAGACGACTGCTACCTAAAAGATACATACATACACATATTGGGTTGAATTTAAAACTTCCAAGTATATCTACTCAACCATACGGGCTTCATAATTAATCTTATGATGATCTTATACCAAAATCAAAGGGTTTACAATCTAATTTTTAGCCCTATGTCCCCAATATTAATTAGCAGTCTTTAAATCTTGATTTATCCACATAGCTCAAATAAGTATAAAATGCTTTGGAAGTACCAAAAATATTAATGATTCTTTTTTTTTTAATGTTTATTTTTGAGAGAGAAAGAGACAGAATGTGAGCAGGGGAGGGGCAGAGAAAGAGGGAGACACAGAATCCAAAGCAGGCTCCAGGCTGTGAGCTGTCAGCACAGAGCCCGACACGGGGCTCGAATTTACAAACCGTGAGATCATGACCTGAGCCAAAGTTAGACACTTAACTGACTGAGTCACCCAGGAGCTCCATAATGATTCTTGAATCCTCAAGAAGTAGAACACTGAATCCAAAAGTTTGGGTACAGAACAAAAAACGTATCTTAAGTATAGTAAGTGTTTGATTTACCAATAGTACCTGGCACACAGTAAAACACATGTCTGCTGAATGGACAAATGATTTAAGCTAAGCACAGAAAAAAAATCTAAAGAAACATGTAACAGTTAATAGTGATTACTGTTAAGGGGATGGTATTATAGAGAATTTCACATTGTATTTTATAGATACACACCAGAACTGTACATTACTTTTTTATACATAAAACAATGGCACTCAAAAAGCAAACATCATCAACATTATAAGCTGCCCTCATTATAAAAGTTCATAAAAGTTCGATCCACTAAACATAGCTGCTGACTAAGGAAAACTTTTTATTTGCAACTTTCAGACTGTAAAATAATTAAAATTAGACCATCGTACTCCAACACAGGTGGAGTACCGTGTGGCTATTTCAAATTCTAATTTCCATAAGAAATAAGAGAAATGTTCTGGTAGTAAGGTGCTAAGAGAAAAAGATAAAATGTTATATATACAATGATTATATCACCTACCATTATGATTTTAAAACTACTGTAAGGAAATAAACAAATTGGTATTCTGTTTTCTTCTATTTTTCAAGCTTTCTGTAATACTGTTTTATTACATTTAAAATAAAGGACATCCTATTTAGAGTCTTTTAAAAAGGCTTCAATTTAAAATTTTAAATGTAGGGGTGCCTGGGTGGCTTAGTCGGGTAAGCGTCCGACTTTCGCTTGGGTCATGATCTCGCGGTTCGTGGGTTCGAGCCCCGCGTCGGGCTCTGTGCTAACTGCCAGCTCAGAGCCTGGAGCCTGTTTCAGAGTCTGTGTCTCCCTCTCTCTCTGACCCTCCCCTGTTCATGCTGTCTATCTCTCGCTCTCCTAGAAATAAATAAAAATTTAAAAAAAAATTAAAAAAATAAATAAAAGTTTAAATGTAACTGCAATTTTAATGAAAACATCTAGTATAAGGAAACATGAATTATGAATGTTTACTCTATAAATGTTTTCGTACCTTGTTATTAACCTTAAGCAATCTATCTAAAATATTTAAAAGGCTTTAAGTCTACTGTTCAATCTATTTATAAGAAACTTTATGTTCTTAAGCAAAATGAAAGAACAGGCTTCTCTTCAAGTTCAGCTTCATTTGATTTCTGAATCGAAAGCAAGCAACCATGAATATACTGGGTAGTTATTTATAAATGTTGGCTTCTGAATATGCTGTGTGGTTATTTCTAAATTCTGGCTTTCTGGAATAGTCTCATTGCAGTCATTGGTAGAAAAAGGGGACTTTCATTATAGATAAACTATTAATACAGCATTAGCACACTTAATGATTCTCCGTCAGTCACTGCACAGTGCATACACAGGAATTAGCCTACCACAAAACTGGATAAGTACAATCCAGGATCAGTGTTTACAAGTTATAATGGTCCTAATGCTTCATTTCAAACTATGCCCCTGGCAAGAATATTATATTATACCACATGAAAAATAACACTTTGTCATATTTTTTAATGTAAATATTAGCTTTGTGTTCAGGTAATTCATGTTCTTATAAAATTTTAATTTGTATACAGTCAGGGTCATTCTGATATCTAGAGGTAACAACGGGTGTCACAAAATCTGTTATTTCATATTCCATAGATTAGTCTATGATAGGAAAAACAAGTTTCTCGTTAAAAACCAGTGCCTCTGGGGGTGCCTGGGTGGCTCAGTTAAGTGTCTGACTTTGGCTCAGATCATGATCTCCTGGTTTGGGAGTTCGAGCCCCATATTGGGCTCTGTGCTGACTGACAGCTCAGAGCTGGAGCCTCTTTCAGATTCTGTGTCTCCCCATCTCTCTGCCCCTCCCATGCTCATGCTCTGTTTCTCAATAATAAAAACATTGAAAATTTAAAAAAAAACACACACACACAAAACAACAACAGACCAGTGCCCCTGGGGCACCTGGGTGGCTCAGTCAGTTGAGCATCCAACTCCTGATTTCAGCTCAGGTCATGATCTCATGGTTTGTGACATCCAGCCCTGTGTCAGGCTCTGCACTGACAGCACGGAGCCTGCTTTGGATTCTCTCTTTCCATCTCTATCTCTCAAAATAAATAAACTTTATATATATACATATATATATATGTATATATATATGTGTGTGTGTGTATATATATATATGTGTGTGTGTGTGTGTGTATATGTGTATATATATGTGTGTGTGTGTATATATATATATAAACACCAGTGCCTCATCATTCCTGCTTCATGTTCCCATAATTCCCTATCACACATTCATCACATTCTATTGTAACTATGTATCTACTGTTTTCCCAGCAAGATTATAAATTCCAAGAGGGTAGGGGCCATGTGCATCCTACCTAACCACTGTACTGCTTAAGCTTATAAACACAGTGCATCACATGTATCAAGTGCTCAAAAATATCTGCATAATAAATGAATGTATGAATGATTGATTCTGAATGTCTCCAAACTGAAAGTGACAAATTTCAACTTCCTCCACTTTCTCAGGCCAAATTACTCACTAACATAAATAGGACAGCTAAACGGGGCACCTGGGTGGTTCAGTCAGTTAAGCGTCTCACTTCAGCTCAGGTCATGATCTTGTGTTACATGAGTTCAAGCCCTGTGTCATGCTCTGTGCTGACAGCTCAGAGCCTGGTGCATTCTTCAGATTCTGTGCTCTCTCTCTCTGCCTCTCCCTCATTTGTCTCTGCCTCTCTCAAAATAAATAAAACATTAAAAAAAATTTAAATGACAGCTAAAAAGCCTATTTCAGTATAGCCAGAAATAATAATTATTATTAATGGACTCATACCTAACATCTGAGTGCTTGCCATATGCCAAATACTATATACCAAATGCTTTTAGGTATTAACTATTTTAGTTTTCACAACAACCCTGTCAGAGAGTTACTACTGCTTTCCCATTTTACATACGGGGAAACCAAGGGACACTAAAATTAACTTACCAAAAGAACAAAGCCAGACATGACGGAATAGAACAGGTTATAAATGCAAGCAACCTGAACTGAACTGGCCTGAAGTGTTAATCACTACAAAACTAGGGAGTTCTCTTTTTCCCCAGTCCTGATCTAGAGTCTGGCCTGACCAATATTGGCATAAACTAATATACTTTTCTTATGCAACATTTATTCTCTTTTGAGAGTAAGTGAAGGTAGTGATAGTCATAAGCAATCTGTTTGTACATGGGAGTTTACTACGTAAAAACCATTACCTATAATCTGGTTAATTTCTATTAAAAATAATAATTAAACAATTGGAGTGGGGAGATGTATGTTTACTATTATGGTGAACATAAGGTTTCATGGGTGTATATATATATACATATATGTGAAAACTCATCAAACATTCTATATCTGTACAGCTTATTCGATGTCAATCATACCTCAATAAAACACGTATACCAAATAATGATACATAAAATGTACTGAATTTTTCTATGTGCCAAACAATGAAAACATCTGGTTAATTAAGTATTTATTTCCAGGGCACCTGGGTGGCTCAGTCAGTTAAGCATCCAACTCTTGATTTAGGCTCAAGTAATGATCTCACAGTTCATGCATCTGAGCCCCGTGTCAGGCTCCTGCTGACAGTGGCGCTGCCTGGGGTTCTCTCCGTCTCTTGCTGCCCCTCCCCCATGCATGCACTCTTTCTCTCTGTCTCAAAATAAATAAGCCTAAAAAAAAAAAACCAGCCCACTTATTTCTATATAGAATGCCATTCCAGTGTTATGTACTGGGGATGGACGTGATACTGAGAAACGTAACCTGTTCTGCCGTCTGGACTTGATAACTGTGTTGCCTTTTGGACTTTTCGTACTGGTTTGACTACTTTCTTCTCTTTACTTTTTTCAGCAGGTTTCTCTTTCACAGAGACATCATCTGAAAAGAAGAAACAACTTATAGGAAATATTATAATGATTCCTACCCACCCACTCATCTTCTTCCCAGTATGAAAAATCAGTATAAAGCATATGATTCAGGTAGGGGGGAAAAAAAAAAAAACCCTTCACTGAGGCCATTTCTGTGACCCATAAGGTACCAATGCCAATGCCTCTTACGGGAAGGTCTACAGATGACCACTAACTAACCCCACTGTTGAGTTCTAAGTTTTTATTTTATGTTTTTCATTTTTGCTTTGTTTTGTTGTTGTGTTTTTTTTTCCCCCAGAAAACCCTTGAGAAGTTTACCTCATTTTCACAAACTGAAAGAAGCTAGAAAAGTAATGGTTTCTGAGCCAGGGTCATATCATTTTTAAAATCTTACAGGTGAGTATTTTCACAGATTCCTATTTCACTTAAAAATTCCTACATATGGGAGATATTCATGAACTTCTAGAATAAAACTTTATAAAATAATATTCCAAAATAAAGCACTTTTATGGTTATGTTAGTGAAATATGTCAAGCCACTTCACATATAAATTACTACTAATTTTTTTAAATTCCAATCTGGGGGGATAGACTAGCTATACATATAAACTTGAAAATCAACCTCAATTACAGATCTGAAGAAATGCAAACTTTAAAATACATATACGGCCCTGCATTCTGAGCAAAGTGGAAGTATGAGTCAAAGGCCCTAAAGCAGGAACATAGCTGAGAAACAGCAAGGAGGACAGTGTCAGTGAAATGAACAAAGAGTAGAAAGAACTAGGGTCAGAGACATAACTGAGGGCCAGATCGTGTGGCTTTACAAGTCATTAAAAGAACTTCAGGTTTTACTTAAGAATGAGATCAAGAGATTTTTGGAAGTTTTGGGGCAAAGGAGTGATATGATCTAAACTAAATTTTAACAAGCTTACTCTAGCAGCTGTGATAACTGGCTTATTAGAAGAAGGACAGAAGCAGGAAGACCAGGGAGAAGGCTACTACAATAATCCGCACAAGAGACTGATGGCAGCTTGGATCTAGGTAGTAGTGACAGAGGTGGAGAAAGTGGTTATATTTTAGATATATTGTGAACAATATGAAACATAAGGTCTGAGAGAAATATAGGAGTCAAGGATGATTCAAGATCTGGGGCCTGAACAAACAGAAAGATAGAATTACAGAGATGGAGGGACTACCAAAGGAGTAGGTTTAAGGAGGTATCATGACCCCATTTCATTAGCTCCATTTTGGATTTATTAAGTTTGGGAAATCCATTATACATCCAAAGGGAGATGTAGAGTTAGCAGCTGGATACAAGTCTGAGTTCAGAGGAAAAGTCCGGGCCAGAGACATAAATGTGGGAATCATCAGCAACAGAAAATATTTGAAGCCCTGAGACTAGATGAGCTTACCTAGTATGCACATAAATAAACAGCAGCAGAGGTAGAAAAAGAAAGAGAGAGAGGAAGGGAAAAAGAAAGAAAAAAAGGACAGACCCAAGTACTGAGAACAGGGCATGGCTATGTTCAGATAGCAGGGAGTCTATTAGGTTAAAAAAAATAATTAAAAAAGAAAAAACTGGAAAGGAGCACCTAGACTCAGGAGGAAAATCAAATACTTACGGAATCCTAGAGGTCAAGTGAAGCATTTCAAGAAAGAAGTAATTTATCATGTCTAATGTCACAGAGAGATCAAGATGACAACTGAGAATCAAACACTGGATTTAGCAATGTGGAAGTTACTGATGACCTTGATATCAGCAGTCCACAGAGAATTTGGAGCAAAAACCAAATAGAAAGGATTCAAGAGTGAAAGGGAGGAGAAAAACTGGAGACAATGAGTATGAGGCAACTTTCTGAAGTTATACTGTAAATAGGAAAGAAACAAGGCTGTAATTGAAGACAGCAGGGCCAAAAGCAGAGTTCTTTTATGAGGGCTGAAGTAACAGCATTTTATCCAACCTTATAGAGATGGAAAATTTGATGATGCCAAAGAAAGGAAATAAAGAAAAATTGATGTCCTTAAATATACAAGAGTAAATGGAACCTAAAACACAAGTAGATGGGTCAGTGCTAGCTAGAAGCAGAGACAGAGTTCAACCACCAGAAAGAGAAGACAGTCTTAATAGATAAGACTTTTTTTTTTTAATGTTTATGTTTTGAGAGAGAGAGAAAGAAAGAAAACGAGCATGAGCGGGTGGAGGGGCAGAAAGAGAGGACAGAGAATCTGAAGTGGGCTCTGCACTGACAGCAGTAAGTCCTGCACAGGGCTTGAACTTAGAAACGCTGAGATCACGACCTGAGCCAAAGTTGGATGCTCAACCAACTAACCCACCCAGTGCCTCAACAGACAGGAAACCACCCCCCCCCTTTTTTTTTTTTTAAGTTTATTCATTTATTTTCAGACAGACAGAGAAAGTGCAAACAGGGTTGGGGCAGAGAGATAGGGAGAATTCTAAGCAGGCTCCACGTGGTCAGTGCAGACCCTGACATGGGATTCAAAGTCATGAAACCGTAAGATCATGACTTGAGCCGAATTCAAGGGTCAGACACTTAACCAACTGAGCTACCCCGGCACCCCCAGACAGACTTCCTAAAGAATTCATTAACATACATCATTCTACTGGTCTGTAAAGATACTGACCTATGGAGGTATATTACTATTATCCCCCTTTTACAGATGAGAAAAACACAGGTAGTATACAAAAGTAGTAACAGGCAAAGCAAAAATTTGAACCCTTATAAGCTGATTCCAAAATCTTTACTCTTAACTCCTTTCCACCTCTGGGGGAAAAAAAACCTGAATACACTGTTCCAATAAAAATACTAGAAAAACTGGACACATAATGCCACAAAATTTATTAGCAAAATTTCTATGGGAGCTTAGTAGAAAAATCTCGGGCTATAGAGTTAGCCAGAGCTGGCTTTGAATTTTGGCTTCCATTCTCAACTACTCTTCATATACAATCTTGGGAAAATTACTCAGTGAACCTCCATTTCCACAATTGTAAAAAAGGACAGAAGACTACGATGCAGTATCTTGCCCCAAACTGCACTAAGTGTTCCATAGCTTGTAACATTACAACATCACCTTCCCATTTTCCTCTTCAATCTTCTATTAAGTTCCTATTTTCAATTCTCTCAATGTATTCTGTTCTTATAACGTTGATTTTTCTTTCTGTATTTTGCCCTGTTAGTATCATCTTATCTGCTGCCTGCCCAAATTACTGACCATCTCAAAGATCTCAGTCTAGTAGAAGTAAACTTCAACTAGACTCTGCTATGTTTCCTTCAAATCAGACAGGACTGACTCAGAAAGTCTCTGAAGTTAAAAATAGCCTAGTTTCTGTCTCATCAGCCATGTATGCTAATTTTAATCCTGGAGCAGAGCCTAGAGGCTGAGAGAGCTTTATGACTGAAACCACAACTACTTTAGTATACCATGCAGTTAAAAAAGGGAAATTCCTTTATTTTGGTGACAATTTTAGGTTTAAATATGATGTTAGACAGCATACATGATAAAACACGCAAAATCTAAGAAAGCTCCACTCTCACCTGCAAAGTGAAGTGCTAAGTCTCGATACAGTTCTCTACTCATGTTTTGAAATTCAGCCTCCTGCCACACTTTCCCATCAGGTGTTCGAATCTTGGTCTCTGAAGGATTGAAGCCTGATATATACCAAAATTACAAAACATTTCTTATCAAAGATGCTTTATAAATGCGGTTTGTTATACTTTTTAAAACTGAGAGATAATTAACATACCATAAAATTCACTCTTTTAAAGAATACAGTTCAACGGTGTTTAGTATATTCACAAAGTTATGGACTTACCACCACAATCTAATTTCCTCCATTACGCTATTCCCTGGCAACTACTAATCTACTTCCCATCTTCATGGATTTGCTTATCCTGGATATGTCATATAAGTAGAATCCTACAATATGTGTGTGGCCTTTTTGTACCTGGCATCTTTCAATTAATGTAATGTTTTCAGTTACCATATAACATGTATCAAAGCTTTCTTCTTTTTTATTGTTGAATGATACTCCGTTGCATGAATATATCACCATTTATTTATCCATTTAAACATACTAACATTTAAATATTCATCAGTTGATGGGTATTTGAACTGTTTCAATTTTTTGGCTAGTATTAACAATGTTGCTATGAACATTCACATACAAGTTTTTGTGTGGACATATGTTTTCAATTTCCCTGTGTATTATACCTAGGAGTTTGCATTGCTGGGCCGTATGGTAACTCCATGTTTAACTTTTGAGGACTGCCAAGCCATTTTCTAAAGGAGCTGTATCATTTTACATTCTCACCAGCAATGCATGAGGGTTCCAATTTCTCCACATCCTCACCAACACTTGTTATTGTCTGTCTTTTTTATTACAGCCATCCTAGTGGTTGTGAATGGTATCTCGCTGTGGTTTTGATTTGTGTTTCCCTAAAAACAAATGGTGGTTGAGCAGCTTTATATGCTTCTAAAAGAAGGATGCATAATTAGCTACTACATAATGTGCTGACAAATACTGTTTGGAGAAAGTAAGCTTCAGTGAGATGAAGCAATATCCATTTCTTCAAAAAGAGTAGAAATGGAGAAGCACTACATTAAATGACAAAAGAATGTCAATCATAAATTATGGATTTCAGAGAAAGAACTACTCTTCTCAGGAGTAAGAGAGAGACAACACCAATTCTTCTTTCTTTAAAGACAGGCATTAATTGCTACCATCTAATTTTGCCTATGAGTGAACAATCCAACAAGCGGCTATCTACACAAGTAAAATGCACCCAAAGTGTAGAAAACAGATCTTTAAAGCATACTTTCTCAGTTTTGCAACAAACATTACACAAATGCTATTTCCTAGGGATTAACAGTCTGATTTCCTACTTTGAATTTATCTTAGAATGTTATTTTACAAAATCATAAAAATGATGAATATGGATGATAACCAGAGTAGTGTAAGGATTTCTATTTTCAGATGGTCTTAACTTATCAAAGAATTGGCACCCAATATATATTTGTAAAATTAAATCAATATAAAGAATAGACTGGAATCAAAAACTGATAAAAGCACTCTAAAAGTATTAAATAAAATGCACTGGTAAACTTATTACACGTCTAATAGAAATTAATCTATTCAGCTTTTAGGCCCAATAGCAGAAGTTTAATTTCACGTGACATTTGTGGCAAAGGACACACAATTATCCCTATGCAAGAAAAAAAATTATAAATATAGTGTCCAGGCTACTGCAAGCTATAGTTTGTCGTAAGAAAGTGTGGCAATCCGTGCAAATCTCTCCCTCTCTCTCTCAACGTTTCATCACCATCGTCCCCACCCCATCTCTCTCCATTCAACTCAATTTTTTCTCCTCTCCTCTTCAGGAAACATTTATCTCTATGGGAGCCTTCCTTTATATTTGCATTTTTATTTAGAAGTTAACTTTAAGAAGCTTGCAATATCTACACCAGTTTCCTTTTCTGTCCTCGAATTTAACAGTAGTCCCCCTTATCTGCTGTTTTAATTTCTGCAGTTTCTATTACACACTGTCAACCATGGTTCAGGATCAAATGATCAGAGGGCTAACAGGAGCCGAATGCTACGTCACAGTGCCTGTATCATTCACTTCATCTCATCACACAGGGATTTTATCATCTCACAACATCAGAAGAAGAAGGGTGAGTAGGGACAGTGCAATAATTTTGAGAGAGGCGCCTGGGTGGTTCATTCAGTTAAATGTCTGGCTCTAGATTTTGGCTCAGGTTGTGATCTCATGGTTCGTGAGCGTAAGCCACACATCAGGCTCTGCACTGCCAACATGGAGCCTGCTTGAGATTCTCTCTCTCTCCCTCTCTCTGCGCCTCTCTAGCTTGCTCTAAGTAAATAAACTTAAAAAATTTTTTTAAACTTAAAGGAAAACTTTAAAAAAATTTAAAGATTTTGAGAGACACCACATTCACTTAACTTTTATTACAGTGTACTGTTACAATTGCTCTACTTATTTTTGCTAATATATTACTATATGATTTATAAATTAAACTTTATCATAGGTATGTATGTATGTATGTATACATGTATGTATGTATAGGGGAAAAATAGTATTTATAGAGTTTGGTACTGTACAGTTTCAGACATCCGCTGGACGGCTTGGAATGTACCCTGAGGATGGGGGGGGGTCTACTGTATTTCTGTTCTTTGTCCCCTTTTTTCCCTACTAGTTGAATTTATTGACTAGAATAAAAAAGTTACTGTGCACTTATGTTCAAGACACTGTACTAGGCTCTGAAATAAAATAAGGATGATCAATATAAGGTCTTAAACTTCATGGGCATTTACATCAGGAAGAAAAATGTATACAAACAACTAAGTACAAAACAAAAATTACATAAACACTGTTTGTGTTCACTACTTGAAATTTTAGGGGCGCCTGGGTGGCTTAGTCGGTTAAGCATCCGACTTTCGCTTAGGTCATGATCTCGCGGTTTGTGGGTTCGAGCCCCGCGTCGGGCTCTGTGCTGACTGCCAGCTCGGAGCCTGGAGCTTGTTTCGGTCTGTGGCTCCCTCTCTCTCTGACCCTCCCCTGTTCACACTGTCTCTCTCTCTCCTAGAAATAAATAAAAATATTAAAAAAAAAAAGAAAGAAATTTTAAAGCAGAATCACAAAACACTTTCTATGTCTTTAAAAAAAAAACAGGGATGGCTGGGTGGCTCAGTCAGTTAAGCATCTGACTATTGATTTCAGCTGGGGTCATGATCTCACGGTTTTTTAGTTTAAAGTCCTGCATCAGGCTCTGCACTGACAGTGTGGGGCCTACGTGGGATACTTAAATATATCCTTTCTCTCTCACTCTGCCCCTCCTCCACTCACACTGTGTATCTCTCTCAAAATACTTAAATAAATAAGTGAAAAAAAAATAAATGAAAAACCAAGGTTTAGAATGGGTTTAATATACTGACAACTGCATAAAAAGAGAAAGAAAATAATTGTCTACGCAAAAATTATCTCTGGAAAAATATGCAAATTATTAATACAAGTAATTTCCTAAAAGGGAACCAGGTAGTTGGAGCACAAGAGCTTTTTCTGGTAGACTCTTTTCATCTTTTGAATTGTGAACCAAGTGAATTTATTAAGCATTTGAACAAATGAAAATAAAGTATCATTTTAGAATACAGTATATTAAGATCCTTTTAATTTACACTTGCAAAATGTTGACAAAAATAGTTTCTCAGTGTTGGGAAAAATAAATCCATTGCTCAGGACACTGGAAACCATATTGTTATAACTTCACAAATATATGCTACAGTTCATTAATTAGTCCCCCAAAAGTTCTATTAATAATTTTTTTTTAAGTACCCTTCACTCCCAGTAGGGAGCCCAAAGTGGGGCTCAAACCCATGACCTCAAGATCAAGACTCAGGCAGAGATCAACAGTCAGACGCTTAACTGAGTGAGCCACCCAGGTGCCCCTATAAAATATTTTCATATGAAAACTAGCAGGCTAAAAACTTAGTAAGTAAAAGGTATATGCGATATTCAGTCACCAGCTCAGAGGAAGTTAAGATTTTCACTCAGGTTCTTTTGAGTTGTGTTTGTTTTGTTCTATTTTTAATTTTTAGATTTTTGTAAATTATTAAATAAAATATGGATTTAGGTTGACCATCTTAACTTTGTCTTACTGGAATAACTTTTGGAATTTCAGAACTTTGATTTCTAGAATAAACACACCTTAAATGTAAAATCTTCATTTAATGGATCTGACATTAATATAGCAAAAGTTTTGGATAATCACTATCTCAGAATCAACAAGAACATTTGCTATTTACTCTGTCAACAGTGTGGACAATTACTACATTGTACACAAATGACTAGAAAGATGTGAACTAATTTAATTAATAATACAGGGGCGCCTGGGTGGCTTAGTCGGTTAAGCGTCCGACTTTCACTTAGGTCATGACCTCGCGGTTCGTGGGTTCAGGCCCCGCGTCCGGCTCTGTGCTGACTGCCAGCCCAGAGCCTGGAGCCTGTTTCAGTCTGTGACTCCCTCTCTCTCTGACCCTCCCCTGCTCACGCTGTCTCTCTCTCTCCTAGAAATAAATAAAACATTTAAGAATTTTAGGGGCGCCTGGGTGGCTTAGTCGGTTAAGCGGCCGACTTTCGCTTAGGTCATGATCTCGCGGTTCGTGGGTTCGAGCCCCGCGTCGGGCTCTGTGCTGACTGCCAGCTCAGAGCCTGAGCCTGTTTCAGTCTGTGACTCCCTCTCTCTCTGACCCTCCCCTGCTCATGCTGTCTCTCTCTCTCCTAGAAATAAATAAAACATAAAAAAATTTTTAAAAAAATTTTTTTTAAATTAAGAATACAGTAGAACAACCCGGAATAGCAAGAGCAAGTTTTCAAGGGAACCACTCACAATTTTATCACAGAGAATAAAATGCAAATTATCAATCTTATATTGAATTCACAATGAATTGTCTTAACAAAACATAATAAGCAACACAAAATAAAACTGATAATTGCTGTAGGGGCACCTGGGTGGCCCAGACGGTTAAGTGTCTGATTTTGGCTCAGGACATGATCTCATGGTTCATGGGTTCAAGCCTGGAGCCTGCTTCAGATTCTGTGTCTCCCGTTCTCTCTGCCCCTCACCCATTCACATGCTCTTTCTCTCTCTTTCTCAAAAATAAATAGTAAACATTAAAAAAATAAAAAATAAATAAAACTGGTAATTGCTTTAACTGTACATACAAAATTCTTTCTGGAGAAAAAAGACCTTAGGACTAAAAAAAAACTGCAAAGATGGTCAGAGAAAAGTTAGACTTGGTGGAAAATACAAAATTAACTACATAACAAAAGTTGTCCTAGTTTGTTAATAATTTAAACAGAAACAAAATGAATCTTGACAATTTTTGATCTTCATACACTTATCTAGAAAAACTGAACTTTGAAAAGTATCCACAAAAGTTATGGTAGCAGAAATTTTAATGACAAAAGTCTAACATGGACTATGATCAATGAATCAATTCTTTATTAAAAACTTATGGGGCACCTGGGTGGCTCAGTTGGTTAAGCATCTGACTTTGGCTCAGGTTATGATCTCACAGTTTGTGAGTTCAAGACCCCTGTCGGGCTCTGTGCTGACAGCTCAGAGCCTGAAGCCTCTTTCAGATTCTGTGTCTCCCCTTCTCTCTGTCCCTTCCTCTGCTCATGCTCTGTCTCTCAATAATAAATAAAAAACATTAAAAAAACAAACTTTACATGAATAACCCTATGAAAATAATTTCAGGAACATAAAAAGAAATTTTCTTAGAAAAGTATTTTCTCGGGGCACCTGGGTGGGTCGGTCAGTTGGGCAGCCAACTTCAGCTCAGGTCATGGTCTCGCGGTTCATGGGTTCGAGCCCCGCATCAGGCTTTGTGCTGACAGCTAGCTCAGAGCCTGGAGCCTGTTTTGGATTCTGTGTCTCCCTCTCTCTCTGACCCTCCCCTGCTCACACTGTCTCTATCTCTCTCTCAGAAATAAATTTTTTAAAAAAATTTTTAAAAAGTATTTTCTCAATGAAAATCTGTTGGTATAAATCTGATTTAATTATTTGTATTCTCAAACATGGGGTGGCGGGGGGGAATCCCTTACTGTCAAAACTCAAAGCTTAAAATAACAGGATCAAAATATTCTGTAACCAAATGTAACTGGAATTAACTAAATTATAATTTTAAAATATTTACTTTCGAAAGAATTCCTAGTAACAATCCAAGTATAATGGTGGAATAAGAATAACATTCTTGCAGTTCTCTGAAAATGATACTAACTTCTTTTCTCTTTTGTTCAACTTATTAACTATTCAGATGGGGTTCTTCATCTCCTGGGGGACTTGTTTAAAATTCTAATTCTGGACTCTATACCCAGAAATTCTGATTTAGATCCAGTGCAGCATCCAGGAATCTGTATTTTTAACCCACATCTTGAATTAATTTCTCAAGCATTCGATCAGAGCATCACACCCTGTTCTAAAGATGATCTTCTCTACTCAAATGCCCCCTAGGGAGAATGGGGACAAGAAGGCAGGAAGAGAGAAAGATACAAAGACTGATTACAAACCTTTATATGTTGGAGCAGGTGGTGCTGTTGCCACTTTCCTCACTTTTGCTGTCACTGAGTTATCAACGTTAACAACCATTACAGGATGGTCAATATGACCCAGATTCTGGCCCCAGCCATTTGTTTCTTCTGAGTGGTCCCACTGTTTCCTAATTCGCTCCTTGAGTTTTTCCAGTTTGACATCATGTTGTCGCTGTTTTAGGATATCTAACCTTTGGGAATTACAAGTGCTCGTAGAGGACGGAGAAGAGTCAGTTATCCGTAATACTTTAGGATCGACATCATGGCCCATGTTACTTACAGTAGCTTTCTCATTTCCTTTTGCTCTACTAGGTTTTTCTTCCTCAGTTCTCACAGGACCTGTCATCTTAATCAAACATTCAGAATTTTGCAATGCATCAATTGCTGGTTGATCATTTAAAAACCTAACCACTGTATCACTGATGACAGTTGACTGGGAGCTCTCAAAATCACAGCAGTGTATGTTCCGTTCTTCTCGATTGCAGATCAGCCGGTTTCCACTCTCAGGCTTTTCTTCATTAACATCCACACAATATACATGCTTTGACTCTAGATGGCTAGGACTTATATTGGAAGGTGTGCCATGGATTTCCCTATTATTAAAAAATAATAAGCTTTGAATAAAAACTACAAAAACCAAACTGAAACCAGCCATACAAACTGAAGGAGAACTCTAATCTAACATTAGAGATTAAAAAAAAAAAAATCTAGAGATTCCGATAGGTTAAATAACAAAATAACCATCACTGACATTAAGATTCAATGCTCAATGTCCCCTCTATCAAGTTAGATAGCAAGTAATCTAAATCATAATCTACACACGTAAAATAAGAAATATGTAAAACATGTATGTAGAGACTTCCTTAAGAACCCCAGAAAATAGGATTACAATCTGACTTTGGATATTCACTTGACACCTATTACCAAAATATGTATTTTCCTCCTCTATGAAATCTTAAATATGGGGGGAAAAGTACTCAAATTTTGTATTTGTAACTTCTAAATAATGTACCAAATTAACAGATTGGGAGTAGAAATAAAGTGGAGGTATAATAAATATTTTCCTCCAAATAAATGTAGTTAAGTAAAGTTAAACCTCTCTAAAGCATAGATCACTTTTTTTTGGTAGCTTCAAACTATGTAAAGCACATCTGGAAACTGTGGAGTAAGCAAAGGCAACGAGGCATAGCCAAAGTACCTATCACAAAGTCCATATTCTTTATTCATAAAAACATTAGCAAAAATCTTCCTCCAGAGATTATTTTTATTTTATATATCATCCTAATAAGTTATATTTTAGGAACAGAAGCAGTTTATTGAAAGTGAGGTTAATGAAGACAAGCCTCAGCAGTAATAAGAGCACATGATTTATGAAAAAATACCCAACAAAATTGTAAAATTTGGATCTGCAGTGTCTGAAAAAGTAGACATTAGCCACACGTGACTATTGAGAACCTGAAATATGGTTAGCCCCAATGGAAGATGTGCTATGATGTAAATTACATACCAAATTCTAAAGACTTAGGATGACAACAAAAAAGAACGTAAAACATCTTCATGTGTCTGTGTACGCGACTAGTAAAAGTGTTTCAATTGTACGTATGGCTCACATTAATGGGTCTATTATCTACCACTGATCTAGATGTTTCATGTAAAGACATAAAACTCTAAATACCACGAAAATTCTTAAAGCCATAACTCTGTTACATCATGATATGGTAATTCCATCTATTGTGAGTCTATGAGTATATGCATTTTTCTAAGAAGATAGTCTGCAGCTTTCATCAAATTCTCATTAGAATCCATGACCCAAAAAACATCAGACCCTGTTCTCAGTGGTTGATTATTAAACAAGATGGGGACTGAGAAATGACTCCTGTAGCTTTCACTAGAGATCAAGACTAAATTCGGTTATTTGCACTACCTTTACCAGACCACAACAATTTATAGGTAAAATGATCTAGGTATAAAATTTTACACCTAAAATGATTTAGGTATAAACTGTAAAGAATAAAATAAGCATAAAACAGTAGTTTATATATCATGTCACAATCTTAAAACGGGAAGGACAGTTGACCTTCCCCCCAAGTAGAAAAAGGAAAAAGTATTCTTATAGTTTTCATTCACTCTTTCATTAAATATTTACTGAATACATATAAGGGTATTTACTGTACAAGTCTTTCAACTTTACTGTAAATATAAAAATTTTCATAATAAATGTTAGGCAAAAATATTTACAGAATACTTAGTAAATGACAGGCATTAAGCTAATGCTTGGAGAATAACACAGATTTACAGCCTTATATAAACTAATGTAATGGTTAGATATGGAATCAAAATATAAAGCAACATGAAAATATATGTAACAGGGGAAGTTATACTGTATGATAAGAGCACACAGGAAGGGTTAACTAGGCTGTGGGAATGGAATGGAATAGAAACAGATCTGGCAATGTTTCATATTGAAGGTGCTAAAAGAGAAGTTTTAAGTAATGAATGGAGTCAGTCAGGTGAAGGATATTCTAGTCACAGCTTTCCTATAGGTATTTTTTTCTTATCTTAAAAGATACACAATTTATAAAATTTTAAATATCAAGTAGTATTCTTTGCAGGAAGAATATTAGAATATGAATAAAGAGTAACTTAGTTTCAATTCCAATAGTGGTTATGTTTCTAGGCAAGTTGTTTTTGTGTGGTTAAAGATTTCTGAACTCCAATTATTTTTCACATTTTTCTTTCTCCTTTTACTAAACTATGAGCTTTTACACAGATTAATTCCCTGGCCTTCTCCCTGCATTTCCTTGATCATTTCTATCACTTCAACACTAGTGACAACTCACAAATTTATATTCCCAGCCCTGACCTTTCCACACACATTTCTACCCAAATTTTCAAAGGCCTACTGAGTATCTTCACTTAGGTATTTCAAAATTGAATCAAATCAAATATTGATATTATAGACTGATATGAACTCATGAACTACCTCCATCTCCCAAATTCTTGATCTCAAATTTAAGAATAAAAACATATGTCCAGTATGATCTAGCTCCATCATGAAACTCCTCGATCTACTGGTTGACATTTTACAACACTAAAAACGTTAATGAAACAAGGAAATATAAAGCCCACTGTTTAATATTTATTACTATTTGCTATACTAAAAGCATTAACACTTTTATATCATTAGTAATAATGTTCCTCAAATATAAAATTCTATAATTTTATCTACTAAATATCCTAAATTATCAGCTAACAAAAATATACATTATTTTATAATATCCATTCTATCAAAATTCATACATCAATCCTGAATATCTGACAATAAGCTACATAAAGGAGCCACTGGCAACAAATTAAAATAATAAATCAACTCACATTCTCAATAGGAAAGAAATTTCAGGTAACTGATTAATGCTATCTAAAGAAGCAGAAGCAGAAGAAGAAACCTAAACTATACAAAGTTCATTATGTAGAACACTTAATCTGAGATATTAAGAAAAAAAAAAGCCACACTTCCAGAGACTGAATAATCTGTTTGTAGGAAACATACATTACAATGGTGGTAGCCTGGGGTCACTACTTCTTCTCCCCCAATATTTAATCTGTGAAAGATTGGAAAGTCAGTATTTCATCATACACAAGATTTTTGCTTTACCTTTTTGGAAAATGGAAAAGGTAGTAACACTAGAGCCAGAGTGCTATGAAAAACTCAGAAAAGAGCCATAATCTTAAATGTAAATATTACAGGCTAATCCTAGCTGACAATGTCCTGTTAAACACTAACCTGTAAGAAACCAAAGGTTCACGAAACTCCACGTGGTTGTTTTTCCTTATGTTACTCTCCAGGGTGGTAACTCGGAGAGGGCTGCGAGATTTCTCTTTTCGTGATTTCGAAGATTTGGAGGTTGGCGCATTCACCCAAGAGTCATCCAGGTATCTACCATCTGAAGGAAAAGGAAATCTGTAAGAACATATGATGTAATCTACAACTGCCCCTGAATGTGGGTAGTGTTTATGAAAATAACTTGAGTGTCTATTACTTATAGCATCTCTAGTTGGATAGTGTATAGAAAACACTCAGGTTATGGGGCGCCTGGGTGGCTTAGTCGGTTGAGCGTCCGACTTTCGCTTAGGTCATGATCTCGCGGTTTGTGGGTTCGAGCCCCGCGTCGGGCTCTGTGCTGACTGCCAGTTCAGAGCCTGGAGCCTGTTTCAGTCTGTGTCTCCCTCTCTCTGACCCTCCCCTGCTCACGCTATCTCTCTCTCTCTCTAGAAATAAATAAAATATTTTAAAAAAAAAAAAAAGAAAACACTCAGGTTAAACCTTTACAAGCCACTCAATCTATAGAGGAAATAACTGTATTCTGAATTTAAAAATGCAAACCAAATTCTACATATAAAATTCTTTTGGTCAAAGGCTCTCTCACTCAAACAAGGAATTATCAAATAAAATCCAACAGACTCAGAGGTTTAAAAAAAAATCACAGTTTTAATAGAAAGTACTAACCTCCAGGTTCTAATCCACTAATTAAGTAAGAAACCACACAATTACATATATGAAAGGTAACCAGAGGAAGTAATGGCATTGTGTCAATTTATCTATGAGACAGATCATTCCAATCATGACTTAACTCCCTAAACAATATGTAAAACTTATTAAATCAACTAAATGTCCAAATGATATATCTGTGAATTTAAAATATAGACTTAATCCCGAAGGCTTAACATCAAATTCTTATCATGAAAAACAAATGAAAAGTCACTGTCAAAGGTGATGCAATGATGCTAAAGTCCCTCAACAAAAGATGGTGAAACATTATCTGTAGTCACTGAATATGAGGTTGCTTCATAACTACTCAGCACCGAAGACAAAAAACCTAAATGTTGATGAGGTCTGGTCTCTGACAAAAGGACAAGCAAATATATGGGACTACCAAAGGAAATTAAATTGAAACAAAACATCAAAGATACAGTATATTTGTATTTCCAGAAGTAACATCACACATACCTTTTCTACTTATTTTTCGGGTAGCACTTGCAGAAGATTTCTTGGTATCCATGATAGAATCGAACACAGCTGTACTTGTAGGGGCAACTTCTAACTTGTTTTCAATGTGTCTCAGCTAAAGTTTAAACACCATCACAACAAATAGGTTAATTCTGTAAATATACCAGCTACTGTTGACTTACACAGTTAAACTATATTGTCCAATACCTTTCTCTAAAGTAGGAAAAATTCAGGAATGCCTTTTGCAGTACTGGCTTTTTCATTATTTATTACTTCAGCTACAGTAACAAGTAGTACAATGCTATCCACATTCGAACAAGAAAAATAAAAAAGATTTGGAAGAGGGGCACCTGGGTGGCTCAGTCAGTTGAGCGCCTGACTCTTGATTTCAGATCAGGTCATGATTTCTCTATTTGTAAGATCGAGCCCCTCATGGGGGCTCTGTGCTGACAGCATGGTGCCTGCTTGGGATTCTCTCTCTCCCTCTCTCTGCCCTTCCCTACTTTCTTTCTCTCCCTCTCTCTCATTCTTTCTCTATCAAAAATAAAAACATATTCTTTTAAAATTAAAAAAAAAAAGATTCTTAAGGATATCAAAGAGTTTCTATTTGTTTGGTTGACATGTTTTTCTAAAAACAGTACATTTTCTGACATTATGTTGTGCATCATTATGTTATATACCCTGTGTATTTTACATGCAAAAATTAGAAAAGAACTCAGATGGACAAAAATTTTTTAACTGTTCAAACAGCTAAAAGTTTTTAATAGTCTTAGGTCTATAAACTAAGTTTCACAAAAAAGACAAAGTTCACAAGATAGAACTCAGGTTTCCACACACTTTACAGTAGAAGTCGACTTCTGGTATGACCACCAGTGTTCTCAATGATTTAAAAACCATTTCCCACCAATTATATGCTTATAGGAGAAAGCTTATAAAGCACAGAAAAGGTATAAAAAACAAAATTAAAATCATCAAAACTCCACCACACAGAGATAAACACTGAGTAAAATTCTGATTTATCTTCTTTCAGATTTTTGTGGTTCAATTACTCACAAAATTGGAATAATCATTTATATTGTTATCAGGCTTTTTCTCCCATTTTTATTATAAGCCGTTTATCGTCCTTAAAAGTTATTTTTAGGGGCACCTGGGTGCCTCAGTCAGTTAAGCACCCAACTCTTGGTTTGAGTTAAGGTGATGATCTCACAGTTTGTGGGTTCAAGCTCCACTTTGGGCTCTGTGCTGACAGCGCAGACCCTGCTTGGGATTCTCTCTCTTCCTCTCTCTCTGTCCCACCTCTGCTTGCTCTCTCATTCCCTCTCTCTCTCTCAAAAATAAACTTTTAAAAAAAAATTTTTTTTTTAATGTTTTATTTATTTTTAGGAGAGAGAGAGAGAGACAGCATGAGCAGGGGAGGGTCAGAGAGAGAGGGAAACACAGACTGAAACAGGCTCCAGGCTCTGAGCTGGCAGTCAGCACAGAGCCCGACGCGGGGCTCGAACCCACGAACTGCGAGATCATGACCTAAGCGAAAGTCGGACGCTTAACTGACTAAGCCACCCAGGTGCCCCAAAAATAAACTTTTAAAAAAAAGTTATTTTTAAAAACACAATAGTTTTGAAAAATGACAATTGACAGTTCAGCTCTATATGAGGTTAACTCTAAGTTAAACTGGGGACAAAAACTATTCCTACATTGTAGATACATAATGCTCATATGGAAGAGAGAGAATATATATAATGCTATCTTTGATCCTACATTACGACCAAATCTAGGTTATAGTACCTTTTCCAGATGCATTTTCAAACCAATTCAGAAGATCAGAGGACAGAAAATACCATATTCACACAGTAAAGAAATAAGTGATTCAAATTCAGGTAGGATACAAAAGAAAACAAAGACAGACATATTAGGAGAGTAATTTTCCTGGAGAGCAAATGAAAAAGGAAAAAAGAAAAAGTCTCCCTTTGAAGGGACTATGGACGACTTGCCAAATTTGGGTTCCTAAACTCCAGACAAGACTAGACAGAACACAAATGAAAAGAGGTTGCCCACAGTCACTCTTCAACACTAATGACAGAAAACAGCCTGCTACTGCCTCGAAAAAGGGAACTCACAGTCCATTAAAGAAGCTGTGTAAGTGGTGAGTCACCAAATTCTATTCCTAAAACCAATATTACACTATCGGTTAACCAAACAGAATTTAAACAAAAATTTGTTCATTTCCTCTCTGACTCTGAGCCTTCTACACAGACATAGCCCTATGTTCCCAAATTCATTTTGTTTTAAATCTTCATTTCAACATACCAGATGAACAAATTTATTAAAGGAGACTAAACAGCACAAATTATTTTAATATTTGGTTATGTTAATGTTCCTGACACCTAAAGTAGCATCTTGATTATCCATCCCTTTACTATTTAATAGTTTTCATTAATGTTCATTTTGAAACATGGTATTTAACTTCTAAGCAAAATCTTTAACTTTATTTTCCTATCCAAAAAGCACTATAGAAAAAAATTTAATCGATTCAATCATAACAGGAAATCAATTTTAAACCAGAAAGAAATAAATGGAAGCTATAACTACTTACAGCAGCCTTGGTCTGAAAAAGTGCATCCCACGATGTGGTTATATCTGCTAGGAAACAGTGATATTTACTGAATCAGAGTCTCTGAAGTAGTCCTCAAAATCTGCATTTTAATCAGCTCCTAAATGCACTTGACTTCGAGAACTATTTTATTAGGCAGAACTACTCCTCAGCAAATGCTTTATTATACTGAGCCAAAATATGGTTCTTTTCCCATCTTATAAGGCCAAGTTTCTTAGCGTATATTTTAGAGCTGTATTAGACACGGATCCCATTAGTTCTTAGGACAGCTGCACTGATACCCCACTCAGCCCCGTCAGACTTCTCCTCAGTCTATCTCCTCCTCAGATACTCAACAGTAAGCAGTATCCTCAATGTGCCCCAAGACCGAAACAGACACAAAATTTTATACTGTAGTATATTTCACATTATGATGTTGAAAGGATTAGAAAAATACTCCAGACTTAAATATACCAATAGAAATAAAGGTAAAATCTAGTCTTTCAGATAATAGCCCTTCAAATAACATAAGGCCACACAGTTTCTTGAATCATCCTTCTCTAGGATAAAATTTCTCTAGGAAGTTTCATTTCTGCCAAATGTTCCTTATGTGACACGATTTCCAGACCCCTCACAAACCCAATAATCTTCCTTCAGATGTACTCTAGCTTGTCAATGTACCTCAAAATATATCATGCCCTAAATTAAAGTTACCCTCAATGCATCATTAAAAAAAAAAAGAGTTCAGTGAGACTTTTCCTTTTCTTATCTGTATACTATAGATGTCTAAAACTATATTAGAACCTATATTATACCACTTGTTGACATTAATCAGAATTTATCAGAATTTCTAAGAAACTTTTTTAAAAAGAATGTTTCCCTTTATAAAAGTTTACCATAGGACACCTTTGAAGATGAGATACCTCATATATTTAAAAGAAACTGAATTTTAAAAACTTATCTACCTTTTATAAAATAAAGTATATATATAATTTTCATTTACTGACTAGCCCAGAATTTTATACACATGACCTAAACAAGGCATGAAGTTCAACTTAAAGGAAACAGATCATACCTTGCACAGTATCCTTGCTTTGAGAGTTCCTTGGATTCGGTAAAGGCACCTCTTTTGATTTGCTGCTCCTCATCCTGCCAATTTACCTGCAATCATACCATCAGCATTCACTGAACATCAATATTATCATATTCGCAAAGGAAAACGCTATCATTTATCTTTATGTTCATGAAAGTCAGAAGCATTATGTCAACTCTAAAAATTATCTTTATGCCCAGTTAAAAGTCACTGATAATCAAGTAACTTTTTCTTTGGAAAACTAAACCACTAAAAAGTCTACCATGACTACCTCACACCAACTAGGATGGCAATATCAAAAAGGCCAACATCAACAAAAAATAATAATAAATGTTGTGGAGAGACTGGAACAGTCTCTGTGTTCCACAGACTGTGGAACAGACTGTGTACTGTTTGTGGGAATGTCAAATAATATAGCCTCTGTGGAAAACAGTATAGCAGTTCCTCAAAAAATTAAAAAATAGAGAGGTACTGGGTAGCTCAGTTAAGTACCCAACTCTTGATTTCAGCTCAGGTCATACTTCACAATTTGTCAGTTTAAGCCCTGCTGGCTCCACGCAGAGCCTAACTGGGATTCATTCTCTCTCTCTCTCTCTGAATAAACTTTAAAAAAAAAAAAAAAAACTTGTTTAAAAAAATTAAAAACAGAATTAACCATATGATCCAGCACAAAAGAATTGAAAACAGGGTCTCGAGATATTTATACAGCCATGTTCACAGCAGTATTCACAATAGTCAAAAAATGGAAGCAACCAAAGTTTGCATCAACAGATAAAATCGTAAGTAAAATATGGTATATACATACAATAGAATATTATTCAGCATTAATAAAGAAGGCAGGTGGGTGCTCAGTGGATTGAGTGACCGACTCTTGATTTCAGCTCAAGTCATGGTCTCACAGTTTGTGTGTGCTGCTAGCACAGAGCCTGCTTGGGATTCTCAATTCCTCGCTCTCTGCCCTTCCACTGCTCACATGCACTCTCTCCTTCTTCCTCTTAAAATAAATTTAAAAAAGAAAAAAAAAAAAGAGGACAATTTTGGAATACCTGAGTGGCTGTTGGTTAAATGTATGACTCTTGATCTCAGCTCAGGTCTTGACCTAAGAGTCATGAGTTCAAGCCCACACTGGGTGTGAAGCCTACTTTAAAAAAAAGGGGAGGGGCACCTGGGTGGCTCAGACAGATAAAGATATGACTTCAGCTCTGGTCATGATCTCACACAATACATGAGTTCGAGCCCTGTGTCAGGCTCTGTGCTGAGCTCAGGCTCTGTGCTGACAGCTCAGAGCCTGGATCCTGCTTCGGATTCTGTGTGTGTTTCTCTCTGACCCTCCCCTGCTTGTGCTTTGTCTGTCACTCTTACAAAAATAAATAAACATTAAATAGAAAGAGAAAGGGAGAGAGAGAGAACACAGAAAATTTCAATGACAATGTCTATGACAACTGTTTTGAGAGAGGGTGATCTCTGATCACCAGAAAACATTTTTTTAATCCATTTCTAAATTTTAGCCTTTGCTCTTCAAATTCATTGTCTTATAAACAGTCCTTCAACTAAAAAGTCCATAGTTTCTAAAGTCTAAAAAATTATTTTTCCTGACCCACAAGTTTATTTTTATGAAGATAAAACAGGAAAAATAACTAAAACTAAGTATATACGTATATGTGTGTGTATACATAGTCTATATGACATAATTTTCCAATTGGGTATCATAACACTATCACATTTGGCTTTTGAAGCTTTCATCTTGAAATACTCACTACTCTTGGGATCAGTAAAACATATCTGTCCCATTTTCCTTATCTTTTTTATTTTTCCCCCCCTTAACTGATGGCTTCTCTACTCTTGCCCAATTCATCAATGATAACATTTCAAAAAGTTCCATTCCTAAGCCTCTTCTTGCCTAGCTCCTTCCTCCCAGGCAATCTCACATACCTTCATGGCTTCAACCACTTCCTAAATGTCATATTTCTGTCCTAGGTCTCTCTCTGAACTCTAGACCCAAGTTTTCAGTCTATTAGACAGTCCACCTCCAAATCCCACTGGAATTTCAAATTTATCAAGTTCAGAACCAAATTCATTATTGTTGATCTTCCAAATAGTTTCTTCTTTTTCTCTTAGCAAATGGGGTTGTCATGCATCCAGTTCATCTCGGACATTTCTGCCTCTCCTTCACCAACATTTCCTGAGTTACCAAGTCAATACTACCTTTAAGACATTTCTCTGTTATGATATATAAAATATGCCTCCATAAAGCTGTTGAAAAAATTAAGATATTTCTAAATTCTCCCTCCCTCTCTCTCTCTCTCATCCCCTTGCCTCTGTTCAGAGAATTATCTTTAGCCCAAATTATGGTAAAAGCTTCCTAAATTATTCTGCTCATAATCTATTCTCCATACTGCAACCATAATTGTCTTTCTAAAAAAAGAACCTAGCAACTCTGCTTCTAAAGCTCTTCAATGACTATCACCTATGGGATAAAATTCCAGATTCCTTCACATGATGGAACCTGGAATCCTTCACAACCTTAATTTATCTCAGCCTCCTTGCTATCTTCACTGTATACCAATTGTTCCTGTCAAAAAGCCATATCTAGAATGCATTCTCTAAACATCCAGAAATTTCTTTGTCTCTGTATTTTCTTTTCCTAAATTTTCTTGGGTAGTAATATCCTTCAAGTCCAAACGTTAATGTCATCTAGCACAAATCTTTCCCCAACTGTTCCTTAACAGAACTACTACTTCATCTGTCTCCCCAATAGCATTCTGTTAACTTTTTAGAGCCCTTATCATTACACACACACACACACACACACACACACACACACCATTCATTCATTCATTCATTCAATGAACATTCCTTAAGCACTTAATGCTCACAATCTAGTTAAGGCACACATATAAACAAACAGTATACAATGTGCTAAGTTATATAATAAGGTTACAAATAGCAGGTGTATCACTCTCTCCACAAGGTTGTATGGGTTTTAGGGACTACATCTTCTTACTTACCTTCCTATCAACAGAGACTTTCCATGAACAGAAAAGCAAATGGCAATGTTGAAAGCTGTTATGATCTCAACTTAAATAGAAAATAATTGAGGGATCAGAGGCAAGGCTGCCAGTGAAAGGACAAACAGGGAAGGGAAAGGGGTAAAGCAACTGCAGTAACAATAAACATCACAGAAGAGATGGTTTAAAAAGCCAGGCTGGAAAGCTCATAAGAAAGAAAGAGGAACACAGTTAACATACATCAGTAGGCTAGTAAGCCAGGAACAAAAGAAAGAACAAGAGAGTGAAATTCATATGCTATTTTGCAAGTAGCCTGTAAGAATACCCGGTAAAATAAACTACAGACCACATACACAAAAAGCCTAACTGACCTCGCTGATAACAGTGTAAAGAAAAGGGCTACAGGTGACCATATAATACACTAAATGTATGATGTCATGGAAACAACGGGAATCATTTGATAAAAGCATATCATTATTAATGTTCAATGAATCAGATGGCTGGAGCAAGAGATAATGCTTTTGCTCTGTATTTACCTGCTCAAGTAAAAGCCTTGCTATGATTAGGCCAAAAAAAAAAAAAAAAAGTTCAAGAACTTTTGTATAGGTCAAAATAAAGTTCAAGAACTATGTATAAACTGCATTGGAGGTTCATTTATTCACTCTGGACATCAACAGTGTAATGAGCAGTAAAAGTGGAACAGTAAAACATTACCATCTAGAGTCAGTGAACAGCAGAAACCACTTAGAAAGGGAAGACATTTCTCCCAGCTACTCACCCAGGGCAAAAATTAACTACTAGACATATGGTTTAAACCTCATATAAAGTCTTAGTGTTTCTCAGAGGGGAATGGTATGGCCCCATCTAAACAGATTCTTTGTGGTAATTAACGGAGGTGTGTACCACTAACAACCAGGCTACAACTTGACAAACAAATCTATCTTGTTGAGAATACACTGTTAGCAATCAAGTTCCCTGACTCTGGAAGTATGGTGATACTGCGGAGTGCCATCCCCAAGAGACCTTAACTCTATCTGACTTCCAATGAAACCCAGTAACACAGATTCCAAGATGCCAAGAGTCTCTAACAGACAGAGTAAGAAGCCAGAATCCTAACATAAAAATGCAAATAACTGGAATTAGATCTAGGCACACTGTCCTAGATCATATTCAGTTAAGTTGATCAGTAAACAATGTATTCTTTCTCCTAAAACCCATGTCATACCATTCCTTCTTCTAAAATCCTACAGGCTAAAGAGAGCTGAAGGCGATGGTGGGTTTCCTGATAGTCTGTTATCATCTCTGGTTCTTTCATTCACTAGTCGATTCTTACTTAAGAAAAGTCCACTTAAAATTAGAGAAATATTTATATTTATTCCCTAAAAAATAAATTTGTTATATTCTCTTCAAATATTATATTTTCCTTATTTTCCCTATTTACCTCCCATTTTCAATGCCATTTTCCCCTCTTCTGTTTTCCATATTAATCTCATATCTGACTTCCTCTCCTCTCCTTTTTACCTCTAATTTCCCTATTTTTATACTTGTTCATATTTATACCATGCATGTTTATGATTAAATTTCTAAATCTAAAAAAAGGCATTATCTCCATGAATAAACTTACAATATAATAAAATTTCTCTCAAAACCCAAAAAGACCCTAACCACAATGAATGAGATATACAACACACACACACAAATACATATTTATTTAAATATATTATGATAATATGCTTGGGTCCTTCTTTTTTCTGCAATTTCATTATTTTTTTACAAGTAGTTTATTGTCAAGTTGGTTTCCATATAACACCCAGTGCTCATCCACACAAGTGCCCTCCTCCATATCATCACCCTCCCCTCCCCCTCACACCCATCAGTCCTCAGTTTGTTCTCAGCATTCAAGACTCTTTCATGGTTTGCCTCTCTCCCTCTCCTCCACCATTTCCCCCCTTCTTCTCCCCCACGGTCCTCCGTTAAGTTCCTCCTAATTCTCCTATATGAGCAAACATATGGTATTTGTCCTTCTCTGCCTGACTTATTTCGCTCAGCATAACACCCTCAAGGTCCATCCATGTTGCTACACATGGCCAGATTTCATTCTTTCTCATTGCTTGACTCCTTTTTAAAAAAACCGTGGGCACATGATATGAACTGGTATCAAGGATATTATGCAAAATATTAGTCTTAACAGGCCATTATAACAGGCATCTTTACTGAAAATGTACCTTTACTCATAAAGTCATCATATCTGGTGTTGAATCCATAGGAAATAGGGACCCACAGAAAGCATCCTTTGTATTTAAATGGCTTTTAAATGATTCCCCCTATAGGAGTGCTGATGCATAGGGGCACGTGTACCCGAATGTTCATAGCAGCACTCTTAACAATAGCCAAAACATGGAAAGAGCCTACGTGTCCATCAACTGATGAACAGATCAAGAAGATGTGGTTTATCTATACAAGGGAATACTACATAGCAATGAGAAAGAATGAAATCTGGCCATGAAATCTGATATTTGACTAAAGAACTAAAGGTTCTTCCTATCAGCACTTACAGTTAATCAAGTCTTCTTAATTCAAACAAACACAAAAGTCTCTCAACCCAGTGCCCTCCTCTACTATTGCTCTCTTTTTCCTTTACAAACTTCTCAAAAAAGTTAATTGAATACATTCTGTCTCCATTTACTCTTCAACAATTCCTGGGTGGTTGGCACCCCCTAATTCTCCACAACAGAGCTCATTAAAATCACCAAAGGTCTCTCAATCTACTGGGCATTTTCAAATAAAAAGTCCTCATTATGCCTCGTCTCTTGGCGGCATGCATCACAGTTGACTACTCTCTTGAAACACTCATTTCCCCACAGCCAAGGAAACAACCCAGAAAACTAATAGGCAACCAACGGAATGGGAAAAGATAGTTGCAAATGACATATTAGATAAAGGGTCAATATCCAGAATCT